>CM076574.1:1292669674-1292853283 GCA_034641835.2 Pinus albicaulis
ATGAGAAACTTATCCTTGTGATTGGATGGTATCACCGTGACAGAGATCAGATATTTCATACCCTTTGCTTAGGCAAACCCTAGTTTGCATACCGCGCTTTTACTTTCAGCGATGTCGCGTATATACGGCGCTTCCATCCCTACATGATGTATACCTCGATTATTATATTTTATTGTCACTTTCTCTCAGCAGGCCGTATATCTGGCAACGCCTACCCTCCCAGCAATAAGTAGCGTATAGATCTTCAATCATTACAGAGCAGCATACTTCATCAGATCAGATATTCAGTTCAGATCTACCTTTTTCTTCAGACAGATGTTCGCCTAGATGCTCGCCTCATCACAGATCTAAGCCTTCCATAATCAGATCTAGCAAATACAAGAGAAATTCAGAACTAGATCCCCTTCTTCATCATTGGTGCATCATACATTCAGATTTATCATTCAAGTGTAACCCTTTCATTCAGATATAATTCAGAGAGAAGTATTCATTCAAGCTCAGACATCTTGCACCACACCCATGATTTTCACAATGAATTTCTTCTCCTTATATAGGTTTATCCTTTTCAATACCACGAGCCCCTTTTTCAATACCATGGGCCAAAACAATACCATGAGCCCAAAACTACCTGGACGGGGTCAATTAGGCGGATCATTACCCAATACCATGGGTCAATACCATGGTGGTTACCCTTGGTTTTGCACTTTTTGAGCGCTTTAGCCCATACGCGACTTGGCACGTTCTTTTCTGCGTGCATACGCGACTTACCCTAGTCCAATCCGCGTATACAAAGAGACATACTCTTTTCATCATATTTTGAGCACATTCTGAATTCCTTTTTTCATTGCCTTTTGTACACACTGTAGATACATCATATTTTCTTCATCAGGAACATATTCTCTCAAGCACAACTTCATCAAGAGGATTGCCTTTCAAGTACAACACATGTCAACAGTCGCATGTCTTCATCTTCATTCAGTGGGTTGCCATCAAGGACAACACTCTGCATCATATTTCCAACAGTGAGATCTGATAAAATATCTCTTAAGGAAATTAATACAGATTACTATCTCTCGGCCTTTGAGGGGCTCGATGGAGAACATCCTGATATTCCTCCTATATTAATTGGTTACATTAACTTTTCAAGCTCGCTAGGGAAAAAATGTTGAATTTTAAGGTTCTGTGCTCTATCGGGAGTAACTCTGCGGATATTTTCTATTAAACTCCTTTGGCAGAATTAACTTCTTGGTAGCACTGGAGACAGATATTTGTTTAATCAATAACTCGGCCTCTGTTTTGAAAGGTTTGAGGCAACAAGTGGCTCTTGTAGTAGCTGAGGAATCAATTCACCTCAAATGTAGGTAGTGGAAACCTTTCTGTCAGTTTAAACACTTATGATTTCCTTTGACTGTGTTTGGATCCAGGGAATTAGGTTTTTTGATAATTATTTTTAACCGTAATTCCCTAAATCTGTCTTCAATATTCATCTCTGCTGCGGTCTGTTCTTCAACACTGAAACTCTTTTTAAATGCGATTTTGAACCATAGTGTCTTGTCAATGTGTAGAGCCGTGTTGGGCCTTGAAGGTATCAATGCTCATAGAGCATTGACAAAAAGTAAATAGATCTTGGCGGACCGGCTCTTTTAATGTAAGACAGGCATGGGAAATGTGTTCCCCAGCCTTCGACCTTTCTTCATTGTATAATGAAAAACCATTAAAAACACTTGCAAAACACAGAAATAATTAAAAAATCCTGCGAAATGGGTCAAACTGCTTCAGAAGGTGGGAGAGGAGCATGTGTGGATGCTGTGGTTCACGTGGACAGTGTCAGTGCAGCGGGGAGATGTGACGACGGGTAAGAAAGGGGTGCGATGGAAAAAATCCAATGCGATTGCGCGATCGGAGGGCTGATGCGATCAAGTGGTGGCTGTTGATCTAAGAACGAGATCAACGGTGGAGAATGGATCGGTGGAGAGGTCAATCGGCGGAACAAGAAAGTGGTCGCGATGTCAGTTTGCGATGCGATTGAAAAACTCCGATGCGATGGAGCAATCAGAACATCGCAATTGGAAGTGTCAATCGAACATAATCAGAGGAGCCTTTCAAAGATTTCTGATGTGATCGGAGGGGCGAGGCTTTATATATATAAAAGACTCAATCGCATCGAAAGTTCCGATGCGGTCTTTTTAATCAACCCATTTGTATATTTAACACGTGTCTTTGGTTTTTAGACCAAAACCTTGGAAAATCGGGTTTTATAATTTACAAAGGAAAAAAGGAAATCGGGATGGATTATTTATAAGGTTTTGAGTACAGAAAGCAGGCACAAGGGATATTTATACAAAGGTTTTAATCGCATCGGAGTTTATATGATGCACAGCTAATCGCATCGGAACTTTCGAATATGGCATGGACTTGTGTTCTTTGGATTATTGTGATGCGATAAGCGCCCGAGACTATAACTGTTGGTCTTGTGCATAGAGAATATGAAACAAAAAGTGGCGGGGAGGAATTATAACACAGGGGCTTAATCGCATCGGAAAATTTTGATGTGGTATTTTTGATCAACCGATTTATGTTTCCCCCGATTGTGATTGCGCGATCGGTCTTTCAATCTACCCATTTTATATTCAACACATGGTTATAGTTTTTCAGTTTAAACCTTGGAAAAAGTGGGTTTTGAGACTTTCACATAAGAAAAACAGATCGGAAATGGATTTATACATTGATTCAAGCGCTGGGTTGGGTTTTATGGTTTATATGACAAATAATATAATCGGGAGCTTTAAACACATAAAAAGCCAATCACAATCGAAACTTTCGGTCCATGGCACAAGACTTGCACACTTTGAAAATGTGCGATGCGATTAGCACCGAAAGGCTTTGGCGTTTGGTTTTAACGCATGGGCATGTGGGGGGGAGTGGTTAGGACTTAGCCCAAGGGGCTTAAGTCTATAGAAAAACTTGTATTTTCATGAATCCTTCATAGTTTTCAATGGAATTTGATGGGTTTGAAAATAGTTAAAAAATGAGTTTTTAACATATGGAAGGGGGTTTTCATGAAAGGAAAACATGAAAAATAGAGGAAATTTATGGGGGAAAAGGGAGAGAAAATGAAGGTTAGTTGAGAGTGAGAGAAGGGGGAAAATGATGTTTTTTGCAGCAATTTTTTCTCTTTGGTTCTTAGCAGAATTCTCAGAGTATAAAATGGAAACAACGAATTAAAATTTTGGACAGAGGCATGAGGCCTTTCAAGAGTCTTTAAGAGCCAACAATTTTTTAGCAATAAAATTGTTCCTTGAAGGCTCCAAAATCATTTAGCCACCATTAGGTATGACAAATTTTATAGGTGGCTAACAATGGCTCCACTTGGGGATGGTGCTTTTTTGAAGGCATCAAGAATTTCAGACCTACATTCTATGAGATGTTGATCAGTTGCCTCATCCATTGGGCTGATTTCTTTACTTGAATGATCTTATTTTGTTCTGGAAATAAGCTAGCAGCCATGGAAAAACATTGGATCCTTTATCAACAAGCTTTCTACCTACCCAATCCTATAGGTCTAACATTTTTTCTTCATTAGAGTGCACTTGGACTGGAAAACTCTCTTACAACATTTTATTCTTTTTTGAAAACAAAAAATATAATCTATTTCTACTCATTTCTCCATGGATTCAGATTAAACAGTTGAATCCATATAATTCTCTACCTAATCTACTATCTATTGGGATTAAACTGTCCAACGGAATTTTATTCTCTAATTTTGTTAAAACAGAAATTTAAAAAGAATTCAAGTTAGGATTGATCAGTCTAATTTGATGCTGATCTATGGAATAAAAACAATTTGCACATAGATTATTATTTATAGAAAATTAAATCAAAATTTGAAGGCCTAAGATCTGAAAATTTAAGCACTTCCTTCACTCTTTTTACAGCTCTTTTTTGACTCTTATGTGAGCTGTTTCTTCCTTGCTCTCTGGTTCAGACTTTGAGCTAATTAGAACTAGATTTTCTTCTTCTTGACTCAGAAAAATAAAACAGATTTGAGTCATCTCTCTTTTGGAAACTTAGGTTCAGATTTTGAACATGTTTGAACCTTTCATTTCTATCCTAATATATCTACTGATAAGCCAAGATTAAACAGTTTGGCCAATCGAATTCACTATCCTATTAGCAGAAAATTTAAAGGCTAATTAGTCAAGATTAGGCAGTTTGACTAACTAGAAGTGTGTTTTTCAGTAGTGGCATTTAGGCTTGCACACTTTCAGATTTGTTTCTCTTTTTTGGTATGGGGTTGTACCTTTATTGTTTTTACTATCTGCCCTCTTTTCTTTCTTTCTTTGTTTTTTTATTTTTGATTTTTCTAACTTTGAATGCAATGGTTTAGGTTGTGATATCTACAATGAAAAAATAAAATTCTTTAAAACTTAAGATTCTTGGCAGAAGTAATGCTTGAGCATTCTTCCATTGACCGGACCTCCATATAGATCTTCTCCATTCAATTCTTTCAAGAAAAATAGATTTTGACCCCTCTCATCATGAATAATATATGGTCCTTTCCACAAATTGTCAAACTTTCCATGTTTTCCCTTTTCTTCTCTTCTTGAATCCCATTTAAGAACAACATTTCCAATTTGGAAATTGTTTGGCTTAGTCCTCTTATCAAATAGTTTCTTCATTTTTTCTTGGACTAACTGTGTTCTCTCATAAACTTCTTCTCTGGTCTGCTGTAAATGGATTGTTTGGTTGATCCTTCTCTGCATATCATTTTCTTCAATCTGCACTTCTTGAAGGAGTTTCATGACCGGAACTCCTAATAAGGTGGGAAAAACCACATCCATGCCATAAACTAACTGATAGGGAGACATATCTATTGACTTCTTTGTAGTTAATATATCAGCCCATAAGGCATGAACCAACTTACTGTGCCATGATTTCTGATTTTTCTCCAACAATTTTTTGATTATATTGAGGAGAATCTTGTTGGAGGATTCAACTAATCCATTTCCTTGGGGATAGTAAGCAGTGGAATGGCCCAAGGTTATGTGGTATTTGTAACAGAAATCAACCATTTTCTTAGATTTAAAAGCAGCAACATTGTCTGTTATGATTTTTCTGGGACAACCAAATCTGGATAGGATATTTGTTTCAAGGAACTTGATAATGACATAGTCATTAGAATTTCTGGAGGGTATAGATTCTATCCACTTGGTAAAGAAGTCAGTGGCTGTGAGGGTCCACTTATGCTGAGCTGAGGAGGATGGATGAATTTCCCCAATGAAGTCCAGCCCCCATTGTTGAAAAGGTGCCTCAACTCTGATAGGATGTAAAGGTAAGGGAAGGAGTTTTATTTTGCCATCAAAGATTTGACACTTATGGCAAGACATGACCAAATTTTGAGTGTCTGGGAAAAGGGTAGGCCAATAGTAACCAGATCTAAGAATTTTGTTGGCTATGGCCTTCCAGTAGAGGTGACCTCCACATTCTCCATCATGTAATTCATGCATGATCTTTCGTGCATCGTCTTCAAGTAAACATTTAAGAAAAATGCCAACAACATTTTTCCAATATAATACTCCATCTAAGATACAAAAACTCAAAGCCTTTTGTTTCAAGAATCTAGCTTTAGTTTTAGACAACGAAGGAGGGGTATTTAAATATAAAAGCACATAAATAATGTCAGCATACCAAGGAGAATTTAGAAATTTTTCTTCAATAACAGGAGCATCAGATTCTCCTATTTCTTCCAACACATCTACCATATTCATGTCTAGTGCTTGGAAGTTAGATTCAACCATAAGTTTTGCTAATCCTTTCCCTTTAGCTAGTTTGGTGGGCCTGATTTCTAAGTCAAATTCAAGAATAGTTGCAATCCATTTTTCCCTTTTACCATCAGGGTCCTGACTCAGAATGTCCTTGACAATAGTATGTGGAACAAAAGAAATTATGTGAGAGTGTAAAATATAGACCCTAAAGTCTTTCAATGATTTCACCAACGCTAAGGCTTGCTTCTCCATGATATTATACTTGAGAGGAGCATCTCTTAAGGCCCTACTAAAGAAATATATTGGTTGTTCTTGCCCCAAATCATTCTTCTGAAGTAAAACTACAGCTATTGTATGTTCAGATGCAAAGGAAAAGATGTAAAAATCTTTGGTAAAATCTGGACTAATTAGGAACGGTGTTTGGGTAAGAGCTTGTTTGACCAGTTCGAATGATTGTTTAGCTGGTAAAGTCCATTTTACACCCACATATTTCCTAAGAATGTTTGTAATGTTTTTTAATAGCTCATCAAGGTTAGGGATAAGCCTTCTCAAAAAATTAATCTTTCCGATGAAAGATTGCAACTCCTTGAGGCTTCTTGGATGACTAATTTGTAATATGCCATCTATCCTTGTAGGGTCTATTTTGATTCCCTCTTCTGAAATTATGTGACCAAGAAGCTTTCCTTCTTGGAGACCGAAGAGTGTCTTCTTGGGATTCAATGACAAGCCAAATTTCCTACATTTCTCAAAAACTTTTCTTAAGTGAGTCAAATGTTCTTCATCAGTTTTTGAAAAGACAGTTATGTCATCAAGGTAAATAATTATGAAATAGCCAATATCTTCAGAAAAGGCTATGTCCATGGCCCTTTGGAAGGTGCCCCCTGCATTCATTAACCCAAAAGGCATTTTGACATACATAAAGGTGCCCCAAGGTGTGGTAAAAGCAGTTTTGATTTGATCACTTGGGAGCACTAACACCTGGTTGTAACCCGAGAACCCATCTAAGAGTGATATCCTTTTTGAACCAACTACCCTCTGAAGTATATGATCCATCTTGGGCAATGGGTAGTTGTCTTTTAGGGATGCTCTGTTTAGGTTTCTGAAATCAATACAGAGTCTGATCTCTCCTGTCTTTTTCCTAACAGAAACTAAGTTTGATACCCATTCTGAAAATATAACAGGTACTATAATGCCAGCATCATGCATCTTTTCAATTTCGACTCTAACTAAAGGTAATAAAAGTGGGTTTATTCTCCTCAGTTTTTTTTTGAAGGGCTTTTGATTTTCCTTCAAGGGATCTTGTGCTGAATGATGCTGGTATCGTAAGACTTCAGATCTGTGTATGCCCAGGAAAAAACATCTTTAAACTCTTTAAACAGATCAATGTATCGAGATTTTATGTGAGTTGGAAGAGTGCTGGACAATTTAATCATCTTGGGCTCCGTTAGGGAGCCTATGTTGTGTTCTTCTACATTTGTTTCTATAGGATCCATTTTTGGTTCTTTGGCTACATCATTAAAGTCGAAAAGGTGTTTCAAAGGTGAGAGACCTCTTGGAATTGAACTGTTCTTACATTCTAAAACTTCCAGGTCTCTTTGGTCCACATTATCAATTGACTCTGCTTCAAACGTATTCTCATAATGACTTATATCAGCAGAGTGTGTTATTTCAGCTTCTGGGATTTCTTCAATATATGGAAAGTTTTGATTATGGCTTGATTCTGATGTTGGTATGGCGAAATCGTTTTCTGACTTCAAGAAATCATCTATGTGTTGGTCAGAATCAAAAACTTGCCAGTGATCTACGTTATCAGGCACTTCAGGCCTATGTTTTACCTTTACGCTAAGCTGTTCATTTATCTTAGGTATTTGCTAGTTACCGACATTATAAGTGAGTTCATTTTATAAATGATTAAACACTCTAGGAATGAAAACAAGTTCGTATTTTTCAAAGGTTTTCAATAAATCGAGAGAAGCATTCCGATATTCCCTAAGCTTCAGATTTCTGGTTGAGTATTCTCCTTTGATTTGTTTTATGATAAGTTCAAAATCTCCTAAGATTGTTACCTTTTGGGCCTATAGTTGTTTGAGTAATTGTAAACCTAGGAGAAGTGCTTCGTACTCAGCAATATTGTTAGTGCATGGGAAATCTAATTTATATGAGAAAATATGATTCGTATTCTGTATCCATATGCCTGCACCTGCGCTTGCTTTATTACAGGATCCATCAAAGTTTATTGTCCAAATCACGTTTGATTCTTTTTCATTTTCTTGTTGCTATTGATTATCGATGTTTTGAAGTCGATTCGAGAGGAAATTTGATTTTTCTGGTGAATCAATGGGGTCTATGTTCTCTTTATCTTGTTGAGTAATTTCATCTTTGTTACACAAGATAAAGGAATCTAAACTTGATTGAGCAGAATAGATTGGAGTGTTGTTTGGTTTGTCTATGTTGCTCACCATGTACTTCATGTGAGATTCCCTATATAGTCTTCTGTTTTGGTTAAAAACAGGGATGGTGGCATACGACATGTCCATTTGAAGGCTTCCCTGAAGTTTGGCTCCCCAAGATCTTGATAAGAGCATGCCATACTTAGGGGGAATGTCAGCTACAACTATATCCATAACTAGACGCTTAGCAGGGATCTGAGCTAAATTAACACATAAATCTTTGATTAAACCCAAACACTTGACTCTGCTTGAGTCAAAGGAATACAAGTCTTTGTATGGTTTAGTAATTTCTAAGCCTAAGCTTTCCATCACTACCTTGGGCATTAGATTGTGTGAAGCTCCTGAGTCTAACATAACATTGTGTAAAATTTTCTCATGTATGTTCAAGCTAACATAGAAGGGAGGGACAACCCCTTCTTGATATTTTCCTTCAACTTCTGGACCAAAAAACAACTCAGGTTTGTCATCTGTCAAGTTTAAAGTGTCTGTATCACTTCCTAAGTTCAAAGCTTTCAAAACTTGGTTTTTGTACACCTCTTGGGTTACTAGTTCAGCTAGGGGGATAGTAATTTTTATCTTGCCAATCTCTCCCTCAAGGCTGAAAGGAATAATTGACTTGTTGGTATTTACATCTGCTTTTTCAATTGAATTATTTTCAGAAACTTTGATTTGCTGAACCTTATTTGGACTGGTAATTGGGACAGTTTTGTTAGGACCACTAGCTGAAGTGCTAGGGGTAATTTTTTCGACATTTGGCTGAATATTTTTGTCTTTGTTTAAGTCTAGTTTTTTGGCCAAAATGTTGGTTTTCTCTGCTGTCTTTTTGGGCTGAGTTTCTGTGTTTTTCTTGACAACGGTATTAGTGTTCTTGTCCTTTAAGTTATCTGCATTCCCTTTGCTCCTAAGATCATACTGTTTATGTACTTCCTTAATTGCATTTTCAAAACCCAATCTATAGTGATCAGAGTCTTCATAGGTGTTTGTATTTTGATCATAAGAGAAGAATCCTTGTTCTTCCTCAGTGAGGAAAACATCATCTCCACTGTCTGATCCAATCAAGTTTACATGATCTTCTTCCAACCTTTCCAACTCCCTATCTTCCTCATATTGATCTACATAGTTTTGTTGGAAGCGCGGTCTAATCTGTTGGTCATTCTCGTTCTGTTTGTCTTGATTGTTTTCTCTTCTATAATTATGATTTCTATTTCGAGGAGCAGTTTGATTTTGATTTGCTTGTGCTTTATTAATTATGCTCATCTCTTTCATCATTTCTTCCAACATCCTCTCCATTTTTGAGCTTGAAGTAGAAGGAGTGGATTCTTTTCTAAAAGACACTCTCTTCTCAGTTTTCATTCTTGCTCTCTTCTCCATCAAGTTGGCTTCCACAGAAAGAGCACCCTGTTGCATATCTTCCTGAGTTGCAAAATATCTTTCTCTCAGCTGATAGGTCATGTCAGAGTCAAACCCTTCAGGAAATTTATTTAAAGCTGAGCCCTGTGGAGGTTTTAGTTCTGGGGAAAGTGCATTATACACACTATTGAACCTGGTGTAGTAAGCTTGCACACTTTCCCCAATGTTTCTATGGAGTTTTTTGTAGTCAGAAAGGACTTGGAGAGTGTTTTTATTTACTTCCCATTTGTTTAGGAACGTTTGATGGAAGCCTTGGAGATCATTAATACTATGGGGGGCTAAACCTTTAAACCATTTTCTTACATCTCCCCCTAGGCTCTGAGAAAATAACCTAAGTTTGATAGTATCATCATCAATTTCATTCCTGTCAAAGTAGTCATTCATTTTATCTACATGTTGTGATGCAGTTGTAGCATTGTTGGCATCATATAATGGAATTTTGGACTGATAGTCATGTGGAAGATTAACTAATGGTACAGGAAGGACTAGGGGAGCATACCATGCTGCCATGATAGGTGGCGGGGGTGGATTTACAAGGAAAAAATTTATAACAGGAACAGTGGGCTGGTGTGTAGCGGTTTGAGCAGTGGATAAAGGGTGAGCAGAAGTGGATGGACCAGAAATAGATTGTTGAGCTGATCTTGGATGAGAGACACCTAAGTTGTGAAGGAAATGTAAATCAGGAGGTGTTTTTTCTCTGCTATCAAGAGGTTCACTTGTTTCAGGATATGATAGTGAATACTCAGAATCCAACTGATCTAAATCACCAAGAGACCTAGTTCTAAATGGATTTACTAAGTCAACTTGAGGTTGATGTAGAGCTGAAAGATTTTTAGGACTGAATTAGCTCTCAAGGGTGATCTGAAAACAGTTGATAATTTTATCTTAGGAGACTTCCTAAAGATAATTTCAGGGTTGTCAACTATTCCCGGTGGGTTTGGGTCAGGGCAGGCTACAGTATGAATCTTTCTAGGAGCCACTATGCTATGTTTTTTAGACCTAGTTAAAAAGAAAAGTTTTAACCAAATATGACAATTTTTAAGAGGCTAACTGATCTTTTCAGAAGAAGGAAAATTTTAATCTTAAAGCCTTCTAGTTGAGCTTGTTATGTTGCTATTAAGACTTGGGGTCTTTCTAGTGGAGTCTTAAGGTCTATTTTTAGGATTGTGGAGTCGCTAGGTGGAATTTTTAAGCTCCCTTGTAGTAAACGTTTTATAGTCCACCACCAGGTTTATTATGAAGCCAAACTGAAATGTTTTTAGGTTTTCTGAGTTATTTTGGTCTTATAGGTTAAGAGAGTGTTCTAATTCTGATTTAACACTTAGCTAGGGTGTCAAGACATATAGAGTTTACTCTTATGGCTTGGTAACCGAAATATTCAAGGTTTGATAAGGCTTTTATGAGAATCCTAAGGGTTACTTAGTTTATCACTGATTCAAAAGGTCCTATCATGATTACCATTATGCTTAGTAGTGCTTGAAGAAGGTTAATTATGTTATGCTAGACAGTGAGTGTTTAATTTTTAAAGATTTTACTCAGGGTCCCACCGTGATCGCCATTATGTTGGTGTCCCGTGTTTTGATATTTTGGAAAATCAAAAGAAAAGGTAACATCAGAACCAATCTTTAGAGTTACAGGATCTATTCCTCCTGTTCTCAGAGAGGGATCTCTCAAATGTTTGTTTGCAAAATTTTATCTTGTGTGCTTATAATATTGATTTTAGACTAGTTATTAAGTGCAGGTGTTTGTTGTTTGTTTGGTTGGATTGAATTGATACAACAGAACATGAAAGTTCTAGGAAAGATACATAGAATGGAGAAACATCTGGTTCATTGGGAAATGGAGTCAAGAAAAGGTCATAACAGACTCATCAAAGGATATGGGATATCAGAGGGCAAATCTAACTTGGCCACAGGATCCTTTTGTTTTTGGAATGGGATGAACATTAATGATTTGGAAAGAGAAATTGAATTCTCAACAAAGGGAACCTGAAAACATAATTTAAACAATAAAGAGATATTTGATAGACAGGGCTAACCATAAATTCTACAAATATTCTTTAAGCAAATAATGACTTCAAGACAACTTTCAAAATGAAATCTAAGATTCGGGGAACACCCTATTTCCTCAAAGATTTTATTATAAAGGACTTAGAAAACATAAAAGATTTACTGAAAATTACAGTCATAGAAGAGGGAACACCTAAAAACATCTATGATCATAATTATAATGACCTTTAAGCCAACTGTTTAAGTGAGGACAAAGGGCAAGATCAAAACAGACCTCTCTGATTCACTGTAAGCAAAGAACTTCAAAGGGAGACTTAAATAACAATTTTTAAGTGGCAGCAGACAAGCAGGGAGAACCATAAATCATGCTAAAACCAACTGTCAAACTATTAAGGAAATAAACAAGCATGAAGACTAAAGAGAAAGATTAAAGCCTCTAAAATACTTCAGAAGAAGAAAACATGAAACAGTGAAGGATGAACAGGTCTAAGGTGCTTCCAAGAGTCATTTCTTAGCCTAAAAATTTCAACCTACTGTAGTAAGAAATTATGGAACATAATGAAAATAGGGGGAAAACATAAGACAATTCAGAATACTTCACCAATAGCCAAGCTCATGGATCCAATGATAGAGCCTTCTCAGGAACAAGCATGCAACAACATCATCAAGTTCTCCAAGACTTCAATTTGTTCTTCAACTTCAACAGACTATGTATTTACTTCAAAGAGTTTTAGTATTACAACTTGTGATCAAACAATAACCAACCAACAATTACTCATCTTATACTAAAGTATTTATAGAAGGATGAGGAGGTGAGATCTGATAAAATATCTCTTAAGGCAATTAATACAGATTACTGTCTCTCGGCCTTTGAGGGGCTCGATGGAGAACAGCCTGATATTCCTCCTGTATTAATTGGTTACATTAACTTTTCAAGCTTGCTGGGGAAAAAATGTTGACTTTTAAGGTTCTGTGATCTGTCGGGAGTAACTCTGCGGATAATTTCTATTAAAATCCTTTGGCAGAATTAACTTCTTGGCAGCGTTGGAGGTAGATATTTGTTTAATCAATAACTTGGCCTCTGTTTTGAAAGGTTTGAGGAAACATGTGGCTCTTGTACTAGCTGAGGAATCAATTCGCCTCAAATGCAGGTAGTGGAAACCTTTCTGTCAGTTTAAACACTTATGATTTCCTTTGACTGTGTTTGGATCCAGGGAATTAGGTTTTTTGATAATTATTTTTAACCGTAATTCCCTAAATCTGTCTTCAATCTTCATCTCTGCTGCGGTCTGTTGTTCGACACTGATACTCTTTTTAAATGTGATTTTGAACCATAGTGTCTTGTCAATGTGTAGAGTCGCGCTGGGCCTTGAAGGTATCAATGCTCATAGAGCATTGAAAAACAGTGAATAGAGCTTGGCGGACGGGCTCTTTTAATGTAAGACAGGCATGGGAAATGTGTTCCCCAGCCTTCGGCCTTTCTTCATTGTATAATGAAAAACCATTAAAAACACCTGCAAAACACAGAAATAATTAAAAAATCCTGCGAAATGGGTCAAACTGCTTCAGAAGGCGGGAGAGGAGCGTAGCCGTTGGATCTGGACACTTGGACAGTCCAGATTTAATTGGGAGATCGCAATCGGCGGGAGGAAAAAAGGGGTGCGATGGAAAAACTCCGATGCGATTGCGCGATCAGAGGGCTGATGCGATCAAGTGGTGGCTGTTGATCTAAGAACGAGATCAATGGTGGAGAATGGATCAGGGGAGAGGTCAATTGGAAGAACAAGAAAGTGGTCGCGATGTAAGTTTGCGATGCGATTGAAAAACTCCGATGCGATGGAGCAATCAGAACATCGCAATCGGAAGTGTCAATCGAACATAATCGGAGGAGCGTTTCAAAGATTTCCGATGTGATCGGAGGGGCAGGACTTTATATATATAAAAGAATCAATCACATCGGAAGTTCCAATGCAGTCTTTTTAATCAACCCATTTGTATATTTAACACGTGACTTTGGTTTTTAGACCAAAACCTTGGAAAAGCGGGTTTTATAATTTACAAAGGAAAAAATGAAATCGAGATGGATTATTTATAAGGTTTTGAGTACGGAAAGCGGGCACAAGGGATATTTATACAAAGGTTTTAATCGCATCGGAGTTTATATGACGCACAGCTAATCGCATCGGAACTTTCAAATATGGCATGGACTTGCGTTCTTTGGATTATTGCGATGCGATAAGCGCCCAGGACTATAACTCTTGGTCTTGGTCATAGAGCATATGAAACAAATAGTGGCAGGGCAGAATTATAACACAGGGGCTTAATCACATCAGAAAATTTTGATGTGGTATTTTTGGTCAACCCATTTATGTTTCCCCTGATTGCGATTGCACGATCGGTCTTTCAATCTACCCATTTTATATTCAACACGTGGTTATAGTTTTTCAGTTTAAACGTTGGAAAAAGTGGGTTTTGAGACTTTCACATAAGAAAAACATATCGGAAATGGATTTATACATTGATTCAAGCGCCGGGTCGGGTTTTATGGTTTATATGAGAAATAATATAATCGGGAGTTTTAAACACATAAAAAGCCAATCGCAATCTGAACTTTAGGTCCATGGCACCAGACTTGTGCACTTTGAAAATGTGCGATGCGATTAGCGCCGAAAGGCTTTGGCGTTTGGTTTTAACGCATGGGCATGTGGGGGGAAGTGGTTAGGACTTAGCCCAAGGGGTTTAAGTCTATACAAAAACTTGTATTTCATGAATCCTTCATAGTTTTCAATGGAATTTGATGGTTTTAAAAATAGTTAAAAAATGAGTTTTTAACATATGGAAGGGGGTTTTCATGAAAGGAAAACATCAAAAATAGAAGAAATTTATGGGGCAAAAGGGAGAGAAAATGAAGGTTAGTTGAGAGTGAGAGAAGGGGGAAAAATGATGGTTTTTTTGCAGAATTTTTTTCTCTTTGGTTCTTAGCAGAGTTCTCAGAGTATAAAATGGAAGCAACAAATGAAAATTTTGGACAGAAGCATGAGGCCTTTCAAGAGTCTTTAAGAGACAACAATTTTTTAGCAATAAAATTTTTCCTTGAAGGCTCCAAAATCATTTAGCCACCATTAGGTATGAAATTTTTTATAGGTGGCTAACATACCCCAAGCCATCATTACAGACCACGATATCTACTTTATTATGACTGAAATTTCCACTCAACTTGACTTATTTCATGAAAATTCTACACCTTATTACCTGCAAGAAAATGGCCAAGTCGAAGTTGTAAACAAATTTTTAACCAATATGGTCAAGTAGATTGATGGAATTCATAAAAGTAACTGGCATACCATGCTTTTTTCAGCCTTGTGGGTATACCATACCTCTACGAATACATCTACTATTTTTACTCGTTTCTAACTCATTTATAGTTTGGAAGACGTTTTACCAATTGAATGTGAAATTCCATCATTAAAACTAGCCATTGAGTTATTACCAACCACTTCTGAAGAGGAAGAACATTTTTTATACTTAGCATAGTTATATGAAAATCGCCGCACCACTACATTAGCTGTCGAGGCTCATAAAAAACATGTTAACGCACAATACGATCAAAGAGTTAGTCCTTGTGTATATTTAGAAGGAGAACTAGTCTTATTTTACGATCAAGAATACGATAAGCTAGGCACTGTTAATTTTGAACCTATGTGGTATGGCCCTTAAATTGTTAAACATCTACTTACACAAGGTGCCTACGAATTAGTTGATTATGACGGTGTCGCTTTAGGTCAACCCAGAAATGGTATTTATCTAAAGAGATATTATGCATGATTTACCCTGTGGAGATCTTCCTTGTATATGATTTACATTTTTTACAAATGTGTACCATATATTAGTTATTTTTCTTTACAAATTTCCACAACTTTTATTGCTTACCTTGATTACTCTTGATATTGAAGATGTCAACTTTCCCTCAAGCTTACATTGGATTTTCTGATGGTGCTTGTTGTAGTACTCAGAATTTATCCTCATTAGCTTAGGTTATTTATTCACCCACTGATGAGTTAGTTTCTATTCATGGGATTTTCCTTGGTCAAAAAACAAAAAACATAGTTGAATATAGTGCAGTCATTGAGCTATTATCTAATGCCATTGCATTTGGCATTCGACGTTTTATTTTTAGGTTAGATTCTCAACTCATTGTATTACATTTGAATGGTGCCTATACAGTTAGAAGTCCATCCATGTTAAGAATGTTTTTAAGGGTTCATCTCTTGGAAAGGCAATTTGATTACATTGAATATCAACAAATTTCAAGAAATTCAAACAATTTAGTTGATGCATTGGCTAATGAAGTGTTAAATATACATTTGCGACATGAAAATTAAATCAAAACAATATTCCATCCATATTGAACGTGTATTGAAAAAGATAATCAGATAACGAAAAGTAGTGATCATCATCAGGTTAGATAACAGTCTGCCAAGTGTGTCAAAAAATATACACCATCCATGGTCATAAAATTCAAAAGTATTATGATCCAAATATAATGATACAAAAAAAAATGTAGTCTAGGATGACTATCAACTATCCATGATGATGATCATGATAGCAGACTATAGCACGCACCAATCGGCACAGGTACCGTCTGAACAGACCAGGAACTCCAGTCACATGTCTCTGGTATTAGAGAGGCAAATAATCAGTCCCAATATCTGGGATATATAGAGTAAGCCTCTCTAGGTTGTGTTCTAACTATGTCAAGACTTCAGCTACTTCATTCTGTGGTGGCACTGTTGCTATGGGCTGGGCTCCCCGTTGGTCAAACTGATGAAGTATTGCCAGTCACGCTGGACCCACATCTGCATTAACTTTTTGACTATCAGTATTGGATGATATATATATATATATATATATATATATATATATATATATATATATATATATATATATATATATATATATACATATATATAACACAAATAAATCAAAATGATACTTTTTACCTGAGTCATCATACTGTACTCTATAGGAATTTACAGGGTAAGTTCCTTAGATCAAAAACCAAAGGTCACCACTCACAAAAAAATCACAAATAAATACACCACTATTTGACGTGGTTAAAACACTTGAAGAGGGAAACATTCCACGACCTGAGCAAAAGCAGCCACTTTAGAAAATTTATTAATATAAAGAAAGAAAATTTACATAAGCTTCTCTCATAAATGGTTACCGGAAAAATGACCCTCCATTCTCTTTAAATAGAGATCATGGACCAATCGGGTGTTAAGCCACCGATCAAGTGTCGGTAATACCGAGGAGAGAATGAACCGTTAGATCACTACATATCGTGACCTTCGAATTATAAGTTACAAAAGTACATAGTAAAGAAACACACTCCACCTAAATCTACGCTAGAAAAAGTTATACTTAACTATTTCCTATGTGTAGGAATATCCTAACATCCCCCCTTAAGAACAACTTGGGATAGGATTGAAGGATTTAAGAAGGTGACACAATAGGAGAAGGAGGGAGGAATTAGAGCCTATCCCCCCTTAATGATAACTTTCCTAAACTCCAAGCATAGATCTAAGTTTGGTAAAATTCGCTTCTGTGAGAGCCTTTGTAAAGATATCAGCAACTTGATCATTGGTTGAACAATACTGCACTTGAAGAACACGATCATGAATGATATTTATGATGAATTGTACATGCATCTAAATGTGTTTCATGCACTGATGCTAAACTGGACCTTTGCATCGCTAAATGGCACTTTGATTATCACACCAAAGTGTAGTTGGATGTTGCTGATGAAGACCAAATTTGGACAGGATCTGAAGAAGCCACATGGCTTCCTTGTTGGCTTCAAAAACACCATGATACTCTTATTCTACAGAAGAAAGAGAGGTGAAACTTTGTTTCTTACAAGACCATGCAATGGGTCCTGAACCAAGAGTGAATACATAACCTGCAAAATAATTTCAATCATCAGGGTCACCAGCTCAATCAGAATCAGTAAAACCAATAAAAAATGGAGATGCTCTTGAACTATAATGAATCCTGAACTAAAATATACCTCGAATATATCAAAGTATTATTTTAGCTGCTTTCCAGTGAATTTCATGAGGTTTGTGCATAAACCGAGCAACAAGACCAATGAAAAAGGAAAGGTCAGGATGGGTATGGGTTAGATACATAATTTTACCAAAAAGTTGACAGTATAAGGTAGCATCAACTTCAGGGGAAGTAAAAATGAATGAAATCTTGAATCTAGACTGAAAGGGAGAAGGGGTTGGCTTACAGTCTTCTATGTGAAAGTGGCATAGAATATCACAAGAATACTTGGATTGAGAAAGGGTAATACCTTCTTTTTATTGTAAGACTTAAAGACCAAGGAAATAATTAAAGTGTCCCAAGTATTTCATTTCAAACTTCTTTTCGAGCCTAGACTTCACATGGTTTATACCTTCTTTTTATTGTAAGACTTGAAGACCAAGGAAATAATGCAAGTGCCCCAAGTATTTCATTTCAAACTTCTGTGAGAGCCTTTGAAAAGATATCAACAACTCGATCATTGGTTGAACAATACTGCTCTTCAAGAACATGACCATGAATGATCTTTATGATGAAGTGTATGTGTATCTCAATGTGTTTGATGCACTGATGCTGAACTGGATTTTTACATAGCTGAATGGCACTTTTATTATCACACCAAGGTGTAGTTGGATGCTATTTATGAAGACCAAATTTGGATAGGATCTGACGAAGCCACAGGGATTACTTGTTGGCTTCAACAACACCACAATACTCTTATTTTTCCAAAGAAAGAGAGATGAAACTTTGTTTCCTACAATCCCATGTAATGGGTCCTGAACCAAGAGTGAATATATAACCTGCAGTAGCGTTTTGATCATCAGGCTCACCAACCCAATCAGAATCAGTGAAGCCAATAAAAAATGGAGATGCTCATGCACTGTAATGAATCCCTAACTAAAATATACCTCAAATATATCGAAGTATTATTTTAGCTGCTTTCCAGTGACTTTCATTAGGTTTGTGCATAAACCGAGCAACAAGAACAATGCAAAAGGAAATGTTAGGATGGGTATGGGTTAGATACAAAATTTTACCAACAATTTGATGGTATAAGGTACCATCAACTTCAGGGGAAGTAAATGTGAATGAAAGCTTGACTCCAGACTGAAAGGGAGAAGGGGCTAGCTTACAGTCTTCCATGTGAAAGTGGAATAGAATATCACAAGAATTCTTGGACTAAGAAAGGGTAATAACTTATTTGTATTGTAAGACTTGAATACCAAGGAAATAATGCAAGTTTCCCAAGTATTTCATTTCAAACTTCTTTTTGAGGCTAGAATTCACATGGTTTATATGGTTGGGATCACTACTAGTAAGGATAAGATCATCAACATAAAGAACAAGGATGATTAAGGACTTACCCACTTTCTTTATGTAGACAATGTTGTCAGAATGACATCTATAAAAGCCATTATCTAAGAGAAAGCTATCCATTTTGGCATACCAAGCCCGAGGAGATTGTTTGAGACCATAGAGAGACTTCCTAAGGAGACAAACAACGCTAGATTTTTTTTGGATAAAGCCAGGGGGTTTTTCCATGTAGATTTCTTCATGCAAGTCCCCATGTAGGAAGGTGGATTTAACATCCATCTGCTGGACTTCCCATTTAAAGGAGGCAACAAGGGAAAGAACAAGGTAGATAGAATTCATTTTGGCAACAGGGGAGAAGGTTTCAGTGTAGTCAATTCTTTCAACTTGTGAAAATCCTTTAGCAACCAGATGAGCTTTATGTTTATCCACTTTTCCATTTACTCCAAAATTTGTTCTGTAAACCCATTTGCATCTGAAAAGTTTTCTTCCCTTTCAAAGAGGAACATGATCCCAAGTATTGTTTACCAATAAGGAATGATATTCTTCATTCATGGTTGCATCCCAATCTGGATGACCTAAAGCTTCTTCAAAGTTTTATGGATCAGGATTTTCTAGAACTCGAGCTAATAAGGAAGACGCTCTGTCAAACTAAGAACGTGTACGACATTGATCTGCAGGGGCACCTGCATGAGAACCTGCTGCATCCCGAGTAGAGTAGACCCATTTTGGAAGCTATGGACCTGAAGGAAGATCCTGAGGAGGTGGAGGAGGATTGTCATCCGCATTGTCACCATCCAAACTAGAAGGAATGCTATCAATAGTATAAGAGATAGAGAGAGGTGACACATATGCCGAAGTAGGCTCACAGGACAAAGGTGGCACACCCGCCGAACTAGGCTCGCAGGCCTATATATTTTCATCAAATTTTACATCTCTTCTCATGATTATATTTTTGGATTTAGGTTGAAGAAGTCTATATCATTTGACATCTTCAAAATATCCAACGAAAAATAAATTTTCACTCATAGGTTCTAAGGCATTATGTTTCTCATCTAGAATATGGGCCCAAGATTCACTTCGAAAAACATGAAAGCGACTTCCATTTAGCGTGATTGAGCTCCACGCTTCTTCCGGAGTTATATTCCTTAAAACCTTAGTAGGAGTGCGATTTACTTTTTAATTTGCATAGTTAATTTATTCAGCCCAAAAATTAAGACTAAGTCCTTTAGATTGAAGCATACAATTAGCCATTTATTTTAGAGTGCGATTCTTCCTTTTAGCTACACCATTTTGTTGTGTAGTATACTGAACATTATGTTGAAATTGAATTCCATGTTCAGTAAAAAAGTTGATAAATTTGTTAACATATTCTCCTCCATTGTCAGATCTTAACTTAAGAATTTGATGTCTAGATTGTTTCTTAACAAAGGCCTTAAAGGCCAAGAACATGTTAAAAACTTCACTCTTGAGTTTTAAGAAGTATACCCAAGTGCATCTGGAAAAAATATCAATGAAATTTAAGAAGTAATAGTAGCCAGAGAAAGAAACAACTGGAAGTGGATCACATAAATCATTTTGCACAAGCTGCAAAGGGGCTGAAGTGTGCCAAGAGGCATGCCTTTCAAAATTTCCCCAATGATTTTTCCAAGTACACAAATGGAAGAAACACCATCTCAGCAAGATACCATAGGAAGACCTACCACCATATTTTATTTACATAGAGTTTGAAGAGAGCGATAGTTTAAGGGACCAAAATTCTCATGCCAAATTTTGCTCACTTCATCATTATGAGCAAAAAAAATGGAGGGAAGACATGATGACCCAAAGTTGTCAAACTTATACAACCTTTTGGAATGATCAACAATGCCAGTAGCTAAAATATGTCTAGGATCCCTTAGGTCCTTAATTACAACATCATGAGGTGAGAATGATATGGTTTTCCCTTCACTTGAATGAGTTATCTAATAAACATATAGAAGGTTGCAGGACAAGGTAGGAACACATAATACATCATTAAACTGAAATTTATCTAGATGAATAGTTCCAGACCCTATAACACTAAGAGATCTATCATCATGAACATAAATATTTTTGGTGTTACAATCATTTAAAGAAGAAAACATGGCTTTATTTTTGGCCATGTTATAAGAGGCTCCAGAATCAATGAGCCACTCATGAGAATGAGAATAAGAAGAGACATTCAATGCATAACCGGATCTTGATTCTTGACAACCACATGCAGAAAGTGTCATTCCCAAAGATGAAGTTGAAGAGTTCTCCAACTGGATGTTGTGCATCTTCATTGCTGCTTCCAAGGCTTCCATCTTCTTAAAACATTTTGATTCTACATGACCATCATGATTACAAAAGTTTCAATGTCTATCTGTCTTCTTCCCTTTGTTTTTATTTGACTTATTAGTTTGTTGAGGTTCTTTTTCAGTTTGCGGCTAAAATTTCTTAAGACCCTTGTTTGGCCGAGGACCATTCTTTTTAGGATGATGCTTCTTAGAATTCTTTGGATATGGTTGCTGCTGGGCTTCTAAGGATTTCTTAGAAGATTTTCCAGTATTAATAAGATCAAGGTGTAATAATTTTTCTTTTTCTCTTATCAAAGAATCACAAAAGGCATCAAAAGAGGGGGACTTGTAGGTTGTTCCTTGAGAAATGAGGGCTTCTCTAGTGGAATGGAAGGTGGAAACAAATATAGAGTATGCAATGCCTAACTTAACAATAATGGAATAGATAAGACTACCATCTTCCTTTTTGACCTTACAAACTTCTAAAAGAAGTCTAAGGGTCTTGAGTTTGGGCAAAAAGTATTCAATAGAGGAGAATTTATCGAGGTCCAAAGTAAGCAACTCATTTTCAAGCTGGTGGGCTCTGATTTCATTTTTAATTCCAAAAAGAATATTTAGGTTTTTCATAGCTTCAATAGGGGAGTCAATTTATTGGATATGAAATATAAGATCTTGAGCAATGGAAATTCCTATCAACCCCCATGCTTGATATTGCTTATTTTCCCATTTAGATTGTTTATCTACATCGATAGGTTTAGATTCTTGTCTTAAGGCTATTCTATAAAGCCCTTTAATTATAAGTAACTCTACCATGTAAGATAACTACTGGAAATAATTGGTGATGTTAAGAATAATCGAGCATGCACTTTCTATTTTTAAAAACTGAAGCTGAAAATGTTGAAGCTAACTGCTCCAATGGGAAGATCTTGAAAAATTAGGCCAGTTAAAAAAAAATCAGCTTTGAAAACAGCTTCCGGATGAAGAAGTTATGCCTTTTTGAAGAAAAGTTGTAGTGGATGCCGAGTGGTTACATGATAGGTTGAAAGTTGATGTTGAAGTTGTCTTTAAAAAAAAATCCCCTTCTTTTCCAAACTTAATATAATAAGCTCACTTAAAAAAAAAACTATTTTATGTGACCCACTTTTATAAATAAGTGAGATTCACTTTTACAGTGTTACTTTTACATGTGATTTTTAAATAAAACATTAAAAAAAAATTTTCCAAAAAGCTTTTTAAGAAAACATAACTTAACAAAAATATTTTTAGAAAAAGAAGCTTGACAAAGAGACTTGAACCCAAGACCTCTATTCTCATAAAGTAACTTTAGACCAAGTGAGCTAGTACAAGGATTCTGTAATTGTTTGAAAGGAGGAAGGGGTTTTTTTTTTGCTCTTCGGTATGCGTGTTTTTTTCCTGAAAAAAAATAACCTTGCAAAGAAAAAAAAGGTACAAGCCTTATGATAGAACATTAAATTTCCAGTTAGTCCATCCAACAACTATATATTTTTCTCACTATTTTTGATTTCCTGAGATCACACAAAGTCGCAGGGAAGGAGAATGCGTAGCAGAAAAATCTCATCTTCCTGTTTTTGGTTTGCCAGATCGCACACAACGCAGAGCATATGCAGTAAGAGGGTATAGATCTGGCAATAAAAAAATACTATAAACAGAAATAAACAGAGATATTAATAAATATAACTGCAATTTTTTTTTATACCTCCAAATCTAAAATGACATAAATTGGGCAACCATAAACCTTTTCCCATTAAATGAAAGGGGTTAGTCACTGTAACATAGGCTCTGGACACAACATAGTAGTTCTCCTGGCCTTAAAGTGGTCAGAAACAGTAGATCTGGAAAACAACAGTCGCATGCAGTCAAACCGGCTTCATATTTGGATCAACAACGGATCTGGCCCTCAAAAAAACTCTTATACCATGTAGGAATTTATAGGGTAAGTTACTTAGATCAAACACTAATGGTCATTGCTCACAAACATATCGTGGATCAGTACTCCTGTATTTGACATGGTTAAAACCCTCGAAGAGGGAAACAATCCACATCCTAAGCCAACATGGCTACTCTAGGAAAATTTTTAATATAAATAAAGAAAATTTACCTAAGATTCTCTCATAAACGGTTACTGGAAAAATGAACCTCCATGCTCTTTAAAAATAGATCAAAAACCAATTGAGTTTTAAGCCATGGATGAAGTGTTGGTAATAATGAGGAGGGAATGAACCATTGGATCACTACATATCATGACTGTCAGATTATAAGTTAGAAAAGTACATAGTAAAAAAACACACTTTACCTTACTCTACTCTAGACTAAGTTATACTTAATTATTTCTTATGTTTCAGAATATCTTAACATACTCCAGCTGGGAGCGCCATATTAGGATCACCCTTGTAGTCGATCCTTGTATATGGGAATTCCTCGATCATGAATATTTAACTTTTCAACCACATAAAAAAATGAGGTGTGTATCTTACTAAAGGACCTCCATCGCCACCATGGTGTGCCATCAATGAAAACCATCGCAACATATGAGGATCTCTCAACCCTATAGGGTCAACCAGATGTTGTTGCAGTATGAGGAGTTTATTCCTCTCTAGAGAAAATTATACTAGGATGGCGCTATAGCCAAATTTCTTCAGCTTGCCTTCCTTGGCTCGAGTAAGTTGTCCCTTCATTTTGACAACCACTTCCTCACACCAATTGAACATTGTTCCCTTAGAACAATCAAAAACTGTTTGCATCTGAGCCTTGGTAGCCATGTGGGGAGCCGCACTACCACATAGTCTCGTGACTGTAAAAGAAATTATCTTTAAATCAAGTCATTGGATAGTTTTTATGTCTATCCTTCCATCTTTGAGTTGCAAGTTTTGAGCGTAATGTTGCACCATGTATGATGCAATAGAATATCCACCTAGTCGTGATTCAAATAAAGAAATGTCATGTCTCCTATAGGATAATCCAATGAGAAAATAAATGTCCTTCAAATCAATGACGAGCTGGTGATCGCTGATGATAAAACTTTTTTCCTGGATATCCCAAGCCTTCACCAGCCAAGTCATTAACTCTATTTGAGCTTTCATTACTTGAATGGACCAAAATTTGTAAAGTCCATAGTTTTTCAAAGCTCTTAATGTTGTCGGGTTTTCAATTTCCTCTGCATCATGTGTTTCATGCTCACTTTCTCTCCACTCAAGCATGATTTGTTCAAATAGCATGCAAATGATCAATTAGGAGTTTTAGAACCTTGTGGGAGAAATTTAGATCATTTTTTATGTTGTAATTTATATGTTTTAAAAACCTCACGACACTTGCGTGACTTTTATTTACACAAAATGCATTTTTTCTCACTTTATGTATAGAAAAACTGTACAACCACGGTAATTTTATATGTAGAAAATTCTCAGGGTGCGCAACCCCAATGAGGAAAATCACGTGCACCACCACGAGCATTTTTCAAAAACATAATTCCTCATAAAAAATTATCCTAAAGCATAAAATGAAAAAATAAATGGATGAAATGCAAGATAATGAAGAAATTGATTACCTGGAAGTGATGGTTCGTGAAATGGTCCACTGGTTCGCTCGATATCAGCCCCGGAAGTTCTGTGGTAAAAACCCTTATTTACTACTCTGAAAATGAAATGGTGAAAATGGCTTGTCTTTTTCAACTTTTATAAGATTTTATGAATAAAATATTATTATTTTATTCCTTTGACCTTTTAGAAGTTCAAATTTTCAATATTTTTACCATAATAAGAGCGGTTATCATAATTTAATGAGTTTTATGTGGAGAGAACATGTCACATTTAAAATGAATTATTTTGACAACAAAGTAAAATTTTATCACTTTTTCGGACTCTTGAAAAACACGAAAAAAGTGAAACCATGGAGTCCTCTTTTAAGCACTTTTCAGACTCTCTAAATATGAAAATATTTCCGAGTACTTGACTATTCGAACTCCTAAAAATAAATTAACAGTCGTCTATTCTGTTGTGAAACCAGCTCCAAAAATAGAATAAAAGAGATATCAACGCCTTAGAAATAAGCCACTTCGAGGGGGCAACCTCCAATAAATTACATGAATGAACACTTCTTGGATGATATAAATTACAAAACCTCCTTTATATATATAGGAGTCCATGGGGCCACAATGTAATCCTAGCCGACCTAACAATAATAATTTAAGGGCACAATAATAACAATATGGGGGTTACACGGGTACAATAATAACAATAAGGGGGCTACACTAACAAAAATAAGGGACTATACTAGTAATATAGGGACCTAACATGCCCCTCTCCTTCAAAAAAGTGTTGTCCTCAACGCTTGAGTAAATATTGGTGCTTCTGTATAAAATTCTCATCCTCCCATGTAGAATCTTCAGTGGGTAAGTTCTTCCACTTGATGAGATACTTTGAAATTGATCGATTCCGTAGATGTCGAGTTATTGTTTCTATGACCACTTCAGGTTCCAATATGATTTTTTCTTCCTCATCAAGTTTTGGTAATATTGTTTGAACTGGAATATTTTCACCTATAACCTTCTTTAAGCATGAAACATGGAAAACTGGATGCACTTGCAAAGAAGCAAGAAGCTCCAATTTGTATGCCATAGTACCAATCTTTTGCAACACCTTGTAAGGACCATAGTACTTTGGCGATTATTTATTATCCTTCTTAGCTTGCATGAGGGACATTTGTTTGTATGGTTGTGGCCATAAAAATACCCAGTCTCCTACATCAAATCTTCTCTCGTTGCGATGTTGATTTTCCTATTGTTTCATTCGATTTTGTTGCAAATTTAGGTTATCCTTTAAGAGTTGGAGAACTTCTTGTTGATGCTCGATGTGATCTTCCGCTGCTTGAACCTTAGAATTTTCTCTTAAAAATGATGTGATGGACGGTGGATGATATCCATAAAGTGCCATAAATGGGGTCATTTTTGCTGCGGTATGGAAGGAAGTGTTACCATTCGGTGAGGGGTAACCACTTGACCCATTGTGTTTGTTATCGGATAAAAAACAACAAAGATATCCTTCCAAACATTTATTCACTATCTCTGTTTGACCATTGGATTGAGGATGATAAGATGAGCTATGAGCTAGTTGAGTACCCAAACAAGAAAATAATTCCGTCCAAAAATTTCCTGTAAAAATGGGATCTTTGTCACTTACAATAATCTTTGGGTTTCCATGTATTTTGAATTGTGTCCATAAATGTAGTAGCAACTGTATTTGCTTTAAATGGATGAGATAATGCACAAAAGTGTGCATACTTAGTAAGTCCATCAACTACCACCATGATGACACTCCTTCCTTCGGACTTAGGTAAACCTGTGATAAAATCCATTGAAATCTCCTCCCCACGTTGACTTGGAATGGATAAAGGTTGTAGAAGACACAGGGTCGTAATTGTCTCAGCATTACCTTTAACCACAAATAAAAATTTGCTTAAAAAATTTTGAATATCATATTGAGCCACATCCAAAAAAATTCTTTCTTCACCACCGTGGTAAGTTTTTAAAAATCGAGTGTCCTCCTAAAGGAGAAGTGTTCAATTCCAAAATAATCTTTTGTTTTAGTTGGGAATTCTTACAAAGATATAAGCGATCTTTGTACCATAAGGAATCATTTTTCCAACTAAATGTATCAAATGTACTAGGATCTTGCTGCAACTTTTGAATGAGTTTCCATACTTCTTTCTCCTTCTTCCATTCATCTCTTGCTTCGGTTATCCAATATGGTTGGATAATAGAAATGGCACAAAGAAATGCTTCCACCTCTTCATTCTTTCTTGAGAGTGCACCTGCAACAACATTAAGCTTCCATTTTTTGTAGATTATTTCAAATTATAAACTTATCTTGTGACCCATTTTCTTGCTCTTAGAAGATTTGTAAAGTTCAAAAAGTGTTTAAGACTATCATGATTAGTTTTTACCTTGAGAGTGTCTTCCCGTTACGTCAATTTAGCCATTTCTTAGTGCATCATGATCATTACTAACATGCCTTCTCATAAATAGGAAAAAGTAAATACTTTCCTTTGATTGGATGGCTTTCAAAACCAATGGTTCTTCCTTCTTGCATTAAAACAACATCAATTCCATTTCCTGAGGCATCACATTCCACAATAAAGGTTTTGTGAAGTTTGGCATAGTTAAGACCGATGCTAGGCACGTTGCCTCTTTAAGATGTTCAAAGGACTTAGTTGCTTCAGGAGCCCATGAAAACGCATCTTTCTTCAATAATGTTGTTAGAGGTGCTGCTATTCTCCCATAATTCTTAACAAAATTGCGATAAAACCCTGTGCTTAATATTAAATCCTCACAACTTCTTTATTGTTGTGGGGACTTTCCATTCCTTAATGGTTTTAATTTTGTTAGGGTCTACCTTAACATCCTCCCGAGATACAATATGACCCAGATATTGCACCTCTTGTACTCCAAAGAAACATTTGGAGGTTTTTTCATATAATTGTTTCTCCTCCAATAGTTTGAGCACCCTATCAACATGTTGAACATGATCCTTCCAAGACTTGTTGTAAATTAGTATATCGTCAAAAAATACAAACAAAAATTTTCTAAAGAAGGATTTGAAAATGGAATTCATCAACCCTTGAAATGTAGAAGGTGCATTGATAAGGCCAAAAGGCATGACCAAAAATTCATAATGACCCTCTTGAGTTCGAAGCTATTTTGGAATATCTTTAGTCTTCATTTTAATTTGATGATATCCTAAACGAAGATCCAACTTGGTAGAATAAATTGCTCCATGTAATTCATCCAATAATTCATCAATCATAGGAATGGGAAATTTATCTTTCATGGTGAGCTTATTGAGCTCCCTATAATCTGGACACATTCGCCATGATCCATCCTTCTTGTGTACCAATACTACAGGAGCAGAGAAAGAACTTTGACTAGGTTGAATTATACCCGCCTCTAACATTTCTGCAATCATACGTTCAATTTCGCTCTTTTGGAAATAAGGATATCTATAAGGCCTGATGTTTGGAGGAACACTTCTTGGAATCAAATGAATAGCATGATCATGATCATGAATAGGTGGGAGTCCTTTGGGAGTTTCAAACACCTTGGAATGATTGTCCAAGACTTGTTGGAGATCTGCAGAAATAGATGATTTTGATGTTGAAACTTCTAGTGAGCATAATTGTGCAATTACGCCTCGTTGTTCTTTCTTTAGAAGCTTTGTCATGCCATTAGAGCTTATTATCCTTCCTGGCTTCCCTTCAATACCCCGTAATTCGACTTCCTTTCCTTCTGAAAATAATTTCAAGAAAATTTCTTGAAAATTAAAAGCTACCGTCCCCAAAGATTGTAACCATTGTACTCCTAGTACAACATCAGCACCTCCCATAGGAATGGAAAGCATTGGACTATTCAATACATATTCCCCCATGGTTAGCTCGATATTATGGCATTTTCCAGAGCAATTTATAGTTCCTCCATTTGCAACCATCACTTGACATTCTGGTGCTGGGTATAGGAAACAATTCAATTCCTTGGCTACCTTACAATGAATAAAATTATGGGTGGTACCTGAATCAATCAACACTATTACCTTTTTCTTCTTTATATGTCCTTCTATCTTGAGAGTTTGAGGAGTGGTAATTCCTACCAATGCATTACACGATATGGTCGGACTCATTTCTTCCTCTTCTAGGGTTGGTTCCTATTGTATATCCTCTTCTTGTTCATTTTCTTCTTCCTCTTCACAATATATGTAAAATTATTTCTTCTTAGCACACTTATGACCTTTAGTGTATTTTCTATCACAACTATAGCAAAGCCCTTATGCTCTTTTTTCTTCCAATTGTTGTGGTGTCAACCTTGTAGGTTGTGGAAATCTAGGTGTAGCAACACTTCCTTCTTTATAGAAGTTAGTGGTAGGCTTCCTTGTCGCCATAATTTTACATTTAATTTTTCTTGCCAACCTGAACGCCTTCTCCAATGAATCAGGTTCCAAAATGCAAACTTCATGTTTGATGTTATCCTTTAAAGTACCTATGAAGAGATCAATCCTGTGTTCCTTGGTGATATCAATTACCCTTATATTCAATTTTTGGAAGTCCTCAATGTGCTGCCCCACTAAACCCTTTTGTTTGAGATTTATCAATTGGCTAAAGAAGGTGTTGCTCTTTGTATCCTCATAATGTGCTATCATTTATTTCGTAAAAATTGACCAAGTGACAATTTTTTTACGGGAGCAAAGCCATCGATACCATACAAATGTATTTTGTTCTAAATGTAAAGTTGCAATGCGTACCTTTTTTGTGTTTTGCACATTATGGAGATCAAAATATTGCTCCATCTGTAGTATCCATGTTACAAGATCCTTTCCATCAAACTTCCTCATATCCATTTTTGGAATATGGTGGTTCTTCCCACCAACATTAGAGTTTATGAAGTCACGATTAACATTTATTTTTTTCTGATCATGAGTTTCCTCTACTATATTTTCACCATTAGGAAACATTTCTTGTATCAACTTTGTCAAACCTTCCATGTATGCTTTTAGATCATTCTTCATATTTTCCATGTTGTATTTCATGTCATCAATCTTAGCTTCCATGCCAGCTTCCATGCCATCCATCTTAGCTTCCACACCTTTCTTCAAACCATCCATCTTTGCTTCCACACCTTTCTTCAAAACTTCCATTTCATTTTTTGTTGCTCTTTGCGAGAGCGAAATTTGGTGCACTTTCCCTTGTAATTTTGATAGATCATGTTGCAATTCTTCATCTTCCTGAGTCATATTAGAGCCTTCTGAAGGCTTAATGGGTGTTGAATTATTTTTACGGGCATTTTTTAGAACCCAATACTGATATCTATTCTACAATATGCCCTTGGAATCAATTCAAATTTATTCTTCAAACAAGACTTATGCAATTCGGAAAAAACTACACACCTTTTTCTTGCTTTTGAAGAGCTCGATATTTAAATTGGATTATCTCTGTGGTTGCAGTTCTTGAATAGCTGAAATTTGGCACTAAGGTAGCCTTCTAAATCCTCTTTTGAATGCCACAGGTCTAATCTGATTTGGATTCTTCAAGGTAAAGTTATGTCCAATATCTCACAATGACCTAATTATGGACCGTTTCAGTAGATAGAACTTGTACGACTTACCACATGTCACTGTTTCGCCTTTTAGCTCTAAAATTGATAGCAAAGAAACTATAGTCCGTGTAATTATGGTCACTTTTTACGGTACTCCAATCTGATGCTCAGAGAGAGATTTATGAAGCATTTCCCACGATCACCTCTTTGAGATGAAATTTAGGAGCCTAAAAAAGCACTACCTTCCACAGATCATATCTCCGAAAATATTGCGAACCAAGCTCTAAAATTTTGCGACGCGTTTTCTCAGGATTTTAGCTTCACACCCTAAAAATTTCAGATTCTAAACCTTCATAGAAAAAACGTTATAGCGCAAATTCCACGATGACCTGTTTAGATTAAATTGAGGAGCCTGCAAAAAGACCTAACTTCCATAAATCATATCTCTGAAAATATTGTGAACCAAGCTCTGAAATTTTGCACTGATGTTCCTCATGATTTCGGCTTCGCACTCTAAAATTTTTTGCTTATGAAACTTCGTAGAAAAAAATTTATAGCAAAAATTTCACGATGACCTGTTCGGAGGAACGAAACCCTAGAATCTCAAAGCTTTGATACCAAATGTTGTGAAAACAGCTCCAAAAATAGAAGAAAAGTGATATCAACGCCTTAGAAATAAGCCACTTCGAGGGGGAAACCTCCAATAAATTACATGAATGAACAATTCTTGGATGATACAAATTACAAAACCTTCTTTCTATATATAGGAGTCCATGGGGTGACAATGTAATCCTAGTGGGGCCACAATGTAATCCTAGCCAACCTAACAATAATAATTTAAGGGCACAATAATAAGAATATGGGGGTTATAGGGGTACAATAATAACAATAAGGGGGTTACACTAACAACAATAAGGGACTATACTAGTAATATAGGGACCTAACATATTTAGTATAATATTACTCCTTTTAAATAGAGTTCTCTCCTGCATCATTTTATCCCTTTTAAGGCTTGAGGGACTAAATTTACAAAAAATAAAATTATGGAGTTTACTTATGTTTTTCTCCTAACTCCCTAAAAATGAAAACACCAACATTTTATTTCTCCGGGCTTGTTAAAAATCTACGTTTAAAGAATTGATTGAATTTTATTTTTTCGTCTTTTCAAACTCTTTAAATATGAAAACAACATCATGTTAATCCTACACTCGACTCGTTAAAATTTAATAGTGCAGGACCCGTCAATTACAACGAGATCGAACTGCTCCTTCCTAGGGTTCGTTAAAAGTACTTCAGAGTACTCATCCAAAGGATGAGCTTATACAAACAAGAAAATGCTATCCTCCTCAAGCTTGAAAAAAATAAAGAGGTACTTTTCAGTAATGGTGGGGGAAAATTAGGAAAAAGAATCCATATTTTGTACTTGTCTTTAAAGTAGCATGTCACTCTTGAACACGACACTTTGTCACATTTGTGCCTAGGTTGGGTAATCCATTCATATTATAGTTATTTGCACCTCATTGAAAGTCTTCTACTGATTTTGGGTATTATCTTTAAGTCAAATGATGGCAAGTCAATTATTGTGTTGTTATGTGTTCAAGATAATGTTCAACCTCAGTCCATTTTTTCACTTGAAAATATTCATTTCCATTCACATTGACCATCCTTGAGTCGGTCCTTGGAAAAAAATTCCTTGAACTTGACATAATAAGTTTCATGTCATATGCCCTCCTACGACAGTTCACATCCTATTCGACTTCAACTCATTATCTAGGAAGTTGATCCAAAAACCTTATCAGTACCTTGAAATCTGCATGCCCTAATAGCCGGTTTCTCACCTTCGACGACAAGTTTTCATCATTAGCTTTCGATCAAGCAACTCTATGAGTGTTCAACAACAGATCATTCATTCACACTTCATAGATTATATTGAAGTACCCTGAGAGCAATTTTCACTACTACTGGTTTCTCTCGTACTTGTTAACAATTTTCATCATCGACCAATAATCAGATGGTTTCTTCCATGTTTGACTTCGACACATTCAATCGCATGGTTAGATTCGTACTAATTTGATTGATGAAGATCAAGACCCTAGATCTAGTTTCATTCATCCAGGTTGCGAGGACTTATATATTCATGTTTGAGCATGTTAGCATTCTGTAATTTACTAGAGATTGTGAGAACAAATTACATAGGCCAACATTAAACCAACTTTGGAAACTGGGATCTAGCTATGGCAATTTCAGAGAGGGCTCTCTCTTTAAGATTTAACTTTGTTTGGATAATTTTTTTAGGTTAGTTATGATTGTACTTAGGTTTTGAGTTTTGTTTGGAGTTTTCGAAAATTGATTGTATTCAATTGATTAATGTCTATTGGGAAATGGGGTCAAAATATAATTGGATAATTGCATCAACTTTTCACAGAGTAAACACAGGGCAAGCTAGGAGTACTTACTGGATATTTCGAATTTATAAATAGATTATGATAAAAATATCAAGATATTCAGCAGAACAAAAGAGAAATTAAGAATTCTTTAGTTTGGCCTTTTAGTGGAAAACGTTATGATTGTAAACGCAACTAGAATAAGGTACTCAACAGTAAATACTATTCATCACGCTTCCTTCTTTTACAATTGGGATTCAGATGATTACAATGAAATATGAAAATGAAACATAATAATAGAAGAAAAACATCACTAGTATTTAAGCCACAAGAATCCTGTGAATGGTTTGATTATTATTGATGCTCCAGTTCTTTGAAAAATCTTACAATACTTTAATAGAAAAAAATAGTTCAAATCTCAATCAATTGACACTTGATACTTCCAAAACTGAAGCATTTATACAAAAGATTACAAAAATAATTATAGAGTCTCTAACAGACATCGTATTTTTAGACTTAAACTTTGAACTTAAAACTCTAAGTGTTACTGAATTACAGCCTCGATGGAATTTGTTGCGCAACTACAAGTGCTGATGTAGTGGGATTATTAAGATGCGGACCACATTTTACTGATGTGCTGGCAGATGAACTGGAAGATTCTCTTATGTATCATTTTTACTCTTTTAATCTAGTAAGTCAATCAACTGTTCCCAACGTTTTTCATCCGATATAGATAATTTTATCACCCTGAGATAAAATTCATCCATTTCTGTATATTTAGTAAAATTAGGTTTTACTAAAAAGATATATTTTATTTCATGCAAGATAAAGAAGGTATCATGGAGTGCATTTTGCACGAGCCTTTCTGTTGTTGTACCCTAAATATTTGAAACTTTGGCTGTATTAGTAGCAACATATTTGAGCTTGCGGATGTAGTATTTGAGAGGAATTAACTTGTCATTTATCACTAACATTGAGGGAAAACCCTTGCTGGTCAAGGGTTCCAGCTTGCTGAAAAAATGTTGAACTATGATATTGACATTGCTGCATTTTTCTTCCAACTGAAGAATCAAGTTCTTCTTTGTAATAATCTTCTTTACATCTAAAATGGTTGCTGTCCTATCTTCTATACCCAAATATTTGAGTTCACTGTTGTCCTTATAATTCATAAATTTAATTAACTCAGTAGCTGTAGCAGGCTTTTCCTCAAGTTTCTCTATAATAGTTACAATAGTTTCTTGAGCTTTCTTCAGTAACTCTTTCCGATAAAAAATAATCCTGATACTAGGCTAGATCTCTTTCACATATTCAATGATTTCTCCCCATATATTCTCTTTGACTAACCCGAGTGTGTTCCCAAGGTAAGAATCTATGACTTCCTTCTGCAATCTTTCAATTTGTACTCTTGCTCTATGTAGCTCTGCTCCATGTGCACTTTCTCCAATTGCTTTATGATGTTGTAGTGTTTTTAACTGATCCTGCAACTTCTTAATCTCTTCTGTTTGAATGGATAAGTTCTGAACAACTTCAGCAAGCTTCTTAGCTCCTTCTGATGTACATGTGGTGGAAATAGTAGTGATGGGGACAACAACAATATGGACTACATTTATGGGAGTTTCAACCTTTTTGACAACTTCCACTTTTTCTTTGATGAGTGTCTCCATTTATGCTTCCATGTGTTTCAGCTGTGTACTCTGTTCAAGAATGAGTTTCAGCATATCTACCTTTTCTGCTTCTGTCTCTGAAATTTCCTTGGCTAAAGGATCTTCTGTAGATGGTAATTTCTGCAACTTATTCCTTAATGTTGTAATATCAACATTCTTTTTCTTGATTAACTCTTCTGCAACATTGAAATTTGGAGGGTCATAACCCAACTTGATTACAAAATCTTCTAAGGCTTTAATCCTGGTGTCTTTGGAAAAAGATGAGGCTTTCTAGATGTTGAGTTGTGATATGATATTTGCTAGTGTAACCTACATTTTAGATAAATACATGGCAGTGTTAGTTACAATTGAAAATATCATCTCTCCAGTTTGTTTATGCATCTCCATTTGATCAATGGGATGTATATCTTTGGCATCAAACTCAAAAGATGTTTTCTTATAGTCTGCTTCATTTTTGAGTTTGATTTCCTTGAATATGTCCATTGCACTCTTTTCTGGCTTGCTTGAAGTTGAAGTACCTGTTTGTATGATCTGCTGCTGATTTGAAGTAGTCATTGAAGTAGTAGGAGATTGTGTAGCCTGCTCTCCTATTAATGAGGATATAAAAGGCTCATTTGTGTTGACAGTGGTCTGCTGCTCTGAATCCTTGCTAATACTTAGTCTGGAACTAAGTTTAACCTTCTTTCTATACATAATTTTGAATCCTTCGCTGAAGATGTTTGTGTCTGAAGGAGACGCTTCTTCTCTAATCCTTTTAGCTATCTTTTCCTGATTTGTTGGAGCCTACACTGTTGATGATGACACTGGCTATTATTTTGCTTCATGTAATTTGTTCTCTATCCACTCTATCTTGTTCCTATACTTCTCTATCTCTGGTCTTGTTGTATGAAACTAAGGACTAGATTTGACTTCTACCCTTAATTTAGACACAATGCCTAATCGATCATATGACCAGGTGAAAATTAAATCAAATTTCATTTCCTTTAATAGTTGATCTACCTCTGCTACTGTTTTCTGCTATTACATATAAATGGGCCAATTTGAGTTTTTAGCTTGAATTGAGATTTATTTTTGGCAGCCACGAAATGTACCTGATCCATGTTAATCATTTTCCTGATGAATTCCAGAGCAAACATCCTCACTGGGAGGAATTTGGGAAACTTTTATGGCTACAGTTCACATCCAAAAACTCTTATTTCAGTGTAGTTTTCATACAGGTACCAATATCCTGTCTAAACTGGTTCTGTTGGCTCCAATATCTTCTGAATTTCTTCATTGATTCTAGGTTCTTCTCTGCTGTTTAGAAGACTGATAGCTGGTTGAACACACATTTCAATGAACTGCTTGTAGGTGAATTCATTTTTCTCTTTCATAAGAAAGGTGGTCCAGAAAATTATTGATTATTGGTCTCCTTTATCATTTAAATTTTGCAATGACAATTTCGTATTGTCTCCTTGGAAGTATATGAACATATAAAATAAAATAGAGGTATATTTAAATATCTCTTCTGTCTTGAAATCAAGAAACTTCTGATGGATATATTCTACAAGAAAATGGCTCAAAATTGAACATAATGGAAGGCTTGGCATGATTGTAAAAGAAAGACAGAAATCCTATAATAGCTTCGTCTATGTATTGGTCAGACTAGTAACCAAGAAGGTAAGATAGGACAGTGGTTATTTTCTTGGTTTTCTCAGGGAAGAGGGATGAAGGATAAGGAGGATTTCTTTTAGGGAATGCAGCATCTTGTGCTAGGAATAGTTGTGAGGTTTGAGTTATCTTGGCAATATCTAATCTCTGATACATTTCAACCAGAGCTTCATGAGAGAATCGGGAACCTTTATCAACTGTGGGAGCTAACATCATCTGTTCAATGAATTGAGGGGTTATGGTAAACGAAACTTCACAATTAGAATTGACTATGGTTCTCTGGCTAGGCAGGTAAGAGGCATGACATTTCCTGATGAATATCAAGAGAACTGTGGGTTGGAGGAAAAATAAAATGGGGAAGATTAGATTCCCAGAGCTGGATTTCATCGGATTTTTCAATCCATTTGTCTTCCAGCCAATAGTACATCTCAAGAATGTCGATATAAGAGTGTGTTTCATAGATTTGATAATCTCTGTTAGCCATAGGGATGTGATGAAGGTATAGAGGAGGGAAAATAAAAGGATTGACATTTTCCTCGTGATCTTTATCTTTGGGAGGCATAATGGCTACGACTAAAAGTGTAAAAGAGGGAAGAAAGAGGATTCTGTGAGCAAGAATGGGAAAAAGAATGGAGAAGGGTAAAATCGGGCATTGCTCAAGAAATTTTAGTGCTTCTGGTTTAGTAAACAACCTGAAAACAAAGAATTATAATAACCTAAAGAGAAAAGGCATTTGTGGAGAGATTAAGCAGGTTTAATAGTGAAAAATCATGTTTTCGTTGATGGTGCGGGTTAACGGATAGGAAATTAAACTCACAATGGAATTATGGAGGGAGAGAATTTAATTGGCTAATGAGTATTGGAAGTGGAAACAGAGGAGTGGTGCACAATGGTCATCATAGCAGGCAATATAATGGAAACAATTTTCGGGGCGGGGCGTAAGGCGGTTTGTTTTTTTATGCCTGGGGGTCCGAAATCATGTGGGGCTAAAAAATATACTCTGGTGGTTTTCAAATACAATTATTTTCGGACCCCCCTAGTGATAAACTTCGGATGGCAGAGGGGGGCCGAAAGGCCACACGGGCCATTGGATGCCGACAAGCATGATGATGATCATCGGATATATGAGAATATGGGGATGATATATGCGATGATGTGATTAGTGGGGTCAAGGCTTTATTAAATAATGCGTCGAGAGATATGAAGGGAATTGTATAAGGAAATGTATGGAAATGTTTTAATGAAGTGAAACAAGGACATATATGGCGGGGAATATAATATGGGATATATGGTATGGTTTAATGATTTTTAAGGGAAATGAAATGAAAAGGGAGTGTAGTGGGTAGGTTTGTTATGGTTTAAAACTTTAGGAAATGAATTATATCATCAAGATTTAAACCATAAAAAATACTTTTTCTATAGGGGCATTTAAACTAGCAGCCAATCAAGTCTTTTAAAAAAGAATGAAGCTTTCTTTTTCTTTCTTGCTTCCCTAACATTTTATTTTTCCTTGTTCATTTAGAGCATCTAACACATAACATTTTATTGACATGGATGCCTACAAAAATAATCATTTTCCTAACATTTTTTTTATATTTTTATTCTTTTGCATCCATATCCTACCTTATCATTTTGAAAATTATTTAACTACTTATGCTAACTTATCAAAAACAAATAATGTTACAAAAACTCCCTTGGTTCAGATTAAATTATTGAACCAATTTTTATTTTCTACCTAACTAATTAATCTTTCAATATTAAACAATTTGACAAATTATATTTCACTACATATTAAAAATCAATTTAAACCTAATTCAATCATGCTTAAACTATATGATTGAATTTTATTGAACTATTGTGGCATTTTAAAGAAGTTGCACACAATTTATTTTCAGAAATAAGCTAAACTAAGAGTAGTGGCATTTGGAGGTGCAACACTTTCAGAATTTATTGTTTTTCTTCTTTTTGATGGGGTTCACATTCTATATTTTTTAATTTTAACATATATCCTCTTTTTTATTTTTTATGTTATCACCTTTTTTTTTTGAAAATTATTTGTAGATTGGAAATCATTTTACAAAATAAATTTTACAGATAGAATAAACTCAGTCACCTTGAGATCCTATGAAATATAGGACCCTAACAGTGGCTCCAACTGGGGATGACACTTCTATGCATTGAAGTGTCAAGAACATGTGATCAGTGGCCTTATCCATCTACAAATCTGAGCAATTTGTAATTTGATTCCTTTTCTTCTTCAAATATTATGATGGTCTATTGACCATGTCTTAGGTCCTTCTCTGCGAGCTTCAACCTTAATAAAAAAACATCCAATCCAATCTATGTTGACTATGATATTTACAATGATGTAAAAGAATCTTTAGACTAGGAGAAATAATGCTTCAACATCCCACCATTTACTGGACCACCAGGTAACTCTGTTCCATCCATATTTGTGAGAAAAAAATGCATGGTCACCTATAAAAGCATTTATAATATATGGTCCCATCCATAGATTATCAAACTTGTTATGCTTCCCTTTGTCTTCTCTCCTTGCATCCCATTTTAAAACTTTGTCACCAATAGCAAAATCAGATTCCTTGGTCCTTTTGTCAAATATTTTCTTGATATCTTCCTAGATAATCTGTGTTCTGTTATATAACTCTTCTCTTTTTTGCTGCAACTGAATGGCTTGATGGATCCTTCAGAGTGCATCATTTGGTTCTTCTTGTAACTCTTGAATTATCTTCATCACTGGCAGTGCTAGGGAAAATGGAAAAAAAACATCCATCCCATAGACAAGTTGGTATGGTGACATACCGATGGACTTCTTGGTAGTAAGCCTATCAGCCCAAAGTGCACTGATTAAATTATTATGCCAAGACTTTTTATTCTATTCTAATAACTTCTTGATGATGTTTACCAGACTCTTACTGGATGATTTAGCTAGTCCACTACCTTGTGGGTAATAGGCTGTTGAATGCCCTAAAGAAATATGATATTTATTACAGAATTCAATCATCTTTTTGGATAAAAGCTGCTTCATTATCAGTGATGATTTTCCTTGGGCAACCAAATCTAGACATGATATTGGTCTCAAGGAACTTGGTAATAACAAAATCCGTGGCATTTATGGAAGGGATGGCTTCTATCCACTTAGTGAAGTAATCTATAGCTATTAAAATCCACTTTTGTTGGGTAGAGGAAGGAGGATGGATTTCACCTATGAAATCCAAACCCCATTGTTGGAATGGGCATTCAACAAAAATGGGTTCTAGTGGCAAGGGTAGAAGTTTCTTTTTATCTTAAAAAAATTGACACTTCTGGTAGGTTGTGATTTTCTTATGAACATCAAGAAAAAGGGTGGGCCAGTAAAAACCAGCCTTGAGAATTTTATTAGCAATAGTCCTCCAATACAGGTGGCCACGACAGTCTCCTTCATGAAAATCATGCATAATCTTATCTGCATCATTCTTCATGAAACATTTGAGTAATAGGCCACCAGAGTCTTTCCAATAAAGGACATTATCAATGATGCAAAATTTTACTGCTTCTAATTTCAGAAATCTAGCTTTAGTTTTTGTATGACCAGGAGGAGCATTTAAATTAAACAATACATAAAGCAGGTCTGCATATCAGGGAGAATTTAAAAATTCTTCATTTATTTGTGGAGTCGCCTACTCCTCTTGATCATCCAAAGTTTCCACCAAGTTTATGTCCAGAGCTTGAAAATTGGACTCAGCCATAAGTTGGGCAAGTCCTTGCCCTTTAATTAGTTTGGTAGGTTTTATTTCTAGATCATACTCCAAAATAACCACAATTCATGTTACACCATTTTTTGGTCATCTAACCTATTATCATTAGATGGACCCAAGTACACCATGTAAGACCAATTTTACCCTAAGTAAAATTGCCTTCACTATGGTAAATAACTTAATAAACCACATTTATTAGGTTGTTTATGGTCCAAACAGGAAACCCCAAAAGGAAATATTAAACAAACCTATATTTGTTTGATTTTCCTCATGGAATAATTAATTAAACCATAATTTAATTATTATTCCCCGTCATGTTTAACCCAAAAACAAAGAAATTAATTAGATAAACCTTTATTTATCTTATTATTTTCTAGGAATAATTATTTAAATCTTATTTAGATAATATTCCTTGTTAAATATAACCAAATCACCCACAAATAATTAAATAAATCATTATTTATTTGATTATCTTCTAACCGCTTCCTTAAAAAGATAAATAAATCATTTATTTATTTATTTTTGACAAATCAAGGGATTTGACCAAAGTCAAATACCTTTTCCCTCCAACAAATATAATAAAATATTCCATAAAAAGTGGATCTAGATCTGGTTAACCCATGCACCAAGATCTAGAATGACCCAATATTTTGTTATAAATAGGAGAATTTTTCCTACCACTCTTCACCTTTTGTTGCCTATTAGATCACTCTGGATCTATACACTTGGTCACTCTTTTCTACCATTTGCTGTGTGAGCTCCCTTTGAGTTCTATTCTTTGTGTGGGTTTGCTACACCAACAAGAGAGAGAAATATTAGATCTGAAGTGCTGAGGACTTCCAAGAACCCATCCCACTGAGGAGAATTGGATACGCCTTCTTGTTTTCCTCCCAGGTGCCCAATTAATACAAAAATTCTTTCAAAAATTGTTCTTGTATTGTCTATTGGTATATGGAGCAAACCCTTGTTTTTACTGCTTAATGTCTTTTCATGCATAGATCTGGTTGTTTGCAGCTCTTTTCTTGTTTAACTAACCGCAGATCTGAAGATATTGGCAGCCACTTTTGTTGTTAGGGCTATTAGTTATGCGTAGCTAAAGTGGTCCTTTTTCGTACACTTCGACAAAGGATTCATGCTAACAAATGGCGACTCCACACGGGTTTTAAATTACGACCGCTGTCGTTTTTCATATTCCTGCATATCCAGCTACTTCAGACCCTAGGGTTTCTTTTCAGCTGAATATTTTCCCTATTTTTATGTTGTTTTTCTCACATAAAACCCTAAAACATTAAAATTTCTAACTTTCGTGTGTTTCTGGCCCTATTGCGCAGGTAAGTGACACCAGCCGCAACTGAGACGGCAACTTTTCTGAAAATTTGCCGCCGAGACAACTAGAATGGGGGGTCGCACTTTTTGGCCCATAACCTGCGACCTGGACCTCCAGGTCACACTTTTCAGCCTTTTTTCTGCGACCTGCACTGAAAACAGGACAGAACCTGCGACCTGCCAGTTTTTCAGTGATTTTTCTGCAATTTTTCTGGGTTTTGCTGAAGCTTCTATCAGGGTTTTCCAGCCTCTGTCTCAGCCCGGTTTGACCTCGTTCTAATCTGTTTTTACTCATCTAAGTGGGAACCTAGCCCCCTAGGGCTTTAGTACCCTCCACCTTTTGTGGAAGAGTTTTAGCTGTTTCAGCCGTCTGTTTTTCAGAGTTTCAGCCTTCCCTTTTTCAGATCTGAAACCTCCTCTTCAGATCCCTTTAAATCAACCTTTCTTCCTTTCAAATCACCTCTTGTCGTTGTGTTTGGACCTCTTTTCAGGACCTCCTCCCTGTCCTTTCCGCTTTTTGCTGATTTCCTTCCTTTTTCTAGCCACCTTGCCTCTGTCTCTTGGCTGTGATCTGCACCTCTTCTCAGCAGCTTTTATCCTCTAGATCCCTGTCCCTTTTGACCTTAGATCTATTGGCCTCTTTTCCGTGTGTTTTGCCTAGATTTTTCCCCTTTTTTCGATTAGTTTTGAGAGACCCGCCTTCTTGGTTTAGATAGATGCACAAGTAGCTGTTAATTTTCTGTTATTTCAGCATTATATACTGTTCTCTGCAGATTTATTTTCAGTTACGCAGCACACTTTTTTTTTTTTTTTTTCTTGCTCTCAAAACGGAAAGGGTTTAAAAATTAAAATTAATGCACACCACACACTGACCCTAAGTGAAGAAGCATCTGGTTAACACCGCCTGGAAAAGACTCTAAAATAAATTGTCATTGCACCTTTTCTGCCCTTGACCTCACTTGATTCTGTCCCTTTTTTCCCTTGTCGGTTTCCTTCTTCCCGTCATCATTGCGCCCCCAAGGCGCCTTTCCCGAAGACTTCTTGGCCTTCACCCTCAGTTTCCGGTTGATCGACCTGCTCCGTCCCGCCGTCGTCGAGCCAGTCCTCCTCCGAGTCCGCACTCCGACTCCTCTTCTGATTCATTGGGTTCTCCTTCTCCTCCTGGTTCTCCCCCTGTCACCTTCACTATGTCTGGTCCAGGGCCTAACGTTAGCGGTGCTCCAGGCCCTAATGCCGGAATCACTACTAGCGGAACCGCCACAGGAACTACCTCGGCCATACCCTTGCTGCCGTACATTGCAGGCCTCAGCCTCCCCGATTTCAATCAGTTGATTAATGACCCTATCCGCCACGATGTTGGTTGGCCTGCTATGCCAACCAAGCTCCCCTCCGACATCCCTAAGTTCGAAGGCCTTGTTGGAGAAGATCCAACCAATCATGTCCGATCTTTCCACATGTGGTGTTCCTCCAATTCCATTACCGATGACTCCATCCGTCTTCGTTTGTTCCAACGCAAGCTTACCGACGAAGCTTATAAATGGTATGTTGAACAAGCCACCTCTTCCCATACCACCTTTGTGACCCTTTCCCAAGCCTTTTTATCTTATTTCCAGCTCCCTCTCCGATACGATACTGGCACGGAGCTCTTGACTTCATTCAAGCAAACCTCTTCGACCCGCCTTTCCGCCCATGTTCAGGAATGGCGACGAAGACGGAGCTTATGTCGAGCCCCCCCCTTCGAAGATTGGGTTTACATGGACTGGTTCCTTCGCACCCTCTTAGCTCCTATCGGCAAAGATGTCGCCTCTCACTTTCCTCAAACCGAAGAAGCCGCCCTCCAAATAGCCTTGAAATATGACCTGATCTACGCTCAATCTGGTTATGTTTATACCGTTCTTCCTGACCTCCCCAGGCCCGGCGGTGCTAACACCCCGGGGGCATCTCATTCTGCCGACGGTATCGTTGGAGCCCTTTCCCATCCATACGCTCAACCTCCTATGGGCTATGGTCTCCCTCGGGGAGGGGCCAGCACCTCTAGCACTCTTCCCCCTCCTGGTAGCATGTATCCAGGATACGGCATGCCTCCTCCTTTTGCCCAACCTCCTGCTTACCTCAATGTTGCCCAACCCCACCATTACCCTTATCCGCAGCCTGGTGTGCCAGCTCCTTCAGCATACGCGCTTCCATCTCCCTTGCCTCCTCAAAACCCGCAACAACACTTACAGCCCCCTCCAGGGCAAGTATTTTCACAGCAGGGCGCGACTAATCCCCCTTCTTCTCAAAGAAGGCGGAGAGGCAATCAAAACCAATCTGCCCCTGGTACCCGTGGACCCAATCCTGGTGTGGACCCTAACACTGCCAACCAGCAATAGGGCACTCAGCCCAAGCCGGACAGGCCGCTTCGCACAAGTAAGCCTTGTTCGTGTTGTGGTGTTTATGGTCATTACACCCACGATTGTCCCCTCTTACCCCAGATGCGGCAGATGTGGGAGTCTCAAGCCACATTGCGCGGACAGCACGCCTCCCCTCATGCTCCTCCTAATGTGGCCACTACCCAACCAGCTGTGTTTACTGATCCTTTCCCTCAGCAAGGATTCGTGGCTACCCAATCGCCTGACAGCCAGGTCGCCACTCCCCCTTCCCTTTCTGGTTCCTCTGATTACCAGATCCTTATGATGCACTCCGATCCTTCCTCGACCGTCGACCTTCACCTTCAAACTCGGTCTCGCCAGTACCCCAAGCCTCCTGCTCAGTCTGCCCCCGAGCCTCTTTCGACATCCAGTGGCCCCTTACATATCCCTCAACCCAAAGTTGAGGTTCATACCAAGATTCCTAAGGGACCCCTACGTCGAAACTCTGCTTCCGGTCGAGCTGCTCATTCGTATAGTATAGTAGATGATTTGGCGCAATCTCCTACTGCCATTTCCACACTGGAACTCCTCCAGTCATGCCCTTCCCAAAAGAAGGCTCTACTATCTGCCGTGGGTGCTGTAGATCCTGCTGATGACCAAATGATTGTTTTTGACGCCACTCAATCAGACCATCCCCCTCTTCCTGCTTCCGTCGCCTTCCAAATCCCAGTCAAAATCCGGAACACCAATATTTCATGGTGCATAATTGATGAGGGGGCATCCACCTGTGTGATGTCTGCTTCGGTTTGGAAGCAACTCGGATCCCCTGAGCTGGCCCCTTCAACGATCACCCTTCGAGCGTGGGACGACCATGCCTCCCAGCCCATTGGCCTTTTCCGTAATTGTCCTATCACCCTCGCCGGTAAGACTGTTTGCATTGACGTCGAAGTCATAGACGCCCCGCTAGACTACAACATTCTATTGGGGCGAAGCTACACCTATGCTATGTCTATTGTCCCATCCGCAGTTTTTCACAAGATGTCTTTCCCCCATAATGGAAAGATAGTCACCATTGACCAGTTGACATATCATGAGCCAAAATCTCAGACCTCACCTGAGATGACCATCTCTTCTGTAGCCAACAAGAAAATCGCTGATGTAGCCAACAAGCAAACCGTTGATTCCTTGACCAGTGTCTCCCCCGGCGTTTACAAAGATTCCTCCCTGCTTGGAACTTTTCCTAATCTCCCTCCTCCTCCTATCACTGATCCCAGCTCCTCGAATGTTTGCATGATGCAATCGTCTCAGGCTGCCCGTAAGCGGCCTTCCTCGGCTAGTCAGCAACCTCCCCCTTGCCCTCCGCAACCCACTCCTAGCCCTTCATCTCCGCCAGCTGGACCTCCTCCTTCTGGCCCTCCCCCTACAGCTGGTATCCCTGAACCCCTTTATCCTCCTGGATCGGTTCCCCCAGGCCTTAACCATCTCGGAGCCGTCCCTCCTGGTCATTACCCTGTTGGACAGATACCTTTCCTGGCTCCCCCTCCCGGAGTATATTCTGTCCCCGTCATGGCCACCCTCTCTCTCCCTAACCTGACCCTGGGCATACCCGTCTGGTACATTGACCCTCCAGCCGCTACCCCACCCGGTCACCCCAAACCTTACCTTGCTTTGACACCGGTTCAACCGGTCCCCCTCACTTCCTCCGGGCCCACCGCACCTCCCCAGGACCCTACCCCTGTGGTGCCAGCCCTGAGAAAGAAAGGCAAAGCTCGTAAGGGGGCAACCCATCAGGACCAGACCGCCCCGACAACCCCTACCCCCCCACGACCGCCAAAGCCCGCTATCCAATGCGCTTTGTGCGATATCGTCGGTCACGCCACCCATATGTGTCCTGAATTACCGCACCTCAAGATCCTGGTCAACGAGACGTTTCCCGACTCTGACATCCCCAAAGTCTACGTCACAATCCCGGACTCTATCCTGAAACTCAAAACCTTGCGCACAAACCACCCTTGTGCTTTGTGCAATTTCCACGGCCATTACACCCACCTCTGTCCCCGCCTTGACGAGTATCGTTCCTCCTTGGACATGTACCGCCGATTCAAGGCTACTTCGATAGGACCAGAGGATCTTCCTACTCCCATTCACATTCCTCCTCCCGCTATCGAACCAACAGAGCCGTCAACCACCATTTTGTACCTGTCATCATCCTTGCGAGATAGTTCACCTACCCTTCAACCTGCAGATACTCTCGGCTCCTCCTCAGCCGACCTTGGATCTGTTGATATTGCACATATGAGCCCTTCTCCTCCTGATGACCCGTCACACATCACTACCTCCTCGGGTGACCTTTCTTCCTCCAGTCTTCCCATCTTCCAGTCCGATGAAGACATTATGGAAGCCATGACCAACCCTGACTTTCCATGGGACGATATGCACCATCGTGCATACTTCCTCCCACAGCAGTCCCATGACCAATATGCTGTGGAAACCAAAGACTTCATTCCCAATGCAGTCAATTGGTTCAAAAATCCCATCCCTGCACCTGATGCTTTCGAAGAAGGAAACATGGCCAATATCTCTCCTACCATCAAAATTGACATTTCAGTCAAACCAGGAATCGAAGAATATATCACCTTGGGCGCCCAATGCACCCCGGAAGAAATCAAAGCTTACACCAAGCTTTTCAAAGAATTCCGCGATATTTTCACCTGGTCCTATTCTGAAATGCCCGGACTCGATCCCGCCATTGTCGAACACCATATCGACACATGGCCTGATGCCAAACCGGTCCGTCAAAAGTTGAGACCCATTCATCCTTCCAGACGTGACGCTATCAAAGCCAAAATCGATAAGCTCAAGCAGGCTGGTTTCATTTACCCCATTGAATACACCACTTGGGTATCCAACCCAGTTCCTGTTCTCAAGAAACAAGGCACCATCCGTGTCTGCACAGACTTTCGCAACTTGAACCAAGCTTGTCCCAAAGACAACTTCCCCACACCGTTCATTGACCAAATCATTGACGAGTGTGCGGGGCATGAGGTTCTATCCTTTATGGATGGTTTCTCCGGATACAACCAAATTGCTATCCGTCCTGCCGATCAACTCAAAACCACGTTCATTAGTCCGTGGGGAACTTTTGCTTACCGGGTCATGCCTTTCGGCCTCAAAAACGCCGGCGCCACTTTTCAACGGGCCATGTCTTATTGTTTCCATGACCTAGCTCATATTATCCTTGCTTATTTAGATGACCTCACTGCACGTTCTAAGCATCAGGCGCAGCACCTACACGATCTGCGTACCATTTTTCTCCAATGTCGCAAGTATAATATCTGCCTTAACCCGTTGAAATGTGTTTTTTGCGTGCCTGCCGGCCGTCTCCTAGGCTTCATCGTGTCTAAGGATGGAATCACTCTTGACCCTTTGAAAGTTCAAGCCATTCTTGAACTTCCCATTCCACGTACCCTACGCCAGCTCCAAAGTCTCCAAGGCAAAGCTAATTTTCTTCGTCGGTTCGTCCCTGATTATGCCACCACCGCACATGGGTTCCTTAGACTCCTCCGATCTACTATCCCATTCGTTTGGGATTCCTATGCTCATGAGTCTTTCGATGCCCTCAAGCAGGCTCTCACATCCACTCCCTTGATCCGCCCTCCCGACTTTGATCGGGACTTCATCCTGTATATCTCCGCTTCCACCTATTCGGTCGCTGGAGTCCTTATCCAGGAAGATGACAATGGTATTGAGCATGTGATTTACTACGTCAGTAAGAACCTTGTAGGACCCCCTGTTTCCTACTCATATGAAGAAAAATTAGCGCTGGCTGTCGTGTTCTCAGTCCAAAAACTTCGTCATTATATCCTCATGCGCTCCACCAAGGTTGTGACTAATTCCAACCCCCTGGCTTTCCTATTGAGTCGTCGAATCCTCACTGGGAAGTACACCCGTTGGGTCGTTATTCTTCAGGAATTCGACCTCGAATTTGTCACACCAAAGAGTAAGAAAGGCTTAGCCCTCGCTGAGCTCATTTCTGAATTACCTACCGGATCGCAAGACCCTCCAGTTAATGATGACTTTCCTGATGAACACTTATTTGCCATTACTTCCGACGACCCATGGTATGGCGATATCCTTACTTATTTGCGAACCCAAAAGTTCGCCCTCCACCTTGATCGTGAAGCTCGCCGACGTATCCGACACCAAGCTCCTCGATACCTCCTTATCGGCGACGACCTCTATCGTTGCGGGGTTGATACTGTCCTTCATCGTTGTCTCACACACGCTGAAGCTGAACAGGTCCTTAATGCCTGCCATAGTAGCGCTTGTGGTGGCCACCTCTCCAGTCTTGCTACTGCCCAGAAAGTCATGCGCGCTGGGTATTTTTGGCCTTCCCTCTTCAGTGATTGCATTGAGGCAGTCAAACACTGTCCCAATTGCCAACATTTCGCCCCTAAGGCGCGAGCTCCCCCAACTCCCCTCCATCTGGTCGTCTCCACTGGTCCCTTCTGTAAATGGGCCATCGAATTTATGGAGTGTCACCCGCCATCCGCTGGTAACCACAAATATATCATCATGGCGGTCGACTATTTCACAAAATGGGCCGAGGCCATGCCTACATTTAACAACACGGCAGCTACCGCGGCCCTCTTTTTCTTTAACCATGTTATCACTCGATTCGGAGTTCCGAAACAACTGGTCTCTGACCATGGCAGACATTTTGAAGATGAGATATGGCACGAGCTATCCTCACTGTTGGGTTTTGAGCACCAATATTCCTCCTCCTATTACCCCCAAGGTAATGGCCAAGTTGAAGCAGTCAAAAAAATTCTCAAGACTATGCTTCAACGAACGGTGAATAAGCACAAAACCAACTGGCACCTCATGCTCTTCCCTGCTTTATGGGCCTATCGGACTTCTGTTAAAACCGCCACCGGGTTCACTCCTTTCCACCTCGTTTTTGGAGAGGAGGCAGTCTTACCAATAGAGTGTGAAATCCCTTCCCTGCATTTGGCCATCGAACTTCTCCCTGACACCCAACCTCTAGAAAAACGACTTATCATGCTCGAGCGCACTTCCGAAGATCGCCGTGTTGCCTTGCAAACCATGGAAGCGGCCAAGAAACGCACCAAAGCCCAGTATGACCGAAAAGTCCAGCCTCGCACTTTTCACGAAGGCGACCTTGTTCTAGTCTATGACCAGGCCCATGATGTCCTTGGCCATGGGAAGTTCGACTCATTATGGCTAGGCCCTTACATCATCAGTAAGGATCTCGGTAAGGGGGCATACCTCTTAGAGGATTTCGAAGGCAACCCCCTTCCTAATCCTTGCAATGCGCTCTATCTTAAGAAATATTACCCTTAGCATTTCCCTTCTGAAATGCATGTTTTATTTTCTTTTAGATAGCCAGCATATTTTTTCATTTTTTGTGTTTGACACTTCACCAGGACACATTTTGTCCAAGAAGGGTCACTCCACCTCTCCTTAAAATCGAATTTCCTCACTTACGACACTTGTACTTAGGGCCCCATTTTGCCTCCTTACTTGTCTTTGTTCGTGTCGATTTTCGTCATGAGTTACCATCTTGTACTCATGTTTTCATGGCCCCCCATTGGGCCTTCCCTATGTGGCAGCACCATCAAGTCGCCCTTTTTTAGAGCATCCAAGTTGAGTCATCATCGCCTTCATGGAGTCTATCCCGAGTCCCTTTGTACCCCGCTATAGCCCTCCATCCTTCATTGCTTGGTCTCTCTCTTGTGTCACACATTATGACCTTCAGTCCCACTGTCCCCTATCCCTTATGATATTGTGTCAGTCGCTGCCATGTCATTCATGCCCTTTATGCTCTAACAAGGGAAGTCGTCCATTCGCCACTCTATCCTTTCCATTTCACTATCATCATTAGTGTCAGTCTGTCCGTCGCTCTACTATTTTCTCGCGTGCCTTAGTTGAGGGTCTCTCATTGCCTCACCTATGGCGGACCTCCTTCTGTCGACATCAGCTCATTCATTCCAGAAGCCAGGTCTAGAGGGCGGTGTACCTTGGTTCCAGCTTCCACTCTTGTTCGGTGCCTCGGATCAGGCAAAGGGATATCTCATTTCCCTTTGACTTGATTGTTTCTCCAGCTCCTTTCAGCATGACCGAGATCCGTATACTTGATGGTTCAATGATACAGCAGCAGCTCTTGATGATTCCCGGGTGTGTGTGAGATGTCTCAACCCTCATGAGGGGGTGGCCCTGCAGGTAGCCCCCCACATGCCCGGATGACCTCCTCCTTGCAGCCTTCGATGCAGCTCCAGATATTTGATGATGTTGGTCTTAGCCACTTGCAGCGCCTCTTTTATTTGCATGTATCAGTCATATTTTGTGAGCCCTTCCCCATTTACAGGGGGCATTTGGGTTGTATTTGTATCTCATGTACTCAGATATTATTGTACAAGTCCTGGCTGTTATCCCAGGCACAACATGTATATGGGATTCTTCATTGTATTTTTATCTGGCTCATGATTATGCCAGTTGTACTTTATGGTTTGGTCCCTTGTTTACTGGACACACTATTCTTTTGTACTTTGTCTCGGCGGGCATAGGTATGCCTCCCCCGCCGCCTTCAGCACAGGTACCCTCTCATAAAAAGAGACTTGTTGCACCCGCGAGTCTCGTCTCCTCAGGGTCTAGTTCTTCAGCACACTATCTACCTTGCATTTCTCTCTCTGACTTCCCTTTTTTTTTCTGGTGATTGAGTTCTTACAACGTACTTCGGTCATACGATTTTCTCCTGACACTCGCACGCTGGGGGGCAATCTGTTACACCATTTTTTGGTCATCTAACCTATTATCATTAGATGAACCCAAGTACACCATGTAAGACCAATTTTGCCCTAAGTAAAATTGCCTTCACTATGTTAAATAACTTAATAAACCACATTTATTAGGTTGTTTATGGTCCAAATAGGAAACCCAAAAAGGAAATATTAAACAAACCTATATTTGTTTGATTTTCCTCATGGAATAATTAATTAAACCATAATTTAATTATTATTCCCAGTCATGTTTAACCCAAAAACAAAGAAATTAATTAGATAAACCTTTATTTATCTTATTATTTTCTAGGAATAATTATTTAAATCTTATTTAGATAATATTCCTTGTTAAATATGACCAAATCACCCACAAATAATTAAATAAATCATTATTTATTTGATTATCTTCCAACCACTTCCTTAAAAATATAAATAAATCATTTATTTATTTATTTTTAACTAATCAAGGGATTTGACCCAAGTCAAATACCTTTTCCCTCCAACAAATATAATAAAATATTCCATAAAAAGTGGATCTAGATCTAGTTAACCCATGCACCAAGATCTAGAATGACCCAATATTTTGTTATAAATAGGAGGGTTTTTCCTACCATTCTTCACCTTTTGTTGCCTATTAGATCACTCTGGATCTATACACTTGGTCCCATTTTCCATCATTTGCTGTGTGAGCTCCCATTGAGCTCTATTCTTTGCATTGGGTTTTCTACACCAACAAGAGAGAGAAATCTTAGATCTGAAGTGCTGAGGACTTCCAAGAACCCATCCCACCGAGGAGAATTGGATACGCCTTCTTGTTTTCCTCCCAGGTGCCCAATTAATATAAAAATTCTTTCAAAAATTGTTCTTGTCTTGTCTATTGGTATATGGAGCAAACCCTTGTTTTTACTGCTTAATGTCTTTCCATGCATAGATCTGGTTTTTTGTAGCTCTTTTCTTGTTCAACTAACCGCAGATCTGAAGATATTGGCAGCCACTTTTGTTGTTAGGGCTATTAGTTATGCGTAGCTAAAGTGGTCCTTTTTCGTGCACTTCGACAAAGGATTCATACTAACACCATTTTCCTCTTTTTCCATTCGGTCCATTCGCGTTAAGATATCCTTTACCAGCGTAGTTAGGTACATAAGAAATTACATGTGAATGTAGAATATAAACTCCAAAGTCTTTAACTGCTTTGAGTAGTGCAAAGTCTTGTTTTCCATGATGTTTTACTGTGAGAAGCATCTCTTAAATATTTTTTGGAAGAGGCCTATTGGTTGCTCAAATCCTTCGGCTATTTTTCCGTAATAAAACAACCGCAACAAGCATCGCTCCGAAGTAAAAGAAAAGATTATAAAATATATAGTAAAATATGGACTCGAATAACACTCGTTCTTTTAGTTGATGCATGTTTTACCATGTCAAAATATTTCCTAGCCCCTATTCTCCATTTGATTTCAGAATCCTTCTTGAAAGCATATTGGTTATGTTTCTAAGAAGTTCGAGAAGATTAGGAATAAAGCTTCTCGTAAATTTTATTTTACCTATGAAGGATTGAAGTTCTTTAATGTTTCTTGGGGGAATGATCTTTAGATTGCTTCAAGTCTCTTGGGATCAATTCGGTCAATTCTAACTCTATCTTTTGATATGATATGTCCTAACGGTTTGCCTTCTTCCAGGCCAAATAGTGTTTTCTTAGGATTTAAAGATATACCAATTTTTTCGCATTTCTCAAAGATCTGCTTTCGGTCTTCTCAAGTGTTCTTTTTAAGATTTGAATACATAGTTATATCTAGATATATCACAATAAAGTGGCCAATCTCTTCTAAAATCAATGTCCATTTCTCTTTTGAAGGTGGCCCCAACATTCATTAGTCCAAAGGCATTTGCACATACATGAAAGTGCCCCATGGAGTGGTAAAAGGTGTTTTACCTTGATCTTCCGGATCAACCAGGACTTGGTTATGAAGCATAAACCATCTAGTAATGATATCCTACTTGATCCTATCACCTTTTGTAAGATATGGTGCATTTTAGTTAAGGGATAGTTATCTTTCAGAGAAACCTTATTCAGATTTCTGAAATCAATGTACAACCTGATTTCTCCAGTTTTTTTTTTGTTTGGTACTATGTTTGACACCCATTTGGAATATTTGAGAGGTAAAATTATTGTAGCATCATACATTCATTTAACTTCTTTCTCAACTAAAGGTAACAAAACTATATTTATCCTCTGAATTTTTTGTTTGAAAGGTTTTTTTTTCTTCTTTAATTGGAATTTTGTGCTGTATGATGTTGGAATCATAAAATTTTAGGTCTTCATAATTCCAAGTGAAAACATCAATGTATTCTTTGAATAGGGATATATATCTCTGTTAGGTAACAATAGGTAATGTTTTTGACAATTTGACCATTTTTGGGTTTTGTTCAATACCTATGTTACATTCCTCAACTTCTACTCCCGTGGGTTCAATTTTAGGCTTCCTTGCTACATCATTGAAGTCAAAAGGGTCTTCTAATGGAGCTAATCCCCAGGAAAAAATATTATCTTTTAGTTGAAGCATTTCAAAATCTTCTTTTTCAGGATCTATTTCATGAATCTCTAATTTAGGCACACTTTCATCTAAATGATTATTGGCATCTAATCTATCATACTGGTTTAACAAAGGATTATATACAACTATTTGATTTTCTACACGATCTTCTGTTTTTATTTGATTTTGTTCCTGATTATCCAAATCTAACTGAGTTTCCTCAAACTCATCTTTTGACAGTAAGGAATTTTCAATTTATTTGTCATTTTTGAAAACCTGCCAGTATTGCATGTAATCTGGTATTGTAGGTTGATGTTTTATTTCAATTGTGTGTGGTTTTTTTGGGTGAGGTATTTTACAAGTGCTTGTAGAAACAACAAGACTATTAGCTATGACATTTTGACTTCTTGGAATTACTGGAAGATCATATTCCAAAAAAGTATGTAAGAAATCGAGCAATACATTTCTATAGGCTCTTAATCTAGGGTTTTTAGCAACATATTATCCTTTTATTTGTTTGATGATTAATTCTAAATATCCCTGCACAGTAATTCTTTTGGCACCTAATTTCTTAAGTAACTGCAGGCCTAACATCTGAGCTTCATATTCAGCAATATTGTTGGTGCATTGAAAATTAAGTTTATAGGAATATCCTTCACAATGATTATTACATGGATTAGATAACTAGACTCCTGCTCCAGAGCCTTCTTTACTACAGGATCCATCAAAGCTCATATTCCAGAAGAAATCTATAGGAGGATCTAATTGTTCAATTTGAGTTGAGTTTTCAAGTGTATCAATGTTATTTCCAAATTATGCTTCAATTTCAGAATTATTGAATAATATGAATGAATCCAAATCAGTGTGAAGAGAATATAGAGGGTAATTATCAGGTTTTTTCTTGACTTCTTACCATATATTTCATGATATTTTCCCTATACAACCTTCTATACTGGCAAAAAAATGGTATTGTTGCATAAGTCATATCTAGTTGAAGGGTTCCTTGTAACTTTTCTCCCCAAGAACATGATAAAAGCATGCCATATTTAGGAGGAATGTCTGCCACGACAATGTCAACAACTAGGCTTTTGGTTGGGATTTGAGACAAAGTTACACATAGGTCCTTGATGAGACCTAAACACTTCACTTTACTTGAATCAAATTGTTATCACTGGAAAATAAAACAAGAAAAGGTGACATTATTTAATGTCAGGAAGAAGGATTTATAGGGCTGAGAGACATTAGAGAATCTAAAAGTATTTAAAAATCTATAAAGCATGAAAGGAAAAATCAAATTGTGCACAAGAAGAACTAGCCAGATGCGCCTTTGTACACAAAAATCTTTGATAAGCACGCCTTTGCCCGCTTTTTACTCAAAAAAGCATGCAATCCTGGGAGTGGAGGAAGTAACTTTCTGGGACCATAAGGCACACTCTAGGACATTTATCCCACACTTAAGGCCTCCTAATGATAGCCTCCCAAGCCTTCTTAGGACATCAAGGGATGACACAATGGAATAAATGTGGCACACAATGGAATCACACTCCTCTCTTGGGTCACTATCCACAATGTACCGAGAGAGGGAAGGAGGATTTGAATTATCCTATAAAAAGCCACCAAGAGATGAAAAACGTGAGAGTACATTGTTATGCTGGCCAAAATTTCCCCAAGAAATACCAACAGTGTGTGATCCAGAGTAGAGATATAGGGGACTTATTTGTTGGCCATCCAACAACCCCAGTCCACCATAGTAGAGAGAGGGAGACTTTTCACCAAGGTAGCTCGGAAGTAAAGACATCCTTGCATCAGGACTTAGAACCTGTAGTTCTAAGGGCCCCTTGGCAAGTGGGTACAAGTTTCATCCTCATTTCCTACCATCACTCAATAAGAGGGGACATAAGAGCCACCGTTTGGAGTATTGAAGCTGTTTGACTCTATTTAGAGATTTTGTGTTATTTGTTTTAGTTTTTAGTTTAGTTTTAATGTTTAAATATGCATGTTATTTCTCTATCTAGTACATTTATGTTTTAGCATGTTCCACTAACTTGCTTGACTCCATCTATTTTCTTCTTGTGACCAATAACTTAAGAGAGAAAAACCACCACTCTTAAGTTGGTGTGATTTCGTACATTCGTGGACCAAACGCACCAAAAGAGGATTGACGAATCCATTGACTTTTATTTCCAAGTTTATGTGGTTGTACCTTTTTGCAGAGACCTTCGTCTTTGCTGTGGAGTTGGGATGGAATTGCCCACTTTCTCTCCTTCATTGCTTGGTTCATCCCAAGTGACATACTGAAGTGGAAGAGCTCCAAAAAAATACTCTGCAGGATATTTGCACGCATATCCCACAGATAGCCGCGCCTTAGTGCACACGTTCAGAGGTGACCTGAGCACAAAAATCGCGTCTGTTTCTGCCTTTGCGCGCAAAAAATAGAATTGGAATTTTATCCCCTAATTCCATATTTTCTTGCTTGTAAAGAGTGACTGGTAGTCCATAATACATCTTCCAGCACTGGTTGAGGTACCTTGCAGCTTGCTAAAGCTCACTCTTAGCTGCTTTTAGTAGGCTAAGTGTTAGTTTTATTTCAAGTTGATTTTTGCAAAGTTAACACATAGTTTAAGTAGGAGGAAAATTAACTTGCATTCCAAAATAATTTATGTTTTGAAAATTTAGGTACTAAAACACCTAGATAATTAGCCAAATTAAGTGGCCCAAACCCACACATGCTTAGCTAGTTATTTTTTCTAGTGTAAAAATTCATTAGTTTAGTTCAATTTTTGCACTAGGATTTCGGGACCAGGATTGAATTGTACTAGGAAGAGCAAGTAATATCTGCTGCCTTTACACCCTCTGGTTATCCTAGGCAAGCATATGAACACTCTCTATTCACAATTCACTATCTCCCTATAGTTGGTCACATAGATTAACTAGGAAAAATTGAAAGCGGCCCATATCCATGCATGTTTTCTCTTGAGCAAGGAACAACAGAACATAGTTTAAATAGGGGATTTGAAAAGGATCATCGCATATGCACACGTTAAAACTATGTGCTTATTCACTTGTTTCTCACACACATCCACACACTAAGTAAAGTAAAGACACCTGAAACTAACTTAACAAAACTCGCTAAATTCTCCCCACAAGGGCCACAAAAGAATTTATAGTCTAAGTTATGATCAAGGGGGTAGGCATCCAATAAGCCACCTTGGTCATTCTTCAACTTGAAACATAGAATTTGATTGTTTATGGAACTTTCAAATCCACCTATCAGCCCATAGAAAAGAAAACACGAGCGCGGCAGAGACCCGATTCAGAGGGGGTTAGGATTAGGCGTAATGCGTGCGGTGTCAGTTGGGGCTACCTAACCCGACTGATACTTGGTACTATTAGTTGAACTACCAAGAAGCCCAAGACTCGAATGCTAACGTGGGATGGTGGTGCTTAGTGGTGAAAATTAGGGCATCCTTTCCCTATATGTGACGGTGCAGGTAGCAGTAGATCCTCTACCCTTACCTCGGTGGATTTTCTTCGGCTGACTGGGGGTGTCGCCAGTTCCTTCGGGACGTTGTACTAGCACTCGCAAGATATCTTCACAAGGCCTAGTTACATTTGAGCATGTAAAGAAGATTAGGTCTTATGGGATTTTAGTATCATACACAAACAATAAAAACCATATTTTTTGATTGACTGATCACATAGGATTAATCTAAAGGGAAAATTTACTTGATTTTCGCTTTGTTTTATGTATGCGATCAGATATTTTCTTTGATTATAATCTCTATCCTCTCAAATTTTTCAAAGCCATACCTAGTTGACACCAGAATAGATCCAACGGGACCTCGATGATCTAGACATATTTTGGCCCTTCCCCCATTACAGGGAGGGGTTCTAGGTCTTTTGCCATCTAGGTGTCAAAGACGGAACACCGCCAACCTTATTGGTTCATCCTTTATCAAGGCATATTTAGTTGGGAACCCTAGTCTGCCTCCCAACGCCACACCGGTGAACACCCCCACAGGGCCACCACACACCACTCCTCCCAAAACCCCTAGCAGGCAGAGGAGTGATACCCATTCGGGAAGCCCGTTGAACGCACAATAGGGTAAGTCACAGAAAAACCCTGTTCCTAACCAGAACATTGTGTTTTCACAAGTCGCAATGGCTACAACCTTGCAGTCATCTTTTCTAGCTTCGTTCAATCTACCAGATTTAACCAAGTTGACAAAGGACCCCATTGATCACAACCCCATATGGCCTCCCATGCCCACGAAGCTCCCTTGGAACATTCCAAAATTTGAAGGGAAGCAAGCGGAAGACCTCGGAAATCATGTTATGACTTTCCACCTATAGTGTTCATCGAGCAACATCGTTGATGATACTATTCGACTCAGACTATTTCAACGTACTCTAACCGGAGTGGCAGCGAAATGGTATGTGGAGCAACCTTCTGCTACACATGGAACCTTTAGCACCCTCGCCACTGCATTCCTGACCTATTTTCAGTTACCCATCCTGCACAATTCCAGAATGAAATTACTAACCCACTTTCGAAAAACCACCGCCATCCATATCTCGGACCATCTCCACGAATGGCAGCAGCGTCATAGTTTGTGCATAGCCAAACTCGACGATCAAGCTCTGTTAGACCTGTTCCGAAAAACTCTCACCACAGATATTTCAAAGGATGTGGCACAACAAAAGCCCATATCCAAAGAGGACGTCATCAATAAGGCCCAATAGCTCGAGCTGATCTATACGCAATCAAGGTATATTTACAATATCCTTTTAAACGCCCCATGCCTGAAAACTTATAAAGAATTTCTAGGTGTGTTGAACTTTGCAAATGGTTTAGTTGGGTTATTGACCCAAAATCACCTAAGCAGTAGCATTCAACACTCTGGTTATACGTATGATTCTGCCCAGAACATACCACAACCTGGCTACCAAATTCATCACATGCCTCCGCAAAATTTGACCAGTAGGGCATCATCGTATCACCATCAACATGGAGGACCCTATCCTCTGGCTCAGGGGACCCAGTATGCAGATAGACATGTTGATGGAAGAGCTCCCCCCCAACAGCCATTTTCAAACCAGGGACCGCAATATGCCTAGTCCCCAGCACAATAACTGCCCATGCAGAATAATGCAAAAGTAAACTTCATGCAACCTTCACAAAACCAACTATGTGAGCCATATAACCATGACAACCCAAGTTATCCTCCTAAAACGGTTAAGAAAAAAGGAAAAAAAAAGCCCAAAGGAAATCCTGGACAGGGGGGCAACAATCAACAATGCCCTCCTCGATCTCAGACTGGAGGCAACTCCAACCAAAATCAAAACCAGGAGCTAAACAACTCCCAGAGGCAGAACAAAAGGCCACCTCTCCAAAAAAACCACTCTTGTTCAATTTGTGGTGAGTACAACCATTACACTCACCACTGTCCCGACCTCCCTAAGGTGAAAGAATTGTAGAGTAGCCATGGACAAGGGGGATCCTCCTAGCAGACAACAGTCATGCAAAAGCCCTTTCCCCATCAAGGGATGTTTAGCACACAGCAACAAACTCCCGACGATTCTAAAAAAACAACCATGAAATCTACATGACTGGTGAAGAAATGTTTTTTCAAACACAGAATTGAAATTACGACACCCCACCAGACACCAACGCGTCAGGGGCTAGTACTAGTTCACCAACAACACCTTTGACCATATCAAAGATGCCTATCGAGCCTTTGCCAAAGATGTCTATCGGACAAACTAGGTGAACAGGAAACTATTCCAAAGCAACCCATAACTATAGCATTGTGGATGATCTATCTCAATCTCCAGCCTCTATGTCAGCTTTGGAGGTATTACAATCATCCCCAAAGCAGCAAAAATCTTTACTTTCTACATTAGGTACCATCTACCCTGTCGATACACGCCTAATGGCTTTCAATTTAGACAAAGCCACCCCTAGGCTTCCTTCAATGGTCGCCTTCTAGATAACAGTTGTATCAGTTCAAAACATTACCATTCACCTATGTATCATTGACGAGGGTGCATTCACATGCATCATGTCAAAGAACATTTGGCAGAAGTTAGGGTCTCCCGAACTGAAGCCATCAAACATCACACTTAGAGCATACGATGATTGCCCTTCAGCCCCGTCATTCTCTACCAAAATGTTCCTATTTGCTTAGCCGGAAAGACGGTCCCCATAGACATTGAAGTCTTGGATTCATAGTTGGACTACAATATACTCCTTGGTCGGAGTTATATGTACGCCATGTCAGCCTTCGCCTCCTTCGTATTCTGAACTATGATGTTCCCCCCTGAGGAACACATCATTACTGTCGACCAATTGACACATAGCGAAAAGCGGCCCCTGAAAAATACCGATGTCATTCTACCCTATGTAAACACATCTGCAGACACGCTTTCACGGTACCAAGAATATCACCCCAGACAGTTTAAACCGTCGTCCATCCTAGGGTCATTCCTAGGACATCCCCTTGTTATACCTAAGTCATCACTTGATGTCACAGGGGCTCTGGTGTGCATGATGTCCACATCAAGCATAGAAGCTAGTCAAGATATGGACATGAGCAGTAATGACACCGAGTCCTCAGCTACGATAGCCTCTCTAGCCTACACCGCCTCCCAAACCCCTTTCCTCTACCCCCCAGCCGGTTTCGTATCCCAGCAGGTCTTGGCCACCGTCGTGTTACCAAACATATCTTTTGCAATGCTATTTTGGTACCTCATTCCCCCTACTTGAATGGGAGCCACACACATCACCACTATAGGGTTAATGCCCCTTAGTCTCGAGCAGGCCCCACCCGTTCAGGAAACTGTCGAAAACATCCTTTCAAAGGAAATTCCCATTGCAAAAATGATAATTCTGACTAAGAAAACCGAGCAAAAAGGAAGGAAGATGGAGACTCCCACCATACTACGAGAATCACTAGGTTGTTCCATATGTGATGTAGTAGGACACCCTACCCAAATTTTCCTAGAAATTGTCGAATTAAAATGGATTATTAGCTCTGAGGCAGACATCGTGACACCACGTTCCCATAAAAAGGAACCTGCCACAAAAAATAAAGGCAAAGCATTACATACCAATCACACATGCGCTATCTGTAGAAATTATGGGTACTATACCCATCATTGCCAAAAAATATCACGATATAGGGATGCCGTACATGCCATCAAGCGATCCTATCAAGAGGACTCCTCCACCCAATCATTTGGAGATGAACCTCGCACCATCCTATACCTGAAGGAGGAATGACAGTCACCAGAAAGACTCCAGTTCATTTCCCCCCCTCCTATCATACACTGCATGCTGTGTGATGAACGTGGTCACTTCATCGAAGAATGCACAACCCTGGAACTCATCCACATATGGTATCCCATAGAGCGCATTTATTATGTAGGTTTGCAGGCAACTCAATTCTCATGCCCTCTATGTGCCGACAACCATATGTTGGAAAATTTCCACTATATCCCCCGATTCTCATGCCCTCTATGTGTCGACAACCATATTTTGGAAAATTTTCACTATATCCCCCGATTCTGTTTAGCACTGGATAGTTTGTGCTCAGCCATAGTCCACATCTCCCAAGAATATGGTTCAGACTTGGAATGTACGAATAGCTCGACAACCCAAGAAGATGTGACAAGTAGGTCCATCCTCTTCCTGTCAGCTGAAAAGCGACCAATCAGGGAACCCTTAGTTACCCACAATTGCTCTCTATAGAGAAGACCCGTTATGTAAAAATCCCGATCATGTGGTTGCCACCTACCCTGACTTAGAAGTGCTACGCCGCTAGTGCCCCGCTAGGCCACAAACTACACATGATGGGAAACCCATATCTAGGCTATTTTTCCTAGTATGTCAAGGCAATCAATGTGGAAAACGTTGAACCTATATCCCAAGAGTACGTCCTCTCATTAATATGATTCATACAATGGAGAGGAAACGAGACGATCTCCTCGAACGGTATAGAAAGTATATCACCCCTAGGTTAGCAACCTTGCACCCACATCAGAGTGATGGACAAACTGAAATAACACAGAGTGATGGAAAAACTGAAACGACACACCAACCAAGCATGACCCAGGCCCAACCTAGGATAACATGCAGACTATGCGACTTGATTGGCCAGAGGGTCAATCAGTGTAAGGAAATGAAGCATTTAGAAAAAAAAATTCGCGCAATCTCGTCTCTCCCACAGAGGCTTCTCTCTAAATAAGAGAACATCATACATACTTATTGCTGGATTTGTTCACACTTCCATCATACAATTAAGTGTGAACATCTCCCCAAGCTAAGAGCGGCAAGAGCAGCGTTGAGTCTACACTCTCCAAAAGAGTTAGATACATCCAAGCCAATGACACAGAAATGGAAGCAGAAGACCTCATCTTCAACAACTGATCCTTTCCAAGCGTCCACATCTGGGACAAAGAGTAGTGTTGATTCCCACACAACCTACTCAGTTGGCACAATGGTACCATGCACCATTTTCGCTGGCCATAACCACGAACTAGAGGCATGCCCACTAATGGAAACATTCAGGCACCTCTCTACTAGGCACAATTTCCACCAACAGGAAATTGACCGTCCTAATAGGGGACCCAACCTTGTGCTGACACAAACTCCCATCATAGACATTCTCCCCCCACCAAAATCCAACGGCACGATGCACCATATACGATTTGTATCATCATTTGGAACCAGGACTTGGGATTCCCACACGACTTGGACTCTAGAACCTGTTCCCGTTGTAAAAAATCAGGGCACCCTATGCTTTTGCATTGATTTCCACGAGATCCCAAATTTACACGCTACCATCGAACTCCTCGATGACACCCAGCCTCTAGAAAAATGCCTAGTACAACTAGAGCTCGTCGACAAAAGCTGACGACAGTCACTACAACACAACAAGGCCCACAAGAAAAGGGTAAAATAATCATTCGACTGCCACATCAACCCTCACTCATTCACCAAAGGAGAGCTAGTCCTTTTCTACGATGTCGCAAAAGAAGCCCTAGGACTAGGAAAGTTTGAAACCTTGTAGAAAGGACCCTACATCATAAAACATTGCCTCTACAAGGGGGCATACATCTTGACTGAACCGGATGGGACATGCCTCAGCAACCTTGTCAACGGCCTTTACCTCAAGAAATTATATCCATAAGGGCCAAAGAGGCCTTGCCCTAGAGTCATCATACTAAAACCAACCAATTTAAATTTTTGACCAAAAAGACTTGATTAAAAAATGCTTGAGTGTCACCATGGATTACCAACTTAGTCCTTACTTTGAATTTGTCGATGGAGCATCAAGATGGTCTCAAAGTTTAGCAGCAATAGCCTAGGTTATCTATCACCCTGACTGGTCACCACTCTGCACTAATGGTGTGTGTATCGGTTCAACAACAAACAATCAGGCATAATATGATGCCGTTATCGGACTTATGTGTGACGTCCTCCACCAGGGAATATGACATATACATATCTACCTTGATCCCGCTTAGTAGTGTCGCAGATAAAACAAAAATTTGAGATACGAGATTCACATCTATTTAGAAAATATTTGCGTGCAAAAAGGTTAAGAAGACAATTTGACTACATTACATTCACACATGTACCAAGGAGTCAGAACCTAACAACTGATCACATAGCTAAAAATATTCTAAACTAGAATGCATCTCGGACAAACCATCATACATAAAAAACAAAAACATAGAGAACATAGATATCCATCACCATAACATAATCCATAAGCAAAAATAGGGGGCACACCAGGTAGAGCCGCAAAAATATTTCTCATATATATATCACAATGTATGTGTATGAGTACAAAAAATAGTGTCTCTGACCCATTGGTTAGCCCAAAAGATACACATATAAGTCGTCAAAAATAGGGGAATCATCCTCATAATAGGTGGTTTCCTCATGTACAAAAAATACTCTAGGGCAGTGCTCCCCCAAGCAGGGCACCTGGATCCACTGCCACTCTTGGTACCACTACTAGAGCCGCTGACAACATCGAGACCGCCACCCGATGTAAAACTGGCTGATAGTCCCTCTATAGGGCCATTAGGGTCTCTAGCCATACATCCTCGAGGTCATCTGGAAAGCCTCGAGTAGGAATCCCCTGGGTCAAGCTATCCACTCGACTCCAAGCATCCTCCAGAGCTGCTACCTGCTCTGCCAGCTCAACAGCACAAGCCTCTGTCACATAAGCACAAGCCTCTGCTGCATTAACACAAGCTCGCTTAGCAGAAGTCTCTGCGGTATTCGAGTTGCTACCCTCCCCCAAAGGGCTAGCCTCACCACCCGGTGCTCCACCTAGAGGCTAGGCAAGAACTCCTCCCTACCCCCCGAGAGCTCCTCACGGTCGTCGATTTTGCTGGTACCCAAACAACTGAGCTATAGGTTGACCAACCTTGCCAACATCTGCAAGAGTAACCAAAACTATGTCAGTGTCATCATAATACACATATAAACATAAATACTCAAATAAATGTAGAAAATACAAAAACATACCTGCTGGCCCCCAATCATATCTAGTAGGGAGACCCATGTTTGCATCCCCCGGGAAATCGTCCCTGCATAAGGGAAGGGTAGAAACATCTGAGGGTTGGCCTCAAACCAAGCCTCTGTGGTGGCATTCCAGTAACGTCCCACCCTACCCCCACCTTCCCGAAGCATCATAGAAGCCCACCTCTACATATGAGGCTCCCGTGGCCCCCCAACAGGCACTGCCACCACCGGTCTCAACAACACCACCCACTCGTACATAATGCTGCATAAAATACTGGCGTAGGTAAACAACTTGGATCCATATCAGACCTTGGAAAGCTATGCCAGCATCCCGTTGTAACAAAAATGAGCAAAGTAAAAGAAATGCTCCGCCATTGGCCGGCACAAGACACCAACCTACAGGCCCGATGCCCGATGAGTAGCAGACGACCCTTCCAATCACACAATAGCTGCCAAATCACACCGCTTAGCCAAGTATTTCACTGAGGCAATGGCTATGCACCCCTCCGTAAGGGGTGCCCACCGCAATGACGCGCCCGGAATCGATCAAGACCCACCCTCCCAGAAGGAAGTGGATACCGAAGTGTCGTACCCTGAGGCAGTAAGCCGATCACAAAGTAGATATCAGTCTTAGGATATATAGTGAGGTCACACCCATGTAGCACCATCACCTTGCACCATCTGTTCCAACATTAGATCAGGTAGCACAGAAGGCGATCCTCTGACCGAAGAAGGTCATTCTCCAAAAATTTCAGGAGACCCCATCGCACCAAATGTTGGTGCGCTTGAACATCAACAGCTAAAGCAGTGCGGAGCTCAAGCCAATATCGCTCCCTCCACAACACCCTGCCATCAGAACAGGAGCACATCAGCAACATAAAAACAACAAAAACAGACAAAATTTCCAAAAACATTTAGCAACACTACCTCGGCTCTTTATACGCATGTCCCTTAGATAAGCACGAAGAGGGCGTGTGTTTCCCTCTCATAGGCACACAAAAGGCGCATACAAAATTTGGACAAGCGTGCCTTCTACGCAGGCGCCATTTCCCTGATCACCCACGCACTCAGGGAAAAAACTGGCTCAAAATCTGTATAAACCAGTATTGTACAGACCTCGTCACTCCCAGACTGAAAAATTAAAAAACATGACGTCATGGAGTTTACTTGGCCAAGAAATCGCTAATCCCGGGTACTCAGGCTGACCGTAATGGCAATAACTGCTCTGCAGAGGCCTCTTACGTCTCAAATACTCAACATACACAAATGAACTGAATAAGAGAACTATTCCCTTATATGTCACCCTTTTCAAAAACTTTGGAGGACTATAACGAGAGCCCAGAATACCCAATCACCGGACTGAAAGAAGCATTGTGATCATCACTCCATAACACCCAAGGCTGATGCCACACATTCGCACCCCCGAAAAAATAAAGAAAATTCTTTAACTTGGGGTATTTGTTTTTGCAGGTAGTATGCAAAAACATCCACAACTCCATTCGTTGAAAGTTATAGAGCATGTATCATTCTACCCCCAGCATGATAGAGTCCCAGAAAAGCTTTGCATATCTTGACATCATTTCTCCATCAGAAATCAACCATAGGTTCCACACACCCGACCGTGTTTATCATCACCTCACCTTGCACATGATAAGCATCCTCGTTGGCCTATAGAACCTCCCCTCCATGGCGCTCGTCATCCAAAGTCTACCATATATCACAACAAAAGTGATGCCATGGCCATACCACTTTATTCTGGGAAGCACCTCATGCCCATTGACCTGTCATGCATAAGGTCAAGTTTTACAATATCAAAATAAAACCCCTTTCCTGGACGACCAGGTTTTTGAAAGCAGATAAAAAAGCGCACTACTGTGCCTCACATTTGGCCTACCATACCTCCACCAGCATAACCCATATATGATATTTTTCCATATGATTCATCAACCTCACACATGAGACCAACCATTGGGGCCCCGACCCTTAGCAAAACATCATCCTCACACCATTAGTGAGTGAACCTTTTCATGTTTTGGGGCACCTATCTCTATGTTTTGTACAAACCAAACCCCATTATTTTTTTCTTTGGGTTAGTGTACAAATACCAAAAACAACGCACTACGTTCCCCACCCATCTCATTCATTTTTTCTCCCATGGAAGCAGTCCCTAATCACCCTTGGTATGAATATCACACCTCCACGCAAAAGCCACCATGACATTCATAACCATTTTATACCCATCGTGGAAGTCTTACCGACTCCAGGGGTTTCCCCATTAGAAATAGTTATGACTACCGCCAAGCTGCTTTTTCATACTTCGACCTTGGGTCATTGAATCCCCATCATCAGATTTCAGTCACCCCTCACCGTCATTCCTATGTTAAACCCATCACATCTAGGATCTTGATCCTCCATATCAGGACCCCTCGTTCGGTTGAGGCTTCCTTTTTGTCGACATCAATGCCTCTTTTCAAAGAAGGAAGCAGTACCTTGGATCACCCCTCTCCATAAAAGGGACATCCTCGGGTGGCACTATGGGAGACATCATTGCCCACAGATGCCATCGATCCTCCTGAAATTTGACTACAACACAAGCCTTCATGTCAAGATGGTATTGTACCTTAGAACTATTGCACTTTGATCAAATTCGTCGAAGACCCATTCCTTTATAAGTGTCTCTTTCAACAATTCTTACATTGGAGGTCCCAACCAACGCCTATGCGTACAATGCCCATTTATATGCCATACCAAGTTTATGCATATGGGTACCAATTTCCACCTATAGTCAAAGAAAAAATGACCTTGAGAGCATCAGAAGTCATCGTCATCAACCAATAGATCACTACCTTACTAGTGACATAGATAGAATATCTATATGTCAAATAGATTTGTTTAACTAGCCAAAGCATTATGAGCATGGGACATGCCTGCCTCGTAGAAAATTTATATATATTGTATTATACCATTGCCTGCAAGGATCCCATAGGACATGGTCGCTCTTCAACCCGGTGCAGGGTGTCTCCAACTCCGAGCTACACGCAGGTATCCCTCTCTCTCTCTAAACAAAGTATACATAGAAGAAACTATAATGTATTTCAGCTATACAGCTCTTCCTAGACCTCACACATTAAGGGGCAACTGTTATCACTGGAAACCAGAAAAGAAGAGGTGACATTATTTAATGTCAGGCAGAAGGATTTACAGGGCTAAGAGACATTAGAGAATCTAAAAGTATTTAAAAATAACTAAGGTTTGAAAGGAAAAATCAAATTGAGCACAAAAAGAACCAGGCTGATGCACCTTTGCGTGCAAAAATCTTCGATAAGCGTGCCTTTGCGCGCTTTTTACTAAAAAAAGTGCACAATCCTAGGAGTGGCGGAAGTCACTTTCCAGGACCACAAGGCACACTCCAGGACATTGATCCCACAATTGAGGCCACCTAAGGACAACCACCCAAGCCTCCTTAGGACCTCAAGGGAGCACACAATGGAATAAATTTTGCACAAAATGGAATCACCCTCCTCTCTCCGGTCACTATCCACAATGTACCAAGAGAGGGAAGAAGGATTTGAATTCTCCTATAAAAAGCCACCAAGAGATGAAAATCATGAGAGCTCATTGTTATGCTAGCCAAAATTTCTCCAAGCAATACCAACAGTGTGTGATCAAGAGTAGAGATAGAGGGGACATAGTGGTTGGCCATCCAACAACCCCAGTCCACCATAGTAGAGAGAGGGGGACTTTGTGCCAATGCAGCTCAGAAGTAAATCCATCATTGCATCAAGAATTAGAACCCCTAGTTCTAAGGGCCCCTTGTCAAGTGGGTAAAATTTTCATCCTCATTTCCTACCAGCACTCAATAAGAGGGGATGTAAGAGTCATCATTTCGATTATTGAAGTTTTTTGACTCTGTTTAGAGCCTTTTTGTTATTTTTTTTAGTTTTAAGTTTATTTTTAATGTTTAAATATGCATTCTAATTCTCTATCTAGTATGTTTATATTTTAGCATGTTCCACTAACTTGCTTGACTCCATCTATTTTCTGCCTATGACCAATAAATTAAGAGAGAAAGACCACTGCTCTTAAGTTGGTGTGATTTCGTACATTCTTGCACCAAATGCACCAACACACAAATGAATATAGATCTTTGTAGGGCCTAGTGATGTCAAGACCTAATTTCCATTACAGCTTTTGGCATTAGGTTGTGTGAAGCACCTGAATCAAGCATAGCATTATGTAGGATTTTATCATGTATCTTTAAGCTGACATAGAAAGGAGGGACTTCTCCTTTTTGTAACTTACCATCTACTTCCGGACCAAACATCAATTCAAGTTGATCATCATTAAGGTTGAGAGTGTTTGTAGTTTCCCCTATATTTAGTACTTCCATTACTTGAGTTTTGTATGTTTGTTTTTCATTAGCTCGGTTAAAGGGATGGGAACTTTGACTTTACCTAGTTCGTTTTCAAGATTTAATGATGATTGAATTTTTACAATATTGGGAATGTCAGGTAAATCGACATTTTCTTTAGATTTAAGTAGGGTTTGTTGACTGGTGGTTGGAAAATTAGTTTGAGTTGGTTTAGAAACAAAATCAACTGCATTTTTAGTGGAAACCTCTGAAGGTTTCTTACCAAGAGTTTCACCAGATTTATTAGAATACTTTTCTACTATTTTATTAGGGTCTAAATCAGAGGTAATTTTGGATGAATGCTCAATATTCTTCTAAGCAGTATTGTCAGAATTTTTTCGGCTCCTAAGATTATATTGTTTGTGAACCTCCATAATAGCATTTTAAAATCCATATTTATATTCTTCAGATTCTTCTTACTCAAGTTCTCTTTGGGATAATAAAAATAGTTGTTTGTCTTCTTCTATGAGAAAAATAGTATCATTATTTTGTAAACCAAACAAATTTATTTGGTTGTCTTCTTCATCTTGAGGGATCTCTTCATTTTCACCAACATAATTGTCCTATAAAGGGGGTCTAATTTGTTGGTCAGGTCCCCTTTGTTTAATCAGTAGATGATTTCTCCTATTATTTTGATTGCAATTTTGGGGAGGGTTTTGATTTTCCCTAGTGATATTTCTATTAATCACCATTCGTTCCATTTCCCTCACTAAAGAATCTATCTTGGCATCAGTGCTAGAGGTTGATGCTTCTTCTTTTGTGGTAACTCTCTTTTCAATCCTCATTCTAACTCTTTTGGCCAAAAAATTGGCCTCTACACTCACTGATATGCTTTGCATTTCCTCTAAGGTGCCATGATTCCTTTCTCTTAACTGATAAGCTATGTCTGGTTCAAACCCATCTGGAAACTCAATCAGTACTAGTCCTTCGGGTGGTTTTATGTGAGTAGGAATAACATTATAAATAGAGTTGAATCTAACACAATAATCCTGCACACTCTCTCCATTTTCTCTTTTAATAGTTTCATATTCTGATAGAATTTGGAGGGGGTTATTTTTAACTTGCCATCTATCTAGAAACTGACGTTGTAGGAATGCTAAAGAATTAATGGTAATAGTTGGTAAATATTTAAACCATTTCCTAACCTCACCTCCAAGGGTTTGAATGAATAAGCTCATCATAACATAATCAACATCAATCTCATGGAGATCAAAGAAATCATTCATTTTGTCTGCATGTTGCTGAGCAATAATGGGTTGGGTGTTATCGAACTGGGGTATTTTGGATTGATAATATTGGGGCATAGCCCATATATTTTGAGGAATAACCAAGGGAGCATAATGTGCAACCATGATTGGAGGTGGAGGGTTGACAATAATAGGTGGTGGAGGAGGTGGAAAAGGATGAACTATATGTGAAGGAGAGCATGGATGAAGTGATGGAGATGAAGGTCTTTGAGTTTTTATGAGAGGACAACTAATATAATCTTCAGAAGAGTCTGGAATCACAGATCTTTGGTGAATTTTTTGGGATGCAATGGATGAAGCAGAAATATTTAATGCAAACAATTCTACTGATTGTAGGAGATATGCATCTGTAACTGTTGAAGTGAATTCTAATACCAAACCTTCGAGGATCTCAAAATCCTGGAAAATTTCTTGATCATATTTTGTTAAATAAGGTAGATTTTCAAGTGAATTTGGATCAAAAATAGATTGGTCAATGACTAATGTATCTACCCAATTTTGGGATTTTCTTCTAAACAGGCTTTGCTCAAACTTTAAGTCAAAGTTGATATCTTGTAAGATTTCAAGATTATTAGGAACAGATTGTGTTCTAGGAAGAGGACTATTACTTCCTTGGCTTTCATATGAAATGATCTGTTTGACTGATTTCTGTGAAGTATCCTTAGCTCTTTTTCCAATCCTTTGAGGATCATCCACTATTTTAGGAGATTTGGGATCAGGATGGGATCTTGTATAAGGTCTCTTTGAAGCCAGTTTTGAAAATAAAAACACACACTATAAAATGTGACTCACACCAGCCTTTTGAACTTGGAATTACACACTTTATTTACAGAAAATGAAAAAGGTAGCAATCTCTATGAAATATTTTATACAGTGATTATTTAACCAGTGATTGAATTCGAAAGAAATTATGATTGATTTCAATTCTTTTCCCCAGTATGGTCGCCACTATGTTACCATTCAGTAATTTACAAGAGATTGTGAGAACTAATTACATAGGTCAACATCAAACCAACTTTGGAAACTGGGATCTAGCCATGCCAGTTTATGAGAGGGCTCTCTCTTTAAGATTTAACTTTGTTTGGATAAGTTTTTTAGGATAGTTATGATTATACTTGGGTTTTGAGTTTTGTTTGGAGTTTTTTAAAATTTATTGTATTCAATTGATTAATGCCTATTGGGAAATGGGGTCAAAATATAGACCAAACTAGAGAAATCTAACGAAAGTGAAGTTCGGAAGAAAGCGATGGAGAAGAGAGGAGCTAGGGTTTGCAGGTCATGGGGTTATGGCTGTGTGGCGGTGGCTCCCAAAGGGTGGGCATTAGAAAGAAATGATGGATCGGTACACACTGACTTGGATTTTAGGAGAAGGCGGTGGCAGAATAAGGGCCAAGCTTTGGCACAATGCATAACCTAGAAGCCAGAAGCCGCAACGACCATAGAAGAGGGAACACACCCCTTCTTTGTCTGCAATGGATTCAAAGGTGGAAAAAATTAGATACACTGGATCCCCCATCTAATATGGGTGGCTACCTCTCAACGGCGGTTGCAAGGGAGGGGAAAGCAATCTAAACGTTGGTGGGCTTACGGTAGGTGGTGTCTATGGAAGTACACAGTTTCAGGGGAGGAATGTAAGTAATGGGCCGGAGATAGATGCCCTTGCCCTCGACCACAAATTTTTGCAAAGCTACTATGCAGGGGGACCGAGGTTCCAGTTTCACAGATCTAGGGTTGTGGGCTTCACCGATCTTGTGCACTATGGGTAAATCCCTCCCCTTTCACTGTCTATTTTTTCTATTTCGCTTCCATCGATTTTAACTGGGCATATGAAGGTTGTGGTTTCCAGCTCACTGCAAGGGCAACATGGGGGTCACAACCCCATGGTTTTTCTTCATGGCACAGGGATTAGGAATGAGATGAGGAAGTACCCACCTGCAAGCTTTTTTTTTCTCTCGACTCTGTGGCCCCTAGAAAAAAGGATTGCTCATTTGGGGGGGATTGCACAAAAAATTCCAACACAGACAATAGAGTAGGGGCCCATATTCCCTAGACCAGTTTTCAGTTTTTTATTAAAATTTTAGATGGAAAATCAAGAACTCTATGGGTACAGGGTATGGATTTGGTCACAAACTTGAAGCAAAATATCCAATTGCTAATAGGTATCCCGGTTACAAAAAAAATCCTGATCTATTTAGGGAAGGCACTACAGGAAGATGCCCAATTAAATGAATATTGCATCCAAAGAGACTCTTCCATTGTTTTGAATTTAAGACTCAAAGGCAGAAATCCAAGAGTTAAAACATCAGCTAGAATAGAACATAATAGAACAACTGGATCCACCAGGGGTGCCAACACATCCAAAGCTGGCCCCTAAAATGGTGTCTCGTACAGAAATATTCTGCAGGGGAAAAACACAGCATCAACAAGTTCTAAATCAATGGAGAATACTCCCAAACCATACATTGTGGAGAAATACAAGTACACTCCAGAACTGAATATAAATGCAACAGAGATCGATGAATATCGATCCACATTTGAAATGCAGGCAATAATCTGCAGATTTAACTACTTCTGGCCCAAACCTATGGAGCTTTTCCGCTGGATTTTCACCAACTAGACTATGGATTGTGATATCCATCTCTGTTCCAAGGGGTATTTTATTGTAAACTTACCCTCTATAGAAGCAAAATATATTATTCTCAGGGTGAGACCATGGTTCTGGGGTTCAAATTGACTCTTCATCACACCTTGGTTCCCTGATTTTGATGCAAATATGATGGAGATTACCAGTATGTCGGTTTGGGTTAGGCTGTATAACCTCCCTCTCCATTTATGGAATGAACATGTACTAGAAGGAATTGGAAACACTATAGGCAGATACATCAAAACAGATATCCAACTCTTGGAGGAGATAATCTTCACCTTTCCAAGAATATGTGTAGAAAGTATGCAAATGATCCATAACCAACAAAAATGGAAGCAAAACCTAGATTATGAAAACATTGCATTTAGATGCAAGATATATAGGAAAACCAAACATCTACAAAACACGTGTCCAGACGAAAAAAGAGAAAACAAAAAAAAGAAGAAGACAGGGAAAGCATCCAAAGGATGGCATTTCCCCACAGGTGGTCTGGAGCAAGAATCAGAGGAAGAAGGGGATTTACCCATTTAAAGCGAAAGAAAACAGGAAGCGTATGATATTGGGGTGCCAGAGTGTGAAGTAAATGATCCTTTAGAGTATAACGATATGCCTCAGCCGACTCAAAACACGGTGGATCTTACGTCAACTAGGGAATTTTTTGCTATAAGATCAGGAGCGAATAAAAGATCGCATGTGTCGAAAAGCTTGGATTTCGAGAAGGAAAATTCCATGAGGAACAATGAACTGGCCTTGATTCCTTATACCCTACATGCAGGGACATGGTATATCTTCCAAAAGTGGAAATACAAGTGTGAAAAGCCCAACCCTGCTAGCAATTTGTAATTTTTTTGGGTAGCCTAGCTGTTGGGGTTCCCATGTTTTGGCCAGATTGGCAAGACCAAAAGATGAGACAACATCAAAACCACTTTCGGACCTCAGGATCTAGCCTTCCTGGGTCCAGAGAGGGATCTCTCTATATAAGCAAAGGTTTTATGTCTTTGAAGCTCAGTGTTAAGATATTAGGCTAGTTATAAGGCTCAGATTTTGTTGTTTGATTGTTTGTTTGGTTGTTGGTAATTAGGAAAGAAGGGTTCAATATAAGACAAGGATGAGCAAAGAGGATTTTAGGCAAAGGAGATATAATTCAAAGAACATTCAAGACCATTGGGAAATGGAGTCAGGAAAGGGTTTACTTGCTATTCAATGTGCAGGCTTTCAGTTGGGCTAGTCATCTAAAGCATTGGATCCTAAAGATGATAGTGTGGCATGAAATGGTAAGAGAGGAGGAAACAATAAAGATTTAGAGCACAAAGTTAAAGAACTGAGATCAGAGAGAGACTTTTAACTCTCAATGCTTCGGCCTCCAGCTTGAGGGGTCTTAGAAAGGTTCAATCAATTGAAAAGGATCCTAGTGAGATAGAGACAGAGTTCTAGACCTCCCAGTGTTCCCAATTCATTCAATTAAATCCTAACAAGAACATCTAAGAACTGATTCATTTAATTCATAAATCGGCTAGCAGGCAATGACATCCACTACATTGGTTAAATTAACAGAGATCAACCCTTAGATAACACATTTAGTAGAAAACATCAAAGGTAAGGAGAGCAGAAACATAGGGTACCTAACAAGGGTAAATCCTATGCCAAATTTATGATGCGAGCCAGTAGAAATGAAATGAAATGAACTGCAAGTTAAAAAAAAATACAGAGATAGAAAAACATCACCGCTGCTTTAGATCAGGATCCAAAGAAATGTGCTTGTCATATTAAAGAGAAAAACCAGTCAAGTACAACATTACCAATAGCTTGGATATTCAGTCTGAAAACATCTTCCTCAGCCTATCTTACAACTTTACACAGAGGCTATGTCTTAAAAGAAACAGCTTTCAATTCTCTAATAACTGATCAAAAACCTTACAATGAGTTTCTTCATGAAATTTATAGCTCAAGTGGAGCAGAGAAGGTAGATTGAAAACTAAATGCAGCATTAAAACTCAGAAGAGGAAAAGAGTCGAGGCCTCGTTCTGTTTTAAATTATGAGCATTTATCGCTGGTACTATTTGGATGAAAGAGTGGTCTTTGTCAGGCTTCCATTTACTCCAGGTATGTCTCTGATGTACTTGCTGTAACACTCTAGTGAACTAAACAAAAAAGGCAGAATAATGATGCTAAGGTCTGCCATACTGTGTAACAAATGCTTATGATAGCATAGGATTGTTGTCAGGGCTGGAATTTCCTCAGGAACACGGTATAGAATGGAGATAGTATGGGCACTTCGTCCTTTGTGGAAAGGACATACTGCTGATGTGAAACCCTGATAGTATTATTTTCTGTGCACTGGGCCTTCCATGCGATCCATGATGTCTTTGAACTGGTACCTTTGCCTTCTAAATCCCTGAAAAAGGCTCAAAAATATTCTATTACATGCCTTGAACTCTCTGCTGCTCCAGTTACACTGCCTTTGTTTATGCAATCAGAGCCTTAATGGCGCCGGAGAGGTTTTGCAGAGTTTGAACTCCGTCCTTTGATGAAATTTATGTTGCAGACACCTTTCCGGACATTTTCCTGTAATATCAGGCTCTAAATTCATCTTCTTTTGTGCACTGTGCCACTACAACAACATGTATGAATTATGGCATTTTTCCGCCTGCCTGTAACCCTGGAAACATGAAAAATTGTTAAGAAAAACATGCATGGGGTGGGTGGCATGGATTACTACAAGAAATGGCAACCTGGCATGGGTGGAGACGATGAATGCAGAGGATTTAGTGGAGGGACACGGTGGATTAGTAGGAGACATTTTGGAGGACGGCGAGGTGGAAAATTTAACGCAAAACATTAAAATTTTCCCTTTGAATGAATTATATAGGGGGACGGATGAAAAAGTGATGCAAACATGTGGAATGGTGACGTGGCAGGACCGGTCAACAGTGGGACATGCAGTTAAATCTGGACCGTCCGATCTCAGGAGGAGATCGACAGCTGAAAATGCGTTGGAGGGCGATAGACAGTGGGCCAGGGGTGCGATTGCCTTGGGCTATCCCCCGTGCAACTTCGTGGAGTGATCACCGTTGGATGGGCAACTCTGAATCGGACGGTGCACGTGCATATCGCAACGAGTTTTCTGCCGAATGATAATGTGCGATGGGGGGGCGGTTTTCAAACAGTGCCAGTGCCACGTGTCAAGCAGTGAGCGGAATCGCCACGAAATAAAAATTACCGCCAGCCCTCAGATGGAAATGCGATAAAAACAAGCCGGTTTTGAACAGGGCGCGCTGGCGTGGGGACCATCGGGCGGATAAAATCCGGGCCGTCAGATCTGCGGCTAAATGAACGGTGGATGATGTGATTGGGTAGTGACAAGAGGTGGATGATGAGTGCTATGGGGAATGCGATGACCATCCGATCTATACAGATTGACGGTTCAAAATGCGCCCGATACATATTTGAGATAAGCGCTTTTTCGGGCTAGCGCATGGTTTCGGCACCCAGGTCACATGGTGGAGAAGGTTAAGGGGGCTGGCAGAAAGGTGCTAAAACCCATAGACATGAAAAATATGGTTACTTGGCCCATTTTAGTGCATTTTCAAGCCAATAAAGGGTAATGATAGGGGAAAGAAGGGGAAATTAAACCACACCAGGGATGTGCATATGGTTCATAGGAGATTTTTGGGAAAGTTTAGAAGGATTAGGGGAGGGATTTTGTCAAGGGGGAAAAAAGGGGATGAGACGGAGAATTCTGCAGAGGTACAAGGGCAAGTGTAGGCCTTTTGGAGCACAATTTTTTGCAATCAGTGAGACCCTTTGGATGGAGATAGCAGTTAGGATCTTTAAAAAGGCAGCGGAGACACAGAGGCTTCAAGGATGAGAGATTTTCATGGGAAATGTATCTCTTGAAGGCTCACAAACAATTTAGCCACCTGTTTTCTTGCCAAAAATGTCATAGGTGGCTAACACTAGCTACAAGCTTGTGTGCTTGAGTAGACAAGCCCTTTGGGCATCTTGAAATGCTTAAATGCATGTATAAAATTGTAGCTTTCATTAAATATTAATAGAAAGTTGCTGATTTTTCCCCTAGAAAAAAAAATGGGGTCAAAATATAACTGGATAGTTGCATTAAATTTTCACAGAGTAAACACAGGGCAAGCTAGGAGTATTTACTGAATCTTTTGAATTTACAAATGGATTATGACAGAAATATGAAAATATTTAACAGAAATAAAGAGAAATTAATAATTCTTTAGTTTGGCCTCTTAGTGGAAAAAATTATGATTGTAAACGTAGCTAGAATAAGGTACTCAACAATAAATCCTATTCATCATGCTTTCTTATTTTACAATTGGAATTCAGATGATTACAATGAAAGATGACAATGAAACAAAATAACATAAGAAAAACATCACGAATATTTAAGCCACAAAAATCCTGTGAATGGTCTGATTATTATTGATGTTCCAGTGCTTTGAAAAATCTTACAGTTATTCAATAGAAAAAAATGGTTCTGATCTCAATCAATAGACCCTTGATACTTCCAAAACTGAAGTATTTATACAAAATATTACAAAAATAATTACAATAATAGAGTCTGTAAGAGACATCGTATTTTTAGACTTAAAATTTGAACTTAAAACTCTAACTGTTACTGAATTATAGCCTCAGTGGAATGTGTTGTGCAACTACAAGTGTTGATGTGGTGGGACAATTAAGATGTGGAACACATTTTACTAATGTGCTGGCAGATTCTCTTATGTATCATTTCTATTCTTTTAATCTAGTAAGTAAGTCAATTGTTCCCAAATTTTTTCATCCAGGAAAGATAATTTTATCACCCTGCGATAAAATTCATCCATTTTTGTATATTTAGTAAAAGTAGGTTTTACTAAAAAGATATGTTTTATTTCATGCAAGAAAAATAAGGTATCCTGGAGTGCGTTTTTCACAAGCCTTGTTGTTGTTGTACCCTAAATATTTGAAACTTTGGCTGTATTAGTAGCAACGTCTTTGAGCTTGCAGATGTAGTCTTCGAGGGGCATTAACTTGTCATTTATCACTAGCAATGAGGGAAAACCCTTGCTGGTCAAGGGTTCCAGCCCGCTGAAAAAACATTGAACTATGATATCGACACTGCTGCATTTTTCTTCCAACTGAAGAATCAGGTTCTTCTTTGTAATAATATTTTTTAATTCTAAAATGGTTTTTGTCCTGTCTTCTATACCCAAATATGCAAGTTCACTTTTGTCCTTAGAATTCATAAATTTAATTAACTCAGTAGTTGTAGCAAGCTTTTCCTCAAGTTTCTCTATAATAGTTACAATAGTTTCTTGATCTTTCTTCAGTAACTCTTTCTGATAAAAAATAATCTTGATGCTAGGCCAGATCTCTTTCACATATTTAATTATTTCTCCCCATATATTCTCTTTGACTAACCCTAGTGTGTTCCCAAGGTAAGAATCTTTGACTTCCTTCTGCAATCTTTCAATTTGTACTCTTGCTCTATGTAGCTCTGCTGCATGTGCACTTTCTCCAATTGCTTTATGATGTTGTAGTGTTTTTAACTGATCCTGCAACTTCTTAATCTCCTCTGTGTGAATGGATAAGTTCTGAACAACTTTAGGAAGCTGCTCAGCTCCTTCTATTGTACTTGTGGTGGAAATAGTAGTGATGGGGACAACAACAATAGGGACTACATTCATGGGAGTTTCAACCTTTTTGAAAGCTTCCTCTTTTTCTTTGATGAGTTTCTCCATTTCTGCTTCCATCTATTTCAGTTGTGTACTCTGTTTAAGAATGAGTTTCAACATATCTTCCTTTTCTGCTTCTGTCTCTGAAATTTCCTTGGCAAAAGGATCTTACGTAGATGGTGATTTCAACTGCTTCCTCAATGCTGCAATATCAACAATATTTTTCTTGATTAACTCTTCTGCAGCATTGACATTTGTAGGTTCATAACCCAACTTGATTACCAAATCTTCTAAGGTTTTAATCCTGGCGTCTTTGGAAAAAGTTGAGACTTTCTCCATGTTGAGTTGTAATATGATATTTTCTAGTGTAACCTGCATTTTAGATAAAGACATGGAAGTTTTAGTTATAGTTGCAAAGATCATCTCTCTAGTTTGTTTATGTATCTCCATTTGATCAATGGGATGTATATCTTTACCATCAAACTCAAAAGATGTTTTCTTATAGTGTGCTTCTCCTTTAGGCTGAGGAACTTGTGCTTGAAGAAATTCCATTAGCATTATTCCTTTCTCTGCATCAAAGGCCGACAATAGCCTACTTTGGTCACCTAAATTTTGTTTATAGAATTGGTTATATGTATTAATCTTCAAGGCTTCATTTTTTAGTTTGATTTCCTTGAAGATGTACATGGTGCTCTTTTATGGATCGCTTGAAGTCGAAGTAATTGTTTGTATGATCTGCTATTGATTTGAAGTAGTCATTGAATTAGTAGGAGATTGTGTGGGCTGCTCTCCTATTAATGAGGATATAAGAGGCCCATTTGTGTTGACAGTGGTCTACTGCTCTAAATCCTTGCTAATAATTATTCTAGAGTTAAGTTTAGCCTTCTTTCTATACATAATTTTGAATCCTTCTCTGAAGATGTTTGTCTTTGAAGGAGACCCTTCTTCTCTATTCATTTTAGTTGTCTTTTCCTGATTTGTTGGAGTCTGCACTGTTGATGATGACACTAGCTATTCTTCTGCTTCATACAATGTGTTCTCTGTCCACTCTATCTTATTCTTGTACTGCTCTATCTCTGTTCTTCTTGTATGAAAGTAAGGAGTAGATTTGAATTCTACCCTTAATTTAGACACAATCCCTAATGGGTCATATGACCAGATGAAACTTAAATCAAATTTCATTTCCTTTAATAGCTGATATTCCTCTGCTGCTACTTTTCTACTGTTACATATAAATGGGCCAATCTGAGTTTTCAGCTTGAATTGATATTTGTTTTTGGAAACCACAAAATGTACCTGATCCATGTTAATCATTTTCCTAATGAATTATAGAGAAAAAATCCTCATTGGGAGGAATTTGGGCAACTTGTATGGCTATAGTTCACATCCAAAAAATCTTATTTTAGTGTAGTTTCATACAGGTACCAATCTCCTGTCTGAACTTGTTCTGTCAACTGCAATATCTTCTGAATTTCTTCACTGATTCTAAGTTGTTATCTGCTGTTTAGAAGACTGATATCTATGTGAACAAACATTTCAATGAACTTCTTGTAGGTGAATTCATTTTTCTCTTTCATTAGCAAGGTGGTCCAGAAAATCAATGACTCTCGGTCTCCTTTATCATTTAACTTTTGCAATGACAATTTCATATTGTCTCCTTGGAAGTATATGAAAATATAAAATATAATAGAGGTATATTTAAATATCTCTTCTGTCTTGAAATCAAGAGACTGTTGATGGATGGATTTTGCAATAAAATGGCTGAAATTGAACATAATGGAAGGCTTGGCATCATTGGAAAAGATAGTTAGAAATCCTATAATAGCTTCATCTATGTATTGGTCAAAGTAGTAACCAAGCAGGTAAGATAAGATAGTGGTTATTTTCTTGGTTCTCTCAGGGAAGAGGGATGAAGGATAAGGAGGATTTATTTTAGGGAAGGAAACATCTTGTGCTAGGAATATTTCTAACGTTTGAGTTCTCTTGGAAAGATCTAATCTCTGATATATTTCAACCAGAGCTTCATGAGAGAATGGGGCACCATTATCAACTATGGGAGCTAACATCATCTGTTCAATGGATTGAGGGGTTATGGTAAATAGAACTTGGCCATTAGAATTGACTATGGCTCTCTGGATGGGCAGGTAAGATGCATGACATTTCCTGATGAAATCAGGAGCACTGTGGGTTGGAGGAAAAATAAAATGGGGAACATTAGATTCCCAGAGCTAGATTTCATTGGTTTTTTCAATCCATTTGTCTTCCAGCCAACATTACATCTCAATAATGTCAATATCAGAGTGTGTTTCATAGATTCGATAATCTCTGTTAGCCATAGGGATGTGATGAACGTCTAGAGGAGGGAAAATCAAAGGATTGACATTTTCCTCGGGATATTTATCTTTTGGAGGCATAATGGCTACGACTAAAAGTTGAAAAGAGGGAAGAAAGAGGATTATATGAGCAAGAATAGGAAAAGGAATGGAGAAGGGTACAATCAGGTGTTTCTCAAGAAATTGTAGTGCTTCTGGTTCAGTAAACAACCTGCAAACAACGAATTATAATAACCTATAATGAGAAATGGCATTTGCAGAGAGATTAAGAAGGTTTAATTGTGAAAAATCACGTTTCCGTTGATGGCGCGTGTTAACAGATAGGAAATTAAACTCACAATATAATTAGGGAGGGAGAGCATTTAATTCGCTAATGGGTAATTAAGTGGCAGTGGAGGAGTGGTGCGCAACGGTCATCACAGCAGGTGGTATATTGGAAAAAAATTTCGGGTGGAGGGGTAAGGCAGTTTTCTGTTTTACGCCCGGGGGTCCGAAATCATGTGGGACTGACACATATACTATGCTGGTTTTCAAATACAATTATTTTCGGACCCCCCGTGGTGATAAAATTCAAATGGAGGAGGGGGGCTGAAAGGCCACACAGGCCGTTGGATGTCAAAAAGCGTGATGATGATCATCGGATATACAGGAATAAGGGGCTGATATATGCGATGATGTGATTGGTGGGGTCGGGGCTTTATTAAATAATGCGTCGAGAGATATGAACAGAATTGTATAAGGAAATGTATGGAAATGTTTTAATGAAGTGAAATGAGGAAATATATGGCAGGGAATATAATATGGGATATATGGTATGGTTTAATGATTTTTAAGGGAAATGAAATGAAAAGGAAGTGTAGCAGGTAGGTTTGTTATGGTTTAAAGCTTTAGGATATGAATGAAATAATTGGGATTTAAACCATACAAAATACTTTTTCTATAGGTGCATTTAAACTAGTAGCCAATCAAGTCTTTTAAAATAGAATGAAGCTTTCTTTTTCTTTATTGCTTCCGTAACATTTTATTTTGCCTTCTTTATTTAGAGCATCTAACACCTAACATTTTATTGACATGGATGCCTACAAAAATAATAATTTTCCTAACATTTTTTTTATAAATTTTTTATTCTTTTGCATCCATATCCTACCTTATCATTTTGAAAATTATTTAACTACTTATGCTAACTTATCAAAAAAAAAAAATGTTACAACACCTCCCATGGTTCAGATTAAATTATTGAACTAATTTTTATTTTCTACCTAACTAATTAATCTATTAAGGTTAAACAATTTGACAAATTATTTTTCACTACCTATTAACAATCAATTTAAACCTAATTCAATCATGCTTAAACTATATGATTGAATTTTTATTGAACTATTGTCGCATTTTAAACAAGCTGTACACAATTTATTTTCAGAAATAAGCTAAACTAAGAGTAGTGGAATTTGGAGGTGAAACACTTTCAAAATTTATTGTTTTTCTTCTTTTTAATGGGGTTCACATTCTATATTTTTTATTTTTAACATATGGGCCCTCTTTTGATTTTTTATGTTATGTCCTTTTTTTATTTTTTTTTCTGAAAATTATTTGCAGATTGGAAATCATTTTACAAAATAAATTTAACAGATAGAATAAACTCAGTCACCTTGAGATCCTATGAAATATAGTACCCTAAAAATTTAGACCAATTCATGAAAGATGGCTGCATCCATACTATGTCTACTATTGATGTAATTCTAGGTTATTTGTGTACCAATACATAGAGTTAGTTTTTACTTTGAGTATGGGAATGCCTACCTCAACGATAATTATATATTTGAATTGAATGTTTGTTGTAGGTTTCTGACTGGTGTCTCTGATCCAATCCTTGGTATGATAAAGAAATTCAATCTTTTAAAGACTTCTCAAACTTCGCACTTTAGGGGACAATTTGTTACACGTCATTTTGTCATTGTGACACTTGACAGTCAAAATGGATCTATCACCATCCATACTCATACTCCCTGCAAGTCAAACATTTATATTCCTTGAACAAGTCATGAATTTTGGGAAAAAAGACTCTTTAAACTCGCAAATATAGTTTGCGCACTTTTTACATTCATTTCCTGCCCATGCACTATTACTGCTAAGATTCCCTGCATAGTTTTGCGCTCTGTTTTCCATTCAAAACTATGCAACTGACTCAAAGTAGGGTAAAAAATAAAAGTAACATCTAGAAGCATAGTTGGGTGCATATATCCCAACTAGAAGCCTCTGAGTCATATCAGTTCAAGCCAAAACCCTCCAATCATGGAGCTAATTCCCTTGGATCATGGAACCTTAATCCCCTCATTTGTGGATCTCACCCGTCTTTGGTGTATCTGAAACCTCCTCATTTTCTCCTATAAATTGAGCTGAGACTTCAGGGTTAGGGGAGCTCACATATAGTAGTCTTATGCTGGTATTTTTCGATTGGAGACTTTGTTAACCAAGGAGGAAGATTGGAGGCATTCAGGAGGGACCTATATGACATCAAGGCTTGGTTGTAAGATTTCTCTTTGCTCTCTCATAATACATTTGGATAATTTTTCTCACTGTTTTTTTTTCTTAGAATTGTAAATGATTTTTTTTCATATACTCATTAAAAAATTTTCATTTCCTAATCTCCTTGATCATTAGGTTAAGTTGGTTTTTAGATTATTATTATGTTGTAGATGCCTTTGATCCTTTGCATGTTTGTGGTTGCAGGTTTCTTCTAAGAATTGAGGAGATTCATCGGAACAAAGTGCAGGGTCTTCATCTGGAATTTCATTGAAAAGGTAAGAGAATCACCCTCTTCTCCTAGTTTTGGTAATGTAAAAACTGTTAGCTTAGGCAAAGAGACATTCTCATGTTTGTTTGTTTCTAGTTATCCATTAGGATTCTAGGGATATCACTCTTATCCGTAAGAGGTATTTCTCTGGGTAATAGTAACAAAAATATACTTTCTTGCATTGATGGCTCCATAGCATTTGAAATTACTTTTGGAGACCATTTGTGTATACTAGCTAAAGGGAAAGGTATTATTCCTATTTTCACTAAAAAAATCAACAAAGACATATACCCGATGTTTATTATGTTCAACATTTGAAACATAATCTCATTAGTGTAGGTTAATTGATGGAACATGGTTATGATGTAATATTCTAGGGGACCACATGTTATATCTATGAAAAACCTCCAAATAGAAGACTGTAACAAAGGTAGAAAAAGCCAAGAATATGAGGTTTCCATTGACTCTTAGAAGTCATAATATCTCACAGTATTTTTCACACAATGTGTCAAGGACATATGAGTCACCATCATGGAATTCTAAGTATGAGCATATTCCCTTCAAGAGTCTAAGTATTCTTCAGAAACATCCTTTGGTCATTCATCTCCATATTGTGAATGAAAAATGTTGTAACTGTGAGATTTTTATTCGAGAAAAGCATAAAAGAGAACACTTTCCCACATCTTCCCCTAGACCAAAAAATCCTTAGAGCTAGTCCACACAAGTATATCTAGCCAAATGAAAAAAAATTCCATTGGTGTTAGTATTTATTTTATGAACTTATTGATGATTATAGCAGGAAAATATGGGTTTATTTTCTCAAAAATAATACTGATACTTTCTCAAGATTTGAAGAGTTCAAAGCAAAAGAAGAAAAGAAAAGTGGAAATCCTTTGAAAGTACTCATATCAGACAAAGGTGGAGAATAAAAATCCAATGATTTCAAATAATTTTTTCAACAACAAGACATCATCATGTAGAACACAACAAGATCCGCTCCAGAGAAAAATGGAGCAGCAGAATGTAAAAATAAGTCGATAATGAATATGCAAGATGCATGTTTCATGAAAAGAAGTTGTCCAATGACTATTGGGTTGAAGTTTTTTCTAATGAAATATATATTCTCAATAGATCTCCAAAAAATAGTGTCAAAGATGCAGCACCTCAAGAAGCTTGGGATGGTAAGAGGGTGAATGTATCTCACTTTCGAATTGTTGGTTGTGTAGCATTTTCACATCTTCTTGAGAAGCAACGAAAGAAACTTTAAGATAGAAGTCAAAAATGCATCTTTTTAGGCTATAGTGAATAGACAAAATCCTATAGACTCTACAAACTGCTCACCAAGAAATGTGTTTTAAGAAAAGCTACTAAGTTTTTTGAAAATAAATCTTGGTTTGATCAAATTGATGAAGTTTCAGATCAGCCTATTCATCCACCAAGGCTACCAATATTGCAGGTACAAGAAGAGCCACCACAGTTTTAAAATGATACTTCTTCTAGGTGTGAATCCAAAAATGATTCATCATCTTCAGAAGACAATAAAAAAACTAGAAGTACTAGGGAAAAATATGAGAAAAATGAATTAGGAAATCATAGCCATAGAGAAAAACGAGACTTGAGATCTCGTTGATCTCTCAAAAAGACAAAACCAACATTGGTGAAAGTGGCTATATAAGACCAAACTAAATGAAAAAAGAGAAATTGATAAACATCAGGAAAGGTTGGTTGCCAAAGGATTATCACAACAATTTGGTGTTGAATATGGTGAAACCTTTGCTCCAGTAGCAAGGTTAGACATAGTCACAACTATTCTGGGCACAAAAGCTCAACAAAAATGGCAAGCTTTTCAATTTGATGTAAATTTTGTTTTCTTAAATGGCATATATGAGGAAGAGGTTATATGGAGAAACCTTCTAGTTTTGAAGTTCCAGTACATGAGCATAAGTTGTACAAGTTGAAGAAAGCCTTATATGTCTTGAGAAAAGCTCCGTGATCTTGGTATAGTCGAATCGACACCTACCTCATCAAAAGTGGATTTCGTAGAAGAAACCATAAGCCAACTCTTTATACAAAAAATCATGAAGGTAAAATTGTCATTGTTTGAATTTATGTTGATGATATTATTTATACAAGTAATATGTTCTTAGAAGAATTTAAAGCTGCCATTCAAATAGAGTTTGATATGATTGATCTAGGGCTCAAGAAGTACTTCCTACGAATTGAAATTTAGTAATCTGCTAATGGAATTTTTGTCTATCAACAAAAATATGCCACTGACATCCTCCAAAATTTTAGAATGATCAAATAAAAACCAGCTGACACTCCAATTGCTTTAGGTACCAAGCTGAGAAAACAAGATGAAGGATCATCAATTGATTATACATTATATAAAATTCTAGCTAGTAGTCTCTTGTATCTCACTGCAACTAGACTTGACATCATGTTTGCAACTAGTTTTGTTTCCCGATTTATGGATTCACCCAAAAAATCTCATTGGAAGGTTGAAAAAACAATCTTAAGATATGTTGCAAGGACACTAGACTATGACTTGTTCTAAGCATATTATGAAGATTTCTAACTTTCTGGTTACACAGATAGTGACTATGCAGGGAACTTAGATGATCGCAAAAACAGCTCTGGTTATGTTTTTCACTTTGGAACCAATCTGATCTCATGGGAATTCAAGAAACAACCCATTTTTTTAGTATCTTCCATAGAGGTAAAGTATGTAGCTCCAACTTCAGCAACTTCTCAAGCAATTTGTATGAGAAGGTCATTAAAATATCTTTCAAATTTTCAAAAGGAACCAACTCCAATTTTTTGTGATAACAACTTTGCCATTTCTTTATCCCAAAATCATGTCTTTCACAAAAAGAGAAATCATATTTACACACGTTTTCATTTTATTCACAAGCTTGTCAATGATGGAGATATCTTTCTTGATTTTTGTGGATCGCGAGATTAGCTTGAATATATTTTTACAAAACCATTTGGCGAAAATGTATTTGAATTTAAAAGAGATCCCTTGGGAATTGTCAATGCTAAAAATTGTAAGGGTTAAGACTAGGAGGGGGTGTGGAGAGAATTAATATCATTGTCTCCTATGTGTCATAGTTAGTTTTGATTTAGTTCAGTTATTTGAGTTTAGTTGAGTTTTAGTTGGGACTTTCTTGAGTCATTTATTGATGTTTCTTTCCTTGTCTCCTATGTAGTTTATTTGACTATTGTTGAATAATGATAAAATTTGTTTGGTCCATTAGTAATTTTGAATCCATTCTCTGTGTATTTATGCCTCTACAATCTTTGTGAGTTGTGGCATCATTTGAATAGGTGTTTGTGTACTTCATCTCATTGTGTATCATCCATTGTGCAGTTGAAGGTCATGTCTCTTACATGTTGTTGATTTATTTGAAAGTAGTTGACCCAACATGACAGTCGATTAGAGTATCATTTGGTGTATTTTTTTTGCCAGGTATTTTAACCACGATATTCATTGAGCTTCAATTGCTGCAACTCCCTTATTTTTTTTACAAGTGGGGAGAAGGGAGGTTTGATGATGACATAGATTTTCTTTATGGACAAATGTTGTCTATTGTTGCTTCTTTCTTTTCTAGTCAACCAATTGATTGGACCATGTTGTCTTACTATCTTGTTCTTGATTTCCTTGATAACATTTCATTACTTGTGTTTGATCATTGTTGATGGTGATAGTGTTAAAACTTCTTTAGGAGTGTCTGTAACATGTTTGATTAGCTTTTACAAATATAACAAATTAAGCAGGGGAAGTTGTGTTATCTGATTTGTTTTCCTCCAAGCTAAATTTATGGGGAAGTGTTGAAACATGATTTTTTTTTTATGGCATGGACAACTTGGTCCATTACCTAGGCTTATTTATAAGTTTTCCATACTTCCTATTTGGACCTTTGAGTGGATACAAGGCTTGTTGTTTATTTGATGGTTGATGATGTTTGCTTCTGTTTGAAGTATTTGTTCTAGCTTTTTTTTTTTTTGGTAAGTTGAGCTATTCTATTAATTTCGAAAACATAAAGTTACATATGCTACAAGCTAGGTTGGTAAGCTACGCTCAACCAATACCATCTTTTGTTACACTATTTCTAGGCTGCCTCGGAGGAGGAAACCAACCCAGACAAAAATTAGAACCGAGCAGTACATTATGCGCAGTAGTGCTAACACATCTTAAAAACATGAAGTAAATGATAACAGAGAAGCCTTGAGGGTGAACATGAAAAAAAAACAGAGGAAAAATGAACTACTGTGCAAAATTTATTCATCATCTTCATCATTACTGATGGGGTTATCCTCTTCAATAGGACAGGTAGGAGCTTGCACAGTAGCTACTTCCACATCGGCTACAGTGCATTTGGGGATGCTCGTAGGAGTGCAGAGGATGGGGGAGTCTGGGTCTACACCATCTAGAATCTGTGTCTAAATGCCATCAGAGTCCATGACCCAGATGTCGATGTCCTTGTCATGTTTCTCCAGAGCCATCAGAGGGGTAGGAGTGCGATGCATAGAGTGCATTCTTGGAGAGGAGGTGGACCTCCTAGAGCCTTGACCACCTCTCTGCACAGCCTACCTAGAGGATTTTGCGCACTGCTCAGGATCAGGTCTTTGGCTCACAAAAGAGCTAGAAGAGGAACCATCAATCGAATCGAGGTGATTATCTTCTCCGCGATGATATCGACCCAGGAGAGCCCCTCTTTGACCTCCTCGGATGGTATGCTGACGAAGTTTGCGAGCCATTGCACACCTAGGATGTGGTGAGCAGGTTAGGAGAAATGAAAGCACACAGGGCCAAGGAAGGAGGACAGGAGTCCCACTGGGGCCGAAGGGGTCGCAATATCTGAGGGGTAGATTTGCAGTATGGAGAGAAGAAATCCGAAGAAAGATGTGTTTTTACACACCAGGACTGAGGCTTCACAGCTAATTGAAGTCGGTGAGAAGCCATAGCAGAGTAAGGGGAGAGAAAGGTGGAAGTAACAGGCTAAGTGAGGAAATGGGCAGATGACTTGGTGTTATAAAGGGGCTAGGATGAGGTATGTGAGGATGGCTATGAGTGGCCTTCGCACAAATCTGCATGTTGTGCTTGAGCACCTAAGCAGGCGCAGGGGAGGAGGTATGGCTGCGACGCTGGTTAATCATGATGGACATTAATGGTGAAAGAAGCGAGGTGATGTCCAGGGCCAGGTGACGTAGTACCCATCCTCTTGTCATCATTTTTGGTTCTTCGAGGATCGTGTGAGGGGCTAATGGTAATTGGATCCATAGTAGGTGAAGCTCTGCGTTGGAGATCTCCGTTATCTGGGTGGGGTGAGATGTGATTATCATGCATGTCGAGTCTGTCACCCGCATCTGGGGGTTGCTGATCCTTCTGAATGAGAATGAGATAGTTTTGTCTGAGAGCAGCCTCCTCAACCTGTGTGAGTGTTGAGTGATGCATAACATAGTTGCTTTCCACCCCTTTGTTTGCAAGAATATCCGCAACAAAGTTGTCTTTCCTACACACATGACCAAAAGTGATGGCTTTGTGATTGTGAAGAAGCAGTTCCAACACCTTAAGCTTGTGGGCTAGTCCCCAGCTGTTGGAAAATTTGGAAGAATATGTGCCTTGAAGGACTCTGGTGGCAGCCATTGTAATGATTTGCGAGTCTCCCTCCATTTCTAGAGGGAAGTAGTGGAATTCTATGGCAATTTGTATACCCTGTATCATTCCTTCCAGTTCAGTCGAGCTATTATTGTGCCATCTGATGTTCCCATAGTAGATTCTGAGAGGATCTCCCTGAGTGTTTCTGATGATACCTCTGAAGCTTGCATTACCCGGGTTGCCTTTAGAAGCCCCATCAAAATTGCAATTTAAGAAGCCTTTGGAGGGAGGAGACCAAGTTTCCGGAGCAGGAGTTCTACCCACGCTTCTGGGAGTGATGTCCATGGGAGTGTTTAGACTCATTTGCCAGTTGTTCCATATGTGACATTTAGCTGACATGGTAGGTAAGTCCTCCTTACTCCATGCATCTAAGGATATATTTTCCGTGAGGTTGCTGTGGATTTTGTCCCAGAGCTGATAAGGAGTGGAGGCGTTGTCCTTGAAGATGCAGCTATTTATTTCCTTCCAGATGTTCCAGATAAGGATACCCAAAATGATCTGCCATAGTCTATTCAGAAGGGTACTGGTGTAAGGATTGTCCTGCCAGCTGCTGATGGTGTTAATAATGTTACCTCTAGCTTGGTTGGAATGATGGCATAAGACAACAATTTTACCCCATAGGAATTTAGTAGTAGGGCATTGGTCCAACAGGTGGTCGATGGTTTCCAAGTTGTCCTGACATAACGGACATCTATAGGGCCCTACGAACCCTCTCTTCAAAATATTCTCCCATGTGAGGATGCGTCGTTTACTAAGAAGCCACAGTAAGGTGGCTATTTTGGGCCACAGATTGGCTTTCCATATCTTTTTCCAGATGTTGTTGGCTGGTCTAGGATCCCGCTGATGAAGAATGTTGTAAGCTTCCTTGGTTGTGAAATTTCCACTGGGCATATGCCCCCATCGAAGGATATTAGGTCCTATTTTGACCTTGATTTTTCTTTTTATTCTTAGCTCCTCCCAGATTTCTATGTGGCTTTCATTGTTCTATTTTTCTTGTCATCTGCATGTGTGAAGCCATTGCCTGTAGCCTTGGGAGATGTCATCTGTCCAGAAGTCTTGAGCTTTCTGTCTTTGCCTTTCTTGGATCTCTGCACTCCATAGAGGTCTACAAAAGATGGATGAGAGGCTTGGCATCTGTTGCTAGGAATCCTCCCAGAATTTGGCTTGATTACCACTTCGCAGCTCCCAGAAGATGTGTTTTTGGATTATACCTTTTTTGATTGCTAGCTACTTTCCAGATTTGGGAGCCAACCAGATCTAAGTTGTACTTGATGAGATCCTCCTTTGGCCAATACTGCGCATACTTAGTATCCCATAGGTTGGCCCATGGGGTATTGGGGTTGGAGACCCATTTCCACTAGATTCTGTCTCCCATGATGGTATTGTTGTGGTCAAGATCCCAAAGTCCTAAACCTCCCTGCCATTTAGGGGTGCAAACATCCTTCCAATTGACTAAGGCCCATTTATTCTTTCCTTTTGTGCCTCCCCAAAGAAATGACTGTTGCAAATTGCACATGGCTTTTAGGACATATTTGGGAGCAATAAGGATGGAGAAGAGGTAGATGGGGAGAGATTGTAGGACGGACTTGAGGACAAGACAGATGGAGATGTTGAGGGTGTGGTGAGTCCAGTTAGAGAGGCGGGTTTCCATTTTGTCTAGAAGAGCTCTCCAGGAGGAGTGATTGATGGCTAAGTCAGTTAACAGAGCTCTCAGATATTTGGAGGGAAGAGAAGCAATAGATAATCCAAGGATGCGGGCGATAGTGCATTGGGTATGAGGAGGGGTATGGAAGAAGAATATCTATGATTTTTTAGGGTTGAATTATGTGCCAGAGGCTTCAAAGAAGGAGTCAAGAACGACTTTGAGGGTACGGGCTTCCTGGATAGAGGGGTAGACCATGATCAAGTCTTCATCCACAAATTACTGGTGAGAGGAGGGAGGCAGGTTGTGGAAAGGTAAACCATGCAAGGCATCAGTCTGGATGGAACTTTTGATGAGGCGACCCAAGCCTTCTTCCATAATGATGAAGATGAAGGGGGATAGAGGGTCCCCTTGTCTTATGCCTCTTGACGGGTTGAAAGTGGCAGAGGGGATGCCATTGACCAGGATGGAGTGAAAGGAAGAGGTGATGAGTCTGATGATCCATCTGACCCAAGTGTGACTGAATCCAAAGGCTAAGAGGACATTTTTGATGTAATCCCAGCTGATTTTGTCAAAAGCTTTGGATAAGTCAATTTTGAGAAGCATGCTTGGTTTTTTGGTGGTTTTGAGGGAGTAAATGACTTCACGGGTTAAGATGATGCCATCAAGGATCTGTCTCCCTTCCACATATCTTGTTTGCTCCGGGGAGATGATGAGGGGCAGGAGCTTCTGTAGTCGGTTAGCTATAACTTTGGAGAAAATTTTATAAATGACATTGCATAGAGCTATAGGTTTGTACTTACATGGAGAGGCAGCTATGTCTTCTTTTGGAACCAAAGTGATGAAGGTGGAATTTAGCACAAGTAGTAGCCAGTGAGTGGACCGTGATTCCTCTACAACTTCCCAAACTTCATTTTGGATGATGTCCCAGAAGAAGTGGAAGAAGTTAGGGGTAAATCTGCTAGGACCTGGAGCTTTCCTTGCTTTCATTTGGAAGACTGCCTATTCCACCTCAGCTAAAGCGGTAGCATCAAGAAACATCCTGTTATGATTTTCTGTTATCAACTTGGAGATATGTTGGGTGATTTCCCCAATGGCTTCCTACCTTTGGTGGTTGGGTTCCTAGAGAATGTCCCTAAAGTGATTGGGCAACTCCTCTGTGATGGCCTATTGTGTTACCAACCTTTCCCCTATTTGGTTCTTGAGGACTATGATTATGTTATGCATCCTGTGCCAAATAGTGGAGCAGTGTAAGAATTTGGTGTTTCTTTCTCCCTCTTTGAGCCAGTTTATTCTTGATTTTTGTCTCTAGAGGGCTTCTTCTTGGTTCCTTCATTATTCTAGCTGAGTTGTTAGGATTTGCTCCTGGTGAGATGTCTCAGCTGTGCGTCCCTCTTGGATGATGTTCTCCTACAGCTTCTTTATTTTCTCCTCCAGGTATTTCTGTTCTTTGAATATATTTCCAAAGGTTGTTTTGTTCCAGACTTTCAGTTGACCTTTGATAAGTTTCAGTTTTGTTTGAAACTGGAGAATTTTGGTGCCTTGAGGGGGTACTAAGGAGGACCACCAGTGGGAAACCATTTCCTTGAACCCCAGGTGCCTGAACCAACAATGTTAAAAGAGGAAAGGTTTAGGAGCGTGCTTACCAGGTTGGAGCCATTGGAGTTGTATTGGCTAATGATCAGATCCCGCTGCAAGGATGATGGTGGTATCCAAGTTACCTCTGAGGCTGATAAGATCATCGGTGATGAGGAATCTATCCAGTCGAAAGGCTATCTGGTGGGCACCCCCTCTTTTGTTATTCCAAGTGAAGTTATCGTTGGAGGTTTGTAGATCAATGAGGTTATTGCTTTGGGTGAATTTTTTGAATCCATTACTGTCTAATTCCAAGTGCAACCTTCTGCCTTTCTTTTCCTGGATGTTGGTTATCATGTTGAAATCTCCCCCCAGAAGCCAGAGAGGGAAGGATCGTTGTTTATTGATTTCCTCTACATTATTCAAGAGTGTCAATTTTTGTTGCGCCCTTTGTAGAGAGTAGACATTAGTGAGTAGTCCATGGATGTCTATTCCATTCAGGTGAGATTTGGCCTGAATGAAGTGTCTTTTGGCATGAAATTTCTCTAAGGAGATGAGTTGAGGGTTCCAGATGATGACCAGTCCTCCAGACGCCCCATTTGCATCAACCGTTATTGTATTACTGCCTTTTCATATATTTTTGAATATGGTTTCAAGAGTAGAGCTGGAACATTTGGTTTCTTGCATGTAAAATATTGTCGGTTGCTCCTCAGAAGTCATTTTCTTTATGATCTTGTGCTTCATGGGGCTGTTGAGCCATTTGATGTTCCATGATATTAGCTTCATGGGATATAATTGGAGGTGAGGGCATAAAATCTAGTCAGCTTGGGGAATCGCCCATATTCCACCATTTCTTTCCCAATTTCTATGGTTCTCTGCAAGGATGTTTTCCTGCCTCTTTTGCATGAATCTTTCGTGAAGTAATTTGTGTTGATAAGCGTGCCTCCCTATATGCCCAAGGAGGGGAGCTGTTGTGCTCTAGCAAGGATTTTCTCCATTTTTTGGATTTGTTTCTCCAGGATTGATGTGTAGTCCTTATTGTTGCAGGCTTCCTCTAGCCCAATGAGATCCAAGCCTTCCAGATCTATGCTTTCTAGTTCTTCGTCCATCGCTTCTTGGATCAGTACCATGATCGGTTCTTTGCCCTTTGTCAGACTGTCATCCTCTGCAACATTTGTGTTGGGTGATTTTTAGAAGGTCTCATGTGGAAGCTTATGTTGCTAAGCCTTAGAGGATTGGGCCTGCGTAGTGGAGGTACTCCCAGCTTCATTGACTGGTCCGGTTTCGTTGTCATTTAATTGATTTAGGGTTGCAAAGCTGTTGCTGGTAGTAGGTCCTTTTTTATTTTGCTGAGGGGTAGCTCTCCTATTATGTATTTTTTTACTTGCTACCTTCGTGAATCCTTCTGCCTCTTGGTCGTTGGATTAATTTTCAGCTGTAGTTTTCCTATTTAGGGGGGAAATCTCGGAAAATATGCCCATGTTGGTGACATTTTCTACATATAAAAGGGATATGCTCATAATCTACAGTTTGTGTCCATTCAAAATCTTCATGCATCAGACTTACCTCGCCTGGTAGCAGTTTGACTAGGTTCAAGCAGACACAGATGCGAGCATAAGCTGCATAGCGATTGATTTTGGTTTCTTCTGCAATCTTGAAAAACTCTGCTAAGGCATTGCCAATATATCTTAGGGTGATCTCATCCCAATAGTCTTGGGGGAGAGGGTAGAGCCAAATCCAGATTGGTGCCCAAGTTAGATTCTGTTTATTTGGGTTGAAGCGCTCAGTCCAGGGTCTGAGATATAGGCCTGCAGTGTTGAAGAAATAGGGCCCTCCATCCATTATCCTATCCTTGTCTTCAGAGAAGGTGAAGAGTATATTGAAGAATCCTTGGAAGTTATGCTATCTGATTTGTTTTCCTCTAAGTTGAATTTATGGGGGAGTGTTGAAACATGATTTCTTTTATGGCATGGACAACCTGGCCCATTACCTAAGTTTCTTTATAAGTTTTCCATACTTCCTATTTGGAATTTTGAGTGTATACAAGCCTTGTTGTTTATTTGATGGTTGATGGTGTTTTCTTCTATTTGAAGTATTTGTTCTAGCTTTTTACCAACACCGAATTTTTCTAAATAATTTATGAGATGGTTGTCAGTGTTTATCTTTCTCATGCGTTTACAACGTCTTCTACTTCAGAGTTCAACCAAGTTCATTGAGGTTTCTTGGCTATTCTCTTCAATGCTTTGGAACTTATTGATTGGAGTAGACTCTTGTTCTTGCCATTCAATGGATCAACGTGGGATCTATAGTTTCTTCTTCCATGTTTTGAGCATTGGCATCTTTCTCTCCTTTGGAGAGGAGTTTTTTCCTACCAATTTTTTCCTTTTCTCGACATTTGAGATTTTTTAAATGCGTACTCTAGGTTTTAACCCTCTACAGAAATTATCTGCAAATAAATCTTAAAGACAGAAAATAAACAATAGTGAGAGCATAAAACATAAAACAGATATGCACAAAGATTTTCCCCTGGATCCCAAATTGGGACTACCAGCTTGATTTTTCATTATATTCCTTTTAGTGTTACAACACATATATATACATGTCGAAGCATTCATAAACCCCAATCCATTAACCATGGATTAGGACATAACTGCAGTTCCCGTGACTGGATCTGCAAAATACTAGGGGCCGAAAACCATCGTCCCCCAAAACCATGTGCAAACCCATGCACAAAACCATGGGTGGGACTAATCATCGAAAGAATATAACACATACCCAACATTCTCCCACTTGTTGTTTTCTTTACGCAGGGGGCCATAAGAGAGATTAATCATTAGTCCAGCTCTGCAACACCCATTGTTTCTTTACACCAAGAGAAATTCTGAGTGCTCACAGACTTCGTTAATGCATCTGAAAAATTCTTCAATGTGTCAACCTTTACCAGCAACACCCTTTTATCCTCAACCATATCTCTCACAAAGTGATATTGAACATCAATGTGCTTTGTCTTTGAATGATAAGCAGGGTTCTTAGACAATAAAATTACACTTTGGCTATCACAGTCTATCCTTAAAGCTCGTTGCACCAACCCCATACTTGAACACAATCTCTGCAACCAAACTGCTTCCTTGCTTGCATGATTGGCTGCCATGTATTCTGCCTCTGTAGTTGAAAGAGCCACTACAAACTATATTTTACTCATCCAACTGACTGCACCTCCAAATAGGCTAAACACATACCCACTTGTAGATCTTATTTGGTCCAGATCTCCAGCCTAGTCTGCATCAACAAAGCCACGAATGTCCAAAACTATTTCTAATCCTGGTCTTCCTTAGTAGCACAAACCATAATCACTAGTGCTACGCAAATATCTGAAACCCGCTTCACTGTTGTCCAATGCTCCTTCCATGGTTTTGACATAAACCTGCTCAATACTCCCACTTCATGTGTAATGTTTGGTCTAGTACAGACGATTGCATACATCAAGCTACCCACTGCACTTGCATATGGAACACGAGACATATCCTCCTCTTCTTCTTGTGTCTTGGGACACTGCTCAGTAGACAACTTTACACCTACAGGAATAGGAACCTTCACCGGTTTACTATCCTGCATATTGAACCTCTACAATATAGTATCGACATACTTCCTCTGGTTTAACAAGAGCTTCCTCTTTGCCTGATCTCTCTTAATTTCCATGCCCAAAATATAGTTTGCAGCACCAAGATCTTTCATGTCGGATTTGGATAACAATTGGGTCTTCAAATCTTGAATGATTTCTTTGTCATTTCCAATCAACAAAATATCATCTACGTACAAGACCAAATAAATAACACGGTCACCAACTAATTTAAAATAAACACGGTGATCCTCCTTGCTTCTGGTGAAGCCAAGTCCCCGTATATAGGTATCAAGTTTCTGATACCACATCCTTGGTGGCTGTTTTAACCCATACAGAGACTTCCTTAACCTACATACTAGTTCTTTCTTACCCTTTACCATAAAGCCTTCAGGTTGCTTCATGTAGATCTCCTCTTCCAAATCCCCGTGAAGAAATGTTGTACGTTATTTAGGCCTTTTTTCTAAGACCTAATTTTTTCCTTATGTTTATTCCTTAATTTTCACTTCAGGGGGGTGGGGGTGGGGGTTGGGGTGAGAGGGTGTTCGTGTTGTTATTTTTCAATGCATGGTGTTCTCTTTCTATCCAATCTTGAATTAGTGTTGCATTTCGTAAAAGTCCATGCTGGTGCAAGAGCCACATAAAGAAGGTGTTTTAACAGTGGCATGCGAAAATATTTGTGTTGGGAATGAGTTTGGTGTGAAGAAATTGGCAATGGGATCTCATCTTCTTGTACATAAATCATATCATTAATAATATATAACTTCAATTATAGATATATGTTTGTTTGAGTAAAAATAGATGCATTCACTAATTAAGCTTATACTTTCGTAATAAAGGGAAAAATGAACTCTGAATTGCACTGTCAATAAAATTGATATGCATATATTTTCTTATCTAAAAATAAATACATGTATAATTGATAAAGATGAGATTTTATTGATATGCATATATTTTCTTATTTAAAAATAGATACATGTATGATTGGTAAACATGGGATTTTGTAACAAAGTTAATTTTGTCAAAATTTGTTTTTATTTAATTATTATTATTAAATATTTAAATAAAATAAAATTAAAAAGATTATATAAATCCATAATTAAAAAAAAAATTATATTATCATTTTAAATTATAATTTAAACCCTTCTTTTAAACAAATAAATTTTCTTTTTTCTAATCCCTATGTTTAATAGTTCCTTGTTATTCACTAACAATCTTCCAACCCATTATACAACCATGGATGCCACCATAATATAACACACCACCCTTCTTCCTCATTTCCCCTAGTCATTGTGAGATTCCCTCCTGGGTCTTCTCAACACTTCAAGCAAATACGATTTAGAGTTTTCCTAAAAACATTTATTTTTAAGCCCACTACCTTGACATAGCACACTACAACTTCAATGTTGGAATTTACTTGACTCTACTCATCAAATTATTATTATAATTATAAATTTTAGATATCTACATTTTTCTGGTATAAAAAACTAGAAATCTTGGAAGATCTTTTTTTTCTAAGACGAGTACAACCTAAAAATGTTACGGGAGTGCAAAACCATCGATCTTGATTTGAAGGGTAACAAGTGCTATATCCACAATATCACATTTCAGCACACAAGTGTGAATGCCAACCCACATATATATAATGTTTTGCATCTAATGGTTACGAAGGAACCCATCTTCTACCTCTCTAGAGAAAAGATGAATATTTTTATTAACTAGATATAGAATAGTTAAAGATCCTTTTACACAGACTATTACAATGTGCTTTGTTTTTATTAAATAAAATTAATAAAATTATTTTTATTTAAAATTTAGATAGTAAATATTTTATTTTAATCTTAATTGTTGAAATTTTATTTATATTAAAATATTAGTTTATTTTTATTTAGTTGTCAAACCAATAGTATTTATTGGCAATAGTCATCGAGTTTCTATACTCAAATATCAATTTAATTCAAATATCAATTTCATTTTGGAGCGAGACTAAATTAGTCATTTGAATTTAGCAATTGCTCAAAAACTACTTTTATTTGGTTAAGAGTTTGTCTTTTTAAACTTTGATCCCAAAATTCAAAAACATCTAAAAAAAAATGAAAACATAAACTTTATAAACAGCTAGCCAAATAATTTCAAATAACATAGCTTTTTTCCAATAATAATATAAATCAATCTACATTTACTAATAACAAATAACATTACTTATTTCACTACTCATTTTTCGATAATATTCAACTAATTATAAAAAACCAATAATAGGGCATTGCCATTATTCCCGACAAGAATGAGATCCTTGGCTGTAATTGGACCCAACATGCCAACAATGTCATGACAGCAATTATGCAGGTAATACCAACCTTGGATCCACTTCATGATTTTAGTCATGGCAATTCACTTGATGATATTCACCACGGCAGTTGATCCACTTATAATTTTGCTATCAGCAGTCCTGACAACCAGTGGCCCTTTTCAAATCACCTCTTCAAGTCCTAACGAATATGGGCCATCTTTATCTGGATTGATTGCTGATTTCAGAAATATTTTGGAATATAATTCATTATCAAACAATTTTTATTTTATTTTTTATTAGTAAGATTTCTAAATATTTTTGAAATCTCTAATTAAAATGAATTTAGACAAAACAATAAATACACAGCTAATGCATAAAAACCTAATTGTGAAAATGTAACCTTTACATGGTCTGAATAAATACAACAACTTATATAACCGTGGCTATGAAAACGTAACATGCATGAGAAATCCTATGTTAATATCCACTGCTTCCCTGGTCGAATATCAAACAGATGGCATAGCAATAATTGTAGAAACAGACCAATCAATGGAAACAGTAGTCCTTGAGAGACTGAGTCTGTTGTTGCCATGAGGACAATGATATTCTTCACCAAGATAAACAGTGATATTGGTAGTGATGTCTGGGGGACCGGTGCACATTTCATCTGCAAGATATCCAGAACAGCAATCTGTGGGTGGAATATCCAGATCATGAAGCTGGAGGAGATGCACTTTTCATCTGCAAGATATCCAGAACAGCAATCTGTGGGTGGAATATCCAGATCATGAAGCTGGAAGAGATGCACTGGTTGTCCTAATCTAATTAGGCCAGCACAATCCAGGTATATTCAGAAGTCAATCATGATACCTATCTTATCAAGTATCAAATTCCTAGATGCATTTATGAATGCATAACATTAGATATGGAAAAGCTTATCATAACTGCCCAGCATGGTGAGATGATCAAATTCTCTCAATGTTTATCATCATGCATTTACGAATGCATAACCTTAGATTTGAAAAAGCTTATCATAATTGCCAGCATGGTTAATAGCTTATCATAACTGCCCAGCACTGTGAGATGATCGAATTCTCTCAATGTTTATCATCATGCATTTACGAATGCATAACCTCAGATTTGAAAAAGCTTATCATAATTGCCAGCATGGTGAAATGATCAAATTCTAGTGGTTCTCACGTGGTAACCTTAGATAGGAAAAAGCTTATCACAACCTTTAACATGGTATCCACAAGAGTTTGTCATAAAAGAACCCATGACAAACATGAATATTCATGCTAATCGTGCAACTGGTTATCGAGATTGAATTTACAGATTTTACATAGAAAAATTGTTGGAACTATTTTCCTATAGATTGAACAGCACAACGTTCTTTCAGTCTCTGGTCCAAGCACCAAAGATGGTTTCATTGAAAACCGCCATGCTATGGAACCAACAATTCGTGCACACCAACAATTCCATGTGGAGAACACCAAACTGAGAGGGCTTGCTCTTTGACCTTCGTATGGACGTGCATAACAGGGACACTAGAGAGCTAGGAATTATTGATTAACTGGTTTGGCAATACATATTTTTCAGTCTATAGGTTATTTAATGCTGTGGGTAGTATATGTCCACTGTTATTAAAGTTACTTGTGGGCATATACTACCCATCAGCATTAACCAAATTTAAATCTAACAGTGGACATAATTGCCCACCAACCTATGGCTTGGGAAATAACTGCCCACCAACCTATGGCTTGGGAAATAATGATTTCTCTTTTTCTCAGGAAGCTTTTGCAAATTAAGATAATTGAATGAGCATCCTCAAGAATGGATTAAATATTCATTTACTCAATTTGAAATCCTAACAATAAATTCATAATTCTCTTTTCTCTATTGATACTCACTCATTGCTTGCTTGTTGAATTCAGGAAGGTGTCATTTGTTGCATGTCGAGTTTAGCAAGAAGTGTGACCCCTATTGACTATGTTGATTAGATTAACGACATGGCTAATAATGTCATTGTAGATGACAATGTTTTTACATTATGATTTGAGTCTATAAAATAGAAATTAATTACGTCATATCAACATAGTCATATATATATATATGAGGAATTTATCCAAAAATTAAAAATCTAGTAGTTATCAACCTAGTAGTTACTCAGTCAGCTAGTTGCACAAATGATATGAAAGACAAAACTGTGGACTAGCACTAACTATGAATATCTACTAGGGGTGGATTGATGGATGGACATGTCATCATTTGAATAGGCGTTTGAGGACTTCATATCATTGTGCATCATTAGTTGTATAGTTGTACAACGTGCCTCTAATTACGTGTTGTTGATTGCTTTGAAAGTGGTCCACTGAGGATCAAATCAACATGACATTAGATTAGAGTATTGACTGGGGTATTTTTCTATTGTATCTTTCGACTAGGATATTAGTGAGTTTTGATTGTTGTTCTCTTAATTGTGTTTTGGGGTATGGAGGGGAAGTTTGATGATGACTGAGACTATCTTTATGAATAAAGATTGTCTATTTTTATTGCTTCATTGTCTAGTGCATTGATCAAATGGAATGTGTTATCTTGCTATAATGTCGTTGACTACACTGATATTATTTCATTACTTGTGCTTGATCACCGTGGATGGTGGCAATGCTCAAAATTATTTAAGAGTGGTTGTACCATGTTTGATCAGCCTTTATAGTCAAAACAAATTAAGGAGGGAAAACTATGTTATCTAGTTTGTTTTCCTCCATGTTGAATTCATGGGGGAGTGTTAAAACATGAATTTTTGATGGCATTGTCAACTTGGGGTTACCTATCCTTCTTTATGAGTTTATCATACTTATTGTTTGGACTTTTTAGTTTCTACATACCTCATTGTCTGTAGTTCCTACTTCATTGAACCATCCTTGGGATTTTTGCTGCTTGGGCCATTGAATGTCTCCTCCTATGGTCTTCAACTCCTAAAAGTGATGAAGGATATATCGTGATATAGGGAGATATGAGGAAGACAAGGAAACTAGGGTTTCCTGAAGGAAAAGGCTTGAAAGCATAGGAAGACAGACTCGAATCATAAGGATTTTTTCCAAAATTGGGCTACAATGGAAATCAATGTATTTTATGATACTAAAGACATCATTTTATACTACCAAAAATTGGTTTAGGCATGGGCTACAACAAGTTGTTTCCTAAGTCCGAAAATGTGCAATTTTCTTTTTTGTGCATTTTGTAGGCATACATGTGTTTCTTTTACAAAATCATGTATATACACAAATTTATTTCATGTAATGGCAGGCATACACAAGATACCAGAACAATAAGTGTGTGTGGATTAAAAAATTAAATAAATAACTTCCAACGAACAATAAGTCTATCATATAGAATAGTGGTAATAAATAGGCCAATATTGTATCTTAAAAAAAAGTGTGGAAAAATATGTTGTAACATTATCCCTAGTCCTTTTTAATCTAGGAGGGTGTCATTTTTTGCAATCAACTTGTTGCAAAAACGATGTGAAAGTTGAAACCATAGACCAATACCATCGGGATAATCAACTTGTTGGAACAATGATTTGAAAGGTGAAACCATGGACCAACATGAACTACCAGGATCAACTAGAGTTGGAACTTGGATTGATGGATGGTTGTGGAATTCTTTGAATATGTATTTGCAGACTTCATATCTTTGTGTATCATTCATTGTACTATTGCACACCATGGCTATTGCACACCATGGCTCTTAAACGTCGTGGATTGGTTTGAAAGTGGTAGACCAAGGATCGACCCAACATGTCATTGGATGAGAGTATCAATTGGTGTATTTATTTTACATATATTTTGACCATGATATTCATTGAATATCATCCCAAGTGATACGAAAACATTGTAATATTGACTCTATCAACACATATTACGACAATTTTTTATTAGAGCTAGTGTTCGATATTACAAACACAATATATAGATCACTTGAGCCAATTTATCATAGCCAATTAATGATAAATGAGATATAAGAAATCTATAATCGCACATTTTTACGAGGTAGATTCATGGATACTGGAATGCATATGAAAAAAATATAGTCTTGGTATACGTAGAGATATGTTGGTTGTGCTTCTGGTTGGAAATATTGAAGGGTGAATCATTATTTCCTTCCTTTTGAAAACTGCTCGTTATTGATGGAGTGTCAACGACTTCAAAATATTGTGCATTCCTTTTATTGTATTGACTCCTTTATTGTATTCATACCAACATGCTTTATGGATTTCGTTCATATTATTTTATTTATTTTTATAGATTTGTTTTTGAAAATTATTTTGTTATAATTATTGGTGTGTTATTATTTTTTTTTTATAATTTTAAAATATATAAATATAATTAGTTTACGTTTATATTTATCAAATTTTAAAAATTATTTTATATTTATCATATATATATAAAGTTTGAGAAAATGTTAATATCTTGCAAAATTTAATTTTTCTTCAAATGAATTTGCATTAATTATTTGTTTCTGAAAGGTGTTTTACTGAAATTTTCGTATAATCTGAATGTGCGAGGTGTTCGACATTATATCATTGTTGAAGATTTAGCTCAAGTGCCTTCGGTGATGTTGGCTTTGGAATTCTTGCAATCCCACCCATCATAGAGGAAGACATTACTATCCGCTATCGGAGGAATTTATCCTTTGGATTCGAATTTAATTACTTTTGACCTTGAAAATCATGTTCCTCATCTCCCGTCACAAATGGATTTTCTTATACATGTTCTTGTAATGGGTAAGACTATTCATAGGACTGTCATTGATGAAGGTGCCTTCGCCTGCATCATGTCTATTGCATGTTGGAAAGCCATCGACTCTCCTCCATTAAGTCCGTCCCCTAATATGCTGGAAGCTTTCGATTGCATAGGTTCTTGGCCATATGGTATTCTTAAATCTCTACCAATCCAGTTGGAAGGAAAAACGGTGGGTATGGAAGTGGAAGTGGTAGATGGGAACCTCAATTATAATATTTTACTCTGTCTTATTTGGAATCATCCAATGGTTTGTGTGGTATCTACCCTTTTCCTTGTTCTTCGTTTTCCCCATCAGGGAAAAATTGTTATGGTTGATCAGCTTGCTTTTTTCTCTCCTCATTCTTGAACTGGAAATGTACCGTATGTTGGGAATACCACTGTTCCTTATGAGAGTCTCAGAGCGGGTCTCTTTAAAGAGTCGTCGTTGATGGGAATCTTCTACCTTCCACCTCCCAAAGTCACTTTATTTAACATGATTCATCTGGTCACAACCCTTGGATCATTCCCAACCCTGACCAGATTGATATTTTTGGCAAAATTATGCCGCTTAACCCCATCAAACAAATGTATCAAATAATCCTTATGGCGTATGCGGTTGCATCCGATTCCAAAAATCAATTGGTTTAGTCTCTAGACATGTACTCGCAATCTCCTTGGCTTGTTTCATGGGATGCATATGATCCTTTGAATGAGACATTTCTGAATGATGAGAGTATATTAGAAGTTATGTCTCTCAAGGAAACTCCATGGGATGATGGCCATTATCGTTCCTCATTTCTCCCGAGCCTTGGTGAAATTGTACTTGTTTAGAAGCATGTGTTTCCCCCGAATCGACTCGTCAACTTTAGAATCCCATCTTGGTTCATGAAGTCATGTCTGAAGGAAACATGGGAAATATTTCAGCTACCATTCTGATCGACATCTCTGTCAAACCAGGGATTTCCAAGAATATCCATATTGGGGCTTCTTGTTCTCTAGAGGAGATCAAGATTTAAACTGCCCCGTTCAATGAATTCTGTGATGTTTTCCCTTGGTATTATGAAGCAATGTTTGACATCGATCCTAATATCGTGGTGCACGAAATTCCTACCTATCTGGACATGAAACCTGTTTTTCAATGTCTTCGTCTAGTGCACCTGAAAAAGGCAGTTGCCATAAAGGGTGAAGTTAAAAAACTTCTCTAAGCTGGATTTATTTATCCTATACCATTGACAAAATGGGTCTCTAATATCGTTCCTGCTACCAAAAAGCAAGGAACTATTCACGTTTGCGTTGATTACCATGACACCAATCGGGATTGTCCTAAAGTTAACTATCCCACTCCTTTTATCGATCAGATAATTGATGAATGTGTCAAGAGTGAATTTTTTTCCTTTATGGATGATTTTTTTGGCTATAACTAGATTAACATTCTTCCCGTCGAACAACATAAAACCACCTTTATCTGTCCTTGGGGGACATTTGCATACAAAAATATGGACATTTGCATACAAAAATATCCCTTTTGGCTTGAAGAATGTTGGTGCTACGTTCCAGTGGGATATGTCTTACACCTTTCATGATATCAAGCACATAGTCCAACCGCATCTTGACGATCTTTCTACTCATTCCGCGAAACGTCAAGATCATCCCGCTCACCTTCAAGTGATATTTCTTTGCTTTCGACAATACAAATTTGGTTGAATCCTCATAACTGTGTCTTTTGTGTTCAATCTGGTTGTCTCTTAGCATTTTTGGTTTCTAAGGAAGGAATCCAGATTGATCCATTGAAACTCGAGGCTATCATCAATTTTCCTCCTCCCTCTTTTATTCATCAACTCCAGAGTTTGTAGGGGAAAGCGAAATTTCTTCGTTTCTTTGTCCCAAATTATGGAGAGCTTGCTAATGGATTTACTCGTTTGTTGAAAAAAGGTGTAATGTTCCCACTTAGCCTTAGCTAAGAGGAACATTCAATTTTGTTTTAATTTCTGTTTCATGAATAAATGAATAAAGGAGGACATGTAAAACTCCTAAAGAGTCTGAATAAATCAATGCCCATGTGAACAAAGACAAATCAGGGCCATGTAAATAATCACTTGCAGGTGTGAAAGAGGTTTGAGCTAAAGACTGGGTCAACCTTGACCAAATCAACAGCGCTGTCTAGGTTCATTGCATCTCCAAAAGGGACATCACAGTTCTAGAAGGAAGCCTCTCATGTGAAAAGGGCTAACTCATCAAGATGGTTTATGGTTTGCAAAAGCTTTCTCATCTTATAAAAGGAAAAGGAGGGCAACAAGAGAAGGTTGTTGATTGATCATATTTCTAAGTATTTGTCTTCTTAGATAAATACCATTCTCTGCTGTTTAGTGGAGGATTGTATTTGGAATTCCTATGCAGGGATTTCACCTCTTCCTTTGAGGATTATTGGAGGAGTGTTTGGTGAATTGAACCACTATCAGGCTTGAGGCAAAGCTCCACCTTACATTATAGCGCTGCTCATCTTGAGGGTTGAGATGTCTTGTGAGCTGCAACAAGTGGGAATCTAGATCTGCAAAGATCTAGTGTATTTTGGGAGCCTCTTTCCCATGGAGTGGGTCCTTTCACCTCCTAGAAGAGTGTTTCATTGCTGTGTACATCAGATCTGCAATTTTACAGTAGTTTTCTATGTCATTTGAGCTACAGCGTTGTTCCCATGAGTAGACTATGTTATTTTTGTATGGGGGTTTTCATGGTGTCTTGCTCATAGTTTAGATCAGAGATCTCTAGTGTTGGGCTTTGCCTTCCACTTGGTGATCCATGGATTAGCTTGCTAATCTATTTTCTGTTTAGATCTGATCCATTTTAATGAAATGTTATGTTTAGAAATTTGCTGCAGCAATTTCTAGATCTGCAACTTGTTTCACAGATCTACTCTTATTTATGCATGCTTTTGCCAAAATTCCAAGTGGATATTGAAGAGGAGACTATCTAGCTTCTAGATATGAAATAGATCTGATTTTTTGTCCATAGATCTATCCTAGATCTGAGTTGTAACTTCCAGCTACTGAAGCTCCTTAAAAATAATGCTGTTGAGCCATTTCTGCAAATGTACATGTGTTAAGACTCTCTTTTCTGAAGATTCTTGCTGTATTGTCTCATGCATTCTACTGTAGAGTGAAAGAGCTTAATCTTAATGCTGATTTGCTGCTGTATTACTGAAATATAAACCTCCTTGCTGATCTCCACTGAACATATGATAAAACTGCACAATTTCTGAAGCAGCGTTTGTATTTGGCTGCAGCCACCCTCTTTGGGTGCTTTTTAGCTAGTCTAGTTTTTGGGAGAACTAATTAATGTATCTAAACTAATTTTTTTTATATGAAATTCCATATATAAGTCACATACAGCATAAATAAGAGGAACCAAATCCTGATCTGTGTTATTTTTTCACAGTTTTATTTATACAATGTTTCTCTTGAGCACCTTGTTGAATTTCCTGAAAAAGGATCATTACAGTGGTATCAGAGCTCCACTCTTGGCACAGCCTGTGCTTGCCTTAGAGCACCAGTCATGCTACATTCCGAAGAAGAGGATCCTCTCACTGAGAGGGAGAGAAGGTTCCAAAATAGAAGTTATAAAAAGTATGACTACACCACTGATGACCCTAACAAGGGTCAAGACAAGGGGAAAGCCCCTGAATCTATGAATGATAGGGATAAGGAAGAAGATGAGTTTGAAAAAAATCTCTTGGAGACTATGCAAGATATTTCCAAGGAGATAAAAGAGATGAGGGTGGATAGAATGAGGGAATCCCTTGGGAGATTCCATCAAGGAGAAAGTTATGACATGTCTCATTATGGGACTGGTCAACCTGTGAGCTTGCCACAAGCTCCATAGGCCTCACAACGCTCTACTATGCCTACCTTCTTGGCTGTAGAGAATGAAGGAACGTAAGAGGCAACCTCCTTGGAAGGTTAATTTGTGGAATATGACTCAAAAAGTTAGAGATTCAAGGATAACTTGAGTTTCCAAGAATTTTGCCATCTCAAGGACCAGAGGAGACCATGGCAGCAGTAAAGAGATGGTGGTTTATTTCATGGGAGACACCACACTATGGGTAGGTTCTTTTTGCCCAAGTTCGATGGATCATCCTCTTGTTCTGCCAAAGTGTGGGTGGAAATGCTGGATATCTATTTCCAGTTGAACAAAGTCCCTGAAGTAGAAGCCATCAAGATTGCTGTGCTGCACTTTGAGGGTGAAGCCAACAACTGGTGCTTCCATGGAATATCTACATTGGGACACAACAATGTGTCTACCTATGTTTAGTTCACTAGAATACTGGTGGAGAGATTTGACCGGAAGGATCTCGAGGCACCTTTTATAAGCCTTGCAAAGCTAAAGCAGACAGGAGATGCAGAGGCCTATATCTCTGAGTTCCTGAGATTGTTAGTCATGGTCCCTGATCTATCTGTAGCAAGGAGAGTCTACATGTTCATTGATGGCCTGGAGGAACATTTGCATGGGTTGATTAAGTCTACCAAGCCCATCACTTTGCATGATGCCATTGAGAGAGCTAGAGATATCCAAGATGCCTTGCCAAGAGAAAAGGAAACTTTCCAAAGCAAAGCCCCTCACTCTTATAAGGGGAAAGAAGGTAAAGCTGCTCCACCCAAGGAGATCTCACTGAAGAAACCTCTTGACATTGATCTCCGGAGGGAGTTGAGGAAAAAGAGATTGTGTTTCACCTTCCAATAGCCATGGCTACTGGGACATAGATGTGCTGCTGGAAGGGCACACTATATAGAATTCTTCTCAGATTTTGAGGAGGAAGATGGGAATGATGGACCTAGGAGGGGTTACAACGCTGGTGATGATGAGGAGGAAGATCAATCACCATCCAACAAGTGGGACTCTTGCCTCTTTGAGAGGAGTGCCTAATTACTTGACCTTGAGAGTACAAGGCTCGGTCATGAACCAGAGAGTGTCTATTCTGATTAACAGTGGGGCCACCCACAACTTTATTGATGCTCACCTTGTGCAGAGGAGAGGAATCCCCACTGACACTTTTCATGGGTTTTTTGTTTCGGTCCCAGGAGATAGAACCATGCAATGCATGCAATATGTTCCATCACTTTCTGTCACTATCGGATCCTAAACTTTGGTGGATCACTTCTTTGTAGTTGACATACCAGACACCAATATCATCTTGGGTGTCCAGTGGTTGATTACCTTGGGGAGGGTTACCACTAATTGGAAAGCCTTGCAGATGGAGTGGGTGGAATTGAAGAGTGGGAAACCACAGATAATTCAAGGCATGCACACTTATCCTACACCTAATATTTCCACACAAACAACAAAGATGGATTTGCGCAGTGGAAGCAAGGATCTCATAGTTCCTTCTCTCATGTTTATGAGAATGCTGCAAGGAACATTCCTACCTCATGGCAAGCCCCTTGGAATTTCATTATATTTTGATCATGTGGGGGAAGCCTCACAAAGTGCTACTCCAAACATAGAAAAAGCAAGGATTGGAGCAATGAGAGAGAAAGCCATAGTGCTGTGGGAGGAAGGAAAGGGGAGGATCAGCCTCCTAACAATTTTTTTTTTCATGTGTAATGTCAAAGAAGCAATCAGCAACAAGACAAGCACCACCATAGATGTATCAGCAGTGCTGTTATTGTTGAGCTGTGTGGATCCATATTGGAGATCTCAACTCCTTGTGGAGTACTACAAAGATCTTCACATCGGGATGATATTAGATGGCATGAAGCAAGGGGGAAGCTATTTGGTCCATGAAGGAGTCATCTATCATCTTGGTAAAGTATTCTTGTCTCAAGCCTCCAAGCTTAAGCAAGAGATACTACAAAGAGCACACAAAGAGTTTCTTTCCAGCTATATGCAGTCAGCAAAGATCTACACCCTAATCATGAGGAGTTTTGATTGGGAGGGTATGAAGGAGGAACTACATCAACACTATGATTGGGAGGAACTAAATCAACACTTACAAGAGTGCAATAGTTATGAGGAGTTGGGACAACCAAAGGACTCTATGCAGGAGTCATTTCATCCATCTCTTCCTTCTCTTAAAAGAGGAGAAATTCCCATGCCCAACTTCATGTGTGTGGGAGATTTGAATGGTAAAGAATCTGATCTTATGGAGCATGTTTATTTTTCTGATTTGACATATTCTCTTACCATATGTATGCAGGCCATGGCTCTTATTAGGAGTGATATTACATGCAGATCTCATGGCATTGGTGAAGCCAATAAAAATTCTAAATCTGGTCACTCCCTTGAGGTGCAAAGGGAGATTCTCTATCATGACGGGTGCTTCCCAAAGGCACCTAACTTGGGTATCACTTTCAGCCATGTCAAAGTGACCCATGTAGCAAAGGTGTGGCGGGAGTACCACTTACCACACTCAGATCTACTCAAGATAAGGAGTGCATTGCGTTGGTATCTTATGTGGGATTGTGGCCAACCTCTTCAAGTGCAAATTTTAGTTTGCATATATGTAATTTTGCTTCCATACATAGATGATATATTGGTATTGTTTATGGGTTTGTATGGGCAAAGAGTGGGTAGTTAATATGTACCACATGGGATGGAACTTCATCTTGTACTTCATGATACATGTTTTAGATGTGACATTGCTTCACCCATGTTTATTTCTGTTGAGTTTTACACTCCTGAAGGGATGGACTATGCCCCTATCATGTTAGCCTTGGAGGAGAAATTTTTGATGTATTGGATTAATGAGCACTTGGCCCATAATGAAAGCTTGATCCTTGATGGTGCCATCAATAGAGAAGGAGAAGAACTACGACTCTTACCCTATCAGTTGCTTGGGGACAAGAAACAATTTGGAGGGGAGTACTATAATGTTCCCACTTAACCTTAGCTAAGAGGAACATTCAATTTTGTTTTAATTTCTGTTTCATGAATAAATGAATAAAGGAGGACATGTAAAACTCCTAAAGAGTCTGAATAATTCAATGCCCATGTGAACAAAGACAAATCAGGGCCATGTAAATAATCACTTGCAGGTGTGAAAGAGGATTGAGCTAAAGACTGGGTCAACCTTGACCAAATCAACAACGCTGTCTAGGTTCATTGCATCTCCAAAAGGGATAGAGTAGTTCTAGAAGGAAGCCTCTCATGTGAAAAGGGCTAACTCATCAAGATGGTTTATGGTTTGCAAAAGCTTTCTCATATTATAAAAGGAAAAGGAGGGCAGCAAGAGAAGGTTGTTGATTAATCATATTTCTGAGTATTTTTCTGCTTAGACAAATACCATTCTCTGTTGTTTAGTGGAGGATTGTATTTGGAATTCCTATGCAGGGATTTCACCTTAGAGATCTTTGGAGGAGTGTTTGCTGAATTGAACCACTATTAGGCTTCAGGCCAAGCTCCACCTTACATTACAGTGCTTCTCATCTTGAGGGTTGAGCTGTCTTGTGAGATGCACCAAGTGGGAATCTAGATTTGCAGAGATCTAGTGTATTTTGGGATCCTCTTTCCCATGGAGTGGGTCCTTTCACCTCCTGGAAGAGTGTCTCATTGCTATGTACTTCAGATCTGCAATTTTATAGTAGTTTTCTATGTCATTTTAGCTCCAGTGCTATTACCATGAGTAGACTACGTTATTTCTGTATGAGGGTTTTCATGGTGTCTTGCTCATAGTTTAGATAAGAGATCTCTAGTGCTGGGCTTTGCCTTCCACTTGGTGATCCATGGATTAACTTGCTGATCTATGTTTTGTTTATATCTGGTCCATTGTAATGAAATGTTATGTTCAGAAATTTACTGCAGCAATTTCCAGATCTGCAACTTGTTTCTCAGATCTACTCTTATTTATGCATGCTTTTGCCAAAATTCCAAGTGGATCTTGAAGAGGAGACTATCTAGCTTCTAGATCTGAAATAGATCTTATTTTCTTTCCATAGATATTTCCTATATCTAAGTTGTAACTTCTAGCTACTGAAGCTCCTTAAAAATAATGCTGTTGAGCCATTTCTGCAAATGTACATGTGTTAAAGCTCTCTTTTCTGAAGATTCTTGCAGTATTGTCTCGTGCATTCTACTGTAGAGTGAAAGAGCTTAATATTAATGCTTATTTTCTAATTTATTACTGAAATATAAACCTCCTTGCTGATCTCCACTGAACATCTCATAAAACTACACAATTTTTGAAGTAGTGTTTGCATTTGGCTGCAGCCTCCCTCTTTGGGTGCTTTTTAGCTAGTCTAGTTTTTGGGAGAACTGTTTAATGTTTCTAAACTGATTTGTTTGAGATGAAATTCGATATATAAGTCCCATACAACATAAATAAGAGGAACCAAGTCCTGATCCATGTTATTTTTTCACAGTTTTACTTATACAACGTTTCTCTTGAGCACCTTGTTGAATTTCCTAAAAAAGGATCATTACAAAAGGGGTCCCATTCATTTGGGATAAAATTGCTCAATATTCTTTTGATGATTTGAAGATATCTCTTGTTAGTTATCCTTTACCTCATCCACCGGATTATTGGGATACCTTCCAAAAGGATATGTCTTACATATTTCATGATATTAAGAACGTAGTCCAACCACATCTTGACGATTATCCTGCTCATTCTGCGAAATGAAAGATCATCTTGCTCACCTTTGAGCAATATTTCTTCACTTTTGATAATAAAAAATTTGGTTTAATCCTCATAAGTGTGCCTTCTATGTTGAATCTGGTTATCTCTTAGGTTTTTTGGTTTCTAAGGAAGGTATCCAGATTTATACATTGAAATTCGAGGCTATCATCAATTTTCCTCCTCCCTCTTCTGATCATCAACTGTAGATTTTGTAGGGGAAAGTGAACTTTCTCTGTTGATTTTTCCTAAATTATGCAGATCTTGCTAAAGGATTTACTCATTTTTTGAAAAAAGGGGTCCCATTCATTTGGGATGAATTCACTCAATCTTCTTTCGATGCTTTGAAGACATATCTCGTTAGTGATCCTTTACTACATCCTCCAAATTATCGATGTGATTATTTCCTATATTTAGCTGCCGCCAAAAAAACCATTGGCATAGTGCTTGTCTAGGATGATAACGATAGGAATGAACATGTTATCTACTACTTGAGTCGAAATATATTTGATGTTGAGACATGGTACACTCATGTAGAGAAGCTCAATTTGGTAGCTGTTCATGTTGTCCAACGCTCTTGCCATTATTTTCTTCTATGAAAAAATATTTTGATTTATGATTGTAACCCCATAAATTACATCCTGACTCGTCAATTAATTGGGGGAAAATACTCCAAATGGATCGTTTTCCTAAAGGAGTTCGATTTAGAATTTTATAAATCCAAATCGAAGAAATCACTTGTTTTTGCTGAGTTAATTTGTGCTCTTCCATTTGTAGTTCCACCCACTCCTTTTACTGAGTTGATTCCAGTTGAATCACTCTTTCTCATTGGTACTCTTGATCAGTGGTATGGCGATATCATTATCTATCTCTAGACCCAAAATTTTTTACCATAGTTATTTCACTCTGAGCGACGCTAAATTCATCACCAGTCCCACCCTTATCACATTATTGGGGATAATCTCTGTCGTAATGGTGTCAATTATGTCCTTCTCGATGTTTGACTCATGAGGAAGCTGAGAAATTTTTGAATGAATGTCACTCTGGGGCATGTGGTAGTCATATGTCAAGTTACACTAATGCTCAAAATATTCTGAGCACAGGTTATTTATAGTCATCAATTTTCAAAGACTGCATTCTTGCTGTTAAAAAATGTCATGAATTCCAAATATATTCTTGCAAAGAATTCTCCCCACCTAGACCCTTGCAACCAGTTGTTACCGTCGGACCCTTCGTTAAATGGGGCATCAATTTTATTACCTGTAACCCTCACTCGGTCGGGGGGCATGGTTATATTATCGTCGTCGTCGATTATTTCATTAAGTGGGCCAATGAGATTCCTACATATGATAATGAAGGTAAAGCAACAACAACAAAAATATTTTTAATCATGTCATAGCTCGATTCGGTGTCCCGAAGACCATAGTCACTGACCATGGTTCTCATTTTCAAAATTATATGATGATAGAGCTTACTGCTCAGTTGGGTTTGCATCACAAAAGTTAAAGTCCTTACTATTCATAGGCCAATGGCCAAGTTGAAGCTGCTAACAAAGTTTTGGTCACGATGCTTCAACGAACCATTGGGACACATAAAAGAAATTGGAATCTTATGTTATTTTCAGCTCTGTGGGCATACCGAACTTCAACTAAGACAATGACCATATTCACACTATTTCAATTGGTGTATGGTCTGGAAGCCACTCTCCCAATCAAGTGTGAAATTCCTTCTTTGAAGCTAGTTGTCGAATTACTCCCTGGTACTTTATTGGAAGATGAATTATTGCTTTATCTCGAACGTCTCGACGAGACTCGATGAATTGCTACTTTGGTTATCAAAGCTCAAAAGAAATGAGTTAAAGCACAATATGATAAATCTATAACTCCGCGTGTTTTTTTTGAAGGTGACCTGGTATTGCAATATGATCAAGCTCATGATAAGTCTAGGGTTGGAAAAATTGAACCAATGTGGCATGGGCCCTTTCTCGTTAAATGAGTATTAGAGAAAGGTGCCTATGGGCTGGGATTATGAAGGGAATCAATTAGTTGAGCTTCGAAATGGGCTCTATCTCAAAAATTGTTATGATTTATTTTGCATAAATACTTTTGTACATTAGTGTGTTTGATTCATTAGTGTACAATTATATTTTGGTATGATTGTTTTCTAAGGAGAGATTTATTACCTGCAACAAATGGAGTTGTAAATGGTGTTGGATGTGGAGCCTGATTTCCTGATTTAGAGGTGTTACACGTCATTTTGTCACCATGAAATTTTACTATTCATATGGGTCTATCACCATCGATATCATGTTCCCTTAGAGGTAAAACACACTAATGTTCCTGAATAATGTCTTGGAATTGGAGAAAAGCTTTGTAAAACCCTTAAAAGTCTACCTGTGCAGTTTTTCTAGACTTTCCTAGTGCATGTGTTGCTGTTCTGCCCATAAACTGCGGTAACTCCCACACTTTTTTCCACTATTACCTGCGCACCCCCATGAAAATCAAATAAAAGAAAAAAGTAAATTCTAGAAGCCTAGTTGGTCGAATATTCTCTCAAATGGAAGCTTATAGAGTCGTGATCAGTTTGAGTTTTATCCCTCCTGTTAAGGTCCTATAATAATAGGGATTATAATTTTGAATTGACTATGTTAAGTCTTGTAATATTGTACATACCTTTGCTTTCTGCAAATTTTTTCCATATTAGAAAATGAAAAGAGGGTATGTCCTCAGAGAAAAATCAAAGGACCAAAAGAAATAAAGATAAAAAAGAATATAAAATATGAACCCCATAAAAAGAAACAAAAAATTCTGGAAGTGTTTCATATTCAAATGCCATTACTCTTAGTTTACTTTACTTTTGCAAATAAAATTGTGTGCAGCTTGTTCAAAATGCCACAATTCATGATGATCATACAATCTAATCTTGGTCATTCATGAATTTAAATTTCATGTCATGATAGTTAGTGAATAAAGATCTGGCCAAACCATTTAATCTTGGCAGATCAGTAGTTAGGTAGAAAATAAAATGAGCTCATAAGTTTAATCCAAGCCATTGGAAGATATATGATTAGAAATAAGTTAGTTTTCTTATTAAAAGAAAACAAAAGCGTCAGCAAGCTCAAATGTACCCAATAAAAGAAATAAAAAGTGTTAGGATGAATAAAAGGGTAGGTAGGATACTTTCAAGAGTTATGGAGAGCATCATTTGGTTTATCTCTGATCACTTATGTCTTTCTAACATTTCCCCTGATGAGAAAATCCCTTTCCCCTTTGAAAATTCTCTTCCCCTTACTAAAATTCCCTTTCCCTTGATAAAACCCCTTTTTTCGCTTGAATAAACTTTATATTTTCATAAAAGGAAAAAAAACCCACTTATTCAAAGTTTTAAAGCGCGATACAAAATATTAAAGCGGGTCCCACTTTCCTTTGAATGAATCCTTCCTCTTTATATATTACCCGACCCCCCTTATTTCATTTTAGCATAACCTCGCTTTCATTAAACCTCCCCTCTTAATATAATTCCCGACCCACTATGCTTTAGTCTCCTGCCTATTATATTTCACAACCTCCACCTATCTATTACCCGATTCCACTTTCATTTTAAAACCTTTCATTTAAAACTTTTCTTGACCCCACCACTTTTAAAAACACAAAACCTGACAACCATCTGATCACTGTCGATCAGATTTGACGACCTCCAATCCCTTTCACACTCCCAACATTCCAATGTTTAAATGCCGAGGGGGGTGCAAAATGGGTGGTTTATTTGCCCACTCCCTTGCCACGCGACACCACCTCATTCTATCACACCCCCATTTCCAAAACCACATTCCACCCTTGCGGCATGCAATAAACTACTCCTATACCATGCAATACACCACAAAGTTTTAAAAAATGAAATCCCGCTATTCCATTCATTTATTTACCTCTGAGGATTTGCGAAAGAAACTGAAAAGCCATTGCCAACCAAAATTGAAGCCTCGCTGTAGACATGACTTCTTCCATAGACCCACTAGTTCACTGAAACCCGCTCGCCTCCCTGCAAATCCTTTTTTCCAAATTCACAGTTGTTTTATTTTACAGGTGATTAGCAGAACCAGGAGACGGATAAACATTTTGATACTAGTTCCATCCTTTTTACTCCAGACCCATAGGATATGAATTCAAAGTTTTTTTACTCAGCAGAAGATTATGTACAACAATAGAGCATAAAGAGACAATTGAAACAGAGACAATGATTGTTACCAGGGATAAAACATCTACACTAGCAATAGCAAAGTTCATATAAAGTGCTCTCAAGGGCACACTTTTATTTTGCATGAAGTTAAACATGTCTTTTTAGTAAACTCCAATTTTACTAAAGACATAGAAACATGATGAGATTTACCACAGGAATGAAAGTCAAATCCCAGATGAAGAAATACGAGAGGATTAATGTGATTTACTATGAAAGATGAAAGGCGTATAGATGAAAGAAAGACAAATGAAAGAAACCAACAAGCAAACAACAATCAAAGAAAACAGGGACAGATTTTAGTTAGTTTATAGGTGTCACTATAATTTTACTTAAAGATATTAAATTTCCTTGAACAAATCCTAGTCAGTTGGCAGGATATTTTTTTGAAATAATTTGTATAAATAATTCATTATTTCGAAGTTTTGAGTGTGGATTTCTGAATATTTCTATAGCTGATTGATCTACTATCTGAGGGTTATTGTACCTTTTTCCAGTTGACAGACAAGACAAGTTATAAATAAATTTCTTTACAAGATTCATGTGTTGAGCTATTTCAGTGAAGTATACATTTCAATTTTTCATGTTCTTTTCTTAAGTATTCCATAAAATTTATTGTGTTCTAAATTGGAATGTTATAAATGGAATTTTACTGCAGAATTTGTTTAATTATACTCTGCTTTGAACTGTTATACATTTCTTTGTTTTCTTCTGATATCTGGTTTAGAGGATTCTTAATTTCCCTCTGATCCCAATTGACCTCCTTCACCTTCCTTCATTATATGGTTTAAGGAATTCTTAATTGCTCCTTGATCCCCATTGAAAAGCCACTTCACCATTCGGCCTTTAGATTTAATTTTCTCACCTATCCTGCCTTGGAACACTTTCTTTATAAATTGATCTTGTTATGTTTTTAAAGCATTTAACTCCATATCCCAATGGAAAATGGAAAATCACCTATCCATCTAAATCATTAATTCCACCAAAAAATCAAAATCAACCCAAAAAAAGCATACATAACTAGCCTAAAATCAATTAAACAAACAAAGTTAAATCATTAAGAGAGAGCCCTATCTGAGCATTAGGAAGGCTAGATCCTAATATCCAAAAGTGGATGATAGTTACCTCTGATATTTCTTTTTAACGCCTAGAAAAACTCTTGGAAATTTCAGAGTGATAACATATTGGCAACTCTGCTGGGGAAGATTCAGTCCTCAGTTAAAAAAATGTTAAAGGAAACAATTTTCCTCATTTTTCACCTTAAGGTTTTAAAGGGTTGTTAGAATTTATCATTGAAAGTTAAAATTCTGGCATCTAAAATAACATATTATACCAGGGCTCATCCCGATCCATAACCTGCTACAATTTTTGATGATCCTGACAGAATTTTAAGAAAACCTAAAAAATTATAAAATCTAGGAAGTAGTAGTCAGCTGATCAAAGAAAATTCACTTCCTAACGAATGATCAAGCATACTGGCTATTCAATTTTATTTTTCATTTGAGAATTTTTTATTTCGAATCAAATCTGAAAATTCAATATATTATATTGTAATAGACCCTAATTTTATTCAATTTATTGAATCAAATAAGGAAACTATACAACTTGATTTAGATCAACAGGTTCTAGACACTTTTGACAAACTTGATGTTTTAACCTCAACTTTGATAAAAGACATAGACAAAGCCTATTTTCAATAGTTAGTTGAATTAGATTCCTTAACTTCTACTACCCCTAAGCACTCTACAGTACCTTCTGAAAATATAAATACAAATTTATTTAGTTCCACCTCATCTATAGTATCCACCACAGTTCATTCCACAGAACCATTCATACCTAAACCTCCTCTCCAACCTAACATTTCAAGCTCATCTTCAAGTGTTCCAAGTTCATATTCCAGCACTTCAAGTTCATCTTCAAGCACTTCAAGTTAATCTCCAAGCACCACTACTTTACCTCCCAGTCAAGCTAGAATCTTAGCCATGGCAGGCATATATGCCCCATTAGCTTTACAAGCCTCTTTACATGCTATGCCACAAGATTACTAGAGTAAATTTTTTGAATTTTATGGTACTAGTCAATAATATGCTCAACAACATGTAAATAAAATGACAGATTATTTTGAATTACATGAAGTTGATGAAGCATATGTATAAATGAGATTATTTGCACAAACATTAGCAGGAGATGTTAAAAAATGGTTTAAATATTTACCTACTAACCATATTTTTGATTTAGCTGCTTTCCACCAATTGTTTATCAATATATGGGAAAGAAAGAAAAACCCTTTACAGATATTATTTGAATATGAAAAGATTAGGAGATCTCCTAATGAATCTGTTCAGGATTACTGTACTAGTTTTAACAATATTTACAATGCAATTCCATTCAATATCAAACCTCCACCAGACTTGGCCCTCATCAAATTTCCATATTGTTTTGATGTTGACATGTCCTATCAATTAAGAGAAAGAAACCCTGCAACTTTAGAACAAATGCAGAGTGATGCAATTAGTGTAGAAGCTAACTTATTAGCTAAAAGAGATAGGATGAGGAATGAGACGAGAGTGACCATTAAAGAAGAACCATCCACTTTGGATGTTAATATAGATAGTTTAGCTAAAATTGTACAAAGACTAATGGATAGATTAGAGAATATGGAAAGAAAACCTCAATGGAAAAATCAACAAGGTCCCCAAATTAGGAACCCAAACTTTAGGGAAAATCCTAATATTGGTAAATCAAGAGAAGTTGTACCTGATCAATAGATTATACCACCTTTCTAGTAAAATTATGATGAAATTTCACAACAAAATGAAGAAGACCAGGAAACTCAGATAAATTTGATGGGAGTAAACAATGAAAATAATGTTTTTCTTACCCAGGAAGACCAAGAATTATACATGTTACAACAGTTACAATTAGAATATGGAGAGTCCTTTGACTACAAACAAGGCTATGAATCTGCTATCTACGAAGTTCATAAACAATATATCCTTAGAATTAAAAATAACACAAAAGTTCCTATTAAGAAATCAGTCCAAACCCAAACTAAGAAAACAATAGAAGCTCCTGTGACCAAAACTCTACAAATTATTCCTAGAAAAAATTAGAATACTTCCAGCCCAAATATTGTAGACATCACATCAACTACTACTCAAACTTCGACTGCTACTCAAAAGGTTCCAGACAAGAAAATGGAAAACAAAATAGTTTACACACAAACTGAATTATCAACTGTTGATAAAGAAGACAGACACACTCAAACCACAATTGGTAAAGATGAAATCATTCAATTAGGCAAAACTAAAATTCCATTCAATATCAAAATTGAGATAGCCAAATTGAAAATACCAGTTCCTTTAACAGAGCTGGTGAAAAATGATTCATACAAGGCACAAATTACTGAAACACTAAACATAGGTGAAGGTGAAGATGTTGTTAACCTCAATGATGATAAACCCGAATTATTATTTGGTCCTGAAGTAAATGGAAAACATCAACAAGGGGGTGTCCCTCCATTTTACATTAGCCTAAACATTCATGAGAAAATATTACACAATCCTATGTTAGATTCAGGAGCATCTCATAACTTAATGCCCAAAGCAGTCATGGAAAAATTAAACTTAGACATCACCAGACCCTACAAAGACCTGCTCTCCTTTGATTCTAGTCAAGTCAAATGCCTTGGCCTGATAAAAGACCTGTGTAACTCTAGTCCAGTTCCCAACAAAGAGTATTGTTATGGACATTGTAGTTGCTGATATCCCACCTAAATATGGTATGTTATTATCTCTCTCATGGGGAGAAAAATTACAGGGAGTACTACAATTAGACATGTCTTATGCTACCATTTCTGTATTTGGTCAGCAAAGGAAGCTTAATAGAGAAAATTTGATGAAATACATGGTAAGTAGTTCAGAAAGACCACAAAATTATCCCATCTATTCCTCACATTATGATCTGGACTCATTTATCCTATGTAATTCAGATAATGACAAAGATAAAATCACATCTATAGAAGAGAAACACAAACAAGTCGACAGTGAAAACATAACTCATGAGTCTATGTGGAATTTATATTTTGATGGCTATGTAAAAATATTAGGAGCAGGAGCTGGAGTATGGATCTAAAATTTAGAGAATGATCATTCAGAAGGACATGCTTTCAGGTTAAATTTCAAATGCACTAATAACATGGTAGAATATGAAGAATTAGTGTTAAGCCTGCAAATTGTGAGAAAAATTGGAGCTAAAAGAGTTTCCATCATGGGATACTCAGAACTCACCATAAAACAAATCAAGGGATAGTATCTTGTTAATAAGCCTAGACTTAGCCAATACATAGAAACCATCCTAGACTTGATAAATTGTTTTCTTGAGACTAACTTTGTTGTTATTCCAAGAAAGAATAATATGCAAGCACATAGCTTGGCCACTTTTTCCAGCACATGCAGGTTACCATTTCAGCCAAATCATCAGTACACTACAGAGGTAAGACATAGACCAATAATACATGATAATTTGAAGTATTGGCAAATATTTTCACAAGACTCACAAATTTATAATTTCATGAATTCCGAGGGGGAATTTCAAAACTGTAATATAGACACGGATTGTATATTAGATTATACCATAAATAATTAAATAGTTGTAAATGATGTAAATTAAATAGAACTAACTAGATTCACTAAAGTAGAAACAGAAAAATTAGAAACAATAGAAATTGAGGAGTTAATCAATGATAAATCAGAAGTTTTAAACCTCAAAGACAACATTTTTCCTAAGGGATTAGCCCCACTTGAAGACCTCTTTGACTCCAATGATGTAGCTAGAAAACCTAAAATGGAGCCTCTAAGGTCAGATATAGAGGAATGTAACATAGGAACAGAAGAAAATCACAAGCTTATCAAGACATATAAGGCATTACCTCCAGCTGAATAGTTAAAGTACATTAGCTGGTTTAAAGAATTCCAAGATATCTTTTCCTGGAGTTATGAAGACCTTAAGTCTTATGGTACTAGCATTATCCAACATAAGATACCAATTAAAGAAAATCAGAGGCCCTTTAAACAAAATATTAGGAGAATTAACCTTGTTCTTATGCCATTGTTAGAAAAAGAAGTTAAAATAATGTATGATGCTCAAATCATAACACCCATTAGATATTCTGATTGGGTCTCTAATTTAGTCCCCACTAGAAAGAAAACAGGAGAAATCAGACTCTATGCTGATTTCAGAAACTTAAACAAAGTATCACTGAAGGATAACTATGTCCTCCCTAAAATGGACCACATTCTACAGAGGGTAGTAGGGTCGTCCAAAATTTCATTACCTGATGGATTTTCTGGATACAACCAAATCCTAGTCCAACTTGAAGATCAAGCTAAAACTGCATCTACCACTCCCTAGGGAAATTTCATGTACTTGAAAATGCCCTTTGGACTGATGAATGCGTGAGAAACATTCCATAGAGCCATGGACATAGCCTTTGCCAAGGAAATCCATGAATTTTTAATCATTTGCTTAGATGATATCACAATGTTTTAAAAATCATATGAACATATAGATCATCTAAGAAGAGTATTCATAAAGTGAAAAAAGTTTGGCATATCCTTAAATCCTAAAAGTCTCTTTTTGGATTAGAAGAAGGAAAAATCTTGGGACACGTTATTTCATAAGAGGGCATTCGAATTGATCCAGCTAGAATAGAATAAATATTAAATATCAATCATCCTAGAAACATCAGAGAATTACAAGCATTTCTAGGAAAAATAAATTTTCTTAGACGATTCATCCCTAACTTAGCAGAACTAATTAGAAATTTAAAAAACATGTTAAAAATGGATTCAACACTTAGGTGGACAGTAGAGGCTAAGCAGTCTTTTGAAGCAGTCAAAGAAGCACTTACTAAAACACCTGTCCTCATAAGTCCTAACTTTAACAATGATTTCATAATTTTTTCATTCGCTTCAGAACACACCATTGCAGCAGTCTTGTTGCAAGAGAATGATGAGGGTCTTGAACAACCCATTTCTTTCTTCAGTAAAATTTGAGAGATGCAACACTGAATTATAATATCATGGAAAAGCAAGCAATTTATTTAGTGAAAGACATGAAATATTTTAGAGTATATATTCTATACTCTCACATAATAGCATATGTTCCAAACTTAGTTGTAAAGGACATTATAACTCACAATGGGCCTGATGGAAAAATAGGCAAATGGATTGCCACAGAATAGAATATGACATTGAAATCAAGCCTACAAAATTAATCAAAGGCCAAGATTTAGTCAAAATCATGGCTGAATTGAACTGTCGAGCCTTAGACATAAATTTCATTGTTGCTATGGATGATCAGGAAGAGATGGTGACTCCACAGATCAGTGAACCTTTCATAGATTTACCCTGGTATGAAAACCTTATATTTTATTTACTCAACCTAGAAGCTCCTCCTTGTTTATCTAGAACTAAAAGTAGATTCTTGAAAATGAAAGAAATGAAATATTGTACCTTAGATAATGCTTTATTTTGGAAAGATCATGGTGGAATCCTATTAAATTGTTTATTAAAAGATGAAGCTGACAAAGTCATTCAGGAATTTCATGCAGGAGATTGTGGAAGACACCTTTACTGGAAAACAACTTCTAACAAAATTTTGAGGGCAGGTTTTTATTGGCCCACTCTTTTTTCATATGTCATAAAGTATGTGACCTCTTGTCACAAATGTCAAATATTTGAAGGGAAGAAGAAACTCTTACCATTACCCCTAAAACCTATCTCAGTAGAAATTCCATTTCAACAATGGGGTTTAGACTTCATTGGTGAAATTCACCCACCCTCCTCTGCCCAGCATAAATGGATTTTGACAGCCACTGAATACTTTACCAAGTGGATAGAATCCATCCCTTCTAGACAAGCCACAAAATCTATCATTATTTCATTTCTCAAGAACAACATCCTTTCTAGATTTGGATGCCCACAAAATATCATTACTGATAATGCTGCTGCCTTCAAATCCAAGAAAATGATAGATTTTTGTAACAAATACCATATCACCCAAGGCCATTCCACTGCCTATTACCCTCAAGGTAATGGACTAGCAGAATCTTCAAATAAAAGGCTAGTCAACATCATCAAGAAGCTATTAGAAGATAATAAGAAAACCTGGAATAAAAGGTTGGTTAATGCCCTATGGGCAGATAGACTAACTACTAAGAAATCTATTGGTACATCTCCCTATCAATTGGTATATGGTATGGATGTTGTTTTTCCATCTTCATTAGGAGTGTCAGTAATGAAAATTATTCAGGAGCTGCAAGTAGAACCAAATGATATCCAAATGAGGATAAGTCAAACAATTCATTTGCAACAAACCAGGGAAGAAGTTTATATCAAATCCCAAGTAATTCAAGACAAAATCAAGAATATATTTTATAAGAAAACTAAAGAAAATGATTTCTTCATTGGTGATCAAGTACTCAAATGGGATTCCAGAAGGGAAGACAAAGGAAAACATGGGAAATTTGATTTTCTCTGGAAAGACCCATACATCACTTATGGTTACAGAGGTAACAATGCATTTTTCTTGAAAGAGTTGAATGGAATAGATCTACCAGGTGGACGAGTTAATGGTAAAATATCGAAGCACTATTTTTCATGAGATTAACCAATAGGTCATTTGTTTTATTCATTGTAAATACCATAGCAAAGATTATATTGGAGTGAATTATTATATTCTAAAGTTGAAGCCTGAAAAGGAAACATTGAATCTTTAAAAGATATAACATCATATGTTTGAATAACAGAGATCACATAAAGTAGTTCCAAGCAAAGCAAATTCAAAGTTCCGAGGCCATTGATCAGAAAGTTCTTCACATCTCACCAGGAGATGCCATCCCCAAGTGGAGCCACTGTTAGTGTCCTATAATAATAGGGATCATAATTTTGAATTGACTATGTTAAGTCTTGTAATATTGTAAATACCTTTGCTTTCTGAAAATTTTTTCCATATTAAAAAATGAAAAGAGGGTATGTCCTCAAACAAAAGTCAAAGTACTAAAAGAAAGAAATATAAAAAAGAATATAAAATATGAACCCCATAAAAAGAAACAAAAATTTTTGAAAGTGTTTCACATTCAAATGCCACTACTCTTATTTTACTTTACTTACACAAATAAAATTATGTGCAGATTGTTCAAAATGCCACAATTCATGATGATCATACTGTTTAATCTTGGTCATTCATGAATTTAAATTTCATGTCACCTTAGTTAGTGAATAAAGATCTGACCAAACCATTTAATATTGGCAGATCAATAGTTAGGTAGAAAATAAAATGAGCTCATAAGTTTAATCTGAGCCATTGGAAGATATAAGGTTAGAAATAAGTTAGTTCACTTATCAAGAGAAAATAAAAGGGTCAACAAGCTCAAATTCACCCAATAAAGGAAATAAAAAATGTTAGGATGAATAAAAGGGTAGGTAGGATACTTTCAAGAGTTATGGAGAGCATCATTTGCTTTATCTCTTATCACTTATGTCTTTCTACCATTTCCCCTGATATTAAAATCCCTTTCCCCTTTGAAAATTCCCTTCCCCTTACTAAAATTCCCTTCCCTTGTTAAAACCCATTTTTTCGCTTGAATAAACTTTATATTTTCATAAAATGAAAAACCCCACTTATTCAAAGTTTTAAAGCGTGATACGAAATATTAAAGTGGGTCCCAATTTCCTTTGAATTAATCCTTCCACTTTATATATTCCCCCTCCCCCTTATTTTGTTTTAATATAACCCCACTTTCATTAAACCCCCCCGCTTAATATAATTCCCGACCTAGTATTCTTTAGCTTACTGCCTGTTATATTTCGCAACCTCCACCTATCTATTACCTGAATCCACTTTCATTTTAAAACCTTTTGTTTAAACCTTTTCCTCACCCCACCACCTTTTAAAACACAAAACCTCGACAGCCATCTGATCACCGGCGATCAAATCTGACGGATTCCAATCCCTTTCGCACTCCTAACATTCCAATGTTTAAATGCCGAGGGGGGGTGCGAAATGGGTGGTTTATTCGCTCGCTCCCTTGCCACATGCACCACCTCATTCTATCACACCCCCCATTTCCAAAACCCCAATCCACCCTTGTGGCATGCGATAAACCACTCCTGTACCGTGCAATACACCACAGAGTTTTCACAAATGAAATCCCGCTATTCCATTCATTTACTTACCTCTAAGGATTTGTGAAATAAATTGAAAATCCATTGCCAAGCAAAATTGAAGCCTCGTTGCAGTCTGGACCTCTTCCACAGACCCACAAATTCACTGAAACCCTCTTGCCTCCCTGCAAATCCTTTTTTCCGAATTCATAGTTGTTTTATTTTGCAGGTGATTAGCATAACCAAGAGATGGATAAATAGTTTGATACTAGTTCCAACCTGTTTACTCCAGACCCACAAGATATGAATTCGAAGATTTTTTACTTAGTAGAAGATTATGTACAACAATAGAGTATAATGAGACAATTGAAACATAGACAGTGATTGTTACCAGGGATAAAAATCTACACTAGCAATAACAAAGTTCATACAAAGTGCTCTCCAGGACAAAATTTTATTTTGCATGAAGTTAAACATGTGTTTTTAGTAAAATCCACTTTTACTAAAGACATAGAAACAGGATGAGATTTACCACAGGATAATGAAAGTCAAATCCCAGATGAATAAACACGAGGGGATTAATGTGATTTACTATGAAATATGAAAGGTGTACATATGAAAGAAACCAACAAGTAAACAACAATCAAAGAAAAGAGGGACATATTTCACTCAGTTAATAGGTGTCACTATCTTTTTTCATAAATATATTTTATTTCCTTGAATAAATCCTAGTCAGTTGACAGGATATTTTTTTTGTAATAATTTGTATAAATAATTCATTATTTCTAAGTACTAAGTGTGGATTTTTGAATATTTATATAGCTTATTGATTTACTACTTGAGGGTTATTGTGCCTTTTTCTAGTTGATAGACAGGACAATTTATAAATAAATTTCTTTACAGGATTCATGTGTTGAGCTATTTCAGTGAAGTATACATTTTAATTATTCATGTTATTTTCTTAAGTATTCCATAAAATTTAATGTGTTCTAAATTTGAATGTTATAACTAGAATTTTACTGCAGAATTTGTTTAATTATACTTTGATTTGAACTGTTATACATTTATTTATTTTTCTTCTAATATCTGGTTTAGAGAATTCTTAATTTCTGTCCGATCCTGATTGACCTCCTTCACCTTCCTTCATTATATGGTTTAAGGAATTCTTAATTGCTCCTTGATCCCGTTTGAAAAACCACTTCACCATTCAGCCTTGAGATCTGATTTTTCTCACCTATCCTGCCCTATAAAAATTTCTTTATAAATTTATCTTATTCTATTTTTAAATCATTTGACTCCATAGCCTAATGAAAAATGGAAAAGAACCTATCCATCTAAATCATCAATTCCACCAAGAAATCAAAATCAAACCAAAACAATCATACAAAACCAACCTAAAATCAATTAAACAAACAAAGTTAAATCATTAAGAGAGAGCCCTCTCTGAGCATTAGGAAGGCTAGATCCTAATCTCAAAAAGTGGATGATAGTTACCTCTGATATTTCTTTTTAATGCCTAGAACAAATCTTGGAAATTATAGAGTGATAACAACTCCACTCATGGAGCTTATCCCTTGGTCCATGGAGCTCAAATCCCTTCATGAGAGGAATCCATCTCCCTCTTCATGGAACTGAAACTACCTCCATTTCTCTATAATTTGAGCTCAAGTTTCAGGTTGAAGGGTAGATTGTGAATGATAGAAACTAACATATATTGTTTCTAAGCTGAAGAGAGTTCATAAGAGTGCATAATTTCTACACTAGTGAGTTGTTGTTGGCATGAGAATGATCACACCCTTGTGTCTATAACACCATGCTAGTATTTAGAGAGGAAGGCTTATCAGACTGAAGGAGAATGATTGTCTAGGACCTCGGGAGAAATATGTACAACATCAAGGCATCAGGTTGTAGGATTACTCTTTCTATACAAGATAATACATATGGAACTATTTTTCTCATTGATTTTTTTCTATGCTTATTGGAATAATGTCAATACTTAGACTCCTTGATCACTAAGTTGGATTAGCATTTTTTGATTATTATATGTTGTAGATGCTTTGATTCTTTGTCTTGTTTTTGAATGCAAGTTCTACTCATTGGAGAAGACACTTTGGAGCGACGGGACAAAGGGCTGCATCAAACGTTTGGATTTCAAGGTAGGGGAATGTCCTCTCTACTTTACTATTATAATCTTGGAATGCAATTAATCTAGAGGAAGAGGTTTTCAAATGGATCTTTGTTTCTAGTTACTCACTGAGTACTATGTATATCACTATTTTTCGCAAGAGGGATTAATGCACGTAACAAAATGAAGACCATACTGGAGAACTAGAGCTTAGTTTTATTTGTTTGTAATCAGTTTGAATTTTAAGTTTTCTGATTTTGACTTCTCTGAGTTTGGTTGGGTAGATAACTTTTAAGAATCCCTAAAAAATAAATCTTGTTATTTATTTTTTCCATGTTTTTCCTTGCCTGCGTGGTTTTTGGCAGAAAACAGTGCAAAAACTTGTGCAACTTTTAGCCCAATTCAGTGTGCATGCGCACTGTATTCCATTGTAAGTTGCACACCCCCTGGAAATTTTTGAAAAAATTAAATTTCTCCTTTTTAGAGCTAGATAACCTGATTCTTCTTGTTTTTCCTGTTCCATCTTAGTTGTCAAATCTTGTGTGAGAACTTCTTTTCAAAAATTTTGAGTTTTGTGTGATTCATCATCCTGTTTGCATTTTATAAGTGAGTGCTTACCCTAGTTTATTGCTGCTCTATGCGAAAGATACCTTCATTTTCCTCAGCTTACTGGTATTATGATTTTGTCTTTTTTGATCCATTAGGATAATTAAAAACCTTACTTTTATGAAAAAAAAATTACTTTTCATTTTCAAACATGGAAGAGCTTCTAGCTTACTAAAGCTTGATTTAACACCAAAACTCTTTCGGATGTTTTAATTTCTGCTGAGATAAGTGGATTTTTTCTTAATCTAATAACAATTAGGAGAAATCATCCTCAAACATTCTAGATAGACTTCAGAATGATAATTTTTTCTTGATTTTGAAATTTATGTTGAATAATCACACACCATTAACACACATAAAACACAAAGATTTATACCCAAACACAACAATGGCGGAAAAGGCTTCAGCCTCACGACTTCCTCACATATTTTTCTCATTATTAAAATAATGTAATATTATAATTAAATAGATGAGGACAATGTGTCTCAAGATAGTGCATTCTATATTGGACACTTTGGTTGGGATAATTTCTCAACCATACACATACCAATATAGGAGCTACCTAAACTAACTCCTAACTTAGAGGAACAACCCAATCTAGAAAGTTAGGCATAAATTCCTAAATTTTAATATTTAATTTATTTATTTTTGATTTATAATTGTTTTATGAGAGAGGCTAACATTCCCCCCTTCAATGATAAATCCAAAATAAGAACGAGGAACTATCTTCCAAGTTCTCATGTTGATCCTCAAAAACATTTCCTGAAAAACCGCCAAAACTGGATGCTGAAAAAAACTGCAATATGAAGAGACCATGAGTTAGTTGTATGTCTGATTCATCTATGAATTTTTCTTGACAACTCCATCATGTGCCAAGCTGCAAAGTCCACTGACAAAATTTGTTGAATGCCCACTCGCTGATGATGCCAAAAAAAACTCATTGTTGCTTTTGCTGTGTTGAAAACTACTAACTGCTGCTTTGTTGTCGACTGCCCAATGTAAATTTGTTGATGCCCACTGGCTGTTGAATATGCCCACTGGCTTCTTTTGTTGGTTTTGTTGAGACTTTCAGTCTGACAACCACTGTCAATTTCATTGACATTTTCCCCCCTTTGTCAGCTGAAAGGAGAGACAATCCTATGGAAATTATTCCTGAACTCCCCCCTTCATGTGTAGAAGTGGTGCACTTGTGTACTCCCCCATTCAACTGCATGAGAGTACCATCTTATTTTCACTATTGGCTGCACTAGGTGTGATTGTATTTGGTTGTCGAACTGATACAATCTTTTGACTGTGGACGACCATTCCCAAGGATCAATCCACTCATAGTTGATATTTAATCTCGCTAATTGTTGTTGGATGAAAAATTTCTCTAAGAAATTATTGGGCTTGCCACAATGGCAATAAGGATGGAGATCAAAACACTGATCTTCCATATGACCGGTTCTTTGACAATGAGAACATTTTGGTTTTACTGCAACATCTAGTTGCGTGCATTTTTGTTTGTGTGAAACTTTCTTAGAATGTGCCAAGGTGATTTGTTCAAGAAATTATTCACTGATGAACTTAATGGGTTTTGAATAATCAGGGATATGCAAGTTGGTGTCATATTTTATGTAATATCCCCAAATTGGGACTGCTAGCAAGGCATGCCTGAAAAATGAATTTTTCAGGAATGTATGCTACAATATTGGAAACTAGAACTTGGATCCCTTATATCTAACAATATAAGTCCTAAATACAAGAGGGATTCAAAAAAAAAACCCTTCGAGGTTTGTTAAACAGGTCTCCCCACACCTAGTGCAGTTGGAAAATGCCCAAGGAAGGGACTATAGCAATACAAAAGAACACTGCCCAGAAAATAATGCAGTTCAGCCCAATATTTACAAGAGACCAATATAATGGTTCATTAATCACTTATACATCAGAAAAACAGGTTTATAATAAGGCCCATACAATGTACAAGAGATAAATAGAGAACTTGATGAAGGAAAACCCTCAAGAATGAGGTGCTGCAATAATGTATTGACTGTAAGAAGGTTTGACAGTGTTATATTAAGTGATGAAGTAGCTGTACATTAAATATTAGATCTAGAATAGATATGTGTAAAAAATATTAGATCCATATCAGATTTGTACACTAGAAGAGTTCCTCTACACATTCCCCTTGGGGTTTTGAGAAAAACATGAAATACAAAGAGTAGATCTGAGATCTAAAGTTGTAGTTCTGCATTAGTATTCAGAAATGATACAGTAAATAAAATATAAATCATATCAGATTTGAACATGACATGGATTAGGTATCTAATTCATGGATCACCACAGTAAAGGGAAGAATCCCAAACACCAGAGATCTCTCCTCCAAAAGTATGCCAAAACTCCTTGCAACTTCCTTATTGCAAATAACGCAGTTATGGGAGAGAAACTGAGTTGTTGACTCTAGAAATGGTTTGGCCTGATGCCAAGATCTGATTATGCAGCTCCAATTATCTAATACTCTTTTACATGAGGATAGAAGGCTCTCCCACTGAAAAGAGGCACCAAAATGGCCTATATCTGAATAGATCTAGCCTCCACTTGCTGCAGCTTACAAGGACAACCAAAACCTCAATAGGATCTATGTTGTAGTTGGAATATGTAGCTTGGAAAAATGCCTGATAGTGGACAAGATCAACAAGACTCCTCCAAGAGCTACTCAATGGAAGAGGTGGGATTCCCGATCAGGAACACCCTAGTGCTAAACAACACTATTCTCTGCTAAATAACCAAGAGAATAAGAAATGTCTAAACAGACAATATCTTCAGAAATATCATAATCATGAACAAAATTCTCTTGATGTCCTCCTCTTCCTTTTATAAGTTAGAAATCCTTCCAAACCCTAAACCATCTCAATGATTTAGCTCTATTCACATGTGTAGCCTCCAACTAGAACTGTAATGTGCATATAAGAGGTTCATTGCATCTAGAAAATGCTGATGATTTGGTCCTGGTTGACTTGGTCAACTGATCCAGCCTCTTTCACACTTAATTTTTCTTATGCAGATAGCTCAGATTTTAGCCTTGTTCACATTGAGCATTGATTTTAATTAGGATTCACTCTTCAAATACAAAGTTGTTGACTTGGTCAAACTTGACTTTGTCCACATGAAAAAAGTCTCTTTTCACACATGAGGGTGTGAAATCCAGCTTCTAGAATGATCCCCTTTCATACCAAGAGGGTTTTTATGCTGATTTAAATTACATATGGGTCTTCTTCCCCATTTATTCATCTACTAGGTGCAAAAATAAAAAATCAATATTCCCATTAGCTACATGCTAATGTAGGAATATTACAGTCCTCCCCTCCCAAATTTTTCTTGTCCTCAAGAAATTGCAAATATAGAACTGAAGAGTTGCCTCCCAAGGCATGGAGACTGAAATGTATTAGGAAAACATCTTTCCTAAGTGGACCCTCCATCCCCAAGTAATCATCCATACAAAATGAGTTACCTCCCAACATGGCAACTCCAGAAAATTCTCCTCCACCTTGAGCTCTTGCAATGTAGGTGGGCTAAAAATTTGAACATGGTAGACATAGGAGCCTACCACACACTATCCTCCTCTCCACTTATGATAAGTGTAGAGTGACTGTTGATCTTGGGCTGCAATAATATTGCCCTCCAGTGGCAAAATGAATACTAGATCTCTAAAGATCTCCTCTCCATCGCTGTGAATCAAGCTGACCCAAACCATTCCATATATGATGGATAGGAAATCATCACCATATGGCATATCATAAAAATCATGGCTCACCTCATAAAGAAACAAGTGTTTAGCTGTGGTTTCCATATCTCCTCTCATGCTCCCATTAGAACATGCAATGCAGAAAGTGTGGGAATCCTCTTCCCAAAGGAACACATCCAACCAATGTGTTTCCTCTCCAGTCATGCTCCCCATAATAGTAAGAACAACAGTAGAAATTGGAACCATGATTAGCATTAATATGAAGGAAATACTGAAGGTTTCATGTGGTGCAGGAAAGTACCAATAGTTTCCCATGAAGTTACAACGTAGTTTTTCTAACTGCTGCTTCAGAAAATTACATGGCAAGTGGTTTCTTGATACATGGTTGTCTATGTATGTTATTTCATCTACTAATGAATAGTAAATGGTTGTGTACATCAAATGAACATACATGAAGTAATACAACACTTGCCCATGGCCATATAAGAGATGGTTGTCTCCATCATACATTCTGGCCCATCGTTGATCATGGAGCTCAATGAAAAGCTTACCCTCTTGTGGAGAAATGCACTGCATAGAAATGGTAAGAGTATGCAGATCACTAAATGCAACAACAAGATCCTTACCATGTACTAGAAGTAAGATAATGATATGATCCATGAATAAAATCTCCATAATGGTATGACATACTCTCATGAAGAGAAATGAATCCTCACATACTTGGAAATCCAAGCCAAGAAGAACATATCACAGTAATAGATGTCTCTACCCATTACTCCATATTTCTCACTTCCTCCTTGTTCATCAAGTCCATCAAGAGTGAAATGATCCTAGGGACACTCCATCCATAAATCTGTGCTCCAAAGTGATAGCATGGTTGGCCTATGAAAATAGGCTTCTGCCAATACATAGCTCCATTCTTTGACATATTCATTGTCAAAGACATATTTCATAATGTCGCTACAAACAAGAAGCTCTTTCCAAAGTGGAAGTACTTCCAGATCATCCAAGGCTAAGGAGTAGCCCCTTTTCACCATGATAGTGCCATCTCCTACTCCTGCAACATCATGCAAAGTGTGAGAGCAGACCTGCCCTTGCACTCCCAAGAATATCCACAGAAACAAAAGATTTTGTTGCCTTCTTGCATTATCAAAATGAAAATCATGGAGCAATAATACAATGATGGACATGTGAGATGTCTCATTAACATAGTACAAACATGCTCCCTTATACCACATCATGTGGGAGTTATCCTTCCTCCAAAACCAAGGTACATTCATGAGATATATCTCAAAAAGAAATACATGTGAATATATGAGTCATACCTTTTACGAAGGTAAATATATGGACATAAGGTTTAACATGTGATGTCAAAAATCTCTTCTTAACAGCCACAAAAACCATGCCTTCTTCTTATGCATCCTATTATTGGGACATAAGGCATGAGATAAGAAAATATGAACCTTTGGTTAGTAGCCATACTCATCCAAAAGCAACCAGCGCAACCATGCTTCTTGCTGGCCTGTATCATAGATATGCAAGTGGTTTGGTAACCTCTCACTCCATACTATCATCCAATCTTCCCAATGTGGGTGATGGATCTCATTCTGCAAATACTTGGTATCCTCCCATGGTAGGACACCAACCTCAAATATTTGAAGAACTTTGCACTTCATGGAATGTTGAAGTGCATCTCCAATGGGATCTCTTGATGAGACCTTCTCCTCAGGCATGGAATTCCAAAACCATTGAAGTATTGGACCTGCTACAAGTAGAAGTATCTCTTTGAGCTATGGCATGCTCATTGAGAAAGTGTCATCTTGAGAGGAGAAAATGTTTCTCATCTCAAGATGTCTACCCCTTGTTATTTATTCCTTCATTTCTTCCTGAATGAAGCTGAAATTTGAATGCTCCCATGAGGAATGGGTCCTTCTTTCTTCATTGCTGATCTTGGACAATGAATTGCAACTATGCTGCTTTAGATTAGTTGTAAGTGATGATTCTAGGTCATGCAATAGCAAATTTCCACAATCCTCCAAAATATTTTCTGCAATATTAGAAAGTGGAAATTCAATTACACTTGATGGGCTTTGGGAACACCTTGTATGACTACAAGAGTTCCTTATTCTACTATGTTGGCTCCCTCAACTGCTGATGTTGAAGGCTGCTAATCTAAGGTTGTGACAATGCTGATAGAAGTCTCCTCAAGAGGTGGCGAGGACTTCCCTCCCTCTGATTTCTATTTATCAAATATCTTGATCACCCATTGAGTGAAATCTGTAAAATAAGATACTCTTGCGTGTCTCACATGGTCGAACCACCAATTTCTTGCTTCACCCTTTAGGTTCAGTGATGCAATCTCCATTGCTTCCCTCTCTACCATTGGATGTAGTAGGAAGAATACACTGAGTCTTCTTTCCCAAGCTCTTACTGCAGATGTCCCATCAAAAGTGGACAATAGAAACCTATTGCCCTTGATTTCTCTGTTGCTGTAGAGTCTCCTCTCTTCCTTCAGTTGAATGAACTGTGGGAAGGCTAGAGTCTCCTTGAAGGCTCTAGGTTGAGACTTGTACTCAACAAGTTATTCACTTAGAATCTGATGATCCAAGTGTCCTCCATGCTTCTTGTCTTCTTCTTTGTAAGAATAGGAAGTGTGTGGTCCTTCCTCTTCTCCTTATTCTATCTGCTTAACCTCCTTGGAGAGGTGCTTTCTAGATCTGAAAAGGGATGAGAGTAACCTAATTCTCCCCATAATTCTAATATTTCTCCTTCTGATACCTGGACTCACAGGCTGAGCCAAAGATCATGCTCTGATACCACTGTAATATCCCCAAATTGGGACTGCTAGCAAGGCATTCCTGAAAAACGTATTTTTAGGAATGTATGCTACAGGATTGGAAACCATCACTTGGATCCCTTAGATATGAAAATATAAGACCTAAATCCAAGAGGGATTAAAAAAACAAATCCTTCTAGGTGGGTTATAAAAGTCTCCCCACACCTAGTGTAGTTAGAAAGTGCCCAAGGAAGGGACTGCAGCAATACAAAAGAACACTGCCCATAAAATAATGCAGTTCAGCCCAATATTTACAGGAGACCAATATAATGGTTCATTAATCACTTCTACATCAGAAAGATAGGTTTATAATAAGGCCCATACAATGTACAAGAGATAAATAGAGAACTTGATGAAGGAAAACCCTCAAGAATGAGGTGTTGCAACAATGCATTGACTGTAAGAAAGCTTGACAATGTTATATTAAGTGTGGAAGAAGCTGTACATTAAATATCAGATCTAGAAAAGATCTGTGTACAAAATATTATATCCATATCAGATCTGTACACTAGAAGAGTTCCTCTACACATTCCCCTTGGGGTTTTGAGCAAAACATGAAATAAAAAGAGTAGATTTGAGATCTAAAGTTGCAAATCTGCAGTAGTATTTAGAAATGCTACAGTAAATACAATAGAAATCAGATCAGATCTGAACATGACATGGAGTAGGTATCTAATCCATGGATCACCACAGTGAAGGGAAGAATCCCAAACACCAGAGGTATCTCCTCCAAAAGTATGCCAAAACTCCTTGCAACTTCCTTCTTTCAAATAACGTAGTTATGGAAGAGAAACTTCATTGTTGACTCTAGAAATGGTTTGGCTTGATCCCAAGATCTGATTAGGCAGCTCCAATGATCTAATACTCTCTTATTAGGAGGATAGAAGACTCTCCCACTGAAAAGAGGCACCAAAATGGCCTAGATCTAAATAGATCTAGCCTCCACTTGTTGTAGATTACAAGGACAACCAAACCCTCAACAGGATCTGCGTTGTAGTTGGAAGATGTAGCTTGGCCAAATGCCTGATAGTGGACAATATCAGCAAGAATCCTCCAATATCTACTCAATGGAAGAGGTGGGATTCCTGATCAGGAACACCCTAGTGCTAAACAACACTATTCTCTGCTAAAAAACCAAGAGAATAAGAAATGTCTAAATAGATGATATCTTCAAAAATATCATAATCATGAACAATATTCTCTTGATGTCCTCCTTTTCCTTTTATAAGTTAGAAATCCTGCCAAACCCTAAACCATCTCAATGATTTAGCTCTGTTCACATGTGTAGCCTCCAATTAGAACTACGCTGTGCATTTAGGAGGTTCATTGCATCTAGACAGTGCTAAAGATTTGGTCCTGGTTGACTTGGTCAACTGATCTAGCATCTTTCACACTTAAGTGTGCTTATGTAGATAGCTCAGATTTTAGCCTTGTTCACATTGAGCATTGATTTTATTTAGGATTCACTCTTCAAATACAAAAGTTGTTGACTTGGTCAAACTTGATTTTTTCCTCATGCAAAAAGTCTCTTTTCACACATGAGGGTGTGAAATCCAACTTCTAGAATGATCCCCTTTCATACCAAGAGGGTTTTTATGCTGATTTAAACTAAGTATGGGTCTTCTTCCCCATTTATTCATCTACTAGGTGCAAAAATAAAAAAATCAATATTCCCATTAGCTGCATGCTAATGTAGGAATATTACATTTGACATATCCTAAGCCTCGTCGATTTCTGTTGGATTTCTTCCCATGGCTTGATGATCGTCTTGGAAGAAAATTGAACTTGAAAGACTTCCACACTTGAAGTTTTTTGGATGAATGAATTATCATATTTATATGTATGATTCACAGACTCGGAAGCATCACTCTTCTCTTGCAACTCATTTATTTGTAGTTGAGACTCCAGTTGAAGAAACTCAATGGTTTCATTTGTATGTTGTAGATGTCGTGAAAGATCAACAAGAGTTTCTTTGTTGATTTGCACCATGTCTTTAGCACTTGAGAGGATCAAATTGTGAAGAATTTGTAACAACTAGATGTGTTGCGCCATGTTAACTCACTTGCTTGAATTCAGGCTTTCTTGTCTTGAATTGTCTCACTTTATTTGAAATTTTTTGGATTGAATGTACTCGCTTGATGTTAATGGCGCGCTCGCTTGATTTGTTGCTTGAATAGCACGCTTGCTTGTACTAGCTCACTTGATTGAGCTTAGCAAACTCGCTTGCTTCAGAATTTTCTTGATCTCTTGCTTGGTGAAACTTGTTGCTCTTGTTTCAAGTTCACTAGGACTTACGCTCTCTTGCTGTAGATTTCAACTTGATTGATTATTGTTTGAATATGACATTTACTTGTGTTAGAGTTGAACGCGCTTGCTTTCTTTTATTTTTTCTACAATGAACTTCACGCTGTATCGCTTGATGTTTTGAAATTTGTACTGACTTGATGGAACTTGCTTGAATGAATACTCATGCTTGCTTGCAGGAGAGGTGAACTTGTTTTTTGTTTTAGAGTTAAAGTCGTGCACTTGATGTACTCATTGATTTTTTATTTAAAGGAAGGGTGTTGAACACTATAAAAAATGAACCCAAAATTTCTTAATGATTTTAATGACTCACTACAATGAATTCACTTTGACTTAATTTGACTCAATTCAAAACTTGGGTGTTGGTTTCAACCGAGAATGCACCCTTACAATTCAATGCATTTTGAATTTGATTTACAAGTTCTGAAATTTATTTGCAAGAATTTTGATGTAGACTATTCTTTGAAATGCATTAACTTGATTGTATTAAGTTAATTTGCTTTTTGAGGTAGAATTTTGATGTTGACAATCTTTGATTATGTGTTGTAGTGGCGAAAATGCATGTGCTGAGTTTAATTATCCTTCCTTGCAACTACTTTGTTACAAGTGTTGTGCTTGGTTGCATTGAACTTTATGTGTGTGTTAAATGAGATCATTTATGTGTCAAAACTAGACACAAATCATAAGCAACATCACGAAGTCATAAAAGCACGTGCCATCACAAACACACACATGGTGTACCTAAGATCCCCTTATTCAATTTCGGGTGGATCTAGGACAAAATCACCAAAAACCAATCCGTTTATTATTCAAGTTACAATGAGCTCTTACACCCAAGAGAAACTTTTTCAATTACAATAGTTTTCTTGTTCGAACCCTTTGAAGAAAATCATCTTCAAAAACTGAATGGACACTGACACAATCTCTCTCAAAGTAAAATAATAATTTGAATTACAACAATGAAAAAAATTCCACATATCACTCCAAATTTACAAAATATGCACCTTATTTCTCCACAAATATTACCAAAAAATGAGAACACACCTTATCTCTCAATATATATTCTTATCACTCCCATACAAAAATATGCCCTCAAAATAAAAAAAAATCCCACTTGTCACACATAACTAAAAAGTTAAAAAAAAGCTTTTTTTTTAATTACTTGTCTCCCACAATCTCACAAGTTTCAAAACCCTCACTACATGACTATGACCTTTAGTTGAGAGTTTCAAAACTCTCAACTAAAAAAAATTCCCTATATCTTCAACAAACTCTTCTTCATTCTATTAACAAACTTTAATAATTTCTTTTTAAACTCCCACTTGAGAGAATTTTATGAAATATTTTAAAAAGTGAATGGAGTCACTTTAAAATTCAACATATCTCCTTTAAAAAAGTCAAAGCACACTTTTTAAATTATTTTGAGAAGTCACGTACGGCAACATAAATTTTTTTAACACAAATAATTTTTTTCATTTTCTTTCAGCGTAGAGAGAAATTACCAGTTCTTGGTTCCACACTTTGATTCCTTTAGGTTCTGTCGTGAGAGAAATTACCAGAATCTCACCGTACCATGCTTGCCTGAGTGTGAAATATTTTCACACGGCTGCTCCAATATCCAAATCAACATTGGGACTTTTCATACTCTGCAACAATGAAATAAGGCAATAAAATAGAGCAAATTGCATTCAACAAAGTCAAATCACAATGGCTATCACCCAGCCATTCACACAACAATGTGTCCTCACCATGCCATAATTGGGCACACACTGCACACTCCACTCATTGACTATTAGCTTGTCCTTGTTTCAGTTCTGGCTTTTTCATCATTGTATTATAGTAAATGTCATAGCAACATCCATAGCTCTACAACACCTGAACTTGCGTCCTCCTTCAGGAAACCACACGATTTTTTCACCGACACCACGCCACGATTCCCCTCAAACTTCAGGGGTGTTCTCAAACTAAGAGTTGCGAACATGAAATTTGGAGATTACAGATTGCATGGATTACAACGACAAAACTTTGATACATTTTATAGCTCTCCAGTCAACAATGATTGCTGATCGTGCAACTTCACTATATTTATACAGGATGGAGCATCGCTACCCCAACAACGAACTACCCATCCTCTTGCAATGGAATATGAGCACGTCTTCTTCTTCCGTGATTATGTTTTCCTTCTCTTCTTCATTGATGGAGAATGATCAGACACACTAACTTGAAGAGGATCTTCCTTCAACTATGTCATCTTAAATGCGTTGTTCATGATATCTCATATGGAAAAATGCTTGTTCTCCCAACATTGGGCCTCCCATGATGAAATGTAACTGCATTGGTCGGTAGGCCTACTGCTTCCATCCTCCATATACATGGCAGAAATTTGATCTTCAGCTTCTTTATGATCATCATCAGCAGACTGTGAAAGTTCTTCCTCTATATATAAGGGTGCTTGAACTTGATCCTGATCTCTTCTTTCCCTCTGCAAAATCTGCAGGGGCTGTTTTCTGAATTGAGGATTAAAGACCCCTTTGTTTTTCTATGCAGGTTTCTTGCTATCCAATTCCATCTTTACTAATTTTTTTGACAAATTTTTAATGACCTTAGTCATGTTATCAATCCTTTGATATTGTGATGACTCTTCCTTGGCTTTACCTTTATCTTGAACTGACTTCTTTTCTTGAGCTTTCCCAGCAACAGTCATATTTGCTTCAATCTCCAAAGCATCAGTTTAGATTTTTTCAAGAGTAGGAGACCTTTTTTCTCTCAAAGTAAAACTAAAATTTGATCCAAATGCCCAGTAAAAACAACTCTTGCTCCAATAAGAGGAGGTTTCATTTCTGCAGGCAAAATATTGTCCAATTTATTGAATCGTTTAATGAAATCACTCATATTTTCATCATTTTCTTTTTTCTTAAAAGCAGTAAACTCTATCAAAGAATAACCATGGTCTCTCTTTTCACCCCATATTTGGATGAATTGTCTCTCTAACTCATCCCAATCATTAATTGATCCATTTGGTAATCCTTTAAACCATTTTCTTGCCTCTTCATTTAGAGACTGTACAAAAAGTCTCATTACTACATCTAGATGTTCAACATTAAAATTTTCAGCAAAAGTGCAAAACAAAGGTAAGTGTTGTTCTGCAGTTATTTCATCTTAACTAGTAAATCTAGGAAGCAACTTAAGATACTCTTGAGGCATTGCATTCATTGGTTGAGGAATATTTAATGATGCATATCTGTGTTGGAAATACTTGGGGGGGGGGGGGGGTGAATCAAAGATTATCAATTGTATATTGAAGCACCTCAATTAATGCCTATTATACAATGATAGCAGCAAACAAAAGGAACACAAATGCACAAAGTTTTTAAGGTGGAAACCCACTCCAGGACAAAACACCTAATGATTTTCTAATAATTCTTTAATATTAAACTCTAATTGAAAATAAAGCTCCAACTTCCTAGAATCTAGAAAATCATTCTTCTCCAGCTCCCATTGGATGGATCTCCAATGCCTTAGATTCTTCAGTAGTCAAATAAACGGATGCCCCAACACCCAATGAGCTACAACTCACCCTAGCACCACCCTACCACCCTATAGAAGAATTAAAGAAGAATGGACTCCTGTGCCAGGGAAAATGGTCCACTTTACAATGTTATAGAATGATGTAGAAGAAGAAGATACACTAGACCATAACCCCAACTTTGACACAACCACCTAATGATGATCCTAGCCCACCAGACACCACCTCTTCAACTCTTGGCAGATAGACACTAGTACAATTTGTGCAATAATGTATTTACAATGAATTAGTACAATGATACCTTTACAATGATTGTATGCAGTGTTGCCCACTTGAAGACTTCATGTGATGAACTTCTTGCTGCTGTTATGCACCTTGGTTGTTGCTCTTGTCATGCTACCGTCTGTTGTACCTTGCTTTGATTTTCTTCCCTAGAAAGTCTGGTCCTTTGCAGCCCTTGACAACACATGATCTAGCTTTTTCTTTCCTTCTAGGAGCTCGATATTGAATCTGGTGTATCTTTGTTATTTCAGATCCCTAATATGTGATTTTTGGTATTGTAGTAGTCCTCTGAGTTTTCTTTCCAATGCCATAGGTCTGACCCAATTTGGATTCTTCAAGAGAGATTTATACCCAATCTCTCATAATGCCCTAATTATATAATGTTTCAGCAGAGAAAACTTGTATGGCATTCCACGTGTCACTGTTTCTTCACTCAGATTTGAAATTTATAGAGCAAAAACTACAGACTGTGCACTATCTGCCACTTTTTATGGAATTCAAATCTGATACTTAGAGATATATTTATGACAATTTTCCCAAGGTCACTTCTTTGAGATGAATTTCAGGAGTCTGCAAAAACACTGACTTCCACAGATCATATCTCTGAAAATATCTTGCATCTTGATCTGAAATTTTCACAGCCGCTTCCGTAGGAGTTCAGTTTCTCCTCATAAAAAATTCAGCTTCTGAACCTTCGTAGAAACAAATTTATATTGAGAATTCCACGATGTCATGTTTCAGATGGCGAAATCCCTTGCATGAGGAGGATATGAGGATCACAATGTATACAAATTCTTAGGTTGAGAGGGGCTTCAATAATTGAACGTGGGAGGGATTTTAGGAGTTTAAAAAATATTAATTATTACTTTTCAATGACCCATGCCATAACCCCATAGGGTTTTAGCCCACTAACTGGGGGTACAAACTTCAAACATGAATATCTCTCAAACCGTGAAGAATTACATAGCATGCCATATATCAACGGAAACATATTGACAAGTAGAAACCATCAAAAGAATTATTGACCCAGAATATATTAATTTGGTAGGTCAAAATTCTCATGCAATATTGGGCTAGCCCCTGGTGCTGCTTGGGTTGACATCAATGACAGTCGCTGATCAACAATCTCCCCCTTTGGTATTGATGGCAACACAAGTACTCCCCCTGCGATATTGACGCCTCTTCCTACAATATTCTCTCCCCCTTTGACATCAATGGAAAAGGGTAACTCCCCCTGACACACAACCATCCTGTGGACTTGTACACACTTCCACTCCCCCTTTATATTCTGAATAAGGAAAATCTAATGAGAACTTGGGAGAATCCCAAGCTTTTGGCAAAGATATTCCAATGCTTCACGAGTACTCTCACGATCATCAACACTTCCTGCCCAATCTACATCTGTAAAGGAATGAATGATGAGATTGTTACCCTTGGGATACCACAAGCCATATTCTATTGTTCCCTTTAGATATTGAAGAATTGTTTTGATGGCAATAATATGTGATTCTTTTGGTGCTGCTTGGAATCTTGCTACTTGTCCAGCTGCTTGCATAACATTTGGCCGACAGGCTGTTCCATATAGAAGACTACCAATCATAGATCTGTACAACCTTTGATCCACATCCTTAGATGACTAATCTATGCTCAATTTGAAACCTGTAACCATTGGAGTAAGGATGGGTTTGCAATCTTCCATTTTAAATTTCTTGAGCATTTCCTTGATGTACTTGGCTTGACATATACATATTCCTTTCTCTTGCTGAGATATTTGAAGCCCTAAGAAGTATATCAGCTCACCAAGTAAAGACATCTCGAAATCACTTTTCACCTTTGTATCAAAATTCTTACTTAGTCGATCATCATTGATACCAAATATTATATCAGGCTCTTTAGTTATTAGACATGCTTTAGTTGCTTCATCCAGAACATATATGTCGTTTGGAGCTCGACTTACTGTAGCCACAATTTTACCATACACACCTTTCCTAATTTCACATTTTGTGGAGTTGAATAGTATTGTGTATCCTTGATCACACATTTGTCCAACACTGAGCATATTTTGATTCATGTTTTCAACCAATAGAACATTCTTGGCTAGAGAATCTTTGCTTCCAAGATTGACAGTACCTGATCCTATAACATTTGAAGATCCATCATTTCCAAAGGACGCGGTTCCATCCTTCTTCTCTTTTAGAGATACAAATTTATCTCTATCTCCAGTCATATGCATTGAGAAACTGCTATCAACATACCACACATCTTTGTTGTTTTCAGCCTTGAGAGCGAGAGCACAATTATCAGTCTTCTTCTTCTTCCATGTTCTTTTATTCTCTGGCTTCGAAGATTCTTTTGGAGGATTTTCAAGTCTACAGTCTTTGGCTATGTGTCCAAAGTTTCGACATTTGTAACATTCAATTTTATTTCTTAAATCTTAAAATCTATTGATGTTTCGCTGAGCCCTAGGAGTTTCATATTTGACAAATATCCTGGAATTGTATTCATTCCTAGCGTATGTGTGACATTCTATAGCTTTATGACCAAATTTTCCACATGAATAATAGTAGACATAAAATATATGTTGGTATCTGGATGGAAATTTTCGTCGAGGAATTGTCTTCCAAGGATGTTCTTGTGAATCTTGTCCAATGAAGTCTACATGCATGTCAGATCTCATAGGTTCATTGTATTTTGTTGTAGAAGGTCCCGCTTCTTCTTCTTTGTAACCAATGCTATTTTTGTCGTTGTAAGATCGTTGATTGTTGATGAGTTCTTCCAATGCCCTTGAGTTGTTGGCATAGTTTTGGATAGTTTTCATTTCTTCACTTCCTCACGAACTGAGACTACTTCGACTTCTAATTCTTCCCTTTCTTGGTTTCTTTCTTCCAACTTCTTTTGAAGTGACTCTTAAATGCATTTGTGTTCTTCAACTTCAATTTTGAGACCTTGAACTTGTCCTTCAAGAGTATTGGAATGTATCTTCTCTGCCTTGAGATATTTTATAAGCTTGATTTCTTCCTTATAAAATTATTCTATGGTCAATCCTTTTTCTTCGTTGTTTGATACCTCTTGTTTATTGTGCTTGGCCATAAACAATACTCTCTCATTGGCTTCTTCTTCGCTGTCATTGTCTTCATCGGATGATGAGATATCTTCTTTAGAGAGAAAGTTCCTTTTGGATCCTTGGTTGTTGAATTTCTTAAAGCCTTTCTTTCCTTTTGAGTTGCCATCACTTCTGTTTGGACATTTTTCTGCGAAATGCCCAACCTCACCACAGCCGAAACATATCAATGGAAGTTTAACTTTGAATTTTCCCTTACAAATTTTTAGTTTTCTCATGAAGTAAGCATATTCTTCATCTGAAAGACCTTCTCCATCATCTCCCTTTTCTTCACACTTGTAGGTGCATGTCTTTTCAAATGAAGGTTGTTTATCCTTATTAGTTTTCTTAGATGCAGCGAACACAATTTCTAGATGTGAAGTACCCTCTTCTTCATCAAGTCTCATTTCATATGCTATGAGAACTCCATGTAATTCCTCTTTGCTCAGTTTGTCCATATTTGCACTGTATTCTAAGACCGATACCTTTGGGTTGAATCTCCCTCGTAACATTCTAAGAATCTTTCGTATAATAGTCTTCTCATCAATTAGCTCTCCCAATCCTTCTAGAGTATTGTTTATTTCATCAACGTATTGGAAGTATGCAGCAATGTTACAATCTTCTTTCATTTTGAGTTGCTCAATTTTTTCTCTATATATTTGAAGCTTTTCTTCTTTGACATTTGAGTCACTTGCATATATATTCTCAAGCTTGTCCCATACATTTTTGGCGGTTTTACAACCCAACACCTTATGATAAGTAGACTCAATAAGTCCACTGATAATAATATTCTTCGCTTTTGCATCATTTACCAAATTCTTCTTACCTTGTTCATCCATGGTTGATGTAAATCCATTTTGAACAATGTCCCATACTTCGTAACCTTGTGCCAAGAGAGATACCTCCATTCTTCCTTTCCAGAGTGCATAATTATTTTCATTTAACAGAGGTACACCATTCTTGGTATGCTCCATGACCTCCTTCCAGCTGTTAAACTGCTATTGAAGGAACCAAGCTCTGATACCAATTGTTGGAAATACTGAGGGGGGGGGGGGAATCAATGTTCCCTTCAATTAGAGAATTAGTTATTCTTAAATTATTATCAGTGTTTATACAATGATAATAACAAACAAAAGGAACACAAATGCACACAATTTTTAAGGTGGAAACCCACTCTGGGACAAAAACCACCAAATGATTTTCTAATAATTCTTTAATATTCAACTCTAATTGAAAAAAAAGCTCCAACTTCATAGAATCTAGAAAATAATTCTTCTCTAGATCCCACTGGATGGATGCTCCAACATCCTAGATTCTTTAGTAGTCAACGGAACGGATGCCCCAACACCCAATGAGCTACAACTCACCCTAGCACCACCCTACCACCCTATAGAAGAATAAAAGAAGAATGGATTCCTGTACCAGGGAAAATGGTCCACTTTACAATGATATAGAATGATGTAGAAGAAGAATATACACTAGACCATAACCCCAACTTTGACACAACCACCTAATGATTATCCTAGACCACCTGACACTGCCTCTTCAACTCTTGGAAGATAGACACTAGTACAATTTGTACAATAATGTATTTACAATGACTTAGTACAATGATACCTTTACAATGATTGTATGCAGTGATGCCCACTTGAAGACTTCATGTGATGAGCTTCTTGCTACTGTTATGCACCTTGGTTGCTTATCTTGTCATGCTACCCTCTGATGTACCTTGATTTGCTTTTCTTCCCTAGAAATTCTGGTCCTTTGCAGCCCTTGACAACACATGATCTAGCCTTTTCTTGCCTTCTAGGAACTCAATATTGAATATGGTGTATCTCTGTTATTTCAGATCCCAATATGTGATTTTCAGTACTGCAGTACTCCTCTAAGTCATCTTTCCAATGCCATAGGTCTGACCCAATTTGGATTCTTCAAGAGAGAGTTATACCCAATCTCTCACAATGCCCTAATTATAGATTATTTCAGTAGAGAAGACTTGTATGGCATGCCATGTCTCATTGTTTCTTCATTCGGCTCTAAAATTGATAAAGAGAAAAATACAGACTGTGCACTATCTACCACTTTTTATGGAATTCCAATCCGATATTCAGAGAGAGAGTTATGACAATTTTCCCAAGGTCACTTCTTTGAGATGAATTTTAGGAGCCTGCAAAAACACCAACTTCCACAGATCATGTCTCTGAAAATATAGCGCACCTTGATCTGAAAATTTCACAGTCACTTCCACAGGAGTTTGGCTTCACCACATAAAAATTTCAGTTTCTGAACCTTCGTAGAAACAAAGTTAGAGCGAAAATTTCATGATGACCTGTTTCAGATGGCGAAATCCCTGGCATGAGGAGGATATGAGGATCATAATTTATATAAATGCTTAGGTTGAGAGGGGATTCAACAAGTGAACGTGGGAGGGATTTTAGGAGCTTAAAAAATATTAATTATGACGTTTCAATGACCCATTCCATAACCCAATGGGGTTTTAGCCCACTAACTCTCTCAAACCGTGAAGAATTACATGGCGTGCCATATATAAAAGGAAACATATCGATAAGAAGAAACCATAAAAAGAATTATTGACCCAGAATATATTAATTTGGTAGGTCAAAATTCTCATGCAATATTGGGTTATCCCCTGGTGCTGCTTGGGTTGACATCAATGACAACCACTGATCAACAATCTGTTCATCAAGAAAGTAGGGGATGCCATGTTTATGCCCTGATTTACTGCTCCTTGAGTAGGGGGAATATATGTACCAGTTGTAGGTGTGGATGAATGGGGTGAAACAACTAATAAGGGAAAGGGTTGATAAACTAAAGCAGAATAACTAGAAACTGTATTCGGTTGAGTTTTTGTAAATGTGAATGATACAGACTAAAAAGGCTGCTCTTCTAACCTTGGTTCTTGGAAATGAATGGATGAAGACAAGGATTCTTGTTTCGAGAAAGTGATTTTTTAGGAAATATCCTTGGATGAAAGGGTATGAGAACTACTGCCAGGTTCAGGCAGTGTGGCATCAGGTGTAGAAAGCATTTTTTATTTTTAGCCTTTTTTAGAAACCAACTTTTCTGGATTTGAAATAGTAGGAGCTTTCTGCTGAGATATATCTGACCTCGTATGTGGCCTCTTATAAGCCAGAATTAGAAAATGAAGACACAAATTTAATATTTCCTCCTCTCTGAACAACCAAAGGAAATATGAACAAAACCTAGGGAAAAACTTCGCTTCTTTGTCCCCGGCAACGACGCCAAAAAATGTTGTACCTTAAGAGACAATCCCTTAGCTGTGATAAAGAATCAGTGCTTAAGACATTTATATGATTATGTCACAAAAATATTTGTCTTTGTTTAATCAACCTCAAGTATTTATCATTAAACCCCTCAAAGATCAAATATAATGAATGTCCCACAGTGCTATCATTTGTTGACTCTTGCTTACATAAGTAAAAAAGAGACCTGCAACTCATTACTTCATCTTCTTCAAAGATAGAAAACATAGAATGTAAACTTGAAGACATATCAACATTAACAGATGCCAGAAACTTTCTTTTCATTCATTAATCATTGAAATATCTGAGTAAAAAAATTGCAGTCTGAAGGTCCAAAACTCAGAACCTTTCTTCTCCTTCACTATTACATTAAATACAATAAAAAGCAGTTTGGAACTTCTATAACCGATCCTAACTACCTCAACTCCTTAGGACTTCGTAGGCTATATATTACATACCCTCAAAACATCTTATCACAACTACATCATCTTTGAAAGAGTAAAATAATATAAAAATTAACATCCTAATATATATGCTGAATGTGAATTGACGACGATGCTACTACATTTCCTGGAGTAGCTGATTTGTCTTTCTTTGAAGTCAAAGGATCCTTTGGAAAATCCATCGTCCAAGCTTTTCATTTCTTCCATATCTCGACTTTTGTTCTGGGTGAATGTACCAGGTTGTGATACTATAATCTGAAAGCATTAATTCGGTTGAAAGATGGCCTTTCTGCAAATAGAGATTTTACCAACCACAGTAGCTGAAAATGTCTCTGAAGAAATTTGATCACTGTTGCTCCTTTAAGCACCTGAGTCTTCTGATGTTTATTATCAACTTTAATTTTTGTCAATAATAGTAAGTTTTCAAAAGAATCCCATGAAAAAATACTTCCTCCAAGTCCCCAACATGAGGGCAGACCCGATCTTGTTATTTTGTCAAATAACTTATCAAATTGACTTACTGCTTCTTTAAATTCCATCAACTTCTTTTTTGTAGCCTTTCTGTAATCATTCTTGACAATCATCTTATTGATCTCCACTGCATATAAGATTCTATCTTTAATCTCATTTTCTTCTAACTCTTGATTTATTTTAGAATTAATAAAGTCAATGCATATTCTTGCCCAAATAGCCCTATTGATTGTCTTATGTTTATCTGTCATGACTTGTTCTTCAAAATCCTTGATGATACTTTTCTCTTCTGCAACCACCATAAAAAAACTCCAAATTGATTTCGTTTTTGAAATGATGTCATTCCAAATGATATATTTAGCCTATATTAAAGATATGTTCCCTTTCAGTTTTTCTTTGAGACTTTTAATCTCAGCATCAACGTTCTGACTGTCCATTTTGTATTTACTGGCTTCATTCTCTGCAGCTTGAATAATCTTTGATGCAGTCTCTAAATCTGCTTGAGCATTTTTCCGATCTCTTCCTGCCATCTGCAATTTAGTAGTCAACTAAGAAATCTATGCTAGTAGGTCTTCATTACCTGATGGAAAAAAAAGTACAAGAATGATTATTAATATGATTTTGCAGTGACAGTGAAATTTTCTTTAATTTAGAGACTTATTCCTCCTTTTGCATGAGCTGTTATAGAAGTTTTTCTTTCTCATTCTCCATCTCTGCAACTTCTGCTACCATGGAATGCTCTCTTGTAGGAAATTTTAACTTTTTCTTCTTCAATACAGATATCTATGCTTCAGCACTTTGCAGAATTTTCTGCACAACAGTCCTATCATTAGGATCTACTCCAATCTTCACTATGATTTTCTTCAGCTCCTCATTCTGGATTGTTAAAGCCCTAGAGTTGGCTTTCTCTAACTTTAAATACTTTATTATTTTTCCAAGAATATTCTCTGCCTTCATTTCCATTGCATTAGTTCTTATTAACTCATTCACAATCAGCTGACCTGTTTGCATATGTAGGTTCACCTTTCCAGCAATGGGATTTTCTTCACATCTATAGTCAAATTCATAGTATTGAAATTGTTAGAAGAACTAATTGACATATCAGAAGGACGTAAAAGGGAAATTTTGAATTGATCTTTCTCAATATCCATTGCAGTTAGAAGTCTTGTTTGGTATGGATCTATTTGATATTCGGCTTGAGCCTCCATGCTTGTTTTCATCTTCCGATTTCTCTCTGCAATTTTGGCAAACATTTGTTTAATCAGAGGCACTTGTTCATGAGTGCTCTCATGTCTCTTGGGTGAAGCAGGAACATTTTGTTCCTCTCCCAACTGTAAGGAAAAACCAGGTTGAGTATATGCAGGTTCTTCATTAAATTTTTCTCTCTTCTCAGCTCCCTGCTCCTCATCTTCTAAATCAACCACTGTCTCTTTGCCTCTTTATTTTATTTTTCTGATATGAGAAGAGTCTGAATATTTTAATTTGTTGAACTCATAACACCTTTACTTGCCATCTTCTCTAGATTTGGCCTGCTTTCATGAAAGAAAGCTGAATATTCATTATCAATTCTTCTACTAGAAATAACACTGTGAGGGTCATAAGCCCACTTTTCCCCTAACAGTAAGTTCATCTCATCTAGTATTCGAGTAAATTCTTCAAATTATTGTCTCTTATTAACTATAAAAGGACCTACAGTCATGGGAAATTTGAACATATGCCCCTTTTTCATGGGCACAAAGTGAATTTGATCAACATTTAGACTTTTCCTAACAAACTCCATAGAAAATAATCTCATAGGCATAAACGTTGGAAGCCTATAAGGTTCAGCACTAGCTCCATAAAGTCTAATTTTGGAATAATCCTAAAAAACAAGACAATCACCAAATTTACAATTTACCCCCAAATGTAAGAACTCCTGAGCTATGGGTAAGAAACAAGGGGGAGGAATTCCATTCAGAACTTTATATGCAATTGACATGAAATAACCGAGGAAATCAAATAGACCGGCTTCATTTTTTTTTTCTCACCATATCTGTCCAAAATACTACTGACTACCTCTTCTTGTTCATATCCATAATGTTCAGACCCATATGCATGAATTCCTCTACATTTTGATATAAGAATAAGTAAACAATTAATGAGGGAAACCGGAATGAACCTGTTAATGATAAGCTCACGAGTTGTGAGTTGACAACTTCTTGCCAATAGGATGGAATATCCAGCACCATTGCTGGCTTCATCATCATGGCGAACATCCCCAAGATTGATTTATCCACTGTGCTATCGTTGTCTTTTCCCAGAATCTTTGCAATGCTGCTTAGCACTGGCTTAACCTCAATATCAAAAATTTCCATAGGGAAATATTTATTTTCAGGCTGAAACTGTTGCGTGTTAGGCTTTAGAAAATGAATGAATTGATTAAATTCTTGACCTGCAAGGCTGTCATAATACGCTACCAAAGCATCAGAGAATTGGACATATGACTCTGACTCAGGGTAACAAAGGGCTTGGTGAATTAACAGGGAAAACACTTTCAAAACATTCTCCCCCTGAAATTTCATCACAAAACATTTCCCAGGATACATAACAGATACTAACCAATATATGAATTCAGGAAAAATATGGGTTTTAGGGATACATGCAGACATCACACTACTTTTTTCCATGGCAGTATAAACTGGGGAAACCTTATCATTTAAGAGGACTTGCTGGGAAAAAGGAAGGTGGACCAAGTAACAATCGGTGTCTTGGATATCCCTCTCGGTATCCATGAGAGGGATATGACTAGCAGCACCTGGTAGGGATGAGAGCTTAGCCACGATTAAGATTTAGGATAGTGAACAACTTACAAGGTGGCCAATTCTTGATAAGGTGACAGAAAACTGAACAGGACGCAGCAAAAACAAATTTCAAACACAAAATTAATCGCAAATGATTTCGAAAATAATGAGAATTGCAGTTAAATAGGTGGTGCTTTAAATGCTGATAAGACGCGCCAACGAACTGTTAAGCACTCTTGATGTGGGAGACAACCGTAACCAACTCAACATCTTATGACATTGCGGGGGGGTCTCGAGGTGCGAAGTATTCATTTGGCTTGTGCCCCACAATCAATCTCCACCGCTCATCTTTGTTACTCCCATAGTCAACATAGTCAACTACGGAGGCACCCTCCATATTAACTCGTGCACTAGTAGTGCCCGCGGGTTAATTATTTTGCTTGATGTTCAATAAATCATCACATCCCGCTCAATGAAATAATTGGCATTTAAACTTTAAGTCGGGACCCACTTTCATAAAAGCTAAAAAGTATTTAAAATTTTAACTTTAAGACAACGAACATAAATATTTTTATGCTAAAGTATAAGAACTTTAATAATTTAACATATTTTAACATTTTTCTATTTTTTTTTGTGTATTTTCAAAATTGAAAATAAAAGGATATTGCAAATGATCCACAATAACAACTTTGGAATTTCCAGATTTGTTTTGCCTCATGAACGATCTGATTTATTATATTCCGTTTTGGCCGCTAATGCCAAATAAGTTGCCTACTGACGTACCTAAGTTTGAAGGAAAATCAGGAGAATACCCCTCAAACCATGTGATGAATTATCATCTTTCATGCGCACCCAACTCTTTAATCTATGATTCCATTCGATTGAGACTGTTTCAAAGAAAAATAATAGGCTTAGCTGCAAATTGGTATATTGAACTACCACATGGCTCTTTCAATAATTTCAATGCGTTAGAAACAACTTTTTTAACTCACTTTCAGTTGCAATTTTGTTATGACAATGGCACATAACTATTAACTTCATTAAAATAGAGTATGTCTACATACATTTCAGATCACATACATGAATGGAGACGTAGACGACATTTAGTGAAATTTTTCATTCCGAATCAAATCTTGGTAGAATGGTTCATCAAATCATTACTTCCAAAGATCACTGAAGATGTAGCTAAGGTAGGCATTGTTACAGAAGAACATGTCATAGCTCAAGCAGAGTAGTTAGACCTTGTAAATACATAGTCTGGTACTTTACAAGGAAAAATTCCTGCCTTGCCATGCCCAGGTCAAATAACTGCAACTCCTTCTGGTTCTAATTCTGCAGACGGTGTAATTGGTACAGTTAGTGCTAACAAGAGTAAGAAGAAGTCATCCAAACCTAATTCTCCCATAATACATTTACCAGATTCAACGAAAGGAGATTATTCCTTTGAAACTTCTGCTGATATTCATGTTGTAGATTCATCCATGACTAAAGCTAAAACTAGAAATTAGAAGAAAGGAAAGAATAAAAGTAAACAAAATATATCTCCTAAAGAGAAAACAGGAAAAAACGAATCAACTGATGAAAAGCATAAACCTCGCTATCCTTGTCTTATTTGTGACGAGGATCACTATACTAAAAAGTGTCCACATCGGTTTGAGGTATCCAAATTTGTCAAAGGTTCACCCACACCTTCTGTCTTGAAGGATCCTTTTCCCACTCAAGATAGTAAAATGATAGGATATTCTTCTAATTCATCAATAGATATTTTAATGATGTCTCAGGTCATGGTTGTGACACGATTTCAAGACTATGGAACTAAAAATCCTATAACTAGTAAAGAGAGTGAAAATTCTAGTCAAACACCAGCCATACCTCCTTCAGTTTCCTAACTGCTTCAAATTGAGAAACCTAATCCCTATCTAGTGATTAAATCACCTGCAAAAGTTGTACTTCAAAAGTCAACTTTCAATCCACATGCGAGAGTTGCTCAATATTACAACATTGTTGAAGACTTGGCGATATCCACTTCAGCAATGCCAGTCTTAGAAGTGCTACAATCATGTCTAGCACAAAGGAAATTACTATTATCAGCTATTGGAGCTATTGATCCTCAGGATTCGAACCTCATGGTCTTTGACCTCAAAAATTTTATACCTAGACTCCCTCATCAGATGGATATTCAAATTCTAGTATTAGTAAAATCACGATGATTTTTTCGTACTGTAATTGATGAGGGGGCATCTATGTGTATAACATCGTAAATTTTTGGAAAACCCTTGGTTCTCCAGCACTCAAACAATCACCGACTATCCTTAAAGCCTTTGATGGAAGAGGATTTCATCCATATGGAATACTTTAGGATCTACCTATAGAAGTAGAAGGAAAACCCGTTAATCTAGAGGTGGAAGTTGTTGATGCCCCTCTTGATTACAACCTTCTTTTGGGTCGTAGTTGGTCTTATGCCATGAATAATGTGGTATAATCACTCTTTCGGGTAATCATGTTTCCTCATAAAAGAAATATTGTTAAAATTGACCATTTTTCATACTTTTCGTCAAACCCTACTTCTACAGATAGCATCCAACGTGTTAGAAAATTGGTTATCACATATGAAGATGTTGGTGTAGGATTAATGAAGGATTCCGCTCTCATGGGAACTATTGATTACATCAGTCACCCTTCGATATCTGGATAAAGGTCATAAGGAGAAAATTAAATAACAACAATTAAATGGCTAAGAGTTTCAAGATCCGTGTAGGAGAAATAAAGTTAAGTTGAGTCATACACAAAAGAGGATAAAGGCATTTCATAATAAATTGAAAAGGCACTAAAGGCTTAAATCTAAATTACATGAAGGTATAAAAGGCGTAAAGGAAATAAACACATGACAGGCCCACGCATACTCCATATATGCACGTGACCGAAGTTGCAAGAACATTCCGAGGGGGTCACAAAGGAGAGGGGTAAGGTGGAGTCCCCCCCCCCCCCCAAGAATTCTGGTGACGTGTCAAGGCTCATGACACGAAGCAAGAGCTTTACGGAGAAAAGGACCCAGCTTTAGGGTTGTCACGGAATTCAACTCGTGTCCTTCGAGGGCCAGGTTCTAGGGTACAGCTGTCCCCATAACACAAAGGTAAGGTACGTTTTTAGGACACCCGGTACCAAGGCCAGTACCAGCATTTAACCCGTCATGCAGCATTCACCTAATAGAACTCTCGCACCCAATACCTCCATGTCGCGTGTCTCACAGTCGGTGTCCTTATGACATCAACCCTACTCATTTTAGCCCGCCTTATTTTCCCAAGTTGCCTTGGGTCTATATAACCGTCTCCTGTATTTTACTGTGGTAAAATACTTCGGTTTTTCGACTACTGTATAAGCAAGAGTGGGCACCTAGTTCCAGGGCTTCCCAGTTGTTGTTAGTACCCCTATGTCGCTTTTCCGAGCAAGTTCTTACTTTGCAGGTATTCCGTCCATTTCATTCCACCTGGTTTCCTTTTGTTTTTCAAATTTTCAAGATGGTCATGGGTAAAGTCTCAGCCAAGAAAACAAAGCCGGAAACTCCCCAAGCCCGTGAGTCCAGATTTGTTCCAGGGCCTGAGTTTTTCTTAGACTTACAAGCAGACATTCGTGACCCGAAGTACCCATTCCCCATTAGCAGCATCAAGCCTGAGCTGTTTAGGAGACATGTGGAAAATAGAGACAGGTTCTGTGTCATGTTGTTGGGTCTATATCATCAAATAACCCCCCAGTATATCCAGTAGTCGAGTTCATCTGTTGGCTTTGGGATGCTTACGATGAATGTCGGGGCATGTTCCTCTCAGCTCAGGGGAACAAGATATTCACCCTCTCTCCCGAAATCATTAAAAAATCCCTTCTCTTTCCTACCAGTTCAAACTATGTCGGCTTTAGTGAAATAACGCTGACTCCTCAATTTGCAAAGTTGCCATGGAGGCAACAGAGAAATTTTATCGCCTCCATAACCGACTCTCATTTCTTAAACATACCCTCTGCAGAATCATTACCCCTGAGATTATTCAAGGAAGAAGTCCAGCCCATCCTTGCTCTTATCATCGGTCTCCTAGGTGTGGAAGGTTTCGGGAAAACTTCCAGAGGATGCATAGCTTTTCTGTGGCTAATGTCTCAACCCAGGGTCATTTTAGATATTCCTGGTTTCCTTCACACTCAGTTCTAGGAGCTCTCAAACATGGGTCATTTTTTATTTTGTTCTATGGTTTTTTATCTTTTCCTCTTCCAGCATGCTGATAAGTTTGAGGGTTTAGGATTAGATAAGGTTTACAAAATAAACTCTCAACCAAGACCAATTTTTTCCTGAAGCCTCGCAATGCATCAGTTGGAAAACGGGGTTGGCTACTCAAGGTTCCTGAATGATTTCATGTTTATAGCCTATACCATTGTTCATGACTCTCCTCTGCCTAGGGTTTTTCCTGACCTGAGGAAATGGTTACAGTATGGTGAAGCCCAAAGCACTGGGGACTGGTATCTTTTTGATAACTACACCGAAATCCAGGTTTATGGAGCCGAAGTCTATCCCTACCAATTGCCCGTTTTTCCTGCCTGGCGGATTTATGCTCTAGAAAACCTTAGGCAGACCCTAAAAGCTGATCAACTTCACTTCCTCCTTGCGAAAAAGGGGTTTATCCTTAAGCTTCCCACAACCATTGGCCCTTTCGTCGTTAATTCAAGGCACGCCCTTCCTGTGGTGGAAAAACTGCTTCAAGACATGGATTTGAGACAAGGGAAAGCTTGGCCCTATGATCCTAAGGGAATCATCTCTAAGAGAAGGAGGTAGAACAAATAAACTCCTTATATGCATGAAACAAGGCTCTTCATCGAGTGGCAAGCTAATTTTGAAAACTGGTCTTTTCTTTCATAGATGGAGACTAATTCATCTGCGACTGGAGAAAAGGTAGATACCGCTTCGACTAGATAAGCTGGTAAGGAATAGGTGGCGGAAGTAGGTGCTTCAGGAGAACATTCCCCTCCTTTTGAAAGGTAGAAAAAATGGACCAATGAAGCTGAGGTCATTGGAGATGAAATGTTACTCTAGGAGGAAATACCATATGGGAAGCCCGACAGAGGAAGAGTAGGAATCAAGGTGCTACGAGATAGTACACCTCTTTTGATTTTTCATAAGTTTCGCAAGCTATTGCAGCCAGCAGCTCTCAAGGTGTAAGCGAGGGCAGGGTGAGAAATAAAGCAATCAGAGATAAGCACCGAGATGAGCTGGAGGGGTATGTCGAGAAATATCACACCAGGATTTCATCTGTGATGAATTTGGATACGGAGCAACTAGTTATGGCTATGGCTGAGGCCATTCTAGACCTGGAAGCTGGCACCACCAGCTATAGGGCACTGGAAGTAGAAATTGATATGTCTCAAGTGCCAGCAACCGATAAATGCAACATATTCCAGTTCTTTGGGGATAAGCTTAAGGATGAAGTTATGCGACTCTCTATTACTCTAAGGAAATTACAGAGTAAACATACCCAAGTAGTAGAGAATTTTAGGAAGGAGAAAATCAATTCCCGAGAACTCACGAATGACATACACACTCTTCAAGGGGTGATAAAAGGAAAATAAAAGGGTGGGACAGACCCCCAGGGTCACCTTATCGAGGATTTGTAGAAGTAATTTGCAGCCTTGAAGAGCAAAATAAACATACCAGGCTCCCATCATGTGCAGATAGCGGAACTAGTACAGGCAGAAAAGGAAAAAGCAAGCTTGGATGATTCTCTTGCTAGGGAGAAGGAAGAGAAAGAAAAAATTGTTGGAGAGATGGCCGTTCTGCAAGAAAAGATGAACACATTGCAGATAAACTGGGACACTCATACATGTGCTCCACCCATGGCAGAAGGAACTAGCTCACTCTCTGAACAACTGACCACAGCATTGGCCACAAATGATGCAATGGAGAAACAGGTCTCGATAGCCTGACAAAGAATCAGTGAGCTGGAAGCTCTCCTGGTTGATAATTCTAAGAGGATCAATGCCATGCAGAAAGAAATCGAGCAAGGGAAAAAGGAGAAGACAGAGCACAAGAAAACCATCAACGAACTCACCAATCGCACGAAGGGAAATATTACCCTCATGGACGCCAGACGATTAATCTAGGCTGAGATCATCACGGAGGTGAGAAAGCATAGGGAATTTTTAAATATCATTGAGGAAATAAAGTCGTCTATGCTCCATCTTAGAAGAAAGCTTCATGAGGGGAATGCTGATGCATCCAACAGATTTTAGAACGCAAAAAGCTATATCTCTTTCCTAAAAGAGCTAAAACCTGAGGACGTGGTAAAATAGGGTATAACGAGCAGGTTCAAGGAAGCCACGGAATGTCAAAGAGTAATAGAAAAAGAGTCTGCTCACAGTGCAGCTTCAAGTGTCTTGGAGAAAGTGGTGGTCAATTTAGAACAGTTTGAGATGGACTGGGCCAAGATTACAGCTGCTGGACTCCCATCATGCTGGGATCCCACCCACGTCGTATTACAACCGTTACCAGCTTACGAGGCTCATCTCAAAGAGGAAATGAATCAAACTGATATACTTTCAGAGAATTCTACTAGACTGAAACTTGAAACTATAGTTTTAGTCCTCAGTAAGGAATTTTCCCTCTACACGTAGTGAAGCATATAATTCCTATTGATGCAAATTACGATGACCTCACCGAAGCCTATATCAGAGTGGAAGGTTTCACGTCGATGCTCAAACCTGCAGCAGATAGTTGGCAAAGGTGCACAAAATATTCCAGCCTGTTAGCCAGCTCCTCAGCAAATGTCCTGCCACCTGTGTCGGCAACTGCATCAACCCGTCGCACTAGTGAATATTGTTAACTCATGATTCGACCCTAGTGGCCTTTAGTTTTATTTTACTTTTTTACTTTCAAATTCCAAGTGGAATTCACATTTCACTCTTGCATTTTACTTCTTGTTAAGACAATTTTAATATTTTGTTTTGAAACGGCTGCGAGCCTAATTGTAAATGATGAGAAGCGCTATCCCTCATCATGAATTTTGTTATTTTTGATTAGGACCTCAAACTGCTTACTAGCACGCGAGGGAGATATTTTCCCAAAATATCTTCCTGCGCATGTTTCTGTAAATTCTATATAAGCAGCAAACCAAGAGAAAAATGTGTTCCAGATTTTCGGAAGAATGCGCTAAGAAAGAACTATGTATGCATTTTGTCGAAATTTTTATATAAAAGTTGAAGAGCCCGTTGGGTCTCAGGGATGAGGAGTTTCATCTTTATTGGGGAGTCTGGCTTTAATACTTCACAGTCTGTAACTCTCTCTTATGTGTTATAGCTTAAATGTTCATTTCGTTTACATCCATTTTTCTTATATCTTGTTCTAGAATGCAAGTTTCTCACATGTCTTGATATGAATTTATCATTGTTGATACTCATGCTAAAACTTGTCTAGCGCTTTAAATATGGCTCAGGCATGATATGTTGTTTCATATTTCACTTCAACCATATTTCTTCTAATATTAGCCATGATGAAATGTTATCCTTAAAGTTATTTTCATGTATGGATTCTTGTTACTATAAGCCCAGTACATGTTGATATTCATTTCTAGATCTCATATTGGTTACAGCTAGTATCCTCTCCATCTTTCATACACAGTAATCACCCTCTGATTATTCACTTTTGTGAATTAATTTAGAATCCAACCCTCTTTACAGAAAGCTGTCTTTGAATTGTTTGATACGTTTTTATCAGAAATTCACACTCTGCCTTTGCAATATTACTTTCTTTGTGTTGAAGTTTTGAGGATTTTGGTTCCATCTCAATTAAACCTTCCTGTTTACACATGATAGCATGAGAGCCTTTTTCTGAACGACCTTTCCATGTTAAACCATATGCTCCTTGCCAATTAAGATGTCCTAGGCACTGGTCTTTCACAACTCAAGGTTGTCTCTAGGAATGACAAAAGGAACTTTCGCTATACCTCCACCCAATGTACCACAAAAAATTGCCAATATCAATATGATCTCATCAAGCACTATACCATTTGATGACACATGGACTTTGCCTTCAGAGTCAAAATTAGACTCTTTCAATGGCGAGATTCCTTTGAGTCCTTTGGAATCGAAATATGTAGTAGTACAATCGTATTCTGATACCTCTTCAACTATTCCTGATCAAATGAATGTGATCAACAAAGAATAATATTCTTTATCAAGCTCTGCCTTGAAACCATTTTTAGATCCCTTCCAACATGTATTTGAAACTGATTAAAGTATTCGGGAAATTTTTTCATCGGATGAATTACCCTGGGATGATCTACATCATAGATCTTCATTTTTACCTGATCTTGATAAGCTTGAAAATTATTTTTCATCTATTTTTACGATTGATTATATCAAGGAACCATAAAATCCCACATCGATTACACATTCGGATACTGAGACAAATTTGGGAAATATTTCTATAATAGTTCCTATTAACATATCAGTTAAACCTGGAGTTATTGAAAACATTCATATAAGTGTTTCTTGTTCGACATAAGATATTAACACTTACAAAGCCCTATTTCAAGAATTATGAGACAATTTTGCCTGGTCTTATGAAGAGATGCCAGGAATCAATCCTAAGGTTGTAATTCATGAAATTAAGACATACCCGAATGCTAAGCCTATTAGAAAAATATTACGTCCAATACATCCGCGAAAAGCTGTAGCAATCAAAGCTGAAGTTACGAAGCTATTACGAGCATGATTTATTTATCCAATTTATTTGACAGATTGGGTATCTAACATAGTTCCCATTACGAAGAAACAAGGGACTATAAGAGTATGTGTCGATTATCGAGACATTAACAAGGCATGTCCAAAAGACAACTATCCTACGCCCTATATCGACCAAATTTTTTATGATTGTTCCAGAAATAAAATATTCTCATTTATGGATGGTTTTTTTGGCTACAATAACTTTAACATACTCCCTTCTGATTAAAAAAAACAATGTTTATATTTCCTTGGGGCACATTTTCTTATTTCAAGTTACCTTTCGGACTAAACAATGCTAGTGCAACTTTTCAAAGAGCTATGTCTTATGATTTTCATGATATCAAACATATTGTACAACCTTATCTGGACGACTTACTTGCTCATTCTTTACGTAGATAAGATCATGTTGTACACTCACGAGCTATCTTCATGAGATGTAGGCATTACAAAATTCATTTGAATCCACACAAATGTGTTTTTTGTGTACAATCAGGATGCTTAATTGGATTCATCATTTCGAAATATGGCATTCGTGTCGATCCTTCAAAGGTTGAGGCTATCATCAATTTACCTCCTCCTTCCACTCTTTTCCAACTCTAGAGTTTGCAAGGGAAAGCAAGGTTTTTACGTAGGTTTATCCTGGACTATGATGAGTTAACAAAAATTTTTACCCGGTTGTTGAAACAAAGTCTTCCTTTTATTTGGGATGAGATTTCCGATAAATATTTTGACACACTTAAAATCATGTTGACCCATGCACCGTTATTGCATCCGCCCAATTACCACCATGATTGTTTTTTATACATAGTAGCCTCTGATTCCACAATTGAATGGTTTGGTTCAGGAGGATTAATCTCACAACGAACATGTGATCTATTAATTAAGTCAGAATCTGAACCCGACGGAAATCAAATATTTGCATGTGGAGAAATTGGCCTTGGCAGTAGTTCAAGCTGTCCAATGATTCCGTCACTACATACTGTTACGTATAACAAAAGTGATATCTAATTGCAACTCGATGATGTATATATTGAAAAAATAACTACTCGGGGTAAAATACTCTAAACGGATTGTCATCCTACAAGATTTTGATTTGGAATTCAAGAAATCTAAGTCAAAGAAATCACTAGTGTTTGCCAAGATTATGTGTGATTTTCCTAATACTGAGATGGAAACCGTGGCAGAGCATCCTATCGCGGATGAATATTTATTTCTCATAAGTACCTTAGACCCTTGGTATAGAGATATCATCATATATATTCAGACCCAAACCTTTTGCCCAGAGCTTTCACGATTAGATCAACGGAGAATCTGGTAACAATCCCAATAATACAATTTTGTTGGGGACACTCTTTATTATCGTGGTGTGGATTCTGTTTTTCGATGTTATATAACTCACAAAGAGTCTGAATTTTTTTTGAATGATTGCCACTATGGAGCGTGTGGTGGTCATATGTCTGGGTTTGCCACAACCCAAAAGATATTGTGCATAGGTTATTGTTGGTCGTCTTTATTCAAATATTATATCATCATGGTACGAAAATGCCACAACTTCCAAATTTTTGATCGAAGTTGTGTTACCCATTTAATGCAAAATACCATCACTAAAATTAGCCATTGAGTTGTTACCATCTACCTCTAAAGAGGAGAAATTCTTTCTATACTTAGCACAATCAGATGAGACTCAACGCACCGCTGGATTCATTGCCAAAGCTCACAAAAAACGTGTGAAATTGTTAACCCTCATAGTCATTCAGAAGGTGACCTAGTTTTATTATAAGATCAAGCTAACGATAAGCTAGGCGCTGGTAAATTCAAACCGATGTGGCATGGTCCCTTTATTGTCAATCATGTTCTTGCAAAAGGAGCCTATGAATTAATTGATTATGACGGGGTCTCTTTAGATCAACCTAGAAATTGTCTTTATCTTAAGAGATATTATGCTTGACTTTCGTGTGCAGATCTCTCTTGTACAATAGTTACTTTTTAGAATAATGAGCCATATATTAGACAAGTGTGCCTTATATTAGACAAGCGTGCCTAGATTAGTTTTTGTTGTTACTACTATCGCTACTTATCTTGACTACGCTTGATATTGCAGATGTCGACATCCCTTCAAACATACATTAGTTTTACTGATGGCGTGTGTCGTAGTACATGTAATATCTATTGTGTGGCTTGGGTTATCTATTCACCCACCAATGAGTTAGTTTATATTCATGGGATATGCCTTGGTCAAACAACGAACAATATTGTAGAATATAGCGCAGTCATTGAGTTATTATCTGATGCCATTACATTTGGTATTCAACATTTGATCATTAGGTTGGATTCACAACTCATTGTATTACATTTAAATAGAGTTTATGTAATTAGAAATCTAGTGTTGTTAAGATTATTTTTGAAAGTTCGTCTCTCGAAACGACAATTTGATTATATCTAATATCAACATATTTCAAGAAATTTAAACACATTGGTTGATGCATTAGCTAATCGGGTTTTAAATAGACATTTGAAACATTAAAAAAGTAAATCAAAACAACATTCAATTCATGTTGAACAAGATACTCATAGAACGAAAGTAGTAATATCATTAGGATAGATAAGTTTGTGTCCAAAAATATTACAGTTTCTGCGATCATAGGTTCAAACACCTTATGGTCTAAAGAGATACTGATACAAAAAATAAAATGTCGATCTACATTGACCATCAACTATCTGTGATGATGATTATGGTAATAAAATATAGCACGTGTAACCTTGCATAGAAATCTCATGAATGGACCTGGAACACCTGTCATGTGTGTCTAGAGCCTGAGAGGGATATCATTGGTACCTGTCTCAGGAATATCAATGGTCAACCTCTCAAGGTTGTGCTCCATGTCTTACAGAATCTCTGCTGCATTGCCCTGTGGGGGTGCTACTGGTTGTGCCTCTCGCTTGTAAAAGCGAAGAAGCATTGTTGGTTGTTGTAGACCGACATCTACATTTTAAATTTTTATCAGTATTGGATGATAAAAAATCAAATAAAAATTAGATTAAAAACTTCAAAATGATTCACTGACCTGTCTCATCCCATTGTGCACTTGGAGGTAAAAATGTTTTAGGATCACCTCTATCGCTCATTCCTGCGTAAGCAAAGTCTTCAATGGTGAAGACTTGGTTCCTAAGCCACATGAAATAAGTCAGAGTAAACCAAACTACTAAACCACCCTCGCCACCATGGCAAAGCATCAGTGCTACCCATCGCACCATCTGCGGTTCCAGAGGAGTTCCACGATCTACTGGAATCAATTGAGGGGTGAGAAGTGGAATTCTCTCCAGAGAAAATGAGATAAGAATTACACCATATCTGAATTTTTTTAACTTCACATTCTTTTCTCTAGTTAATTAGCCTTTCATATTAGACAATACTCCTTCAAACCATTTGAATATTGTTCCTCTGAAACACTTAACTGCAATTTAAATCTGTGATTTAGTAGCCACATGAGGAGCTGCACTCCCGCATATCCTGGTCACTTTGAATGCTATGACTTTAAGCTCCAGCCACAAGATGGTTTTGATGTCTATGCGTTCATCCTTTAACTCTGCACTATTGCTACAATACTGAGCTTTGTAGCTGGCAATGGGAAGACCTCCCTGTCTAGTCCCAAAAAAGGAGATGTTTCTCCATCTCCGAGATAATACAGTAAGGAAATATATGTCTGTTGGCTCAATCTCGAGCTGGTGGTCACCAATTATGAAACATTGGTCTTCTACGTCCCATGCATTCATAAGCCAAGTCATTAACTCCACTTGTGCCTTCATTCCCTGAAAATCCCATAACTTCTACAAACCATAGTTTTTCAATGCACACATGGTTACATTGTCATCCATTGCTTCATTATCTATGAGCTCGTGTTCTCGTTCCTTCCATTTCAACGTGATTGAAAAGACTACAAATCAACAAATTAAACAATTAAAATCAGTTGGAGGAAACTTGGACCATTTTTTGTGAAGAAATTTTATTTTTCAAAAAGTTCATGGTGCCTATGTAGGTTCTGTGTCCAGACAGTGCAGTCATATGCATGCGCTCGATGAAGAACCCACGACAGCCCGACGATTTTTCTTTTAAAAAATCGTTGGGGTGTGTAGTTATCACATGGATCGCCCGTGCACCCCCGAGGGTGTACTTTGAAAGATAAATTTATCCCAAAAATTGAAATAAAAACTAAAAACAAAAAATGAAATGGATGAAAACGTAGTTAAGGATGATGTGGATTACCTGGTTCTAATGGTTTGAGAAATGAACAGTTGATTTTCCTGATATATGCTCTGGAAGTTTTTTGGCCAAAAGCTCTCTATCGACTATTCTGAAAACAAAAGGTGAAAATGACTTATTTTAACTCCTTTTTATAGTTTTTAATGAATAAAATATAATTATTTTATTTATTTTTCACTTTTAAAAGGTAAATTTTAAATATTTTTACTTTTTGGAAGGAGATATTTGTAATATTTTGAGTTTTTGTGAAGGATACAGGATCTTTGGTGAAAATAATTATTTTGACGTCGAGTATACTTTTATCACTTTTTTCGGGCTCTGTAAAAATATGAAAAAGTGAAACCCTAGAGTCCTCTTTTAAGCCCTTTTCAGACTCTCAAAATATGAAAAGATCGACGAGTACTTGACTATTCAAACTCGTTAAAGTAAATGAACAGTCGTCCATTCAATATAAGTTTACCCTTTTTCCATACTGGACTTGACTAATTACGAAAAAGGTATACGTTGACTAATCATGGTCAATAGAGTTCTCTACTGAATTATTTTATGCTTTTTTGGGCCTGAGAGACTAAATTTACGAAAAAGAACAACCATGGAGTTTACTTATGTTTTTATTTTGACTCCCAAAAACTGAAAAAAGCCGAGTTATTCCTATACTGGACTCGTTAAAATTAATAGTAAAGGACCTGTCGATCACAATAGGACCGAACCACTCCTTCCCAGGGTTCGATTTTAATACTAATATGGACTCATCCAAAGGATGAGCTTACAAAAAAAAGAAAATTTTATCCTCCTCAAGCTTGAAAAAAAATAAAGAGGTACTTTCCAGTAATGGTGGGGGAAAAAGAGAGAAAAAGAATCCATTTTTCATCCATTTTTAGAAAGCAGCACGCCACTCTTAAAAATGACACTTTTTCAAACTTGTACCTGGGTTGGGAAATCCTTTTTCTAACAGTTAATCAAACCAAATTGAAAGTCTTCAGTTGGTTTATGGGTATTAGCTTTAGGTCAAATACTCCCAAGCCTTCTACAGTGTCATTATGTGTTAAAGAGAAAGTTCAAAAACCATTAATTGCAAACATTTGTCTCCATTCACGTTGACCATCCCTGAGTTAGTCCTAGAAAAATATTTTTTCAAAGCTTGATCTAATGGTTTCGTATCTTGGGCTTTCTTGCAACGGATCACTTTCTATCGACATCAGCTCATTATCTAGAAATTTGAAATAGAATCCTATCAGCACCTTGGGATCTGCATGCCCTAATGACAAGTTTCTCGCCTTCGACAACAGGTTGCATCATTAACCTTCGATCAAACGATTCTATGAGTGTTCAACTGCAAATAATTCATTCACACTTCATTTATTGTACTGGAGTACTTTGAGAACCATTTTCATTATTGGTGGCTTCTCTCACACTTGTTAACAGTTCACATCATTGACTGGTAGTCAAGTAGTTTGTACCATGTTCGACTTCGACACAATCAATCACATGGATAGATTTGTACTAGTTCGAGAAGCAGAAATCTAGAGCCTAGATCTAGTTTCTATTATCCAGGATGCGAGGAGTTTTATTATTAATGATACAATAGACTATTTATGACAGATGTTTGCATCCATACTGTGTCTACTTTTGATGTAATATTGAAGCCATATATGTACCAGAACATTTAGTTAGTTTTGATCTAAGTATGGGAATGCCTACCTCGATGATGATATATATATATATATATATATATATATATATATATATATATATATATATATATATATATATATATATATATATATATTTGCATTGAATGTTTTTACATGTTTCGACCAGTGTCTCCAATCTAATCCTCAGAATGATAAAGAACTTCACTCTTCAGAATAACCACAGAATTTGCACTTTATGGGGCAATCTATTACATATCATTTTTTCACCATGAAATTTAACTGTTCATATGGGTCTATCACCATACAGATCATGTTCCCTTAGAGGTAAAAAACACTAATGTTCCTTAATCAAGTCTTGGAATGGGAGAAAATCTTTGTAAAACCCTTAGAAGTCTACCTACGTAGTTTTTCTATCCTTTCTCTCCACATGTGCTATTGTTCTGCCCATAAAATGTGGCAACTCCCACACTTTTTTCCACAATTACCTGCGCACCCTTGTGAAAATAAAATAAAAGAAAAAGGTAAATTCTAGAAGCCTAGTTGGTTGAATATTCTCCCAACTAGAAGCTTCTAGAGTTGCGATGAGTTTGAGATTTATCCCTCCACACATGGAGCTTATCCCTTGGTCCATGGAGCTCAAATCCCTTCATGAGAGGAATCCATCCCCCTCTTCATAGAACTGAAATTACTTCCATTTATCTATAAATTGGGCTCAAGTTTCAGGTTGAAGGGTAGATTGTGAATGACAGAAATTGACTTATATAGTTTCTAAGCTGAAGAGAGTTCATAAGAGTGCATACTTTCTACACTAGTGAGTTGTTGTTGGCATGAGAATGATCATACCCTCGTGTCTATAACTCCATGCTAGTATTCATAGAGGAAGGCTTATCATACTGAATGAGAACGATTGTTCAGGACCCCGGGAGAAATTTGTACAACATCAAGGCACCAGGTTGTAAGATTACTCTTTCTATTCACGAAAATACATATGGATATCTTTTTCTCATTGCTCTGTTTCTATGATTATTGGAATAATTCCAATAATTGGACTCCTTGATCACTAAATTGGATTAGCATTTTATGATTATTATATGTTGCAGATGCTTTGATTCTTTGTCTTGTATTTGATTGCAGGTTCTACTAATTGGAGAAGCCACTTTGGTGCGACAGGACACGGGGCTATATCAAACATTTGGATTTCAAGGTAGGGGAATGTCCTCTCTATTTTACTATTATAATATTGGAGTGCAATTAATCTAGAGGAAAATGTTTTCAAATGGATCTTTGTTTCTAGTTACTCGTTGAGTACTAGGGAGATCGCTCTTGTCCACAAGAGGGATTGATACACGTAACAAGAGGTCTTTGTTTCAGCTGGATGTATACCCCAAGGAGACTATACAACCCTCCAAGTGGAGGGGTGTAGGGAGGGGACTTGTCCTCCCCACAGGGGTTTGGGGGGGCCCATCCCCCTCGGTTGGGGGGTCTGGGAGCCAGCGGTCCCCCAACAGGGGTTCGGGGAAGTGCCCTCAAAGCTAAAAATGGATGTAAAATCCCCTTGTAAAATATTTTAATTTCGTAGTCAATCTGGGTCATTCATTAGGCGGATGATTTGAGGGTAGAAGTTATGTTTAATTTGGGGTTTTTTTCCTTAGAAGGAAACCCCTCTTTCGTATGATGGAATTGTATTTCGGCTCTATGTGGTGTGTGTATTGTGTGCGAGAAAGAGAAAGGGGGACTGTTTGAAAGAGTAGAGGATATTACAACAGATTTGCTATAGGTTGTGTCTCTTCATTTTGCTGGATAATAGAAAAGAAGGAATGGTTGTTTCTCCATGGACATAGCCCAAGTTGGGTGAACCACATATATTTGTGTCTCTCTTGTTTTATATGTTTTATGTGCTTGTATTTCCGAATATTTGTATGTGTTCCATTGCTCTGTAATATATAATTTTATAACAAATGATGGTCTGGATTGGTAGAACGGTGATCCAGAATTTCGAATAAAAATGGAGGGAAGAGTGCTCTGTCAAACTCCAAATGGTAAAAGTAATTTTTATTTTTTACTTTTATTATTAAAAGGCTTTTACCAAATATTTTTGATTAAAAAACAATTTTTTGTCGTTTTATGAGTACTTTTACCTGTGCTTATATATATTTTTTCTCAATCAATGTGACATTTGATTTCATGTGTAGAAGCAGGTCATTATGAATCAAATTCGATAAATGGTGAACGATGAGTTGTCTTTTATCACTTTTTCGGACTCGTGAAAAAAAAAAAACCTCCTTGGAGTCAATTTTAAGCTCTTTTATGACTCTCAAAACATGAACAGATTACCGAGCATTTTTCCTTTTGAGAGCTCATTAAATTAAATGAATTGATGTCTTCTCAATATACCTTTACCCCTTTTTTAGGCTGAGATTGACTAATTACGAAAAAGGAATATCTTGGTCGATCGTGATGAGGAGGTTCCCTTGGATATTGTTTTCTACCTTTTTAGATTCGAGAGACTATTTACGAAAAGGGACATTTTGGAGTTTTATTTTCCACCTCTTTTTCAAATTCCCTGAACATGAAAAAGATACTGAGTTACCCATTCGTCGGACTCGTAATACTTAAACGATTAAGGACTTGTCACCATGACGAGACCGAGCTACTCCTTCCTATGGCTCATTAAACTTACTAAGATGGATTCATCTGAAGGATGAACCTCTACGGTAAGCATATGATATTCTCTTCAAGCTTTCTATAAAAATTAAAGAGGTACCTAGAAATAGCGGTGGAAAATGGAAGTGAAGCATGACACCTGAACATGAAACTTGAAGGAAGGTACTCGCTCTTCAACATGACACTTATTTTAATTTCGTGTCGGGTTGGGGATATCCTTCATTCGTCACTTGCATTCCTGGGTTTCAGAAATCCATTTACCTCTCATTCGATCATCATTTTCTATCATCATGAACTTTGATCCCATTTTGAGTCAGATGCTACCAAACTCTAGAGTTGTGTCACTGATATGTTCAAGGGAAGTCCTATTTGTAAAGTCAAACATTTTATCCTTATTTTACCCTCTCTACAACAATCCTGAATCACTCCTTCCATCTTGAGAAATCCTTTATTTTGCGTCGATGATGTGGGAATAATTATGGCTCTTCTTCGATGGATCACTTCCTATCGACTTCAGCTCATTATCTAGGAAGGTGATTTAGAAAATCTTTTTTCAGTACCTTGGAGCTTACATGCCTTAATGGTAAGTTATTTTCACTCGATGACAATTTTACATTATTGGCCTTCGATCGAATTATTCTGCAAGTGTTCAACTTCATCTCATTCTTTCACACTTGTAGATTGTGTTTTTGTACCTTGAGGGGCATCATCATTATTGGTGGTTTCTCTCGCGCCTATTAATAGTTTACATCATCAAATAGTAATTAGGTGGTTTCTACCATGTTCAAAATCAACACATTTATTCGCATGGTTAGATTCATACATTGGGTAGATCAAGATAGAGACGAAGATCCTGGATCACATCTGTTATTATCTAGGATGTGTGAATTTATTGAGTATTCATGATTGTACACATGATCTTTTCTATATGGATGGCTGCAACCATACCGTGGATCCATTTCCATGATCTCTTTCAGATGGATGGTTGTGCCCATGCTGTGGGTTCATGTGTTATTTGATGCATATTCAGAGATATGATATTAGGTAGGTTTATATTAGATATCTCATATATTTTATTGTGTTTGATTAGTAGGTATCCTAACGGTGTTTTTCCAAAGTCCTAGCGATGGCTGATAAAGCGATTCAACCATCACTTATGGCTCTTCTATCATGCTTTAGGGGACATTTGTTACACAGTATTTTTTCGCATTCCTCAGTTCTTATCCCAAGTTTCGTCTTTTGAGTTTATCATGCCACAAACTTTGCAAAGTGACAAAATATGTATAAACTTGTTCATCTTGGATAACATGCTTAAAGTATCCCTGAAGACCTAAAAGATAAATTCCTTGAAGCCTTTCTACAAAGTTTGTAAAAATCCCTAAATGTCAAGCCAAATGCGGTTCTCTCCTTAATAGCCTCACGCTTGTCACCTTGTACCTAACCTGTAAACACCATTTCCAGCATGGGAATTCAACAGTAAAGTCACACTGGTCCTCTTCAAGTAGGTTCTCTAAAAATGGAGCAAAAGCTTCATCCTCTAGAATTCTCGAGAACAAAGTTCTGGTATTTGTTGGTTGATTTTATGGTCGAATACTCCCATTTTTTACCCTTGATCTTATCTCCAAATATTTTCCCCTTTGAGATAAGGCCTTTACCCCCTCCTTTATGGATCCTTAACCTCCTCAGTGCTGCTATAAATGAGTGCCATGCTAGTGAGTCTTGGACGTGGGTCATGAATTGTTGCCTTTCTTATGCTTGATTACGGCTATATATTACCGATTTGATGAGGAAGGAGAAGATATTGAAGAGCATGGCCTGGAATTGTATTTCCACTCTGAAGGAGGCCTCCACCACCAAGGCACTGGTTATAAGCTTCCCTTTGTTTATTTCATAAAACAAAGTATGATTTTCTTCCCATGAATATGTTAATCTTAATTGATTTAGCATGATACTCCTTGATCTGTCATGTGGTTTTCTTTGAAATATATATATTATATGTATCTTCCTTCTTTGGTTGTATGATATTTCTTAGAGGTATTCAAATGCAGAAGGCATAGAGAGGAACAATCTTGGAAGCGAAAGGATCAGTATCGACATCGAGGAAACAACTACATAAGGAGTGAGCCATGCCATTTTCCTCTCTCGTATTATTTCTTTGTTAAACTAGGAAAGCTTGTATTCTTTGTCACAGTTGTTACTAGACCCACTCATTGGGCTAGAGGGATCTCTTCTTTCTGAAGAAGGGATTTTCATGTCTAACAAATTCCATTCAAAATTGCATCTTTTATAGATGAGGCTTGTTTACTATCTGTATTCCATGCAAGAATATGAATTGAAGGGTTTCCTTTTTGAATTCCATGACTCTTAGTGGTCTATATTCCTCAATTCTAAACTTGACGATTAATTCAAGACACAATGTTTTTGTAATATTGGAAAAATAATATAAAGTGATCCAACAAAAATGATTGCACTATATGATTTAAAATTGTAACTTCAACCCATATTATTTCACATATTAGTGTCTTCTTGTAAATGTAACCTCAACATGTATACCATTGTTAATGTTTAATGAAAAAATTAATTTTATGGGCCTTAATCTTATGGAAAATACTGTATATTGATGTAAATGTATATTGTAAATACAAAATTCTTTAGGCACAATTTCATTCAGCCATGTAATATGTCCTTTGTTCTAGTAGCTCGTGTTATAATATGGGTCCCCTATTATGTAGATCTCGTTACTCTGGGTGTAACACATTTTCTAATAATTCCTTGATAAAAATTGGCTTGTCTTTCACCATTTTACCTCTATACTCTTTCACTATCTGACATTAATCACTGCATCAATCTCAGTCCTAATCATTGGAATTTTCCTTGAGTCTTGCCTTATATTCCCTTGGGTTTTCCCTTCATCTTCATCATTGTATTGGCCATTTCAGAGTCTTGCTTTGTCTTTCAATGGAGTCTTTCCTTCATCTTCGTCTTCATGACTATATCAATCTTCTTCATTTTCAATCAACATTATTTCCAACATAGTCATATCAACATTTGACATCAATGCCGATATCTCCAATAGATTCCCCCTTTGGAATTAATGGAAATATTGTTCTCTTTGTGCTCCTCCACCTTTTGTACTGAATATGATATTCCTTATTTCTCCTACTAGCCTCATTTCTCCTCCCAATACATCCCACTTTGACATCAATGAATATGGGGTACAATGAAAATTAGCAAGAAGATCACAAGGTTCACTGAATGCATCAACTGTATTTATTTTAGGTTATATATCGCACACAGTTGCCTCACCAGTTAAACATCATGGTACTGGTATAAATTCTAAACCATCAACTCCATGATATGATAAGCCATTGTTAAATCCATGGTTCAAATTTTATTGTTGTCAATAAACACATTCAACAAACCAAGTTCATAATTAGAGCTTATTATTGAATCAAATGAAAAATAGAGCGCACTTGTCTCTGAGGGAGTTCAAATATGATCAAATGAAATAATATGTTAAAGACAAATTTATAGGATTCATGGTTGAAACAAATTTTCATGTTCAACCTCAAGAGATCTTAACTCCTCCAGGTAGAATAGGCATTATCTAGTCGAGATGATCAATTCCATATAAACTACCTTTGTTCACTTCTCTTTCAATATTCCAACATTGTTTTGAGGCTTTTTACATTCATTTGTATTTCCTCTAGTGTGAAATAAACATTGAGGTTCATTGCAAAACAAAATTGTCCATATGAACATATTGTCTCTTAGACAATATATGAATTCCCCTTCAATTACCATGGTTGTTGGATCATTAGAAGTGAAATTTCCATCATCATAATTTTTTTTTGAGAGTCTAAAACATTCATTAACCTCTCATATAAATCTACATGGAAATTATTTAGTTCAACATATTGACATCCACATGCAAGGGTGTTCTCCATTTTCACACGAGTATTCTTCCAATATGCAAGGGCGTTCTCATAGTGAAGAACCAATTATTTCTCTAGTTTTAATCACCCTTCATGGATTGTAATATATTTTTTTTGGTTCAATATCATATTTAAAGTTATTTCGTGTTAACTAATTTCTTCCAACTCTGTAACATGATCACCATTTGGAACTGGGAAACAAAGATATTCAACATTTGTTCTGGCTTCACCTTTTTGCATAGGTGATTGAACCCAAGCAAATTCCTTTTATCTTCAACTTTGGAGCTTCACATAACTCATACGGTGATAGTGGCCACAATTTTTGCACTCAATACATATTTCTAGCATAGAGTATTCAAATTAGGAATTATCTAAGTGTAAAGTGTATTTCAACATGTCATATAATGATGGAGACTCTGACACCATAAATATTAGGTCTGCGGACATTAAAACAATTCATTTTGAATTCCTTTAATCATATAGTGCCTTTGAATTATAACATGTATATACGATTGGTTTGTCATAAAATTAATGAGCATTTGACTTTTGCAATGCATATCTATATATTTCCACGACCTATGGGTTTCCTCTATTGATCTGGCATGACTTCTGACTTTTGTCAATCCTTTGTTACCTGGCGTAACTTTTCTTCTCCGTTTTTGACCCCACATCTGTCACCTCTGTCATATAGTCTCTGTAAACATCTATTTCATTTCATAATTGTACGTTTCCATTCCCCATTGAGCATCTGGTATCTGTCCTCTATTGACTTTGTCCATTCGGTATTTTTTTCCACCTGTCTCTCTGGCAATTTTTACGTTAATGAAGAACACTCGAAGATTCAAGCCATTACAAATATTCACATCTCAGGTCGTGTGGTTCTCTTTAGTCTCATGTGGTTCTTCGATTTTCTCATGGTTGATTTGCTTCTCTTTCGACGTTGTTTCCTTTTTACTAGTTAATAGTCTTTGTCGCTGCATTGATATATATTCATGGATTAGTCTTTGACTATAGGATCTCTACGATGGATTTCATTCTTTATGCTTTGGATTTCTCTCATGTTTTCTCGTATGTCTCTTTTTGTATGCTGGGATTCTGCATACTATCCCTGAGCCTGTGTTGCATTTCGTAGAGTGTATTGACATCTGTGTTACATTTTGTAGAGTGTTTGCATTTCATAGTGTATGTGTTGCATTTCATAGGGTGTCTGCATTTGGTTTGATTTTAGTCTCTTCATTGAAATTTATACCTGCATTGTAATTTATCTTTACGTTGGTCTCTATATGTCTTTGTTAGATAATACTATTGATGCTCATGTCTATTCATTTGTAGCTTTTCAAGATCTTAGTGGCCCCTTAGTTGTTTGTATGCACTTGGAAATGGTATATAAACAAGGTGATGATTAGAAGATACCGTATCTTCCTTCTAAGGTTGTGGCTATTAATTTGACCAACAACACTTCTTGCATTGTCAAAGCATATTGTTGGAAAAGTCACAATTTGTGCATTTGTCAAGTCTTCTTCTTATGCCTTTGGAATAAAGTTCCTTTTTAATTATTGAGAGCCTTCAAAAATTCATATAATCATTAATTTTATACATATGTTGATATGAGCATAGTACATTCTTATACTTGATATATAATATTAGTATATATGATCATAGTGACCAAATGTTTTGAAGCTGAAAATGGTTGTGTTGAAGTATTTTGAAGAAATCCTGATGACATACGAATGCATTTTGAGCTAGATTCATAAACAAAAAATCTTTGGCTATGTTTACAAATGTGTATTTTGTTGAAAAATATTACTTGAGCTTTGATTATGTTTACACTTTTGCTAATTATAGATCAGACATACATTTCTCCCATGGGTTTTCCAACTTGATAGTTTTCTTCATCAATAAATTTGATCTAACCTATATACATTTTTATTCTATGTACTTTATTATCTTTCATTCTTGTTTTTCTGCTACTCATATGATTGTAAAGACTCTCCCTTAGATAATCCATCCTTTTTCATATTATCTACAATCATTTGAATCTCCTCTTTGAGTCAAACTAATGAGAAGAAGGGGCAGGGAATACCCCCAACTTATGCCTTAGATATTCAAATGGATCTCTTGCTAGAGGCTTAGTAAATATATATTTTATCTCTTTTTATGACATGTATTCCAGTTTCATTTTTTTCTCAACCACTTTCTCTCTGAGGAAGTGATACTTTTTAGGGATATTTTTAGTCTTAGAATGAATCACTGAATTTTTTAAGATTCTTATTGCACTAGTATTATCACACTTAATATATATCGGATCTTTGAAAGTTACCTTCATATCCTATAGAGTTTGTTTCATCCATAACACTTGTGTGCAACAAGTTGTAATTGATATGTATTCATCTTTTGTTGTAGATACATAGGATTTCTTCTTGCTTAACCATGAAACCAATGATTCTCCTAAATAAAATCCACCACCACTCGTACTCTTCCTATCATCTATACAATTGGCCAAGTCTGCATCTGTTTATGTTGTCAATGTGACATCCTTTCATTTTGGGTACCATAGTCCATAGTTTGTAGTTCCTTTCAAATATATAAATATCTTTTTTGTTGCTAGTAGATGACTTTTTTTTGTTGTTTAGTAAAATATTTCTACCAATCCAACTACAAACATTATTTTTGGTCTAAAAGTTCTTATATATAGTAAACTATCTATTATATATTTGTAAAGCTTTTGATCAACATTAGATGATTCACCATCTACACACAACTTGAATCCAACTGCCATGGGGGTCGAGACTAACTTATAGTCTTCCATTTTGAACTTCTTCAACATATATTTTAGATACTTCTCTTCAGAAATGAATATAACTTCTAACTTTTGTAAAATTTGTAGAACTAGGTAAAAAGTAAGCTCTCCAATCATTAACATCTCGAACTTAGACTTCATATCATAATAAAATCATTATAATAGAAAATATTTGTTTGTTCCAAACATAATATCACCCACATACACCGCCACAATTAGGAGTTCATCTTCATTTTCATCTATGTACAAGATACTATCGACAACACCTCTCTTGAAAACCTCCTTTTGAAGGTACTTGTCCAACCTAGATTGCCATGCTTATGGTGCTTGTTTAAGTCCATAGATTTAATTCTTTAACCTACATACATAATTATGATTATGTGACAATAAAAAGCCCTCAAGTTGTTTTATATAGACTTCTTCCTCAAGTTCTCCATTTAGAAAAGAAGACTTTACATCCATCTCGTACATTTTGAAATATTTATAACAAGCTAAAGCAAGAAATGTTCTGATTTCCTCTAACCTTGCCACTGGAGCAAATGTTTCTTCATAGTCCAGTCCTTCTACGTGTGAATAACCCTTGCATACAATTATTTCTTTATTTCTAACAATCTCCCCTTGTTCATTCAACTTAATTTTGAATACCCATTTTGTACCTATGATATTATTTCTTGTTGGTATAGGTGTTAATTCCTAGGTCTTATTCTTCTCAATATAATCTAATTCTTCATTCATAACATCTATCCAATATTTGTCTTTAATTGCTTCTAAAAAATTATTTGGTTCAATCTTTGACAACATTGCAATTTGGGCTTGGTATGTTGTTTCTACAAGTTTCCTCCTCATTTGAACTTATTTATTTTTATCACCAATAATTTGACTATCATGATGGTTTTTCTACACATATCTTGAGGGAACCTTTGAATGAGTATTTGTTTCTTCTGAAAATTCAACCTATTCTCCTTCTTCTTCACTATCATACAGATATGGAGGCCCTGATAAAACCTGTATTATTATTCCTGCTAGGAAATTCTTAATGAAATATCACATCTATACAATCCATAATCCTATGCAATTGTTTATTATATCACTTGTACCCTTTACTTTTTATTGAATATCCCAAAAATATTCCTTCATCTGACCTCAAATCAAACTTTCCTAGCTTTTCATTGTTGTTTTTTATATATCACTTGCCACCAAATACCTTAAAATGCATGATTTACATGACTGGTTTACCATGTCACAATTCATAAGGCATCTTATCACAATTTGGTATGAGGTGTTCCTTATTTAGAATACAAATTATTTTTTGAACTGCTTCTACGCAATACATTTTATGAATGTTTCTCTCTTGCATATTACCTGTTTATACCAAGTTCATCACAATAGTATGAAAAATCATCTAAAGTAAATTCACCTCCTCTATATGATCTTATACACTTTGTATTACATCTTGTTAGATTTTCTGCTAATGCCTTAAAGATCTTAAAATTTTCAAATGCTTCATATCTGTTTGTTAAGAAAGATACCTAGGTCATTCTGGAGTAATCATCAATTACCAACATGAAATATCACCCACCGCCAGATGTTTTTGTTTTGGAGGGTTCACATAAATCCATATGTACTAATTTCATAGGCTTACTACTTGACAACTTATCTTTTACCTTGAATGAAGTTTGAGCATGTTTTGAGGTTTTGTTGTCTTTATTAGATCTCTAACTACTCCATTTTTACTAAGCCTGATAAAGTGATCAAAATTGAGATGCCCCAGTCTCATGTGCCATAGCCAGGACTCATCTTGTTTACTCATGTAGCATTATTCATTATATTCCTTTAAAGCATGCACATTATTTTTTGTTTAAACTCCTTTGGCTAGAGTCTTCCTTGTGGTATCTGATCTTATCTCACAATCCCAATCTTTGAAGATAACATCACAAACTCTGTCACACATCTAACTTGCACTCAAAAAAATATGTTTTAGTGCATCAATGAATAATACATCTTGAGCTTTAACTTTTCCATTGTTCAAATTGACTATACCCTTTCCTTTTATTTTTCTTGGTGCATTGTTTCTGAAAGTGACATTGCCTATGTTATTTTCATCTAATGAAAAAACTTTATTTTGTCTCTGGTAATGTGTTTGGCGTAGCCACTTTCCACTTACCATTTACTATTATGATTTTAAGCAGAAAGAAATAGACGATATTTATCTATTTTCTTTTCTTCCTTCTTCTTTCACCACTACACAGATTAATTTGTCTTCAAATTGTTCTTAGTATGTGGTTGGAAATCCCTGAGCTTGCATTCATAAAAATTGTGTCTGAAATTGTGATAATAATGGAACTCAATTTCATTTTAAAGTGGACTAAATCGATTGGTGTTCTGATTCATTTATATTTTTTCATTTTCAAACATGTTGCTTTCTTCATTTTTTATTGGGCTCCTCATTTCCTTCTTTCTAGCATATTCTTTACAATTTATAGCCTTTTCCAAAAATATTTGCATAAGTAACAATATCCATAGAATAAATTTGCATATTTAGGAAGAATGGCCTGTAAAGAGGGCCTCCTTAGCATTTGAAAATATTGTCTTCTGATGTAGTAAGCCCTCTGGTAGCTCATTGGTTGCAATTTCAGTCTTCTTGTCTACAAAAGTTTATAAGGATTGGTCTTTTGCCATTGTTGAATAAGATGAATCTTTTGTTTCTCCTTAGGTGTATTGTCACTTTGTTGTTATTTTGTTGTGCTATTGACATTCTTATTTTATAGTTGTTGTGAATGGTCATTGTCTCCTTTGATTTATTTGAAAAAACTTGTTCCGAATGGAAAGTGGCATCCACCCATGGTATTCATCCAACCATGGTATTTATCCACCCATGATATTTACCCATGGTATTGTAAGTGGCATCTACCTATGGTATTTATTCACCCATGGTATTCATCCACCCATGGAATTTACCCATGGTATTGTAAGTGACATCCACCCATGGTATTCATCTACCCATGGTATTTATCCACCCATATTATTTACCCATGGTGTTGTAAGTGACATCTACCCATGGTATTCATTTACCCATAGTATTTACCCACCCATGGAATTTACCCATGGTATTGTAGCTAAAAAGGACTATAAGTAACAAGTCACATTTTGTAAAAGGACAGATTGTCCACCACAATGTAGCCTTTACATTTATTCTTTGTTTTAATAAAAAAAAAAAAATTGTGGTTTTGTTTATTGTGTGTTCTTCTATTTTCTTCTGGAATTTCAACTTTTTAGATCTTAGGGGCCTCCCCCAAAGATCCATATTAGTGGTATCATATTCAGGTTTCGGCTCCATGGGCATGAGGGTTTGAAACTTATTAACAATGTAAACTATGAAACATGAATTGTACCAAGTACCCTTTTTTTTGAGGTAGAAAAAAAACAATTCGATTTTAAAAAGTGTTGATTCAGAGTACATTTTTTTAGCATATTTTTGACACTTTAAATTTTCTTATGTATCAACTATAAACATTATTTTTAAAATGTTAATGATTTTCATGTTGATGCAACGTCGAACCCTTTTTTAGAAGACTTATTTTTTTATTTTAATTTTTCTAATGTATTAAGAGTGGATAATTATATTCTAAATTTAACAATTTTTTAAGTACTTGTCTTCTCATTCTTCCGTGACATATTTTCTTTTAAGTGTGTTTTAGGTTTTTATTTCTTTGTTTTTCTTTTCTTCTTTTTTGTACTGAGATATTTGTTATTTTGCATAGTTAAAAAAATGTCAATATTTTAAAGTTTCCATATTCTATATATTTATATATCATTAATTAATATTTCAATGCACATCAAATAATTGTCACTAAAATAGAATTTTTTTTTAATAGTTGACATAAAAATACACATTTGAATATAGATATAACAAAAAAATACACATTTTGAGACTTTTTTTGCTAAAATTGACATGTCAAATAAACATTTTTTATAGGAAAAATTTAACAAAAAATATTTAAGAAATAAAATTTTTCATGAATTTAATGTCAAATAATAATAATAATAATCACAATTTAAAAAAAAATGGTTCACATAAAAATTAAAGTGAAAATCAAATAATAAAAATATTAAACATATAATAACAATAACTCAATACTTATTCTTCTCATAAAATCTCAAAGTCAAAACATTACAAGTATAATTAATTAGTACTTATAAAAAATGAGCTTCACTTGCAAGCATAGCTTAAATTTAATCAATAATATCATATATTCCATGCTTTTCATCTTCTAGAGTTTCATTATTGTCTTCTTCCATAATATTTTGTGCTTCAATTTGGTCATTTTCCTCTTTTGATGGATCTTTGATGTCTGCGAATCTCTCAAGTATGCCATTTCCAGTCATTCCAACTAATGGTGGCAGAGGTTCCTTTTCCTTTTTTTTTTTCCTCGCGTGATTCATTAAAATTCCCTTTCCTCAAACCAACTTCTTGCATTTCATCTAGAAGAAATGGAAATGCATTAATTCTTTCCTGAATAAATTTGCATTGTATTGAGTACTTTTCAATGGAAATGCAATTTCTTCCTTTTTCTAGCCAACCTGCTAGTGTTGTACCTCATCAAGTACAAAACAAATATTTAAGTAATTTAGTATAAACACATAAAAAATAAAAAATAAAAATAAAATTCAATTTTATATAATAAAACTTATGTGAGCCTGAGAATAAATCCAAAACCCAATCTCCTTCATTTGAACATAAATCTATAAGATAGTTAATCAATGATTATGGTTTTTGATAAATGTTAACTATCGCTCCTTTTTCTTCTTTATATTCATATAATAGTTTTTTTACAACAATATCATGAACCAATACTTGGCTATGACTCTTTCCATCTACCAAATTCAAAAGCATAGGCTTATAGCTATCATTTTGTGCCCGATATTCAACATCAATTGACTCACAATTATCACTTATAATTGGTTGATATCCACAACCAATAAGATTTTACTTTTGCGTGTAAGATGAAATAGTAAAAGTTCAATTAAATTGTACATAAATGAGTTTTTTTAACATTAATCAAACATACAATTTCGATGTCTTACCATGTAAGCTTCATCCTTAAGTTTTCTCTTTCGTTGAAGATTGTTAATAAAATTGCAAATTGTGTGTCTGAATGAAATGTCACAAATCTCAAAAATGGTGATGTTGTGACTTATAGAAATATCGCAACCACTTTACTAAAACCTTGATAAGTATAAGGGTCACTATTATATTCAATGTTTGGGATATTGGAATCATGAGGAATATCTGCAATAAATAGGGAAAACTCCCTTTTAGGTATGGGTTTTGCAATGTCTTCATAATCACCTTGTATTATTTCATATTGGATAGTCTGGAGCCCATTCCAAATTAAATGAAAGCAACACTGATGAAGGGAATGACGAAGAATTTGAAATAAATAGAGAGTCACATTTTCCACTTAGTCCTAATTGTATGGACTATGAGAGCAGTAGTGATGAAGGTCGAGATGAAGAATTTCCAATAAATCAAGAATCACATTTTCCACTTAGTCCTAATCCTAAGGACTATGAGAGCAGTAATGACAAAGGGAAGGATGAAGAATTTCCAGTAAATAGAGAGTCACATTTTCCACTTAGTCCTAATTCTAAGGACTATGAGAGAGGTAGTAACGAAGGGTAGGATAAAGAATTTTCAGTAAATAGAGAGTGACATTTTCCACTTAGTCCTAATCCTAAGGACTATGGGAGAAGTAGTGATGGAGGGAACGATGAATAATTTCTAGTAAATAAAGAGTCACATTTTACACCTAGTTCTAATCCCAAAGACAATGAGAACAACACTGAAAAAGAGTTGGATGAAGAGTTTCTAGGAAATAAAGAGTTAAATTTTCCACTTAGTCCTAATTATATGGACTATGAGGGTAACTTGATGAAGGGATAGATGAAGATGATGAAGAATATCCTCCAAGTCTGTATTTCAAAAGCACAAATGATGGTAGTGAAAATTTTCCTCCAACTAAGGATGGTAATGAATATTGTTCAAACAATGATGGTGATGAATTTCCTAACTATGTTTAGAATGATCATAGTGAGGATAATATTCTTCCTAATGATTATGAAAATGCTTATACAGAGGATGATGAAATTATGGAGACGTCAGCAAATATTGTATCTAGGAGTAGGAGTAGACCTTTTCGTATCAATCCAAGATGTTCTAGTTATACAATGGGTAGGGAAGAATATGAGAAGAAGTTTCATTAGTAATCTGATTTCAAGTTAATGTTGTAAAAATGATTACTTGAAACATATGGATTTCAATTTTTCATTGGAGAAAAGGAAGATATATCTTTCAATGAATACAAGCAATCAAAATTCATATTCCAAATAGGAAAACAAAAGCAATACAAAGCATACAAAGACTGAATATACAACAGTATGGAAAACACATTAAAAACACCATGAAAAGAGCCAGAACTACTGAGCCATTTTATTAAAATACTGGATATGAAAAATAAGTACAACAATGCTAAAAAATATAACACTCTAGCCGACTAAGCGGGCTGGAATGGTCCCACCCAAAACACTACTCTACTGCTGCTCTGCTAGACTTTTCCTCTACACTGCTCTGTTGGAAATGCTGCTGCTAGCTGAATAAGGCTGCGTAGATGAGGTTGATCTTCTTCTCCGAAAATTTCGGTATTTTAACGATGGAATCTAATCAAGAAACCCAGAAAAACCCATAAAGGTTTTCCGGAAAGGCTAACCCCAGAAAATCACCCTCCTAGGATTTGAAAACGTACAATTGCTAGGTATGCATAGATATGGGCTAAAATGATAGATAAACTGGCTAAAAATGCCCCCCAAAGCTCAAATATTGAAGGGTTAATCCCCTCACTAGATTTCAAGCGAAAAAGCCTTGGAATTTCTCCCTCTCCAGAACCCCTCTACTACTGGACTGCGTAAGTCACTGGGTGAATGCATTGCCATAGGAGGGACTGCATGTGCTATGATGCCAAGATACTGAATCTTCTCCCGTAGAATAATAAAACTCCCCTCCTGAGTGGGAACTCGAAGTCCCCCAAGGATGAGGTTGGGATATCTGCTCAGAGACACCCATGTGCTAAAAAACACTGCGGACTCGGCTAAAGAGCTCAAGCGTGCTCAAGTCGTAGAGACCAAAAAAAAAAATATGCAAGAATGATTTCCATGGCTACCCTCACCACCTTCTTATTCTTGCGAAACCCTAACATCCTTGGGTCCACTCATTTACTCTGCTGCTACTTGGCCCCTTGGTTTTCACACTTGCTACACATCTTTGGGTCCACTCATTAACTGTGTTGCTACTTGGCCCCTTGGCTTTCACACTTGCTGCATTTCCCTCTTGGCCTCTCAGCCCCAAAAGATCTGTGTTGTCCACATTAGCTCTAGAAAAGTGGTTTTATTCTAATTTTTGGGTTTATGGGTACCTTCACCCTTTTATTTACCTACTGAAATTATGAAAAAAAAATTGGAAAAAAATTAATATTTCTAATTAGCTGTAAGCTAATTAGTAATATTATATTCCTCCCTTCCAAAACGTTGCTTGTCATCAGGAAATTGCAAAGATGGATGCTACAGAATTTTCTCCCCCTCCCAAGTGGCATCCTCATCTCGAAGGATCCTCCATATGATCATATATTCTTTGACTACCCTACTCCTTAGCTACCTCTCCTAAGTGTCTAAAATGGCCTCTGATTTTAAAACCAAATGCCCCTCATCATCAATAGGCAGGAGTTCCCTAGTGGCAACCACCTGTTGCCTAAGAGCCTTTTCCAGGCATGAGACGTGAAAAATGTTGTGGATTCTGCTCCTAGTTGGAAGCTCCAACTCATATGCTACCTCCCCAACATGTTGGATCACTCTATATGGCCCATAAAATCAGTTTTTGATCTTCTCAGCTCCATTTTTCTTCAACATAGACTAATTGTGTCACTGAATAAAGAGGTAGACTGAATCATCTACCTCAAATTGCCTCTCCACTCGGCCTCGATTTACATACAACTTCTTCTGGTTTCGTACTGTAGCCAAGTTATTCTTGAAATTAGAGAGTATGTCCTGGCTCTCCTGGATCTAGTCCTTGGCCCTGGGGATCTAGAAAATGTTAAAGCATCATAACCATATAGAGCATAAAATGGATACATACCGATTTACATGTGAAATTTCATGTTGTAGCAGTATTATCCGAAGTGAATCCAACACAACCATGCCTTATGCTTCCCTGAGACATAGTTCTGGAAGTAGCCTTCTAGCCACTTTTTTACTATCTCTGTCTGTCCATCCATCTGTGGGTGATAACTGGCACTATGTGTCAACTTGGTACCCACCAAACAGAAAATCTCCTACCAAATGTTGCCCATGAAACGAGTGTCTTTGTCACTTACTATGATCTTGGGAAGACCATGAAGCCTGAAGACATCCCAGAAAAATAATTTGGCCACCTGTGAAGCAGTGTACTGTGCAGAGATGGCGAAGAAGTGTGCATATTTCATCAGTCGATCAAAAACCACATAGATACCATACTTTCCCTGCACCATAGGCAAACACATGATGAAATCCATGGAAATTCTTTCCCACTTCCCCTCTGGAATGGGAAGTGACTGTAACAACCCTAAGGGTTTTCTCAACTCACCTTTGTTCTTCTGACAAAATTTTCACTCCCGAGCATGCCAAAGTATGTCCTCCTTGAGGCATCTATATGAGAATCTCTCCCTGATGGCTTGGTATGTTTTGGTGAACCCTTGATACCCTAAAAATGGTGATTCATGTGCTACGTGCAAGATCTTCTCTTTTAGTCGAGAGGCCCATGTCAAGAAAATCGTGTCCTGTTAATAGATGACCTCATCCATCACTTGATAACGGTCATCTGTCACCTGTCCATCCAACACCTCATAAGCGAAGAGGTCCTTGGAATAATCCACCAATATTTGAGCCCTCCAACCTTCATCAAGGCTCATCAAAGACAACATTGTTGGCTTCCAAGAAAAGGAATTTGCCACCACATTGTTCTTCCCTTTGACATACTCTCTGTAAAAATCGTAGGCCTATATTTTGCTAACCCACTTCTGCTATCTCTCCTACAACTGTTTCTATGCAAGGAAGAACCAGAGACTGTTGTGGTCTGTCCTTACCTGAAATTTGTTACCCACCAAATACTACTAGAGCTTGGCCAATGCATGCATGATGGCGAGCATCGCTTTCTCGTATATCGAATAAAACCTCTCATGTGGCAATATATTCTGACTCTCAAAAGCTATAGGATGTCCCCCCTTCATCAGAACTGCATCGAATCCCTCTCCTGAAGCATCACACTCCAACAAAAAGGGCTACGTGAAATCTGATAATGCCAACACTAGAAATTTTCTCATCACTTCCTTGAGCCTGTCAAAAGGCCCTCTGCGCAGTGTCTATCTAACAAAAGGCCCCTTTTTTGGAGAGGTTTGTGAGGGTTGCTACAAGCTGTGAAAACCCCTTGAAAAAATTCCTATAGTAGGTGCAAATTCCTACAAACCCCCGAAGTTATGTCACATTCTTTGGTTCTAGCCAATCTCAAATGGCCTGGATCTTCTCCTCATGGACCCTTACTCCATCCACTCCAATGATATGCCCTAGGTAGATCATCTATGTAAGTCCAAATTTTCACTTGGATAGCTTGGGATAGAAATGTCTCTCCTCCAAGATATGAAATACACCCTCAATATGCTACAAGCATTCCTCCCATGTGTGGCTATAAATGAGAATGTCGTCAAAGAATACCAACACAAACTTCCTCAACTGGCCATGGAAGATGTGCTTCACACAAGACTAGAAAGTGGCCGGATCATTGGTCAGCCCAATGGGCATCACTAAGAACTCGAGTGGCCATAGTTTCATTTGAACGCTGTCTTAGGGACATCCTGGTCC
>CM076574.1:1292853383-1293385383 GCA_034641835.2 Pinus albicaulis
ATACCGTCGCAGTTCCGACACAACTAAAAAGTGTCGCAGTATCGACACTTTTCCGTCGCTTCCAAACAAGCGTCACTCTTCCGACGTCTCCTAATCCGTCACACTTCCGACCTCAATAAACTGTCGTACTTCTGACGAAATGTGGTTCGACGTTTTAAACGTCGCTCTTCTGACGTCTATAAACTGTCACAATTACGACGAAATGTGGTCCGACGTTTTTAACGTCGCTCTTCCGACGTCTGTAAACTGTCACAATTACGACGAAATGTGGTCCGACGTTTTGAACGTCGCTCTTCCGACGTCTGTAAACTGTCACAATTACGACAAAATGTGGTCCGACGTTTTGAACGTCGCTCTTCCGACGTCTGTAAACTGTCACAATTCCGACGCTTACGAGACGTCGGAATTGCGACGGAAGGTTCAATTTAAAAAAAAAAAATGAAATTTTAAAAGAGGAAAAACGTTGTTTTGAATATATTATATGAAGTAAAATAGTACATGAAGTCATTACATTTTCACATCTGAAGATTTGAACCCAAATATCCATCCAGAAAAGTGGAAGTCCCACCCCAGACAATGATAGAAAAATACCCCATGTCACATACAGGGACATGATATAAAACCCGGTAACGGTCCACATGGAGATTATCGACAAATCTGAGAAAGCATCCAAATATGCCCGAGGCATCTATAAGAAAGTGAAATAGCAGTATGTAGAATAGTAAAGCAACAGATAGAGTACCGGCGTCCATTGTTCCAAATACAAATTAAAGTACCCAAAATCCTTGAACAGAGAAAAACGCTAATCATGTGAGGAGTAAGATATGTCCCAAATATAAAAAGACCATGAGACCATATCAATAAACCAGCAACATAGACCAGCATCGCTAGTTTTGAAGGCAGAGTGATAAACATTAATCATTTTTTTTTCACAAGAGAAAAACGTTGTTTTGAATATATTATATGAAGTAAAATAGTCCATGAAGTCATTACATTTTCACATCTGAAGATTGGAACCCAAATATCCATCCAGAAATGTGGAAGTCCCACCCCAGACAGTGATAGAAAAATACCCCATGTCACATACAGGGACTTGATATTAAACCCAGTAACGATCTGCATGGAGATTATCGACAATCCGAGAAAGCATCCAAATATGCCCGAGGCATCTATAAGAAAGTGAAATAGCAGTATGTAGAATAGTAAAGCAACAGATAGAATACCGACGTCCATTGTTCCAAATACAAATTAAATTACCCAAAATCCATGAACAGAGAAAAATGCTAATCATGTGAGGAAGACCATCAGACCATATCAATAAACCAACAACATAGACCAACATCGCTAGTTTTGAAGGCAGAGTGATAAACATTAATCATGTTTTTTTCACAAGAGAAAAAACGCTGTTTTTAATATATTATATGAAGTAAAATAGTCCATGAAGTCATTACAACAATATAGAGACAGATTGTCTCGTAGATAAGAAAAATGATAACTGATGTTGTGCTGTTTCCTTCTTTTAAGAATGTGCTGGAGGCAGGCCCTATATCTTGGCTTGCTGCTGTCCTCTTCAGTAATTCTATGTTGATTATTTCATTTCACTGATACTCTTTAACTGCTCTGATACTCTTTGACCTTTGTTTATCCTTTTATCCTTTTTATCATGATATACTGTGGTAAATAGGCAAAAATTTATATAAGGATAATTTTTTACAAAAGTTCCATCATTTCTTCCCACCATTGAACTTCTGGCACTCTGGTCCTTTGCAAATTTCTTAGTGTTTCATCAGCCTCAGTATATCTGAAGAAATCAGGCTGATTTGGGAGAAAATTATTTACTTCATGCTCAAGATAAAATAAATTCTCCAATCTGTCATGAAGGTTTTTCCCTGTAGGCAATGCTGCTGTTGATGAACTGGTTGAAGAACTAGCTTGATTATCAGCATATTTGTCCAATTTTCCAACATAACTATCAAGGTCCATTAGCTTATCTTCTGCAACTATAGGACTGGGCAATCCTCTATTTAACAAAATATTCAATCTTTCTCTGAAGGCAATGATTTCTTCTTGCATATCTGAGCACCTTCGTTCTAAATTCTGTACCAGAGTTCTTTTAGTAAAAAATTTCTTTATCTCCAAAATTGTTCTGGTCCTATCCTGAATACCAATTTCTGCAAGTTGATTCTTAGTCTGAGTATTCAAAAAATGTATAAGTCTATTGGCCTCTTCTGGCATATTTCCCAACTCTTGTCTTGATCTCTCAATCTCATCCAGAGCCAATTTAACTAAGTTATTATGTTCATCCATTATTTGAATTGAGGACCAAACATCCTTTATTGATTGAATGATATTATCCCAAAGAATATCATTTATTTCTTTTAAAGGTTTCTCCAATGTGAGATCCTTTTCCAATTCTTTGACTATTTTTTCTAATTTGTTCACTTCTCTTGTTTTATCAGCAACACTCATTTTTGAAAGATCATATTTATGTTCTAGAGTGGCCAATTGTTCCTTTGTTTTGTGAAGCTCTATGGCCTGAAGTTTCATATCTTCCATTGAATTTGTTAATTCATCAGTGTTCAAATTTGCAGTGTTGCTTTGTGACAATTCTGCTGGCTGACCTGTTGTTGCTGTACCTGTCACTACTCCTGCTGTAGATACTGGAATATTTGCCTGCTTATCTTTTAATGCATTCTCAAGCTCTTTTTCAGTTGCAGTAAGTTGCTCATTCAATTTTAAGAGCAAATCCATTAGTTCTTCCTCAGAATTTTGTTTGATGATTTATGCAGTCTGTGGATGTCTTGAGGCCGGTAACTTTAATTGTTTTCTCAGAGCTGCAATATCATCATCTTTTCTCTTGATCAAAGCTTCAATACCTTTCACATATTTAGGATTATGAACCAAACCAATGATTATTTCCTCTAAAGTTTTGATTCTATTATCCTTAGCCTGGGAGGAGGCTTTTTCAAGCTGCAACTGTGTATTAGTATTATCCAAAGAATCCTGCAAATTATGGGTCATCATTGATTTATCCGTCAGAGTCGAATAAATCATCTCACCTATTTTCTTGTGTAGCTCAATTTGATCTAAAGTATGGATATCCTTTACTAAGACTTCAAAATTAGTCCTAACGTAATCTGCAGCTGTCTGAGGCTGCCGCACCTTGGGCTTCAAATGGCTCATTAACATCTTACCCTGTTGGATGTCATAAGCTGACATCAATCTTTCTTGATTTTTCGGAGCCATCTTCAAATATTGGTTGTACACTTTAAGTCTAAGTGGATCGTTCCTGGCCTTTATATTGGTGAATGTTCTTTTGATGTCCCAGGCAGTTTTTACTGGAGGTTTGAAAGAATATATTTCTGCACTTTGTTGCCTCTGTATTCCCTGTTTTTGAAAATTAGTGGATGTCCCACTACCTGTATATGTTTGCTGACTGTCTTCTCTTCCCTGGCTGTCAGGGATTTCTTGAAATGATTCATCTTCTGGAAGGGGAGTTAATTTATGCCTTTTAACATCTTGCTGTTCAGAAGAGCCACCAATAGGAGTAGTTGTTTCAGCCTCTCTCTTTTTTCCCTTTTCTATATTCAGAGGAGTTTGTAAAATAGAAATTTATGGCTCACTGATCTGAGTAGGAGGAATTTGTCCTTGACCTTGTTCTTTAGAAGTCTCTGGTTGCGCTGTCATTATGAATTTTTCAATTATTTGTATATCAGACTCCTTTTCTTTTCCTTTAGATTCTACTGCTACTGTACTAATCTCCTGCAAATTTTGTTGTAAAGTCCTGGCTGAAGAAGATCACTGCACCTGTCCAAAATAATCTAGGTCAAGTATCTTTTCAAGATCTTTCATTACATTTTCAACGTTGACCTACTCACTATAATTTTCAACCAATGTCCCTTCTGTCCATTCATCCATATTAGCATATTGTTCTATTTCTGGGATTCTTTGATGGATGTATGGTGACTGTTTATTTTTCATTCTTCTATCACAGATAAAGTTCTTTGGATCATAAGGCACCCAGTAGAAACTCTTTTGTAGTCTGAGATGGTCTTCTAAAATCCTTTCGGCTTCCTGTCCAGCTTCCCTAGAGTTACAAATGAAGGGACCTAATTGGCTCTTGATCCTGAGTTGAGCCTTTTTCTTTTCATTGCAAAAATGAATTATATCTGAATTATTCATCTGTCTGAAATATTCTAATGCAAAGAGTCTCATTGGGACATACTTGGGTAGTTTGAATGGGCATAATTCACATCCATATATCCTGATCTCTGTGTAGTTTTGATATAGGTACCAGTCACCTATCTTGTACTGCTTTGAGAGCTGAAGGATTTTCTTGATTTAATTGTTAATTCTAGGAGGAGAGACTCCTGTCAACAAGGTAGTTGCAGGATGAACAAAAAGGTCGACAAACTCATTATAGGAATAAGGAGAATCAGAGAAATTGTGAGTAATGGCAGACCAAAAGATGACTGACCTAGGATTCCATTTGGCATCAAGTTTCTTAACATAAAAAGGGAAATGTTCTGACTGAAAGTAAATCATAAGATGATATATGACAGAAGAATACTTAAATACTCTCTCATTCTCAAATCTCATGAGCTGATCATGGATTTTGTCAGCAATATAAGATGCAAAATCGTACTTGACAGCAGGAGGCTGTCCAGGGGTAAAAATGGATAACAATACTAGGGTTAAGTGATCAACATACTCACTAGTATTGAAGCCCATTATGGAAGATATCATGTCTAAAATAACTCTACCCTCATCAGTAAAGAAAGTATAACCATAAGGGGGAGGGTTTTTAGGCTGATGCTCTGGTAACATGAAGGTTTGGCATAGGCAGTTTAACTCTTCATGGGATAACTTAGTAGATTTCTCAAGTAATTCAGCCATGGACAGGGGAGTGAGAGCTTGACCAGGTTGGAATTGTAGCATTTCATTTATGGACTGAGCAGTTATTGGGAAAGGACATTTTGACTTGGGGATAAAACTGCTCGTTGGTTGGGATCATAATTTGCGTAGCAATAATGGATTAACTCAGGAAAAATATGGACTGATGGGAGAAGGTACATAGGAAGATTTGATTCCCAAAGTCCAAAGATGTCAGAACCATTCAAATAATTGTCTCTGCAGCGGCAAAATATTCGAAGAGGATTCTCACAGAGACGCAAGTCCTTAATTTGAAAATCCATATCGGCTAAAGGAAAATAATCCAAGTCCTTGTGAGGGGCATTGATGGGCACGACATTCAGAGCTACGGGAACTTCCATTTCTGGTTCTTGTGGATTCAGAAATGGAATTTCGGGGTTTTTGTGGAAAAGGGGCACAATTACCAGTTTTGGGAATATAATTGCAGTTCTGGGAACAAAAAAGACCAAACTGAACTTCTTTTCAGACCTTAGTGCAGAATTAAAACTAAAACCGGGATTTTTTATAGAGTTTAGCGGGGAATTGGAATAAATACCTGTTTACAAGAAATGAAACGTGTTTAAACAGGCGCTGGTTATGGCAGAAGAACCCTGAAATACTCGACTTCAATTCTCTTCAGCAAGGTAACGGTCAGCAAGCGTTAACAGTTGGTTTTTGAATTTTGTTGCATGCAAGAGTGGCTAGCGCACGGAACAATGAAAATGACGCAGACGCAATTTGTTTTATTTACAAAGTCAAAAGGGTGGCGGGGAACAATGAAAATGACCCGAAAAAGATTAGGGCGAATTTGATAAGAAATTCGCGTCACAACTCTCCCTCCATACGCCAGCCAACTTCGGACCCGAAAAAGATTAGGGCGGAATTCATTTGGTTTTTGCGTCACAAAATTGGCCGACGTCAGCAGGCTATTTTGGAACGCGAATTTGGTTTGAATTATGGTTTATCGCCGTTTGAAGTCCGGCGGGCTCGACTTAAGAGAACCGGGGTCGTGAACATTGTTCAAATATAAAAATCCCGCTTAATAAAGAGACAAGATTGTTGTGCTTTCGGAACCTGACCCGAGGATTGGACATGAGTTAACAAACAAAAGGATAGCGGAACCAGACTTGCACCCGTGGTCAAGCCCTGTACCAAAACCACGAGCGGAATCACAAAAGCGGGTTTCCCATATCGCACCGCTTTTGCGGAGTAGGCGGTATTTCCTATTCGCGAGCGATTCCATAGGGAAAGCGACACGTGGCGAAGTGACCCCCGGAAAACCACCGTTTAACCCGCGCCATCGCACGTTAAAGCCCGACGTTGGAAGCCGAGCGAAATTTCCAAGAGTCGTTGATTTGGAGAAGGGCCATCGGACGGTGGTCACACGTTGAACTTGCCCGGAGGTTAACTAAGGTGTGCGGAGGATAGCCAGGTACAATACGAGTGTTTGATTGGTTATTGATATATATAGGTGGGGCCGGAGTATAATGAAATTTTTTAATTAAACGATTGGCAGATAATTAGCATAAGTCTGGAGCGTGATTGTTGTAAGGCTGGGTGGTGAAATATAGAGCCGAAAGTTCATTACAATTTATTTAATTAAAAAGAAACGTGGAGTATAAATACAAAGTCTTCGAAAGTTAAACATTGATTATAAGGCTTGGAGATAATATAAAGTCGGGAATATAAATTAAAGTCCAACCATTGTGGATGGTATTTATTTATCAAATTCTATGAATTTGATAAATAAACCCGAAGAAAGAAGAAGTCAATGAAGACCCAGGCTGGAGGAAAAGAACGGGGTAAACCAGGGGAAAATGCTGACAGAGCGATTGTAGACACACCAGCTCTCCTTAGGGGTCCAATTTCAGTTTTGTTGCGTCACACGATGCTCTCTCTTCTCTGGCATTTACTTGTATTGAAGATCACTATTCTAGGAATAAGGAGTTATTTTCTCCAAAAATAACCCTAGCCAAACATTGAAAATGCATCAAGGATATCTTTCTATGCTACATAAGTACATATGTTCTACTTCTAAATCATGTCTTGGAAGTGGTTGTTTTGCTGGAAATTATTCACCAGTTGGTTTCATACCAAAGTCTTTTTCACATTTTCAACATCCAATACATGAAAAAGATAATAGTTTAAAACAACATAAATATTTGAAATTTTGCAAGAATTGTCTGGCACACTTTGAATATGAATTTTGAAGTCAAGTGCATGATGCTGTATAGGATCAAGTGTCATTTTCAATACCAAATGTTTCACAAGAAACTTCTCAACATGCTACCCTGCAGTAAGGATTAAATGACAATATTGCATCAACTATTTCCATAATAAAAGTGCACCTCGGTGATAAGACTAAACAACTACAAATGTTGTAGATCTAACAAGACCACACAATCAAATGTATTCCACAAGGCCAATACTGTATGAAAAATGAAAAGGAGTTTGCAACCAAAAATACCTTAGGCAACTAATTCAATTAGATACACCAAACCATCAGCAAAAAGGAAAACCAGCCTACTTGGCCCCAATATTTTCAACTGGGTCCTCTAATTCAACTAATAAAAAGGCCAAAACCATAGCATTGAGATACATTTCATTACACTGTCAATAACAATAAAATTTGACTCAGCCATAACCCTTTCCTTTTAGACCACTGGGTAACAAATATGTTTCCTTTCACCTTTGAGTTTTCAAATTATGCCTACCAAATCTAAGACATTTAAGAAGGGGAACTAATACAACGTTAAAAAGAAAACCAGAGCACACATATAAAATAACAACCCTCCATGAAAAATTAAAATAACACATTAAAATCGAATATAAGTGGACAAGGAAAGATCCACCGCAGTGAAGTTTCACATGCAGGGGACCTTCCTTTAAACATAATTTTTTCTCTGACCTGCAATTTTTTTGTCACTGAGCCATCCTTGTTGAAGTACAAATCCTTTTCCATAGCTCTTGTATTAACTACCTTCTCTCTGTCGCATAATCTCAGAGTCCCTCTTCTGCTTGAGCGATTAAAGGAAATGGGTGAAAAAACTGAAAGAGAAGACAATTGTCTGCCATAATTATCAAACATTACACCCAACTTCTTCCCCTTTCCATTGTTACCCAATGAGGTAGATGTGGAAATTGTTGTCATACTGCCCAAAGCAGAGGCCATATTCTCTTATGCTGAATATAGAATTATAAGATCTTCATATTAGTATGAACCTTAAAAAACATGACTCCCATTGCTAAAAACCACTTTTAAGTTGTAACAGGCAAACTAAACAACTATCGCAACTTTTGGCAACTTCTGGAGCATTAAGAAAGAAACAAACAAAGAGAAATACAATCACAATCCTCATTTTAATGAGACTGGACTATATATTTGCATTAAGATAATAGAAAGAAATCACGACTATATTAAGGCCACCACAAAACAATCTTTAACCAGTGTCTCTCGCGGCCTTCAGGTTGCCATGCTAGAGGTTGCATATTTTTAATTTAAATTCTAGACCTCTCGTGCCCATCTATGAATGCATCCAATGGGATATCTACATCAAATGCTCCTTTATATCCCCAAAAACAAATTTCCTACTACAAGAGCACCAGTATTGATGGATCAGCCCACACCATCCCACCCACTAGAAACGGCGAAAAAGGAAACCCGAGAAAACTTTTGAAATATCTCAAGATGACTATATGGGTGGTTCTTATGAATCAACCAACCATTCAGAACATGCTCATCAATCCAAACCATGAGTATTATGTGACAATATTCAAGCAGGCACTGAATCGGATTTCCGAAGCTATGTTAGAGAAACCCTAAACTCTCACTGAAAATAGGTGAAATGTGGCACCACTCAGAGATTGACATGTGCCAATTGGTACAAGTGGTAGAAAATTGGCATGCTCAAACAATGAGGTGATGCGGGAATGACATGAGGGAGAAAATATCAAAAAAGCCCCAAATCTAGAGAATTAAATCTCATCACCAACCTGAGATTGACAACTTTACATGATGTAGCCTATGAAATCGTAAATGGAGAAATCATAGTAAAAATAAAGTAACCTATGTAACAATAAAGTCGGATTCATCCTGGGAGTGGTAATGGGAGAAATCATAGTGAACAACAGGAAACATGCAGAGTTGCTTACAATCAAATAGATGAAAAAACACATACGAAAAACCTAGATAATAATCATGAACAAGCTTAATATTGAATTATGAACTGTAAAGGAACTTACAAAATGTGACATTACGAACCTGGTCAAGCGCACAAGCAAAAATATCCTGGACATGACCTTGGTTGACAAGTTGTATTGCTCATGATGCAAGAGGATTTGTACCTGCACTGCCAAGTCAATCAAAATCCATCATTATCTATGCAATAAATACAAGTAATTGATGTAGTATTTTTTACTCTAAGATGCATTCTTATGATAATGTTAGAACATATGTTGAAAATGTCAAAACATACATGAATAAGCTCCTCTTCGTTTCAAGAACAATTTATTGGAGTCGCATGAACTTGGAACAAGCCTCCCACGATCTGAAAGAGTAGCAACTAAGTCAACAGTGACTTTTTTGTTGCTACACTGGATCGAGGGAGGTTTGCTCCAAGATTAAATCACTCCAATAAATTATTCTCTACTAAACGGGGCCAACCACGTGAAGGTGGAAGCTCTTATGGCTCCCCCTCCCCCCCCTCACATCACTCTCAATTCCCCAATACCCAATCTATATTTCATTTTTTACTTTCATGAGCATAAAAAAAAATATTCAATAACTAATAAAAAAACAATTCAACAAAAAGTACGCAAGGAAACATTGCAATTAATGCTTGACATAAAAATAGTATGATAAATGAGTTTTTATATAACGCAAAAAAACGTTCCAAGTATGGTCATTGGTAACGTTTGTCTTATAATAATACAATATTTTACATTATCGAATTTTCTTTTTCTTCTTCCTATTTTTAAAGCTCCTAATTACATCATCAATATCATCATGCTCTGCTCCTGTTTCGTGCCTTTCGACCCTCACTGCTGACCTAGTTGCGTAGTCACGATGTCTGGTCTCATCCAGTGACGGGGCATCGCCTACAAAAACAGATAATATTAAATTTTAATTGTCGGTTTTTAAATATCATTGAACTAGTTCGGTAATATTAATAAAAAAATTGCAATGAGATTATTTACCTGGTGCACCAGTTGTCGCCGCTGACCTAGTTGTGTAGTCACGATGTCTAGTCTCATCCAGTGACGGGACATCACCTACAAAAACAGATAATATTAAATTTTAATTGTCAGTTTTTAAATATCATTGAACTAGTTCGGTAATATTAATAAATAAAAAATTGCAATGAGATTATTTACCTGGTGCACCAGTTGTCGCCGCTGACCTAGTTGCGTAGTCACGATATCTGGTCTCATCCAGTGACGAGGCATCGCCTACAAAAACAGATAATATTAAATTTTAATTGTCAGTTTTTAAATATCATTGAACTAGTTCGGTAATATTAATAAAAAAATTGCAATGAGATTATTTACCTGGTGCACCAGTTGTCGTCGTTGACCTAGTTGCGTAGTCACGATGTCTGGTCTCATCCAGTGATGGGGCATCACCTACAAAAACAGATAATATTAAATTTTTAATTGTCAGTTTTTAAATATCATTGAACTAGTTCGGTAATATTAATAAAAAAAATTGCAATGAGATTATTTACCTGGTGCACCAGTTGTCGCCGCTGACCTAGTTGCGTAGTCACGATGTCTGGTCTCATCCAGTGACGGGGCATCGCCTACAAAAACAGATAATATTAAATTTTAATTGTCATTTTTAAAATATCATTGAACTAGTTCGGTAATATTAATAAAAAAAATTGCAATGAGATTATTTACCTGGTGCACCAGTTGTCGCCGATGACCTAGTTGCGTAGTCACGATGTCTGGTCTCATCCAGTGACGGGGCATCGCCTACAAAAATAGATAATATTAAATTTTAATTGTCAGTTTTTAAATATCATTGAACTAGTTCGGTAATATTAATAAAAAAAATTACAATGAGATTATTTACCTGGTGCACCAGTTGTCGCCGCTGACCTAGTTGCATTGTCACGATGTCTGGTCTCATCCAGTGACGGGGCATCGCCTCCAAAAACAGATAATAATTAAATTTTAATTATCAGTTTTTAAATATCGTTGAACTAGTTCGGTAATATTAATAAAAAAAATTGCAATGAGATTATTTACCTGGTGCACCAGTTGTCGCCGTTGGGACTGTTGCCCTGTCTTCCTCTCTGGTGGGAAGATCCTCAAGGGAAACATTCTCTGTCATTTAAACAAAAAACGTTATAAGGAAAACCATCAAGGTATAATTAGAAAAAATTATAAGTGGAAATTAATTACCGTCACGGCCCTCACTGATAGTAGCATTGTCGACCTGGTCCCTACTACAATGATCAGGTTGCACGTGAGGATCATCTACATTTGGCTCTAAAATTGGGTTATTTGTGTCGTCGGTAGTGTTGCCTGATTTAAACAAAGTTGTTAGACATTAAATTTATGGATGAAAACAAACATATTGAAAGGTTAATGTTTTACCTTATCAGGCATTCTGGATCTTGGGACCTGCCCCAAGCTTATGCGACGTTCAACTACGGCTTGATAGCCGAAATGGAAAACAATATTTTTATCTTCCTCTGTTGTTTCTGTTCCGAAGTCATCACCCTACATTACATATGTCTGTGTATTTTTAATCATATTTGATAGGATTACAAAAACGTTGGAAGGCGATACAATTAATTATAAGATGTTTAGCTACTTAATTACAATTCTTGCGGCCAATTTCAAGTAGCCACCCTGGCCTAGCTTGTGATGGCCCTTTTCTTCAATCCTAGCTTTGGTTGCCTTTGAGGTGTTAGGCAACCTAGCATCAAAATATTAAAGTCAAATATGATGTAGCACACTTTTATTTTAGACATAGAGAAAATTCAAGCTATTGAATTAAAGTTGTAATTTACCTTGCGGGTCCAGTTGGCATTTTTCCTTCTTTCTTTGCCCTTTTCTCTTTTCCGTCATGGATGAGTTCTCTCCACTCACTCTCTGAAACTGCGAGAGGACGCTCATATCTAGGGTTAAATTGCAATTGTGTCCTATAGGTGTCCCTGGTATATTTCAAATATTTGCCGGCTACCTGAGCCACCGCTGTTCTGTCAAATGTGCCGACCCCAAAAAGGGCTTCTAGATAATCTAGAAGTTCTTTTTTCAGGTTGGAATTCTGGGAATTCCACCCTGTAAGTATGGTTGGGCCAAAAATTACCAACGCATGGCTCTCCGGAATCCTGTAGAACTCATTGTTTCCTACACAGAATAAAACCAAAAAAAGAAGAAGATATTATAATTAATTTAAAAATAAAAATCATGATAAATATGTTTTAGATAAAGTACATGAAATAGTTAAAATATTAAAATTTACCTGGGAGTTGTACATGCTTTATAGGGACACCTTCATCATTCACCAATAACGTGCCATTAATGGTCCCTGTGGAGCTGACACGTGTAGCTCCAGGAAACGCAATAATGTAGTTGGCCATATCAGCCTCATCATTGCCAACACGTTCAACGGTTGGCTGGGTGTCTGCTTGGGCAGGGTGTGTTTCTTGGTTGGCACCTAAAGGAGTATAAGGTGTATGAGAGGGTTGTTGGGAAATCTCTTGCCCTTGTGTCCCACTACCACCAACACTGGGTTCAGCAAGTGCCAGAAAACGCTACATACAAAGAACTTTTTGTTAGTTTAGTCAATGTAAAAATTAAAAATCAAACTATCACAATTCATCTCATGCAGAACAAAAAAAATATCCTTTTGACTTTTTACTATTACCTGATATCTTTCTAGCTGCCTCATAAGATGTTGTATCCTCTCTTCTGTTTCAGGTGTTTGAGGCGCGTCTATCAAAGTATTAAATTCCGACCTTGCATCTCGTGCCTTTTTTTGCAACAAGAACACTAGAGATAGGGATGAAGAAAGCTCTTCCTCAAAGAGGGAATCATCGGGCGTACCATGGCTAGGTGTCTGCATATTTGAACAAAATAAATATTATTTCAATTATGTAAATAACTAAAATACCTGAAGATAGAGCAATGCTGGCACTTTACATGTTCTTCCGCTGGCCTCTTTCCGCGATCATCCCGACTCTGGGTTGTTCCTGCACTGCTCTCATCAGTCTGCCACATTGCAATAAAATTATAAATGTAAAAACTTGAAAACAATATCTAACTTAAAAACACAAAATGAAAACTGAAACAATTTCTAATAAGACACCGGACGACAGAGTTAGAGTTTCAAATATGCCTTGCATTGAATTCAGTCCTAGAAACATGTCATTGCACATTAAGGCACCCAAACAAGAGACGAGTTGACAATGAAGACCTTATTGAATATATTGTTGGAGCAACTTCTAGTAAACTTGTTGTGAAGACCTTGAGGACATTTTTTGGAGCAACATTGTTGAAGCTGATGGTATAGCATTGTTGGAGACGATCTTGAAGGGCCTTGAAGTGAAGCTTTTGGAGCAACTATTGAAAAATCCTTAGAGCATTTAAGTAAGGCACTTTCTATCTTCCATCATCTTTTTCCTTTCAATATCCTTTAAACGATTTTGTTGATATTTAATGTTTGAAATCACGTTATAATTCCTTGATTATATGTGTTTGGGGACTAGAATAATTTCACACTAAACCATGCAAACTTAAAAGTAACTTAACAGATCCATAAAATAATAATAATCATAATTCCTAATTTCCTATTGTACGATATGATGCAAATTATTCAAACATGAAGCAATGAAGACATGCAATGTCTGAATTTCAATATTGATGAACCAATACAAGAAGTTAGAAACTACAACTTTGATTCAATACTCTGTGTCCTAACTCCAGGAAGGAATCTAGTTTGTAGTACAGAACATGCATCGTGTATTATCAATTCTTAATTGACAACAACTAAAGGTCATCTACCTCATCAATTCCTTCCCATTTTTTGTTTTTATGTTATATTCCTTATAAAAGTGTCAAATTTCTCTCAAAGTAAGCAACCATTGAATAAAATAAAAAATAGTTGAGATATGATTGAAAAATGGTCATTTATTTCTTGAAAGGATCTTCACAATTTCTTTGGTTGTTTTTCATCTCAAGAAACAAGAAATGACCTAAGAAACTATCATGATGTAATATAAGAAACAACACGGTGCAATGGCCATTTTCAAATCCAAATGATGTCCATTGAGGACATGGCCTTTATTTGGTTCCTGTTTCATAGGAGTTTCAGGTATAAATGGAACTTTTTTGTACCATTTCCAGTAGTAAAAAGGGAAAACCTTGTTTTTCCATGGGAAATAATTTACCTTTCCTTTTTCAAGATAATCTAAATCACAAAAAATATGAACTATACTGCACACATTCTTGGATAATGTGAAAGTGGAAAAGGAATACCCTACACAAGTGATGCACACATGTACCTTTGAACACTAATAGATTTTTGTAGTTGAAATGCAATGCTTGTTTTCATTTAAATGTAGGGTTTTTAAAGCAGGGAGAAATAATGGCTGCCAAATTAATAAGCGTTTCTTTGGGAAAAATTTAAATCTTGTATTGGGTGATGAAGATAATAGAGGGTATTGAATCTTGATTCTTGACATTGTTTTTAACTTGAATAACTCAAATGATTATAAATATCAGTCGATGAGTTCTTTTTTCAAGTATGTCACTCAAAACTCTTATGTCAAAGCATTGTATGATGGCTAGCATTTGCTTGTTTCCCTTTCTTCAGTTCAATGTAAAAAGTATATTAATATATTAGAGCACGAATGATAACTACAATTGTTTGCTCTGCAGTATATCCAGCCCCAAGATTATGAAAAGTTTTCTCAAGTGGAGCTATTTGGTTAGGCTGTAGGGTCAACCCTCTATAGGAGGAAGGGCTTGCAGTAAGAACTTACCATTTTGCAAGAGCTGAGGGCCAATGCTGTTCTGCAAGAGCTGAGGGCGAATGTTTTGTTTTGCAAAAAATAGAGACGGAGTCTTTGTTGCGGAAACTCGGGGCGGTGCGGCGAATGCTGAGGGCGAATGGTGTTCTGCAAGAGCGGAGAGCGAATGCGCGCGTGACATCAGACGTTAATGTAGCACACATGTACATTTGAACACTAATAGATTTTTGTAGTTGAAATGCAATGCTTGTTTTCATTTAAATGTGGGGTTTTTAAAGCAGGGAGAAATAATGGCTGCCAAATTAATAAGCGTTTCTTTGGGAAAAATTTAAATCTTGTATTGGGTGATGAAGATAATAGAGGGTATTGAATCTTGATTCTTAACATCTACAGAGAACCCTACAGCCTAACACAATCCAATGGAATTGACCAAAAAAACCCAAATAGAGTCAACCCTACTATAGGAGGAAGGGCCTGCAGTAAGAACTTACCATTTTGCAAGAGCTGAGGGTGAATTCTGTTCTGCAAGAGCTGAGGGCGAATGCTGAGGGCGAATGCTGAGGGAAAATTCTGTTCTGCAAGAGCTGAGGGCGAATGCTGAGGGCGAATGCTGAGGGCAAATTCTGTTCTGCAAGAGCTGAGGGCGAATGCTGTTCTGCAAGAGCTGAGGGCGGATGCGCGCGTGATATCAGACGTTAATATAGCTATTGCGACGGATACGAAACAATAAAATCATTTTTATGTAGCGTGCATATAATTTTCATTTTTGTATTTTAGCGCGCATATAAGTGTCATTATACCGACGGCGGAAAAGGCGTCGCTATTGCAACGAAGGCCTCCAAACGTCGCAATTACAACACTTAGACATTGTGTCACACTTGTAGTCATCGCAATAGCGATGCGTTGGGCCATAGTGTCACCAGTGCGACGTCTTCCTCCAAACGTCGCAATGGCGACACTTTTCTAAGTGTCGGTATTACGACACCTTTCTATAAACGTCGATATAGCGACGGTTTCGAGCGGGATGGAAAAAAATTGGGGAAATTTCCGACATTTGGTCAAAAGCGTCGGAACCAAGTGTCGGAATTTGCGCCAAATGTAGTAGTGGCTCCAACTCAATAGTATGCCCGAACCGTCGTTCTGGTGGTCGCCACAGTGGTATGTCCCCAAAGACTGTGGGGTAGCAGTCCAATATAGACTGCACATAGGAGTGTATAGACTACTCTGTGACTCGTGCTTCTAAAATAAAATGCTCCATTGGCCACTCTATGTCCCCCTTCCAGAAATATGCCTGAATTTAGTGTGCTAAGACTGTCTGGGGTGGATATGTGTGCATGCCTCTGATCATCTGGCGCTTCCCACTCTTCTTGTTCGTCCACTCCATCTCAAATGTCTCCCAATCTGTAGTGACTTTTCCCCGTGTAGTCAACCACTCCACACCCAATATCACATTGGTGTCTGGGATGTCAGCCATAAAAAATGATCTGTCACCGTATATGTTACCATGGTTATTGCTAATGCTAGAACATATCTCATGCATTGCATGGTCCTGGCACTTGGCACCAATACAGATAATCCATCAAAACTATTGGTTGGTATGCCCTCCTCTGCGCTAGTTGAGTATCAATGAAATTATGTGCAGCCCCAGTGTTCAGCAATAATGTAACACACTGTCCTTGGACCGTACCTCAGACTCTTAGTGTCAAATACTTGGGAACTCGTTGCAAGGATGCAAGGACTCCTCCATTTGGTGCAAATTCTCCTCCTCTTAGTGGTGGTGGATCTCCTCTTGGTGGTCATGGTGGGTCTCCTCCTGGTACATCAACATTGGCATCTCCTTCCAACTCCTCATATTCCTTTTCTTCTCCTTCACTTTTGGAGAAGACCTTAATGTAGTGTGCCTTCCCTGCGGCACAATCATGACACGACGCCCATGGCTCTTGGTAAGTGAAGCATAGCTTCCTTTGTCTCAAATCCCTTTGGGTATCATCATCCAAAGGCCCATGGCCAGGTTTCCCCTTCGGGGGTGGAACCCTCATGTCTTTCCCCCTAAATTGAAATGCCGATTTTTGGGGAAATACAGCTCTCATCCTTGGAAAGGCATCTTGTAGATCTGTAGTTCCCCCAGGTGCGTCCTGAAGTGTAGCTAGTCTAGTGAATCTGACTAGTCCACACAAAGGATATTCTAGTCTGTCGATAAACATATACACCCTCTTGGCTACAGACAGATATGGAACCATCACTGAGAGCTTTAGGAACTCAGAGATATAAGTCTCTGGGTGCCCTCTCCATTTGAGCTTGGCTAGCTCGACAAAATTTTCTTCTGGGTCCTTCTGGTCAAACCTCTCCACTAGTATCTGGGTGAATTTTGAATACATAGTTACCACTGCGTGACCTAATGTGGTCATCTCATGGAACCACCAATCATGAGCTTCCCCTTCAAGGTGCAGTGCTGCCACCTTGATGGCCTCTGACTTCACCATGTAGTTCAGTTAAAAATAGATGTCTAGCTTCTCTACCCAAGCCTTTTCCGTACTCTTTGATGGCCTATCAAAATTAGGCAGAAAAATTCTACCTGCAGTACACTGTGGGTCACTACCCTATGTGTACCCACCTCCTCTGTTATAGCTGCGAGGTCTACAGTTGTCCCTCAGATGAAAAAATTCATTGAAGGTCAAGTGATCTCTGAACTCTTGCCTATGAGATATGTACACCACAAAATACTCATTGTAATGATCCTCCCTTGTCCCCTAGGTCCTCTTGCTCCTATCTCTGCGACTAATAAATTCTTCATGGTAGAGTTTTGTGAGGTATGTGGCACTAACGTTTTTTCAGGCCAATGGTGAGAGGTGCCCAATCCTTCTCCATTCTGAAACCCCCTCAGGATTTCCCTATGTCTTCTTTCTTAGGCAACTCTTTGCCCCATTTATTCTATTTTATTGGTGAGCTCCTACATAGATTTGAGGAGGAGGTTCCCAAACTCATTCCCGTCATCCTCTTTTACCATTGGTGCCTTCAATTTATCCTCCTCCACTGGAACACAGTCTCCTTTTCTGGATGTGATCTCAATCGTATGTTCTTTGCCTCTGTACTGCCTTTTCCGGTTTGAAATGTCTTCTATATATTAGGCTGTCATAGATTGGTTTCTCCACAGGCTGAGCCAAGTCTATGAGCTCTGACACGACTGTAATATTCCAAATAGGAAAATGAAAACAATAAAAAGCATACAAAGACTAAATCTACAGCAGTATGGAAAACACATTAAAAACACCATGAAAAGAGATAGAACTGTTGAGCCATTTTATTAAAATAATGCAGATGAAAAATAAGTACAACAGTGCTAAAAAAGATAGCACTGTAGCCGATTAAGAGGGATGGAATGGCCATCAAAATCTCCCACCCAAAACACTGCTCTACTGCTTCTCTACTGGACTCTTCCTCAATGCTACCCTATTCGAAATGCTACTACTAGTTGAATAGGGCTGCGTAGATGAGGCTGATATGTTGCTCAGAAAATTTCAAGATTTTAACCATGGACTCTACTCAAGAAACTCAGAAAACCCAGAAAGTATTTCTGGAAAGGCTGACCTTGAAAAATCACCCTCCTAGGGTTTGAAAATGCACAACTGCTGGGTATGTAGAGCGATGGGCTAAACTGATAGATAAAATGGCTGCAACTGCTCCCTAGAGCTCAAATATTGAAGGGTTGATTCCCTCACTGGATTCCAAGCGGAAAATCCTTGGAATTTCTCCCTCTCTAGAACCCCTCTGCTGCTGGATTGCATATGTCATTGGGTGACTGCATTGCTATAGGAGGGACTACATGTGTCCTGATGCCAAGATACTAAATTTTCTCTCTTCGAACAATAAAACTCCCCTCCTGAGTGGGCACTCGAAGTCCCTTGAGGATGAGATTTGGATCTCTGCTCGAATACACCTGTGTGCTAAACAACATTGCAGACTTGGCTAAATAGCTCAAGCATGTTGAAGTCGTAAAGACCAAAAATAAAAATATGAAAGAATGATTTCCATGGCTTCCATCACCCCCTTCTTATTCTTGTGAAACCCTAACATCCTTGGGTCCACTCATTAACTGCACTGCTAGTTGGCCCCTTGGATTTCACACTTGTTGCACATCCTTGGATCCACTCATTAACTACGTTGCTACTTGGCCCCTTGGCTTTCACACTTGCTACAATGCCCTCTTGGCCTCTTGGTCCCACAAGAGTTGCACTATCTAGATTAGCTTTGGAAAAGAGGTTTTATTCTAACTGTTGGGTTTATGGGTCCCTTCACCCTTTTATTTACCTACTGAACTTAAGAAAAACAAAATTGGAAATAAATTATATTTCTAATTCTCTATCAACTAATTAGGAATATTACATAATCTAAATTGTCAGGTTATGATTATAATATTGGGTCTTTATTGCTCTATAGAAAGGCTTTCAAAATGTTTCATTCAATTAGTAATTTTCGTCTGTCAAGAATCGAAGAAAATTTGGAAAAAAAAGGTCCCACATTTTATTCATATGTCATAGAAGAGAGTTTGGTCCATTAGAAAATATTGCAATGTCAAGGATGCAAGACTTATTTCCAATGCATGGAGAGTGTATGTAAAATACAGACACCACATATTCCAAATAATTTATCAAGACAAGAAATATACAATCTATACAAAGAATATGCAAAAGGTGTTGAAGGATATGGTAGTTTTATTACATATCACTATTTTGTGAAGATATGGAGGAAATAATTCAAAATGTGCATATTCCTAAGAAGAAAAAGATGGGGGTTTGTAGTACATTAGAGTCTCTTAAATAAAAAAGGGATAAATATCAAGGGGAATAAATAGGTAAGCATTCATAACATTATTTTTTAAAATTGTATAGTTATAAACTATGTAAATGTATTTATTAACATGTTTCTTTAATGTTATGTGTATAATCCATTGTAAAAACACTTCAAGAGCATCACAAAAACAAACAAGTGAAAGGAAAAAGTTTTACAAACATTGAAAGAAGTGTTATGATGATTCAAATAAATATTTGGCTTTGATAATTGATGGTATGGACTAGAAGAAAACACTTCTACCACATTTTTTCGTCCACCAAAAAATTTACAGGAGGAAAATTTTATTTAGTTTCACTTGGTTGGTTGTATGATCTTCAATGAGAAAAATTCGCCAATGGTTTTCTTCATAGCTCCAAATATTCGTAATGATGGAAATCTGACAATAACCATAATTCATGATGTGCTTTCTCATTCATTTGGTAATCTTCTTAAATTTTTTTATCTATAATTGGACAACACTTGTCGTGAAAACAAAAATCAGATTGCTTTTGGATATCTAAACATGCTTGTTGAATTGGGAAATTATCAAAAGGTAAAGGTTGGCTTCCTTCTTGTTAGACACAATCATGACCATATTGATCATATGTTCAGTTTTTTTTTCAGTATCATAGAGTAGGAAGGACATTGGAGGTTTCCATCATTAATTGAATGTATTAATAAATCATACATTTCAGAGCCTATTTTTCATGTGGTGGAAGAAACTATTGACATGAAAAGTATTATTTTGGGATCACATTGTGAGGAGAAATGCATTGAAAAACTTAATTACATTAGCTTCCAACATCAATTTAGTATCAAAAAAATTGATGGGAAAACACTTATATGGGGAAATAATTATTCAAATACTGCATGATGGGCACCATCATTAGGTTTGACACTTTTGAAGTTCATTCCATATTATCCAATATTTGCATCAAATATAGTTATTACAATCAGTTGTTGAAGTTCATAATGCACAGAGGCAGAAGAGAGATATAAATTATTCTAAATGGCTATAAGAAATTAAAAGATCTATTCAATATACATATGAGTAATTTGATGTTACTGATTCAATTTGGTGCCCGAGTGTTTTTTCAATAATTAAAATGATATGATTTCAAGATCAACACGTGAATATATAATTTTGAAGACTCCATTTATTTGGCCACAAAATGTGTTAAATGAACATGAGAAAAGAAAAATTGTTTAACAACAACAATCTTAAGTTATTATTAATTATTCACAGATAGAGGAAATATAAATGTAGATTGGTTCCAAAGGATCTCGTGCACAACATTAAGCCCTCGAAGACCTTTACAGGGGTTCAATACAGGATATTAAGGAGGTTTGCATGGTCACATCTTTATAAAATCAAGATGCACATGGATATCCATTTTTGGTTTCCAAAGTTATAAAGGTAATTTCAAAAAATGAAAATGTTGAAGGTGTTGAAGTACATTGTTATGCCACAAATACACACCCATTCAATGGTGTGTACAAGCCAGAGATGGTAGTTGATAAAAAATTGGCAGAAAGAGAAAAAGAAAGGCTACAAATATAAATCGTCGCCACAGAAACCTATAAAAATTGGAGGATGTTGACATACTTGTTTATGAATTTAGTTTAACAAAGGGAGGAACTCTTCACTTCAAGATGATAAATAGTATGAAGAGGCTGCTACTAGAAGAAGCAATGTTGAGATGGGAATCTGTTGAACCAAGACATAGATCTAGAAGACTTTTGAAACCTAAAATGGTGGGCATGCATGTTGACTCAGATGGGGCACTAGTTGATGAAAGAGAAGAATATGAATCATTTTCATCTGCATCCAGTCATTCGTATGAATAAGTGGATTTTTATGGTGTGCAAGAACATATGAGTGATTTTAAATAATTGTCTAAGACAATTAATATAGATAATGTTTGCATGGTAATTTGAAATATATATTTAAACTTACATATGATCTTACATGAAATTATGAGTCATTTTTATGTTTGTTGGATTATATGTTTGAATTATGATGAATTCATTTGTTTAGAATATCCACAATGCAACAATAACCTAGAAATAATTTATGTTTCATTCAATCTACAAGTATTGATATTTTGATTAATTTAGTCATATAATTTTTTCATAATTTCATGGTTGAAATATGTTGAAAACTTAAATTTTTTTAATGATATGGTTGAAAAATTGTCAAAAATTTAAGGTTTTTCTGAGTTATGATATTTTATCTTTAAGACTATCGTTGAAAACAATTATAATTTTAGGGATTTTTAGTGTTGTGATATTATATGCTTATCGACATGGATGAAAATTGTTGGAATTTTAATGTGTTTTGGATCCCATTAATTTATCTTTAACACCATTACTAAAAAATGTTGAAATTGTAACTGGAAGAGAAAAATGTTATTCTACCAACAACATTTTTCGTTCTCAATGTGTTGTTTTTCATTTATATTGCACAAAAAAATTGGTTTTTACTGCCATTTTTAAAAATTGTTGAAAATTAACCCTAAAAAAATAAAACAATGTTCCAGAATACACACTTTTTATTTTTGGGCTTCTTTTCATGTTTTTTGGGGGTTTTTGGCTAGGTTTCTCATTTTTAGTTTATAGTTCTCGTTTCAAAGTTTTGCAGCAATCTTGAAAAAAATTCTTGAAAGTACTGTGACCTACAAAAATAATTTTGGAAGGTTAAAAATAGCTCATTTGAAATTATTTTTTGTTAGCTCAAATGGGTTTTTTAGAAAATTTTATTTCATTTCCCAGTTTGAGAGATATGAGTTATTGATGTTACACATGTACGGAATGTTGTGTGGCTACATGTACCACGAGTTTCTGAAATTATTTTCTCACTCCACATGTCATCAAAATTTAAGTGTCTTATATAAATGGAAATATATATTCAATACCTCAAATGAATCTTTGACGAAATTTTATTTCATCACTTGTAGCAGAAGTTATTAGAAAAGTTGCAGCAAGAGGTCTATAATGTGAAACAAGCCTTTACAACATCTCATTGGATAGGATAATATATCGGACAAGCCACCATGATTTTACTAAGTATACTAACAAGAATCAAAGTTATGGGTCACTCACAAACTTAAGGTTATGGGTCAACCACAAAAAACCCTTATCATCAAAGTCTATTTCCTAAGCCGCACACTGTTAGTATCACAGTTGGTAACAAGCATTACATGGTATATCTATCCTCGAATCTTCATTTTTCATGGTTATGGGTCATCCAAAAACCCACGCTTCATCAAATTCTCTTTTATAGATCACACACTATGAGTATCAAAGTTGGTCACAAGCATTACAAGGTATCTTTATCCTCTGATCTTCATTCATCACAGTTATTGGTTAAACACACAAAGACTTTCTCTTCAGTGGCTCTTTAAATTCAACAAATGCTTCTTAGGAGGGAACTTAATGGAATGGGAACCGTTTCTTCTTAAGGGGGGAAGAATGATCCGAATGGAAAGTGGCATCCACCCATGATATTTATCCACCCATGGTATTGTAAGTGGCATGTACCCATGGTATTCATCTACCCATGGTATTGTAAGTGGCATCCACCCATGGTATTTTTTATCTTTTTTTCTTAGTCTCAATGGATTCTCCTTCATAGCCCATTCCAATTTTTATAAGAAAGGATATTTTAGCATTTAGAATCATGTCCAATTTTTTCAGATCCTTTTATATGTTGAAGATTCATGTTCAGTTCATTTTGATATTTTTCTAGATTTTTTCTTAAAGTGATTACTTCTTCCAATTTTTCACACTCCTCTCTTTTTTCTTTTAATTGTTGTAGAAAAATTTATTCCATCTTCTTTGATTCTTATAACTTCAATTTTAATTGAATTATTTCCTCAAAATATTTTTCTTCTTTAACATATTTCAACAAAATTTCTTTCTCTTTCTTATTATTCTACTTTAGTCTGTCAATTTCTTCTACGGAACTCATTATATCCCCCTTAAGGTATACCTCACCTTCTTCTTCATCACTCAACTCCCAGTCCTTAAGTTTATTATATTCTGACTCTAAGTCCATAAGAAACAAATCACTACTTCCTTTATCATCATCCAAATATTCATTTGTACAATTTGAGGAAATGTTCTCTTCTTGTGTGTGAAATATCTTTCTTTTAAACTTTTTCTTAGTCTTTAATCTATTCTTTTCTTTCCCTTTAAAATTACTCTCTTCATTCTTAAAATTAAATTTTGACGCATTGTGCCCCACTTTACCACGATTAAACCATTTAAATGGATTTTTTACCTTTACTTATTCCTTTCTTCAACCTTCTCACAAACTTTTCTTCTTCATCACCTAAGTTTGAACATGAACTCTCTTAGTCTTTAGTGGGTTTCTTGTCTTATTTTAAAGCTACATCACGTTTGGGTGTCATTCGTTTTGTTATTCTCATTTCATATGTTGTAAAGGAACAAAGTAGTTGATCCCTTTTTAGTGTCTCAAAGTTGGTTGTTTCTTCAATTATTGACATTAGGGGAGTTTTGAGGTCTAAAATGGACCGCCTAAGGAAATTATTAAATAATAGTGCAAATAATAAAATAATATTAGATTAAATCATCAAATTTTAGAGGGAAAAAGGAAAAAAAACCATTTTTCAACTCGTATTTTCAACTTATCGTCATATGGGTTTACTCAAATTTTGAGTGGAAACATTTGTTGGATGCAGAATTTGATTACGCGTTCAAGAAGTACTCATGTTGCATACTTTCGATGGACCTTTCTACATGAAAAATGAGAAATACATGAAAAATATGATTGCAATCACGTTTTTTCATGTATTTCTCATTTTTCATGTAGAAGCGTGCCTCGAAAGTATGCAACATGGGTACTCCTTGAATGAAGAATTAAATTTTGGATCCAACTAGTACTCTCTCTCGAAATTTGAGTAAAATCTTTGGGAGATAATTTGAAAATATGAGTTGAAAAAATAGTTTTAATATTTTATTATTTTTTACTCTTTTTATTTTTGTACTCCAAAAATGGTGAGTCATCCCCCATGGTTGAAATCATCATATTGAATCCTATTGGTTATTATAAAGTTTATTTTGGTTGTACATTTTTCTTAGGAGGTCCATTTTGGACCTCAAAATTCCCCTAATGTACCTTGGGATTAAACTTTCTAGGTAGAGATATTAATATCTTTTGAACCATTTTAGCCTCTTTAATATTCACACCTAGTACCACCATGATGTTAACTATCTCATCTACTCTGAGAAAACAAATTTCCTCTATCTTCATCATCAATCATTTTTAAGGATTCAAACTACACCATATACACTTTCTAGCCACTTTGACTTTGTTATCTGCTTCATACATGATTTGTATTTTTTCCCACATTTCGTTTGATGTCTTACAATGCATTTCTTTAATAAAATCTAATTTAGCTACTCGATTCAAAATTGCATTCATAGCTTTGGCATTAAATGTAAACTCAAGTTTGTGATACTTTGTACCTATTCTGGGTGGCTCTTCATAGCCATTCTCCACTACAACCCAAATATTTTCACCAAGTGAAATTAAATGTGTCTTCATCCTTATTTTCTTGAAAGCATAATTTGTACCACTAAACAAGGGTGCTTTATTTGTTGAGCATCCTTCTTGACTGCCCATTTTCATGCACTAGATCTCCCTTCAAGTGATTAAGATGACACAAAACGAAGCTTTTTTGGTACCAATTGATGAATACTTAATGATTCATGGGGAGGGGTTGAATTAGTAATTGTGTCTTTTAAATGACAGAATTGTAAATTTTTTTTGCAACTTGTTAGTTTTTCTTTTGTAGTTATAAAAAAATGTATATGTTTTCAACATATTAAAATGAATTAAAAAGAATTCATATAAGAAATGCAGTCAACATTAAACACACGAGGACACCATATATAAGTGGAAAACCATAAAGGGAAAAACCATGAATTTTTGCTAAAGTGGTGTGAAGGAAATATCCTACTCCTATTATTACATCAAGCTTTGTACAAGCTTCTACCCATAGGAGGATACTACGTAATTTTTTTTTGCAAGCTACAAATTGTTGGGAAGCCTCTACTTCCACTTTTACACGCTAAACCTACTCTTTTTTAGGCTACTACCTGAAAGGAGACTACAATCCCTTATCAAAATACAAGTATATTTTACTGGTTACTTGGTCTTTGTCTCTTTTATTAACTCAATGTCTACTCTTATTCAACTAGTTATTCTCTTTACTTCACCTTATCAAATATACTCTATGTTCTTCTCCTCTTTATATTTCTCTCCTTATTATGTTTTTCATAAATTATTTCACACACAATATTTAGTTCTCTCTTTCTCATAATTCAAATCTCTAAGTTAGATTTTATTAACAATTGTATCTTTTATAGAAAAGGCTTGTTGATTGTTTGTATTACATCCAAGAATCTGAAATGAAGGGTTGCATTTTCGAATTCCAATAGTCTTAGTGGTCCATCTTCTTCAATTCTGAACTTGAAGATCAAGTCAAGTCAAAATGTATTTGTAATATTGGAAAATTAATATAATGCGAGCCAACAATAATGATTGCACTATATGAGATAAAATTGTAACTTTAGCCCATATTATTTCACATATTAGTGTCTTCTTGTAAATGTAACCTCATAATGTATAACATTGTTAATTTTTAATGAAAAAAATATTTTTTGAGGCCTTAATATTACAAAAAATACTATAGATTGATTTTACTATATATTGTAAATACAAAATTCTCGAGGAAAAATATCATTATCCCTGTAACATGTCCTTTGTTCTAGTATCCTGCATTATAAACTGGGTCCCCGGTTGTGCAGACTGTGTTAATTTGGGTGTAACACACTATCTAATACTACCTTGATAAAAATTTCCTTGTCTTTCACCACTTGACCTTTGTAGTATTTCAGCATATGAAATTAATCAATACATCAGTCTTGAGTCTTTATCACTAAAATTTTCCTTCAGTATTTCCTTGAGTTTTCTCTTCATCTTCATCATTGTATCAACCTTTTCAAAGTATTACCTTGTATTTTATTGGAGTATTTCCTTCATATTCATCTTCATTAATGTATCAATATTCTTCACTTTCAATCAACATCAATGCCACCATATCCAGATCAACATATGACACCAATTCCAATATCTCTAACAATATATGTACCATTTTATTTTATTTTTCAAACGCAGTTAAGAATCATTTTATTCGTTATTTTTTTCTTTAATGGAAATTAAAAATGGTATCTTCTACATCTAACAGGGCCATGTTATGAAGGAATCCATCTTCTACCCCTGTGTAAAAAATACACTTAGTATTAATAGGTAGATATATAATGGTTAAAATTTACTTTACGCCCATATTTTTCACATAGTGGGAAAACCTATTATAACTTAGTTGTCATATCATTTCTAAGGAAAGCCATTATTGGATACTACTCCCAAATTCAGACTGAAGCATCACCATTATTGACCTCAGTATAGATCATTCTAAAATAATGCACTTCCTTGGTATGGAAAGAATCTTGGTTTTGGATAATAATATTGTTGAGGGAGGTTCTTTATTGTACAACTGAAAGACAAAATCCACATGTTAATTAATGATTCACTGGCTATCATGCGGTGATGGATAAGGATACTTTGAATATTTTCACATCGGGATAATAATGGGGATAATACTAAGGAAAACTAGATCACATATAATTAACCGTTGGTGGTTTGTAAGGGGGAAGGTTTTCACTCTTACCAAATTCCTTTGGGTCTAAGATATCAGTGGCTAAGATATATAACCAATAATTCTTAGAGAGGAGGATAGAACCTGATGCAAGAATATTGATGAAATATTCCACAAAATGAATACATCCCAAAAAAAAATATGAAAGGAGAGAACAAGATACACCATAAAACCCCAATCCTTCTGAAATGAGAGTGAAAATTTTGTTACATCTACATTGCACAAACCAATCTATCCTTTTACAAAGTAGGGAACTTTATTTATAGCCTCTTTTTGAGTTTCAATACCATGGGTATACATTGTAGGTGGATACCATTGATAATTACCAGGAGTCAATAACATGCCACTTTTCATTCAGATCAATCTTCCTCCCTTAGGAATAAATGGTCCCCATTGCATGGATTTCCTTCTTTAGAATACTTTGTTGAATAGGGGAAAATGAAGAGATAGGTTTTGTGTGATTGACACATAACTTTGGGTTTGTGGATGACCTAAAACCAAGTGTTATTGATGACAATGGTTTTGTGTGGTTGACCCATAATAGAGGGTTTGTGGATGACCCATAACCATGATGAACGAAGATACGAAGATAAATACAACCTATAATTCTTGTATGCCAACTATGATACTAAAAATGTGCAACCTAAAAAATGGAGTTCGATGGTAAGGGTTTTGTTTAGTTGACCCATAACCATGATGAATGAAGATCCAACGATAGAGATACCCTGTAATGCCTATAGGCCAACTAAGATGATGATAGTGTGAGACCTAAAAAATGGAATTTCGTGTCAAGGGTTTTCTGTGGTTTACCCATAATCATCGGTTTTTGGGTGACCCATAACCATGGTGAGATAGTTCACTTGTCAATCCCATTGGTAGAGATTTGGTGGATTATCCATGTAAATTATCACACGACCCTTTGCAATAAATGTATCAATAAATCGAAGTGCCTTTTTTATGCTTAATAGGAACACTCTTTCTAGCTAAGCCATATAAGCTGAAGTTGGGTTCCCTCTGTTTTATGTTGCTATTGAATCTAGCATGACATCACCATATGAATGATATGTTTATACAAAATCAAGGCCATAACCTTATTTTCATGATCAATTGGAGTAACCTTCTTGTCTTTCAATGGAAATATAACAAAAATACAGTCAACCTCTATAAAATTGTGAAATTGGGTAAACATGAAAAACACGACCTTCAATAAAGATATTGTGCCCCATTACTGGTCAAAATTTTCATCGAGGTACTAAATTATAGTAGGATTAAATTTATTTGGTTTACTTTGCATCTAGACATACCTATTTACTAGTATAGATTGTGACACGTCACTCAAGGGAAGAGTATAATATTTTGAAATTATTAATGGCACACATTGACTATAAATTGCCTCCGCAATACATGGGTTTTCCACTTTGTATCCACTTGGGAACAGACAATATCTGACCATCTTTATCAAGTCAAAATATGAAAATATGTTGGGGAGATATTCATGGACTTGCATATTGTCATTAGTCTTGTGTTTCCACTACTTGAACAATGTGGGTGTCATAGTTGCATCGTTTCCATTGTAGACCCCAAAATTGTTAAGACTAGCATAAATTTTATCCTCGTAGCCCTTACAAGCCTGATTTTCTCAGTTACAAAAATTTCAAGGTTATTGTAGCCAAGGGCTAACATTGAAGAGAACACAACCTCAAGCTACACATTGAAGAGGTTGTTATACGTGAGCCGTGTGTGGCTGTGTGGGAATTTTGCATTGGGATGAAAGAGAGCATAGTCCAAAAAAATAGCATAATCCTTATTGGTAAAGAAAGGGTAGGTGTTGCCCATAATAGATGATCCCATTTGGATAAAAAATTCAAGTGTTGGATTTCTAATTTTCTCGACAAGACGCTCTTGAAGGCACCACTTGAAGGTGGGTAAGATCTTGGTAGTGCATTGAGAGCAACAAGGCTCAAAACCTAGAAAAACATGTTGAGGTTGTATTATATGAGAGCCCTGTGAAGATTCATTATATCTGGGAAGAATTCATTTTTTATAGCTGTGGAAGTGATCTAGGTGCCTGGAACATAGACGTCCACATTCTGCTGAACCCAAACAGACTCATGAAATATGAGAATTGTAGTAGAGTTTCTCTTTCAGAGCGGAAATGGTGATTTTAATTCCAATACAATTCAATGCATGAAGAGTTGTAGGGTATGTTTCATAAAGATTTAGTGTGTTGATTCCTTGTCTCGCAATTAGCTCAACCTTCTTTATGAACACATTGAATCCTAACGTAGAGTGTGAAATATAATAAGATGCAAATCAAAACCAAAAGTATCTTCCCCTTAACAAAATCCTTACTCTTTTGAATCACATAATTTCCATATCCTCCCTCCAACATAGATATCATGCTGGCCACATGCAAGATTGTGTTGATATACACATAGATGACCAGGAAAATTGACATGAAAGCCACGACGTAGATGCCAAAGGCCATCATGTTGTTGATTCCCATGACTGGAATGATGACCATGAAAGTGACAATTATTATCGTGTTTTAAATAACCATGATGAGGAAGTACTATAGGAAAATAAGCTTTAGGCACTTCTAAACCCTAGGCACCACACTCATGACCTTGGTGTAGGTGATATTCTTTCCTGTGTAAATACAGACCACGATGTAGAGCATAGAGGACATGGATATAAATGAGAAAAAGAAGATGAAGACTAGGTATCCACCTTGGAAAAGAAGGAATCACATCCATTCATACTAAATTAGGGCCATTCCTTGGTCAACGCTAGATCTACTTGCCTTCTCCTCGAAGTTGTCCTCATTTTTCTTTATTTTTTGGATCAATGAGCCTGAGAAGAGAGGGTGTCGCCAATCATGGAAAAGAAAAATGGGAGGATTAGGGTTAGTATGATGGGCTCATGTTGTTTCACATATGAGAAAATAATCTTGAAGGCCTTTGACATAATCCTTCACTGATGTTAAGTATGCCATTAAAACTCAGGATATACAGAAAACTTAGACACATGAAAACCTCCCTACCACTATATGTGATTTGATGAACTTTCTCTTAAAGGAAAAAAATAAATAAAAATCAAGCATAGTCATAATAGGGCTTATGGGATTTATCAACTTTGCAATAATTAGATTTATTATGGCTGATCCATTCATCTCTTAGCTGATTGTGTGAGTGATTCAATAATTAGGGATAATGGCCAATAAAACCTTGATTGACATGGAGTTGTTACCTGCTCTGATACCATTAGGGACAGATCTTGGTGGCTAAGATCCAAAACTAATAATTATTGGAGAGGAGGAGAGAACCCAGCGTGAGAAAATTTATGAAATAGTGCATGAAATTAATACATGCCAAAACAAAAATATGAAAAGAGAGAACAAGATACGCCATAAAACCCCATTCCTTATTAAATGAGAGAGAAAATGTCGTTACATCTACATTGTGTAGACCAATATGTCCTTTTATAAAGTGGGGATTGTTATTTATAACATTTTTTTTGAGTTACAATACCATGGGTAACTACCATGGTTAACCACTATGGGTAGATATTGTAGGTGGATACAATGGGTAACTACCACGTGTCAATCTCATGCCACTTTCCATTCAAACCAGTCTTGGGCCATTAACTTGTTTCCTTGAATCCGAGGAAGATGAGTTGATACAAATTGGATAGTTCTATTTTATTTCATCCATATCGATGCAATTGTGGTGGAAAAAGTGGAGGAATAAGGTCATGAGACTGTTTTTACCAGTGGGACCCAGCTTGGCGAAACGAGGTTTGAAAACTTTTGGGAGAATTTTGAGGCATCAAACGACGTTTTTTGGGGCAAAAAAATTGCTTCTTTTATTCACAACATTTTAATGTTATTCTGCACTCAATTTTTTTTTGCAATGGTGCAAGAATCATGTCAATCAAAGTCTGTATGCAAAATTTATGCCACTCAAAAGTTGACCTTCCCATTTTCACACCTATAGTTTGGGAGGATGCCATGTCATCCCCCATTATTCATGGAAAAGGTGCTAGCCACTTTTTTTTATGTAAAAGACTCTATAAAAATCTATGTTATAACTCTAGTTAAGAGTTGATGTAGTCAAAATTAACCACTAGTAGGTTATTAGACGGTGTTATAACGAGACCACTAGGAGGAAGAGTCATTCCATTCTTTTGAGAGAAATTTGTTCCATAGTTGAGTGAAGATAGCCAGGAGAGATAGGCGGTAGAGAAAATAGAGATGATGTGTGCACTGTGGTAGTCCATGAGCCACAAGCATTAATTTTTTATACATACAACCATATTTGTAGATAAAGAAAGAGAGCAAAGCGACCTCACCTTCCAGCTACTTTTTCTCTTGAAAGGGTTTCCCATAGAGAATATCTTGTGTATTATGTGTAGATGATATTATTTTGTAATTATCTAATTTTGTGCATAATTCATATTCACCTCCATGCACTAATTATAGTTAAATATTCAAATCTTAAAGTTTAATAAAAATGTAATAGTGTATAATCTTAGATTTTTAATATAATATTATCAGATCTATTATGATGAACTATCCAGTGGAATATCCATGGTAGCTTACGAATAATTTGGTATTAGAGCAGGTTTCTTTAGGTATTTTGTGGATATTATGGGGATCTAGGCTGTTGAGGTTGAAAATCGTAAAACCCTAATCATGTGCGACAAATTTGTAAATGAACCTCATGATTCTTTAGAGGTGAGGTTTTTTCGACTCGAAAAACAAGTCACAGATATTAATCACAATATAAAACTCCTCATGGCTGCCCTAAGCAAGAATCTAGGGATATATGGAGAATATGGGGGTTTGAATGTAGACGAAAAATTAGAAGGGGGATCGAGAGAACGGGAAGACATGGAAAACCAACCGAAGAAAGAACCCGGACAATATAAACCCAGTTCTAGTGTCGTGAATCAATCCATGTTTAAAGTGGAAGAAAAAATTGATATCAAGACATACCATGGTGAGACAGACGCTCTAAAGCTGAACCACTAGTTGAAAAAACTGGAAATCTATTTTAATGTCCATCAAATCGAGGAAGGGAAAAATATCTCATTTGCATGGCTGAAATTAGAGGGACATGCACTGACTTGGTGGGATAGCCACAAAAAAAACCCTGAGGTTGGAGGGAGAACCCCAGTGACTAAGTTGGAGGATTTCAAAACCCTCATTAAGTCAGTTTTATCGCATTGGGTACGTGGAGGACCAGTGGATTCAGTGGCATTACTTGAGGAAAAACCTAGGCAAAAGCATCGAGGAGTACACCACATAATAGAAAAATATGGCTATAATGTTGGGTATCTCTCCAAAAAAACCAGATGCACTCCTTAAGTATTTGGGGGTTCTACACCTCCACATGCGTGAGCAAGTGATGTTTTTCAAGCCGAAATCAGTGGAAGAGGCTTGTGTAAAGACATAGTACCTAAAGAACATAGGCCCGAAGAGAGCACAATCAAGTGGATCGAAGCAGAAGGAGCAACATGACGCTTCTAAGGAGGGGAAGAAGAAGAAAAAAGGGGAAAAATATAAAAATATGGTAGCCACAATACATCAATGAAAATATCCTAGCAACCACTGCAACCACTGGAACATTGATGGCCATACATAGGAGAAGTGTTGGAAGTTACATCCAGATCTCAAATCGAAGAAAAATAAGAAAAATAACAAGAATAAGAACCTTATGGCCACTGATTTCAGTAAGTAAGTTGAAAGCAGCTTGGATGTGTCACCATTTGTACGTCAGTACAAAAGGAGGTGAATTTGAGTAGCCTTCAGCAACAGGAAGAGAAAGAAATGACGAAACTCTTTCATATAAAGATACAGGTCAAGAAGACAAATGTTTATGCTTTGTTTGACTCAAGATCACAGGAGAATCTCATTGTAGTAGATATGTTCAAGAAGCTGGGGTTGGAATTTCATGATCATCCAAGATGGCTAAATAAGGATTCTGAGCTTAAGGTAACAAAAAGATGAAGAATTAGATTTGCTATCAATGTTTATTTTATTGATGAAATAGATCTAGATTTGGTTCCTCTTGATGTATGCGAAGTCGTATTTTAGAGTCCATACATGTACATATGAGATGAAATATTCATGAGGAAAGATAATCAGTACTGACTTATCAAGGATGGAAAGTCATTCATAATCAACGGGCGCAAATGCAAGTTGAACATTTCACTAGTATGTGCCAATTAAGATAATAAATTGATCAGTTCTAATAAGAAGCATGTTTTATTGTTTTTACGAGAAGCTCAGTTTGAAGAGGTTTCACTAAGAGGCAAGGCATCCCTAGAGGGGTGTACTAAGAAACAAAAGAAACAATTAGTGGAGTTTTTATAGGAATAGAAGGATGTGTTCCAAGAGGCTACAGGGTTACCACCTAAGAGAGAGGTGGAGCACAAGATCTAGCTATTTCCAGACTCCCCATTTCCAAATATTGGGTTGTATTGGCAGTCTATTATAGAAGCAAGTGAGGTGAAAAAATAGTTGCAACAACTACTGGAACGGGGTGTCATTTGACCTTGTACATTACCATGTGGGTCTCCCATCATCATTGTGCCAAAGGAGGATGGGAATTGGTGGATGTGTACAAATTATAGGGCGTTGAATAAAATCTCTCTCAATAATAGATACGCCCTGCCTAGGATAGACGACCTGGTAGATCAGCTGCAGCAAGAAAATTATTTCACCAAGCTGGAATTGAAGTTTTCGTATGACCATGTTCGTGTCAAAGAAGAAGATACATGGAAGACCATCTTCAAAACAAATAATTTTTTGTATGAGTGGTTAGTTACGCCATTTGGCACTAGTACATTTGGTCAAAATTCTGACCCTTTAGTTCCGACACTTTTGACATATTGTTGGAAATTTCCCCAATTTTTATCAATTTTTCAAATCCCACCCACAACCGTCGTTATACCAACGTTTGGAGAGAAGTGTTGGTATTGCGATGTTTGGAGATAAGTGTCGGTATTGCAACATTAGGAGATAAGTGTTGGTATTGTGACGTTTCAGAGAGAAGTGTTGGAATTGTGACATTTCAGAGAGAAGTGACGGAATTGCGACGTTTGGAGCAAAGTGTCTGTATTGTGACAGTTAGGAGATAATTGTTGGCATTGTGACGGTTTGGAGAAAAGTGTTGGTATTGTGACGTTTAAGAGAGAAGTGTCGGAATTGCGATGTTTGGAGATAAGTGTCGGTACTGAGACGTTTCAGAGAGAAGTGTCGGTATTGCGACATTTGGAGTTAAAGTGTCGGTATTGCAACAGTTTGGACAAGTGTCAGTATTGCGATGGTTTTGAGATAAGCGTTAGTATTGCGACGTTTAGGAGGCAAGTGTTAGTGTTTAGGAACAATATTAGGGTTTAGGGTTTAGGAAAAATGTTTGGGAGTTATTTTTTAGGGTTTAGGAACAATGTGTTGGGTCATGTGATTGGGTTTATGGTTTAGGAACAATGTTTCGGGTTGTGTGATCGGCTCGTATGAGGGTGACCAAGGTAATGTGTTCGGGCAGGTCGATTTGGGTCTGGTCAAGTCGTGTCGTGTGAAGCCACCCAAGCAAACACGTTCGTACGGGTCAGGTCAAGTTGTGTGATGGCACTCAAGGAAACACGTTCGGGCAGGTGGGGTTGGGTTTGGTCGGGTCGTGTTGTGTGAGGCCACCCAAGGAAACGCATTCGTACGGGTCGGTTCAAGTTGTGTGATGGCGCCCAAGGAAAAAAGTTCGAGTTAGGTTAGGTTAGTTCGTTCCATATTGTAAGGGCGCCCAAGGAAACACATTCTGGTGGGTCAGGTCGGGTCGGGTTAGGTTAGGTCGTGTTGTGTGAGGCCACCCAAGGAAACACGTTTGGACGGGTCAGGTCAGGTCAGGTCGGGTCGTATGAGGGTGATTGTATCAAAAATTCTAAGTTGTGACCAGCCATGTTGCTTGTGCACGTTTGTGTGATCCCTTTTCCGTTTCCTCCCTCGTGCACCCTTTGTTCAGGCAGGTCGGGTCAGGTTAGGTCAGGTCATATGAGGGTGGTCGTATCAAAAATGTTGAGTTGTGACCACCCATGTTGCTTTTGTACGTTTGTGTGATCCCTTTTCCATTTGCTCCCTCGTGCACCCTATGTTCAGGTGGGTCAAGTCGTGCCATGTGAGGGCGCCATAGGAAAATCGTTCGGGTCAAATCGTGTGAGGGAGGTCATATAAAAAATGCTAAGTTGTGATCACCCGTGTACCTTTTGCACGTTCATGTGATGACCCATTTTTCGTTTTCTCCCTCGTTCCTTCGACGTTCAGGCAAGTCGGGTCACGTTGGGTTGTGTGATGGTGCCCAAGGAAATGCGTTTAGGTCAAGTCGGGTCAGGTCGTGTTGTAGCATGAGGGTGCTCAAGGAAACATGTTCGAGCGGGTTGGGTTAGGTCAGGTCATGTACATGTGAGGGCACCCAAGGAACATGTCCAACTGGGTCGGGTCGTGTCGGGCCGTGTCATGACTAGGGCGCCCAGGGAAACGCGTTTGGGTGGGTTGGGTCGAGTCGTGTGATGCCACCCAAGGAAACACATTCAGGTCAAGTCAGGTTGGGTCATGCCATATTGTGAGGGTTTCCAAGGAAACATTTTTGGGTGGGTTGGGTTGGGTCCAGTATGGTTAGGTCATGTCGTGTGAGGCTGCCCAAGGAAACGTGTTCGGGCAGGTTGGGTTAGGTTGGGTTGGGTTGTGTGAGGGTGGTCATATCAAAAATTCTAAGTTGTGACCACCTATGTTTCTTGTGCACGTTTGTGTGATCCTTTTTCTGTTTTCTCCCTCGTGTGCCCTTCGTTTAGGCAGGTCGGGTCAGGTCGTGTCATGTGAGGGCACCACAGGAAACGTGTTCGAGTAGGATCGTCTAAGGGAGGTTGTATAAAAAATGCTAAGTTTTGACTGCCTGTGTGCCTTGTGCATGTTCGTGCGACCCGTTTGTCATTTTCTCCCTCGTGCCTTCAACGTTCGGGCAGGTCAGTTCAGGTCGGGTCGTGTGATGGATCCTAAGGAAACGCGTTCGGGTCGGGTCGAGTCAGGTCATGCTGTACTATGAGGGTGCCCAGGGAAATGCATTCGGGAAGGTCGGGTCAAGTCGGGTCATGGCAGGCTACCCAAGGAATGTGTCCAGTTGGGTCAGGTCATGTCGGGTCGTGTGAGGGTGCCCAAGGAAATACGTTCAAGTGGGTCGGGTCGGGTCGGGTCGGGTTGTGTGAGGGCGCCTAGGGAAACACATTCGGGTGGGTCGGCTTAGGTCGGGTCGGGTCATATGAGGGTGGTCATATCAAAAATTCTAATTTTTGACCACCCATGTTGCTTGTGCACATTTGTGCGATCCCTTTTCCATTTCCTCCCTTGTGCGCCCTTTGTTCGGGCGGGTCGGGTCGGGTCGGGTCGGGTCGTATGAGGGTGGTCGTATAAAAAATGTTGACTTGTGACCACCCATGTTTCTTGTGAATGTTTGTGCGATCCCTTTTCCATTTTCTCCCTCGTGCACCCTTTGTTCGGGCGAGTCGGTTCGTGCCATGTGAAAATTTGGTTGATCTTGCTCAGCTTGAAAATTTTGAATTTTCATTGATGATTGATTTTCCTCTCGCTCGAATGCAAAAGGAAGATGAATTTCATCTTTTTCCTCCATAATTTCCACATTCAACATCTATTGTAGCTATTCATCTATGCTCATCTGGAATCACCACAAGTTGTACTTTTTTTTTGCAATGAATTCTTGATGTTGATCTCGACGAGATTTCTCCTCCTCAAAAAACATATCATGGTTGTAAGCATGGTTGTGGTATGTTGATGTTCAAAAGAAAACTTCAACTTGTATCCCTTGATTTTCTAGGGGTTACCTTGATATTAACGGTGGTGTATTCATACTCCTTCTAAATAACCAATAAAGGGTCAAGGAAATTGACCAATATGTTGTCAAGTTTTATCTTATCCACCTTAGCCACAAACATGCATGTTTCACACTTCAGAAACCTAAGACATGTAAGAGAGGGATTCTTTCCACTTCGACTTCCTCTAGTGTCATGTCACCCAAAATTGAACTTGGTGACATATTAATTAAATAATTATTTGCAACAACTACTTCAACTCGAAATCCTTTTCTTAAGATAGGTTTTCAAGTTTTGTCTTATCCACTTTAGCCACATACATTCATGTTTCACACTTCAAAAACCTAATATGTGCAAGAGAGGGCTTCTTTCCACTCTAACTTCCTCTAGTTTCATGTCACCCAAAATTGAACTTGGTGACATATTAATCAAATAATTAGTTGTAGCAATGACTTCAGCTCAAAATCATTTGCTTAAACTAACATTCTCTCTCATGCTTCACGCATTTTTTTATCAAGGTCTGATTTGGTCTCTTAGCATGGCCATATTTCTCGAGACCATGTAGAGTTGTCTTCAAGCATGCAATTCCCCAAGATTTTCAAAATTACTCAATTTCTCAGGAGAAATACTTACCACCGTTGTTAAGTTTTAATCTTGTTCCACACTTGTAGCAGAGATTTTAATTGTAATTTTTTACTTTTAAAGGGATACTACATCCTAGAATATCTGGTCGAGTTGGGTCGTTTCGTTTGAGGGCACCCACCCAAACGCGTTCGGGTCGGGTCATTTTGTTTGAGGGTGGTCGTATCAAATTTTCTAAGTTGTGACCACATGGGTGCCTTGTACACATTCGTGTGGTCCATTTTATTTTTTCTCCCTTGTGCCTTCGTTCAGTCAGGCGTGCCATGTGAGGGCGCCCACCCAAACGCATTCGGGTTGGGTCGGGTCGTTTCATTTGAGGGTGGCCGTATCAAATTTGCTAAGTTGTGATTGCATAGGTGCCTTTTGCACGTTCATGTAGCCCATTTTCCATTTTATCCCTTGTGCCTTCATTATGTCATGCACACCGTGTGAGGGCGCCCGCCCAAACGCGTTCGGGTTGGGTCATTTCTTTTTGGGTAGCTGTAACAAATTTTCTAAGTTGTGACCACATGGGTGCCTTGTGCATGTTTCTACAGCCCGTTTTTTATTTTCTCCCTTGTGCCTTCATTCGGTTGAGTGTGTCGTGCTATTTCGTTTGAGGGCGCCCGCCCAAACTTGTTCAGGTCGGGTCATTTCAGTTGAGTGTTCCCACCCAAGTGCGTTCGAGTCAGGCCCCCTAAACCCCCAATCCCTAATCCCTTAGCTAATAACTCATTATTCGACCCCTAACCCCTAAATTCACCTAAATACCCTAACCCCTAACCCCTAAATGCACCTAAATACCCTAACCCCTAACCCCCAGTCCCTAAACCCTTAACCACTAAATCATTACTCCCCTAACCCCCAAATGTGCCTAAATACCCTAACCCCTTAACCATTAACTCATTATTCTCCTAACCGCTAACCCCTAAACCCTAAACCTCTAACCCCTAATCTCCTATTCATCGAACCCTAAGCCCCTAATCCCTAATCCCTTAACCATTAACTCATTATTCCCCTAACCCTTATAATAGTCCTTAAAACCCATTGGGATTGGCCATTCAAAACGAGAGTAGGTATAGTTTAGACATATGATCGGGTGATTTGTTAGTTATCCATAATTTTCACTATCTAAAGATGACAAAGTATCGATTCTAGATTTCTAGAAACAAAGTTCATGAATGTTGTGAGTTCTAGAAATCTCACGGCCTTCATTATCCTTCGGATAAATTTTTCATTATTACATCATTCTGTCATGCCAAGCTTAGCCCACCCATCTCAGAAGACCCATCATGGGATCATGCCACTCATTATCACTATGTTTCGCCACCTTTGGCCTCAGCCCTCTATTTTTGTTTTGCCTAAACTCCTCCATTGCCTATCTAGGGTTTTTAAGGGCATTTTTCTTGGTTTCATGACCTCCATGATTAAATAATCAACAAGGCTTATATCTTGATGCTCTTACACCTCCTCCTATCCTTAAAATACCTCCATAAACACTTCCCATCACTCCTATCCCTCAGAATCATCAATTTTCTACAAAACCTAGTTTATTGCCACAAATTGACACTTTTTAAGACTAGACATGTGTTTCGACCTTTTGGACCCCTTCCCCTCACTAAATTTATTAAATTCCACTATTTTCTACTCCATAACATCTATCCCTATCCCCAAAAATTTCCCTAAGAATTTAGACAACCCTTAACCCCTTCATTCCGCTCCCTCTGCAAGGCAATCCCTAATCCTCACAAAAAACCCTAATTTCCTCTTCCAACTAAGCTAGGGCTTGATATGAAAAGGAGGCACAAGAGAAAAGGATTCATTTGATAGATCATGTCAGAAAGAATAATTCTATACCAGCTCATAAACATCATGCCTCCATCATTTTCCAAGAATTCATTCCAAGAGACAAGCCATGTATCACACCTAGGGCTAGTTTTTCTTTAAATTTTGTTTCTGACGAAACAAAGATGAATTTGGAAAAATTGAGAGTGGTTTTTTTTCCATCATAGGGCCAAGAAGAAAAACTAATTTAAGTTTTACATAGGTATCATGGTTTGAGATCAATGTCAAAAATACAGGTGTCACGAGAGAAATTCTGTACTTCTGGAGTGACCTTGGGAAAATCCATTTTTCTCATAGTTGGAGTGTCCAAATGACTTTATTAATGAATCAAATGAAAACTAGACTTAAAGAGCTTTAAAAGGAGCTATCCTGAGTTGAATTTGGAATTTAGGAAGTCATCTGAAAGTGGTCTGCACTGGCACTCTGCATTTTGCACCATCATTCAAGACTTTTTGACCAGTCTTGGGAGAATCAACTTTTGGCTGGGCAAATCAACTCCAAACAGGAAAAAAATTTCATATTGGGAAAGTAGACAAGTCAATATTTCCAACGACCTATCACGGAGCTCATTCTGCCATCGAGAAGGCCTCCACATTCCTTTTGCAAAATGGCATTGCGCACAGACAGACAGGCGCTACGCATCGGCGCTACGCACAGGCAGAAGTTTTGCCTGATTTTCCCAAAAGTGCCCAAAAAGCTAATTTTTGCCTCCAAATTCCTAAAAAGGGTTATAAAAGGTTGGTAACCTCTTTTATTTCCCCTCCAATTTTTCCTTTGCATGTAAAATCAAACGAGAGGTTCAAAACCCTAGAAATTGGCCAAACCCTAAAGCTTCATGCCAATCAAGCCTATTGACATTTTAGGGCCTAAGGTTTCTAATTTGAAAGGTTGTCAAAGGCTGTAGTGGCACTCACTGCCAGCAAACACACTTCTAAATACTGAAGCACTACTTGATTGCTTCCTCTTTCTCTCATTTGCTGAAATTTTTCCTACGCATCATTCACTTGCCTCCACTTCTCCGTCACTTCATATCATACATAAGAAAACCTATATTCTCCTAATGCATCAAGTGAAGATGGCCATGGTGGTAGTAAAAAAAAAAAATAGGGGGCAGCAACAGTAAAGGATAAACATATGACAATGAAAAGAAACAAGACAGTAAGTCATAGACAAAGTTAAAGGAAGAACAAGGAGATGACATTAGCCATTAAGAGAAAGAAGATGATGAAAACAATAGGGTAGGAATAGAGTATGAAGAAGAATACCAAGGAGGTAATGAAGAGAATTATGAGTATGGCAGCCAACAAGAAGGATCACATGACAGCCATGAGGAAAAGTGCTTGTACATGACAGCAAGTACATTAAGTGCAAAGAGTGACAAGATGACTAAAGGTGATAAAGGTAAATAGACCAAGGAAGTTGAAGCTGAAATAGAGGATAAAGGTATAGTACAGGAGATAACAAAGAAGAAGACATCAATGAAGGAAAAGGCCAAAGTGAAATAGATACAGAGGTTGATGATAAACTCCAAAACCAAGGCAACAACACTAAAGGTAGCAATATAAGAGACAAGAAGATGGTAAAGACAAAAAAGAGAGTGGTTTTCATGCTGAGCAAGAGGATAGTGAAGAAAGTGCAACAAGTAACTCAAAAAGAGGAACAAAGTGACAATGAAAAATCGGTGAGAAGGCATTGAATTTTGAACACTCGAAGAAGGTAAATACCATGAAAAAATCATAGACATGGCTCAATATTTTTCATAGGCTTCTCAAAACCTTTGAAGACCTTCTCCACCAAGTTTGAGGCAATTTAACCAATTTTTTTTTTTTCCAAATTTTGACCCCCAGGAGCGCAACACCTGAGGCGCTATGCACAACATTGGTGCCTCATCAGCTTTCAAAGTTTACATTTTTGGATTTTTTACATTAGAAATAGTCTACCCACAAACTTTCAGATCAATTGGAGCAATTTTTCCCCCTCAAAAGGTCAACAAACACCTCAAATTTGAGCTTTCTGCCTCCTTTTCAGACCAGGTGCTACGCACATTGCAGTGTTGGGAGATTTGATTTTTGAGCAGGTAAATGGCATCCATTCAGCACAAATCATGTATTTTTGGAAATTAGACTCATCAAGATTTCCAATGGGCCATCTCAAGGCCAAAATCGATGCCAGGAAGGGGTCCAAAACGCAGCTACAACATAGCCTATTTTCTGCTGAAGGTGGCGCTACGCACAGAGCAGTATTGGGAGAATGGATTTTTGGATAGGAAAATGGAACCCAGTCAAAAAACAAAAGGTATACCTGGAAATAGGACTCATCAATTTTTCCAACGAGCCATCACGTAGAAAAATCTGACATAGGGAATTGGTCCAAAACTTTACTACAACAGAGCCTATTTTCTGTTGAAGGTGGCGCTATGCACCAATCAGTGTTGGGAGAATGGATTTTTGGATAGGAAAATGGAACCTAGTCAAAAAATAAAAGGCATATCAGGAAAGTGGACTCATCAAGCTTTCGAATGAGCCATCACATAGAAAATAATGACATCGGGAAGTGGTCCAAAACTTGACTACAACAGAGCCTATTTTCTGTTGTTTTGGCGCTACGCACAGAGGACCAAAAGTGCCAAAAGTCAACAAAACACGCAAATTGATGGCAAAATGATTTTTTCTAATATTTTCTTGGGAAAATCACTCTAGATTTGATTAAGGATTTATGTTATGATATTTTTCATTTATTAGCTTAGATATTATGTGTCTTGGGCCTTACATGATCATTAAGCACATTTATGACATTTATGGCTAAATTAGTGTTTCTGGAAGCCTCTTAGGGTTTCCACCTACTCATTTGCTCCATAAATAGAGAATGAGACACTTATGTGTTAGTTGGATTTTGATGACTTATGCTGAAGCAAATACATAGTCTCTTGGAGTTTTTTATGGAAATTTGATGTCTTGGAGCTCATGCATGCCCTGGTTTGCTTGTTGATGGAGAGAGACTGTTTGTAGGATCCATAAGCTTGGTTGATGGTGAAGTGTTTCTTATGTTCATTTTTTCTAGTTTTCCATTATGTTTTCCATCTTGCTATGTTGCATTAGGACAAAAAATTTAGATTAAGAAATCTTTCCTGATGGCACCTTACTTCTGTTTTTCCCTCACTGCCTTAATGTTTTCTTCTGTTGAGATATATTAGGGAATCCATCTCTTGCTCTCTAAGAAGTTCTTATCTTGTTAATTTCTTGAATGGTTTAGATTAGTTAGTGTCAAGTATTATTTATGGCTAGCCCTGCATATTGTGGCCACTGAAGTACTCTGTCCTTGGAAACTCCTCTTTAAAGCAGCTTTTCCTAGGTTTGTCAATGAAGTTTGTTTGAATCATGCTCTTTGACTTTACTAACTAAATTTGTTTCAAATAACCTTCACACATGTAACTTTATACGTTCAGAGTTCTCTCTTATTCTATGGTTATAACTACTTGTGCATCTTAAATGTTTTTCTGCTCTTGATAATGAAATCTATGAAAGTTAAATAAGTTTCTTGCCTTTCTATAATTTCATTTGAATGTTTGTCTTGGATAATCATTTGTGTTTAGTTTGAAATAAAAAGGATTAGGTTTCACTTATGCCTTTGATTCTTTTTCCATGCTTATGATTTTGTAATTCCCTTAGTCTAAAAAGTTATTAAGGATTCAGTTTTTCCCTTCACTAGCTTTTATTCTCAAGTTTAATGTTCATCTCATCCTCCACCCCAACCTCAAAGACCTACCAACCAAGTCAAAATTTCCCTACAAATGCTCTTGAAACCATTGATGAACTCATCATGACCTTGTTAGACTCCATTGCCCAATGACTTAAACAATCTTCCATGTTTTCTATCTAAATCCATTTGAGCATCATACCCAACCAAAAAAAATCAAAATACCCTGCACTTAACATCTAGCCTAAAATCAACCCTAATCAGTAAAACAAGTTCATATCTTTGCACCTACTAGAGAGATCTCTCTCTGAATCCAGGAAGGCTAGGTCCTTGGATTCCAAAGCTTGGTTTGATGTTACCCTGTCCATTTGTATCTCAATCAATCTAGCAAATTAAGGGAAGCTAACATAATGGAGATCACGGTGGGACTTTCCGAGTAAGTCATAAGCTGAAACATTCTGTATCCATTGATTCATTTCCATCTCATCACCATTACTAACATAATGGCGATCATGGTGGGACCTTCCAAGTAAATTGCATCTTAGACATCCTTAAGACCTCAAAAATCCCACAAACATCGTTAGATTGGTATTCAGTCGCTGATGGTGGATAGCAACCCACCTTAAAATATTTGAAATCATCCACATGGCGACTCCACAACTCTCAATAGACCTAAAGACTCCACTGCAGGAAGAACCTGAAACATGACCAGTTATCCTAGAAAGAAAGACCATTCATGCCTAAGTTTGATTCAAGAAATTATTGTTTTTATCTATAACTATGTTCTATCCTACTTTAAGCCTAATCAAGAATACACTGATGAGATCTACATTTATCATTGGAAAGATCTCAAGCCTCGAAAAGCTAAGCCTCAAATTTTAGACCATGATCAGTCTTATACACCTGTGCTTACCCAGATTCACCCGTGGAAGATCTAGAGAAACATGAGCCTCATGATACCTTTCCTCCTCTTGCTGAAACCTCAAACAGCCATAAATCTCTTTTTACACTACCTATACTCACAAAGGTCCCAGAAAGATACAAGCCTCTAATTTTTCCTCCTATCTTCCAAGCCCTCCCTACAAATCTTGCAAATAAACTACCCAGATTTGATGGAGAAAGATAAAAATTCACCGCTGAAGAACACATTCAAAATCTTGAGAATTTACTTGAACTTTATGAAATAGAAGAAGATGATGTGCATATTAGAATGTTTGTCTTATCATTACAAGGAAAAATTAGGAGTTGGTTGAAGGACCTTCCAGCTGCAAGCATTATCAATTTCCATCAATTTACTCAAGTCTTCTTAGATAGGTGGGTGATCATGGGAAATGAAGTTCTCATCATAGAGGAATACAAGAATTTAAAAAGACAACCAGGGAGACAATACAAGACTTTTCAGCCAGGTTCAATAAGGTATACAATGCAATATATGCTAAGATAAAGCCACCTTTGGGGTGGGCTCTCTTGCACTACCCAAGTACTTTTGACCCCGAGATGGAATTCCAGATAAGAGAAAAAGACCCTTCAAACCTGGAAGAAATGCAGAATATGGAAATTAATATGGAATTCAACATACTGGAAAGAGAGGAAAAGTTAGAAGAAAGAAGTAAGGACAAAGCAGCTTAAGAGAAAATAAATTCTTCAGAGTTAAAACTAGATATGTTGACAGATACAGTAAAAAAGTGATGCATATACTTGGTAGGAAAGAGGAAGAGTACATGGTTGAGATTGGTGCTGATTATTCAGAGCAGCTAGTACCATTTTCTTGGGAGGAACCAAATCAGTCATTTTAATGAAAAGGTAGCTATCAAAACATACTGGCTGACCAAGGTTGCTAAGAAAAAGATACGAAAAGTTGTCAAGTAAGTACTATATGTCTTCCTACATCTTGTGCTTCACTATTTAGAATATTACAAGAAAATTGAAAATAGAAACAAGGTAGAATGCTCTGAAGAATCAGTAAGGGAGGAAATGGATAATGCAAACCCTTTTTAAAATCCAGAATTTCTCCCCTCAAATCATCTTGGTATGGCTGTTTGGATTACAAAACCAGAAATGAAATATGAGCCAACACCTCTTGAGTCCCTACCCTTGTGCTTTGAGTCATTTTAGATTACTAAAGGAGAAGCTATTGGCCATGAACACTCTCCTTTTCATATGGTGGAACAATCTGTTGATCAAGTGTGCATAATGGATGAAATTCCTCCTATGAATAAGCCGCCAAAATATGATCAATATGATGATGATTATGTTCTCCAATATCAAGCCAACACTACCGAACAAGAAGTGATTAGTGTGTGGGACAAAGACGGTCATTCTCCACAGCTCAAGTATCCAACCATGAAAGTGAAGAATAAAGTGCAGAAATTTTGGGAGAAAGGGAAGGATCTTTACCTCTTTGTTGCGCTTCCTTTCAGTTCATCAAAGAAAACCTTAATTCAATCAGAAGTCAGCAATCTTTGGGTATTGATTTTAACAACAAAGAAAACATTCAGCCTCAAAATCAGCCTTCACAAGAAAAAGAGAACTGTTGTACTTACATCCAAAGAAAGAGAAAAATGCCTCCTCTTTGGAATGAAGAGGAAATAAATCAGATGTTAAACATTTAGCCAGCCTCTAAACCTTCATATGAACAAAACATTTCTATTTTTTCTCCTACTAATTCCATATACCATAAATCAGAATGTGAATTTGTAGATCAATTCAAAGAAGAACAAACTGATAATCCAATATGTTTGATTGGTGACACTACTTATTTTAATGAGTTTCTAAAGTTTGATCAATCTGATGATGATATCCTCCAAACAGAAACTAACCTTGTAGAGAAATCAGTAATTGGTTTGTGGGAGGAAGATCATTTTCATAAACTTCAAAAAAGTAGTAAGACAATTCATGCCATCTATGCCATTGATGAGGGAAGCCTTGAAAGTTTAGAAGTAAGTAAAGGATCTCTGACCCTTTTTTCCACTTCATATCAGCCGATCAGCAATAAATTTCATGTGATTTGGAATCATCAGTCTTTCAGTTTTGATGTTGAAATTGGAAAAGAAAAATAAATTCTTGAGCAAGTTGTAAGTGAAAAACCTTTTCCTGAAATGGTTGATGAAATCATTTGGGACACGAAATCTTCTTCATCTTCAGATTTGCAGCCACTAAGTCCCATTGAAATTCAAATTGTAGATGAAGGCTTGGAAATTTACAATCACATAAGAGCTGTTGCACCTCTTTCTCAAGAAGATTTACTACCGAAGAGTGCTCCTGCTCATCAACATGATGGTCTTCACAAAGAATTCAATCCAATAAATCAGAGCATTGCAAGACTTCTTGAAGAAAACATTGCAATCTATGATGAATCTACTAGTTTAGATGATCATGAGGAAGAGGATGAGTTTCTTTCCCAAAGGAGTCCTAAGCTCAATCAAATGAAGGAAGAAACAGTCTTGGATCAAGCTTATCTCCCAAATCCTCTAAGCCAGGTATTGTTTCAAGATCCCTTTGCTGATTTGTTAGAGGCGCTTGAAGAGGGAGTAAAAGATGTCAAGGTCAATTTGATGAAGAATTTTAAGAACATTTTAGACACTACTGTTCAAACACAAGTGAGGGGGGAGTGGCTTTTTAATTTTGTTAGCACCCTCAAAGAGATAAACCAAGATCCCTCATGGAATCATCTGCTTGATTAGATGTATTGGAAAAGAGATTTCACCAGCTGAATGTATATCATGTATAGGTTAGATTAGGATAGATAGGCAAGAAAATAAGCTCAGCACTATGACCATATTTTTACCTTTGGTTTTATATTGTTTTGACCAAGAAGAGAGAAAAAGTAAAAAACAAAGAAAAATGAAAAAGAGGGCAAATAAAAAGAAGAGGTACATCCCCATACCCAAAAAATAGTCTTACTGAAAGTGTGCAAGCCTAAATGCCACTACTTTTTCATAAAAAAAGTCTTGTTTAGTCATCTAGTCTAATCATGGCTGAACATGTTTTCAATTTATTGTTGATAAGTTAGTGAGAAATATGCTTGTAAATCATTCAAAATTGACTCGTCAAAAGAATTAGATTAGGAATGAAAGATACTCGTTCCACATGATCAAAAAAAAACCAAAGAGGAAGATGAGGATGCATAACAAATAATACATCACAACCCTTATCTTTCTATTTTACTTTTATGCAAAATAATTTTTGTGTGCAGCTTGTTCTTATGCCACAACTCATGGTAAGTTAGATTGCATAATCCTAATTTAAACCATGCTTTCAATTTGATGTTTATAGCTTAGATAATGAAGTTTGTCAAATAGCTTAATCTTGAAAAATGATTAGACTAGGTAGATAATAAGAAAGTTCATTAGCCTAATCTGAACTCTTGGAAGAAATAAGGGTACAATTAGATAGTTTGATTTGTGTTTTCAAAAATAAAAATGTCAAGGGTTTTCTAGTTCAAATGCACCCAAGGAAAAAAAATATGTTATGAAATTAGGTTGGGTAGGTAGAGATGGTGTTGATTTTAATCATGTTTTTTTAGATTACTAAATATCACAGCTTCAAGCAAGCATCAGCAAGTGAAATGGGTAAAAATCTGCCCAATGGATGAGGCACTAGTCTTCATAAACCAAGAGATCTGAAATTCCTGGACACCTCCTAAAAAGGAGCTGCCTTCCCCAAGTGGATCCACTGTTATTCATCCATAATTTTCACTATCTAAAGATGACTAAGTATCGGTTCTAGATTTCTAGAAACAAATTTCATGAACATTGTGAGTTCTAGAAATCTCATGACCTTCATTATCCTTAAGACAAGTGTTTCACTATTTCATCATTACTTCATGAAAAGCTCATACCACCCATCCCAGAAGGCCCATCATGGGCTCATGCCACTCATTATCACTATGTTTCGTCACCTTTGGCCTCAGCCCTCTATTTTTGTTTTGCCTAAACTCCTCCATTGCATATCTAGGGTTTTTAAGGGCATTTTTCTTGGTTTCATGACCTCCATGATTAAATCATCAAGAAGGCTTATATCTTGATGCTCTTATACCTCCTCCTATCCTTAAAATACCTCCATAAACACTTCCCATTACTCCTATCCCTTAGAATCATCATTTTTCTACAAAACCTAGTTTATTGCCACAAATTGACACTTTTTAAGACTAGGCCTATGTTTTGACCTTTTGGACCCCTTCCCCTCACTCGATTCCTGAAATTCCACTTTCTTCTACTTGTTAAAATCTATCCCTATCCCCCAAAATTTCCCCAAGAATTTAGACAACCCTTAACCCCTTCATTCCCCTCCCTCTGCAAGGAAATCCTAAATCCTCACACCAAACCCTAATTTCCTCTTCCAAATAAGCTAGGGTTTGATATGAAAAGGAGGCACAAGAGCAAAGGATTCACTTGATATATCATTTCAGCAAGAATAATTCTATGCCAGCTCATAAACATCATGCCTCCATCATTTTGCAAGAATTCATTCCAAGAGACAAGCCATGTATCAGACCTAGGGCTAGTTTTGCTTTAAATTGTGTTTCTGACCAAAAAGAGATGAATTTGGAAAAATTGAGAGATTTTTTTGTCCATAATAGTTCCAAGAAGAAAAAACTCCTTCAATTTTTACACAGGTATCATGGTTTGAGATCAATGTCAAAAATACAAGTGTCATGGGAGAAATTCTGCACTTTTGGAGTGACCTTGGGAAAATCAGTTTTTCTCACAGTTGGAGCATCCAAATTACTTTCTTAATGAATCAAATGAAAACTAGACTTCATGATATTTCCAATGAGATATCATGAGCTCAATTTGGAATTGATAAAGTCATCCAAACGTGGTATGCACCAGCACTCTGCATTTATGCACCATCATTCAGGACTTTTTGACCAGTATTGGGAGAATCAACTTTTGAATGGGAAAATCAACTCCCAATAGGAAAAAAAATTGTATATTTGGAAATTATACAAGTCAAGCTTTCCAACGAGCTATCACAGATCTCATTCTGACACAGGAAAGGCCTCCAAATGCCTTCTACAAAATTGCTCTGCGCACAGAGAAACAGGCGCTACACACAGGCACTACACATCGACACTACGCACAGGCAGAAGTTTTGCCTGATTTTCCTAAAAGTGCCCAAAAATCTAAATTTTACCTCCAAATTCCTGCAAAGGGTTATAAAAGGTTGGTAACCTCTTTTCTTTCCCCTCCAAGTTTTCCTTTGCATGTAAAATAGAAGGAGAGGTTCAAAACCCTAGAAATTAGCCAAACCCTAAAGCTTCATGCCAATCAAGCCTATTGATATTTTAGGGCCGAAGGTTTCTAATTTGAAAGGTTGTCATAGGCTGTAGAGGCACTCACTGCCAGCAAACAAACTTCTAAATACTGAAGCACTCCTTGATTGATTCCTCTTGCCCTCATTTGCTGAAATTTTTCCTACGCATCATTCACTTGCCTCCACTTCTCCATCACTTCATGTCATACACAAGAAAACCTATATTCTCTTAATACATCAATTGAAGATGGCCATGGTGGTAGTAAAACAAACAAACAAGGGGCAGCAACAGTAAAGTAAAAACATATGACAATGAAAAGAAACAAGACAGTAATTCATAGACAGAGTTAAAGGAAGAACAAGGAGATGACATCAGCCATTAAGAGAAATAATATGATCAGGGAAGTGATGAAAACAATAGGGCAGGAACAGAGTATGAAGAAGAATACCAAGGAGGTAATGAGGAGAATTATGAGTATGGTAGCCAACAAGAAGGATCACATGACAGCCATGAGGAAAAGTGCAAAGAGTGACAAGATGACTAAAGGTGATAAGGTAAAGAGACCAAGGAAGATGAAGCTGAAATAGAAGATAAAGGTACAGTACAGGAGATAACAAAGAAGAAGACATCAATGAAGGACAAGGCCAAAGTGAAATAGATACATAGGCTCATGATAAACTCCAAAACCAAGGAAAAAACGTTAAAGGTAGAAAGATGAGAGACAAGAAGATGGTAAAGACAAAGAAGAGAGTGGTTTTCATGTTGAGCAAGAGGATAGTGAAGAAAGTGCAACAAGTAACTCAAAAATAGGAACAAAGTGACAATGAAAAATCAGTGAGAAGGCATTGAATTTTGAACACTCAAAGAAGTTAAAGACCAAGAAAAACTTAGATACATGGCTCAAGATTTTTCATAGGCTTCTCAAAACCCTTGAAGACCTTCTCCACCAAGTTTGAGGCAATTTGGACAAAATTTTGTTTTTTCCAAATTTTGACCCCTAGGAGTGCAACACCCTAGGCACTACGCACAAAATAGGTGTATCCTTAGCTCTCAAAGTTTACATTTTTGGATTTTTTACATCACCAACAGTCTACCGACAAAATTTCAGATCAATTGGAGTATTTTTTCCCCTCAAAAGTTCAAAAAACACCTCAAATTTGACCTTTCTACCTCCTTTTCAGACCAGGTGCTACGCATAGAGTAGTGTTGGGATATTTGATTTTTGAGCAGGTAAATGGCATCCATTCAGCACAAATCAAGTATTTTTGGAAATTATACTCATCAATATTTCCAACGAGCCATCACGGGGCCAAAACTGATGCCGGGAAGGGGTCCCAAACGTAGCTACAACAGAGCCTATTTTCTGTTGAAGGTGGCGCTATGCACAGAGCAGTCTTTGGAGAATGGAATTTTGGATAGGAAAATGGAACCTTGTAAAAAAAAAAAGGTATATCTAGAAAGAGGACTCATAAAGCTTTCTAGTGAGCCATCATGGAGAAACATCCGACTTCAGAAAGTGGTCCAAAGCTTGACTACAACAGAGCCTATTTTCTGCTGAAGGTGGTGCTATGCACTGAGCAGTGTTGGGAGAATGGATCTTTGGATAGGAAAATGGAACGCAGTCAAAAAACAAAAGGAATATCTAGAAAGAGGACTCATCAAGCTTTCCAACGAGATATCATGGAGCAAAATATGACATTCGGAAGTGGTCCAAAACTTGACTACAAAAGAGCCTATTTTATGCTATTTTGGCGCTACGCACAGAGGACCAAAAGTGATAAAAGTCAACAAAACACACAAATTGATGGCAAAATTATTTTTTTAAATATTTTCTTGGGAAAAACACTCCAGATTTGATTGAGGAGTTATGTTATGATATTTTTCATTTATTAGCTTAGATATTATGTGTCTTGGGCCTTGCATGGTCATTAAGCACATTTATGACATTTATGGCTAACTTAGGGTTTCCGCCTCCTCATTTGCTCCATAGATAGAGCATGAGGCTCTTATGTGTTATTTTTATTTTGATGACTTATGCTGAAGAAAATAAATAGTCTCTTGGAGTTTTTTATGGAAATTTGATGTCTTGGAGCTCATGCATGCCCTGGTTTGCTTGTTGATGGAGAGAGACTGTTTGCAGGATCCATAAGCTTGGTTGATGGTGAAGTGTTTCTTATGTTCATGTTTTCTAGTTTTCCATTATGTTTTCCATCTTACTATGTTGCAGTAGGACACAAAATTTAGATTAAGAAATTTTTCCTGATGGCACCTTACTTATGTTTTTCCTTCACTACCTTAATGTTTTCTTCTATTGAGATATATTAGGGAATCCATCTCTTGCTCTCTAAGACGATCTTAGCTTGTTCATTTCTTGAATGGTTTAGATCAGTTAGTGTCAAGTATGATTTATGGCTATCCCTGCATATTGTGACCACTAAAATACTCTGTCCTTGGAAACTCCTCTTTAAAGAAGCTTTTCCTAGGTTTTTCAATGAAGTTTGTTTGAATCATGCTCTTTTCCTTTACTAGCTAAATTTGTTTCAAAGAACTTTCACAGCTATAACTTTAGATGTTCAAATTTGTCTCTTCTTCTATGGTTATAACTACTTGTGCATCTTAAATGTTTTTATGCTCTTGATAATGAAATCTATGAAAGTTAAATAAGTTTCTTGCCTTTCTATAATTTCATTTGAATGCTTATCTTGGATAATCATCTGTGTTCAGTTTGAAATCAAAAGGATTAGGTTTCACTTATGCCTTTGATTATTTTTCCATGCTTATGATTTTGTAATTCCCTTAGTCTAAAAAGTTATTAAGGATTCAGTGCTACCCTTCACTAGCTTTTATTCTCAAGTTTAATGTTCATCTCATCCTCCACGACAACCTCAAAGACCTACCAACCAAGTTAAAATTGCCCTGTAAATGCTCTTGAAACCATTGATGAACTCATCATGACCTTGTTAGACTCCATTTCCCAATGAATTAAAAAATCTTCCATGTTTTCTATCTAAATCCATCTGAGCGTCATACCCAACCAAAAACAATCAAAATACCCTGCACTTAACATCTAGCCTAAAATCAACCCTAATCAGCAAAACAATTTCATATCTTTGCACCTACTAGAGAGATCCCTCTCCGAATCCAGGGAGGCTAGGTCCTTGGATTCCAAAGCTTGGTTTGATGTTACCCTGTCCATTTGTATCTCAATCAATCTAGCAAATTACGGGGAGCTAACATGATTAATTCCCCCTAATTGGCAAGGTGGAATTTTTTCCCTGTCGACAACCCTATAGTCCTTAATCCATCTAACATATACTTATAAAATGATCTTTTTTTGTAAATGTGGCCCTTGACTATGCCATGAAAACCCTCCAAATTTTTTTTAAATGATGGGAATTCTTATTCATGCGTGAAGCTAGTCATGGAATGTGACAAGTCATCCAAGAAACATCCAAATATTTGATTTGTGCCTTTGGGAATATGAAATAACGGGTCAAGGGGACACAAGGGTTGCATGGATGGGTATAATTTAGAGGTGCAAGCATGGTTTACTATGATCTATAATCCTAGCATTAGAGAATGACTAGAAGGGGACTTAGGACCTAATTTCATATAAGGGGCTAGGGGACTATAGAGGGAAGGTAGCGAGAGCAATCGATATGGGAACCCCCAATAGTGGTGATAAGTCAGGAATTAGGAGTCCAATGATCACAAACCATAAGCCCTTAACCCATAGCCATTGAAGGAGACCTTTGTCGGTCTTGCGACGCTTAAGGATACCGATGGTCCTACGATGTTGAGGGAACAACCGTTGGAATACCGACATTTCGGAGTACCAACATTTTAAATATCTTTTATATATATATATATATATATATATATATATATATATATATATGTATATTTTGTTTGAGGGTGGCCGTATCAAATTTTCTAATTTGTGACCGCATGGGTGCCTTGTGCACGTTCGTGCAGCCCATTTTCCATTTTCTCCCTTGTGCCTTCATTCGATCTGGCTAACGTGTGAGGGTCCCTGCCCAAATATGTTCGGGTTGGGTCATGTCATTTCGTTTGAGGGCGGCCGTATCAAATTCGCTAATTTGTGACTACACGGGTGCCTTTTGCACGTTTGTGTGGCCCGTTTTCCATTTTCTTCCTTGTCACTTTGTTCAGTAGTGCACGCCATGTGAGGGCGCTCTCCCAAATGCGTTTGGGTCGGGTGGTTTCGTTTGAGGGCAGCCATATCAAATTTGCTAAGTTGTGACTACACGGGTGCCTTGTGCATGTTCGTGCGACCCATTTTCCATTTTCTCCCTTGTGCCTTCGTTCGGTCAAGTGCACCATGTCATTTCATTTGATGGTGCCCACCCAAAATTGTTTGGGTCAGGTCGTTTTGATTGAGGGAGCCCGCCCAAACACGTTCGGGTCAGGTCGTTTCGATTGAGGGTGCCCGCCCAAATGCGTTCGGGTTGGGTCGTTTCGTTTGAGGGCGGCCATATCAAATTTGCTAAGTTGTGAACACATAGGTTCCCTGTGCATGTTCATGCAGCCTGTTTTATGGTTTCTCCCTTGTGCCTTCATTTGGTCGTGTGCACCATGTCGTGCCGTGTGAGGGCACCCACCCAAACACATTCAGGTTGGGTCGTTTCGTTTGAGGGCGGTTGTATCAAATTTGCTAAGTTGTGACCGCATGGGTGCCTTGTGCATGTTCGTGCGGCCCATTTTCCATTTTCTCCCCTGTGCCTTCGTTCAGTCGGGCACACCGTGTGAGGGTTCCCGCCCAAACGTGTTCGTGTCGGGTCGAGTTGTTTCATTTGAGGGCAGTCGTATCAAATTTTCTAAGTTATGACTGCACGGGTGCCTTTTGCACATTCATGCGACCCGTTTTCCATTTTCTCCCTTGGGCCTTCATTCAGTTGTGCCCGCCGTGTCAGGGCACCCGCCCAAACATGTTCAGGTCGGGTCGTTTCGTTTGAGGGTGGTTGTATCAAATTTTCTAAGTTGTGACCGCACATGTGGTGCCTTGTGCACATTTGTGCGGCTTGTTTTCTATTTGTTCCCTTGTGCCTTCGTTTGGTCGGACACACCGTGTCGTTTCATTTGAGGGTGCCCGCCCAAACCCGTTCGGGTCAGGTCGTTTCGGTTGAGGGCGCAAGGTGGAATCTTTTCCTTGTCAACAACCCTATGTTCCTTAATCCATATAACATATACCTATAAAATTCTCCTTTTTTGTAAATGTGACCCTTGACTATACCTTGAAAACCCTCCAAAAAAATTTTAAATGATGGGAATTCCTATTCATGCATGAAGCTAGTCATAGAATGTGACAATTCATCCAAGATACATCCAAGTATTTGATTTGTGCCTTTGGGAATGTGAAATAACTAGTCAAGGGAACACAAGGGTTGCATGGATGGGTATAATTTAGAGTTGCAAGCATGGTTTACTATGATCTATAATCCTATCATTAAAGAATGACTAGAAGGGGGCTTAGGACCTAATTTCATATAAGGGGCCAGTGGACCTAAAGGGAAATTAGGGAGAGAAATCGATAGGGTAACCCCCAATAGTGGTGACAAGTCAAGGATTAGGAGTCCAATGATCACAAACCATAAGCCCTTAACCCATATCCATTGAATTCCATATCCCCTTAACCCCCAATCCATAATCCCTTAACCCCTACACTCATAAATCATAACCCATAAACCCCTTGACTCATTAAATATTAAAAAAATAACCTCTAACCAGCTATAATCCATGAACCTTGTAAGCCATAACTCCTTATGCTCTTAACATGTGACCCTTAACCCCTAATCCTTCACCCTTAAACACCTTAATTAAATTCTAATCCCTTAAACACATAAATCCCCTAAATCTTAAGTGCTTAACCACTAAATCCTCTAACCCTATATCCCTTGGAACATAACCCTTTACCCTTGAAACCCTTAACCACTAAGTATCTGAGGCTGAAAATAACACCCCAAACCAACATATTGACCTCCTAGGAGAATCCTTCAACTCTAATTGAGCATATTGGAAACATTTGATTTTTAGATAACTAGGTATTGGTTATGAGGGTATCATGTGTTTGTGGGTAATGCCATTATTACCATGTATACCAAACATAGAAAAATTAGATGATATAGTAGGTGATATTTTGGTCTCTTGTGAACAACTTAATTCTTTAATTTACAATACAATCAGTGGACCTGATCTTATTAGATACAATGTTGGAACAACAATGACCAAATAAGTCGCATTAACTCCACCCCTATGAAAATTCACCTGGAGAAAACTATTTTTTCAACGTTGGAAAATGATAAGATATATATTCATTGTTCGATGTTGAAGACAGTACATATAAGAGATGTAGCTGGCATACTACAAAAATATGTCAAATTGAGTATGGAAAGGACCATAAAAAAACTAGTGTGCCCATCCTAAATTTATCCCCCTATCCTTTTTTTATTACTTGGTTAAATGATCTAAATATTCTAAAATTGGTTAAAGTAACTCCTGAAATTACAGTTACACACCAGTTACACTAGGAGTCTTCTCATATTTGTTTGTAAGAACATATAAGATAAGAAGTAATTGTTTTCTACAATATGGTTTTTAAGTTATTTAAATAGAGGTATCTTCTCTACAATTCTTTTTTAGATCCACAGTTTCATTTACTAATTTTTGAACAAGGTGTATGACACTCTTCATGTCTATGGGATTTTTATTTTGAAGCTTATTATCTATACGGGGAATTTTGGGTAGAAAAAATGATTTCATAGGAGAAAAAATGGCCTATTAATTTCCTAAGTCCCCCACCAAACTCATCATCCATTTTTCGCATTTTTGATACTGCAAAATTATCTGCCAATGTATTCTCTCGATCTCTTATAGTAAACTTAAGGGTTTGAAGAATGATCATATGAAGCAATAGGAGATGATGAAATAACATTTAGGGGTTGAAGAGCTTCACCAAGTGTGAACTCAATTAGGCCCTCTATCATTTATACAATAATCATAGTATTATTTTGATTGATATCTTTGGCAGTTATCTTCCATCTATGTAATGGAGTATCCCTTGGGGTGTAAAATAGACAATGACAAGGTGCTCTATTAAGACAATCACTGGTGAGAAAATCTTTGGCTCGAAACTATGTGGGAAAAATTCCAGTCAAGCTAAGGGATGGTGTGGCCTAGGTTGGATGCGATCCCGAGGTGATTTTGACGACTTAAAAGCCCTTGGTTCATGGCTACTAAAATCACATTTTAGGCATGCAACTCATCTCAAAACTCACATTACCTAACAAAATAAAAGTAATGGATTAATGCACAACTTATTTATTTCCTGGACATATGTCTAGGTATGTTGACATAGTTTATTTACTTATTGATTAAAAATAACATATAATGGTTCAATAAATGGAACATTAGAATTTTAAATATCAATATTTGTATTTTCAAAAGTTTGCATAGGATTATAATATGCACTAAAAAATTTGCGTGACATATCATTATGTATATTATTATTATCATTCATACAATACAACCATCGTAAAGCCAAAATCGTTGACATGGTTGAATGACCATAGGAAATGAGTTGATGTTCTCCCCAATGAAAGTTCCCATTTTATGTATGGAAACATACAAATAACCTACATACTTTAGAAAATAAATTTTGACTTCCTTAACTTTTCACTTTTGTGTACAATTTATAATTGATTAGATATAATCTTATAAATAAAATACAATGGAGAAAATTAAAACCTCTTAGCATTCCTCTTCACAAGGGTGTTTGATTTGAACATTGTTCCTAATCGAGAAACTAGGATATGATTTTTTTTCTTAAGGGTCTAATTTTGAAAGTAGATTGATTTTAGAATTAGGACTATGTGAAACCAAATTTTAGATTTTATACCTATTCAATTTTTTTTCTCACTCCGCTTGTTCGACCTATTCAAATTTTCTTAATCGACCTATTCAATTTTTTTTTCTCGCTCCTCTTGTTCAACCTTTATGCCTTATTTCTCATGTCCCATATTCTTCAGAAGAAGAGGAGGAATATTTTTTTATTTTCTAACCAAGCTTGAGTAAAAATGACGGCTTTGATAACTACTCCCGTATTTCCGATCTCTGAACAGAATGATGGTTTTCATTTTCATCCATAAATGTATTATGCCCAGGTACTCTTTATAACATTTTTTCTGTACTTTTTTGTTTTTGTTTTACATGATTCCATTCTTCCCTATGATGCTTGCTTTTTTCGAGATTCCTGCAGAAGCTGGGAATCATGTATGCTCTGAAACCCTAAAGCGGCTACCGTTCATTAACGGCTCGAAAGCCATAGTAGCTGGTGGAGATATTTCGAGTTCTAAGGTTGTCGATGTTCAGAAATTTGTGGGAGATCTGAAGAGAAATCCATCGTGGAAGAATGCTCTCTTCTTATGGAAGAATCAGATTGGTATTTAAATCCCTTGTTTTACCCCATTCAAATTCGCTATATTACAAGTATCTATAAATATTTCATTTTTTTATTCTACGCTATCTTGGTTATGAGATATAGATGGTGCTTGAAATTCCACACCCAACACAGTAGCACCCTAGATGGTGCTTGAATTTCAGTCTTAAAGAAATACTTCCTGATTCATCTTGTATTTTTTAGGTTGGAGCTCTAGCTCGTGTTGGTCTGGTTGCACCAGTTGATGTGGTGGTACCCCCTGGAAACACTAGTCTAGATCCATCTCAGACATATTTATTCCAGGTTTGGACATTTCATGAATTTATTTTTTGGTTATCTGCTGATATATTATGATGTACTACTTGTTTTCATTTTAAGAAATACATGAGACAGAAATAGCAACAATTACTTGCACTATTTAACTACCAAAATATATATTCGAAATGATGAGATACTTGTCAAATTTGCTTGGATATCCGTCAAAGTTTGTGTTTAAGTATGGTCTGTTGTTTTTTATATAATATACAGGTGTTAAATATTCCCACAAATATTAATAGGGGTACTGTTGAAATTATAACACCTGTGGAGCTTTTTAAGAAGGGAGACAAGGTCGGTTCTTCTGAGGTAGCTTTGCTTGCGAAGCATGGCATTAGGCCATTTTCATATGGATTGGTTGTGCATAATGTATATGGAAATGGATCGGTATTTGATCCTGAAGTTCTTGATCTCATAGAGGATGATTTAATAGAGAAATTTGCTACTGGTATTTATGCCGTGACAGCTCTTTCTCTGGCCATTAGTTATCCTACAATTGCAGTTGTTCCACATGCTATCATTAACGATTACAAGAATGTTATAACAATTGCTATTGAACTTGATTATTCTTTTCCACTAGCTGAGAAAGTCAAGGAGTATTTGAAGGTGAATTGGCGTTGATTAGTTTTTTTACGTTTGTGTTTATTGCCACTGGTATTCCAACGTTTCCATTTCTTTTAACACTGTCGCTATAGCGACGATTACATTTTTTTTAATATTTTGGTTTCATTAGTCTTCCAACGGTTTATAACCATCACTTTAGCAATGGTCACTTTTTTTACATTTTTGGTTTCGTCGGTCTTCCGGTGCTTATAACTGGCAGTCTAGCAATGTATATTTTTTTTTAATTTTTGGTTTCGTCGGTCTTGCGACACTTGTACACGTTGCTAACATCGCTCTTCTGATACTTTGCAAACGTCACTCTTCCGACACTTTGCGGACGTCACTCTTCCGACACTTTGCGAACGTCACTCTTCCGACACTTTGCGGACGTCGCTCTTCTGACACTTTGCGAATGTCGCTCTTTCGACACTTTGCTAACGTCACTCTTTCAAAACTTTGCTAACGTCGCTCTTCCAACACTGTGAGGATGTCGCTCTTCCGACAATTTTCTAATGTTGCTCTTCCAACACTATGCGAATGTCGCTCTTCCGACACTTTATCGAAGTGTCGAAATTGCGACATAATGGCTAACCACTTTTAGCCCCGCCTCAAAGTGTCACTCTTGGGATGCCTATGTGTCAGAAGAGAGACATTTTGGTCGTCAGAAATTCGCCAAATGTGCTAGTGTGGCCTATGTAATGCACCAACTACATTTATGATATTAATGAATGATGTACTGCACCATTTTATAGATTAATTTGTTATTGTCTATTTGGATGATATATTGGTATATAATGCTACCTGGGAGGAGCATATGTCACATTTTATGTAGGTGCTGGAAACATTGAAGAAGCGTTAGCTGCTAGAAAATCTCAAGAAGTGTGAGTTTTCACAATAGCCTTTGGTGTATCTGGGGTATATGATGTATGGAGGAGAGCTAAATATAGATCCTTCAAGATGGAGACCATCATGAAATGGCTAGTCCCTACTAATTTTTCTGAGGTTAGAAGTTTCAATGGGGAAGCAAAGTAACTAAGGATATTCATGGCCTCATTTTCAGCGATAGAAGCACCGTTCCATTCCATAATAGAAAGTGGTAAGATTTTTCTGTGGGGAAAAGGTCAGCAAAGGTCTTTCGAAGAGTTAAAGAAGAATATTAATCAAGCACCAGTTATGAAATTACCAAACTTGAAAAAAATCTTTCAAAGTGGAGATAGATGTGAGTGGGTATGCTATGGGAGTTGTCTTGATGCAAGGAGGAATGCCTATATGTTACCATTCTAAATTTTTTCATAGGGTTGTTCTTAACTATGTTACCTACAATAAGGAGCTCTATGCCATGGAGTAAGATATGAATAAGTGGAACCATTATCTGATGGTAAAGGAGATAGTAATCCACACATATCACCAGTCATTATAGTATTTCAAGCTCAGAATAAGATACAATAGACCAAGCACTACAAGTGGATGGGGTTTCTACAATAGTTTCATTTGGTGATCAAGTATAATAAGGGAAGTATAAACAAGTTGGCCAACATGATGTTGAGGCCACTCAAATCAAATTACAACTTTTGGGACTCTTATACACATGGAGCCATTCACTCACGATGCATACAAAGAGGCATATTCATAGGATGAGGAACTCAAGGAGGTGTATCTATAGTTGGAGAGCCAGATTCATGTACATATTGGTGACAACACTATTGACTACCATCTGCAGGATGGGTTACTCTACAGTTTGGATAAGGTATGTGTTACGAAAGGGGAGCGATTGCAACTAATTAGAGAGGCTCACTCCTCCAAGGTTGTAGAGAAATATGGTGTAGGGAAGACTGTGGCTATGTGTATTGGCCCAAGATGCAAGAGCGGGTATCTAGGTTCATAAGAGGATGCATGCTTTGTTGTACCATCAGGCCTAGCAACATGAAATAGGGTCTATATCATCCCTTACCTATACCCACTCATCCCTGGGAAAGAATTTCCATAGAATTTATGGGAGGTTTACTGACAACCAGGAAGGGACATGACTACCTGTTCGTGGTATTTGATAGGTTCAAAAAGGTGTGTGTTCTGATGCCCTGTAAAAATACCATCAACGAACAATAAGGAAAAAAATTTTTCTTTGGACAAGTCTGGGTTCACTTTGGGATACCAAGTAGCATCATTTCAGATGGGGCTACAAGATTTATTAGTGCACTCTAGACTACATTGTGGGAGAATATGGACACAAAATTGAAGAGATCTACAACACTCGTTAGGGTCCCGTGATTTGGCCGATTGGCTAGCCAAATGACGATGTAACATCAAACCAAGCTTTGGAGCCCAAGGACCTAGCCTTCCTGGACTCAGAGAGGGCTCTCTCTATTATATGCAAAAGATGTCGGTGTGTTTACTTGCGGTGTTTTGATATTAGGCTAGTTATGAAGTATGTTTTTAGTTTTTTGGTTTTTTAAGTTTGTGAGGAATGAAACTGATCAAATACATAAAATGGATGACAAGATGTAGATAAATTGGGCTATGGGGTCAAACAGGTCAAGGAAGCTATGAAGTGATGATGTAAAGCTGCTGTAGGGCCGATTTGATTCACGGTAGAAGGGATCTCTGGGCAAAATGGATTAAATGGACAATAAGTTGGTGAAAGACAAGGGATTTCAAGTGTATCAGCTATAGATATAGTCATCACTAATATGTAAAAAATACTGACGGCTAACACATTCCATCCACGGACATATGGGCAGGCAAAAGTAGTTAGTAGGAATTTGGTACAACTTCTGAGGGGTTACAACTAGAAACATCTGAAGACCTAGGATGAAAATATGGTATATATATAACATTATTATAACAAATAAATCCACACTTATACAAGAAATTCCCCATTTGAGACTTGTTTTGGATAATTCCACATTCACCTTTGGATATTTCATATGGGAAACAAGGAGTGAAGGAAGATCTTGTTGGGGTTCCAGTGTTTTGGGCAGATTGGCAAGACCAAAATACTAGACAACATCAAACCACTTTGGGACCTCAGGATCTAGCCCTCTTGGGTTCAGAGAAGTATCTCTCTATAAAGGCAAAGAGATGTGTATCTTTGAAAGTTTTATTTATGGTATTAGGCTAGTTATAAGGCACAAGGGTTGTTGTTTTGTTTTTTTTTGTTTGGTTGTTGGGAAACATGAAAGAAGGGTTCAATGTAAGACAAAGAGGTGAGAAAAGAGGATTTTAGAAATGGGAGACAATTCAAAGGAAACTCAAGGCCATTGGGAAATGGATTCATAAAAGGTTTTACTTGCAATTCAATATCCAAGGCTTTCAAATGGGATAGTCATCTAAAACAGAGGATCTTTTAAAGATGGTAGTGTGGGATGGAAAGATAAGGAATGAAGGTGAAGGATAAGGAAACCTCCAAGGTGACCACTTAGGAAGCAAATCTAGGGACAGGGCATGCCTTAAACACCTATGATCAAACTCCTAATAAGGCTAGCTCTTCAGACAATAAGAAACACTCAATATTTAACACAAAGGTGAAGCCTGAGATCAGAGAAAGACTTTGAACTTTCAATGCTTTGACATTCAGCTTAAGGGAACTTAGAAAGGTTCAACTATTAGAAAAAGACCCTAGTGAGTCAGAATCAACTCTAATCTCCCAGTATCCCAATTATTTCAATTAAAACCAGACAAGAACATCTAAGAATAGATCCTAAATTCATGCATCAGTAAGCAGGGAAAACCAACTACTATACTGGCTAAATTACCTTGAACTTGTTCTCAGATAGCATGATTAGTATAAAACATCAAAGACAAGAAGAGTGGGAAACATTAGGGTACCATGCTAGGGTATATCCTAAGCTAGATTACTGATTTCTTATCAGAGAAATGAAATATGATGAATTATAGAAGGAAAACAGAGACAAAGATAGAACACATCACCGCTGCTTTAAATCAGGATCCAAATAAACATGCTTGTCATATTAAAGAGAAACACAAGTCATATACAACATTTTCCAACAGCTTGATATTTTTTCTGAAATCATTTCCTCAGCCTATTTTACAAATATGAACACATAACTATATCTCAAGAGAAAAAGCTTACAATCCACGGTTATCCAAACAACAACAACCTTTACAATGTATTTTTCTTGAGTTATTATAGATGAAGAAGAGTGCTTGAGGCCCATTCTATTTTAATGTCCCTTCATTGAATTTCAGAACTCTTTAGATGAAAGAGTGGTCTTCGACAGGTTGATAATAACTTCGGAGGTATGTTCTGTGATGTACTTTTGGCTGTTTTGTACTCTGTAGTACTATGGGAAAAGTAAGGTAGATAAATGACTTGTAGGCCTGCCATACTGTGTAAAAAATGCCCTGGCAGTCTTAGGACTACTGTCAGGGTGGTGATCTTCTCGGGAACGTTGATGAAGAGTAAAAAACATTATGGGAACTTTGTCCTTTCTCGGGAAAGACATTTTGCTGATGTGAAACACTGACAAGGATTGTTTCTGTGCTTTAGGCCTCATTTAGGCCTTCCATGTCATTCATAAGGTCTTCAATCTGTACATTTTCCCTCTAAAACTGGATTAAAGCTTTAAATCTTCAATAATAGGCTTTAAATCACTTTAAACCTTCACTGATACTCTTTTCCACTCCTTTTGACTGTCTCTGTCTATGGAAATGTAGTTTTAATGGCACTGGAGGTTTGACAGAGTTAAACACTGGTATTTTAATAAAATATTTCATTCAAAAGCGTTCCCAAGTGTTTTCTCTGCAATCTCTGGCTTGGAATAACGGTTTGACTGTGAGCAATAACGGTTCTCACCATCTCTAACCCTGCAAAACACAAAAACATGTTAAGAAATCTATGTAGGAGGGAGGATGGATGCTGTGAAGGCTTTTGGAGATGGTAGCACAATAGTGAAAACGGTGGCTGTAGCGAAGAAAATAGTGAAAATTACGAAAGGAAGGTGAAGCAATGATCTGATGGAGGTCTCGTGAAGAAATGGCTCTGGACTGTTGGATTAGATCTGATGGTGGTTACCAATGGCCAGGATTCACTCGTGGAGATGCTTTAGAGGAGTTAGTCGGAAGAGATAAACTTTAATGTAAAACATAAAAGTTTATACTTTAGGTGAATTACAAAGGAAAATGCGTGAAATCAAATGAAATCGAGCTTTGAATGGTGGGACCAGAGGGCGGAGGGCGATTTGAGGGTGGACCATTAGATCTCAGGAGGAGATCAACGGTTGAGATGCTCCGATGAAGTCCTTTGGAGGTCCAACGAACATAATATGAATGAAGACACGATGGAATAAGGGCTGTAGATCTATACAGATCAACGGTCGGGACTTTCGGGAAGCGCTGTTGGAGGCAGAAGAGGGGAAGTGGTCTTTAGGAGAAAAAAACTTTTTTCGCGCTGCAATGGAGTGGTTTTGAAATTTGCCCAAAAAAAATGCAATAACGCTTGTCGCCCGACATGTGTCCCTCCCAAAACCACTTTCATATCGTAATTTTGAAGCATTAACTTTCGGGCATAGGAAAAATGCTATATGAACCTCCGCCTTTGGATGTGGGATCGGGAGATTGGACGGTGTAGGATAGAGCGCGATAGGGGGAGATGCACGGTTGGTAAGGTGGGGGCAGGTCAACAGTGGTTTTAATATAGGCCATCGGATCGGTATGATGGAATCATGGTAAGGATCCACGGTAAAAGTGCTAATGTTTCAAAGGGAAATATATCATAATAGATGGGTGGGATGAATCCTAACCATTGGATCCATGGGGATGGAAGGTGGAGATTTAAATATGAGGCAGAGGCAAAAGGGCTAGTGCATGAGCGGAGAGAAAGGGGAACTGTTAGATCAATCGAAAGGAACGGTTGAGATCCAATCTCAATCGGAGAAGGCGGGGGCCAAAACTTTGATGGTTGATGTTGCGATTGCACGTGGACCATCGAATCAAGGTGAGATCGACTGTCGGGATTGGATCGGGGATCGCCAATCGGGGAACACACGGTGACACTTAAGAATTGGTGCGATTGGCGGTGATGTGATGTTGCGATGGCCGTTGGATCATTGAGGGATCAACAGTGGAGATCACAACAGAGGGGTAATGGACAGAGGCTGATGGGCACGATGTGATTGGCGCTTGACCGTCAGATTTTTGGATGGATCGATGGTTCATATTGCATCCGAGGCCCATAGACCAAATATTTCCCACATCGGAGAATTTCACTTAACAAAAGAAATGCGCTCGCAATCAACTTCCGATTGCAATTAGCACCCGGGGCTTTAGCGCCTGGTCTCAGGCACGGGTCATATGCAAAGAAGGGCTTAGGGGCTTAGCTGAAAGGGGCTTAGGCCTGATATATGGTAAAAGATGGATTTTAGGCCAAAAAACAGAATTTTCAAGGCTTATAAAGGGGTTCCGGTAGGGGAACAAAGGGAATTTTTCACCAAATGAAGGGATCCACAAGGTTTTAAAAGGGGAATTCGATGGTTTAGAGGGCTAAGGATTGGATTTTGAGGTTTTTTTGGGGAAATTTGAGAAGGGAAAAAAGGGTGAAAATGGGGAATTTGCAGGGATACAAGGGAGCAGATGGCAGCTTTCTTGAGCATAATCTTTCTACAAACAGTGAGGCCTTTTAAATGGAAACAATAGTGAGGATTTTTCAAAGGGAAAAAGACACATGGAGGCTTCAAGAATGATATTTTTTCAGAGGAAATCTATTTCTTGAAGACTCAGAAACATATTTAGCAACCTGTTTGCTTGTCAAAAAATTCATAGGTTGCTAACAGATCTTAAAAGAGATGCTTTGAGGGCTGAAAAATTTATAGAGAAGATTAGGAAATCAATCTACAGGTACAGGAAACACTACATAAGTTTCAGGAGAAGTATAAGTCTAGACACAATCAACACAAAATAGAAAAAACATTCAAGGTGGGAGACAAAGTATGGCTACAATTGAACAAGGAGAGGCTACAGAGACCTAGTAAGAAAATCAAGGCTCTCAAATATGGTCCCTTTAAGATACTGGAAATGGTGGGTGATAATTCTTATCGACTCATTTTACCACCATATATGTGCATTTACTCAGTTGTTAATGTAGATAATTTGAAACTCTATGAGCCTTCCATGCTAGATGAAGAAGAGGAACAGGTCCTACCTTCTGTGGAGGATTTAGCACCAGAAGCTCTCATAGAGTTCACAGAAGATACAATTTTGTAGAAGAGGTCCAATATTACAAGACAGGGGCATCTTAACCTTTGGAAGATAGGGTTGTAGGGACAACCTCCAAGAAAATCTAAATGGTACAACAAAGAGAAGGTGGAGGAAAACTTTCCTCACCTCATTCAGTAAAAGATTTTGGATACCAAAAGCCTCCCAAAATGGGGAGGCTTAATCTGAATTGGATTGTTATATTGTTTTTCATCCATCTAGATGCACTTAGAATGGAAAAACTGGAGGAATAAACTCACGCGACCATTTTTATTGGTGGGACCTAGTTTTGCGAAATGAGGCCTGAAACCTTACGAGAGAGTTTTGATGAATAAAATCCCTTTTTGGGGGTAAAATTTTCTATTCTTGAGAAACCTATTTTCATGTTATTCTACCCTCATATATCTTTCTAATGATGTAAAAATCACATCAATCAGAGTCCGTATGCGAAAGATATGCCACTCAGAATTTGACCTTCCTGTTTTCACAACTATAGTTCGGGATGATGCCACGTCAACCCCTCTTATTCATGGAAAATGTGCTATCCACGTGTTTTTGATGTAAAAGAGTCTATTTTGTAACTCTAGTTAAGATTTTATGTACTGAAAATTAACCACTAGTAGGCTATTGCGTTGTGTTATAATCAGACCACAGTTGTGTTATAATCAGACCACTAAGAGGAAGAGGCATTCCATTATTTTGAGAGAATTTTGTAGTATATTTGAGTAAATATAGACAGGAGAGATAGGAGGTAGATAACATAGAGAGGATATGTGCGTTGTAGCATCCCATGGGCCATAAACATTACTTCTTTGTACCTGCTGTCATATTTCCAAACAAAGAAAGAGAGCATAGCCACGAGGGCTTCAATGGGGGAGCAATACCATACCACGTGCATTCATACTGGGGGATATATATTGGAGGGAAAATGACATAATATATTGAGCATATAATAGGGGCTAAAGGGTTTTTATATTGATAGGTATAAAAAATGGATCTTAAAATTAATGAAAACATATAAAGGGGGTATGAAAATGTTAATGAAAAATGGATACCGAAAATACTTAGTGAAAGTATGGGCTTTTTAAATTGGGAAGGTTTACTGGGTTAATATTGGTTGGGGGTTAAATAATGTTATTTTTAGAGGTATTTTCCAATATGTAGTCAAATTAAGGGTGTTTTTTAGCATGCTACGAATGCACGTGATATGTCAGATATTCATTAAGTGAAGCTCTTGTGAGAAAAGCGACCTCACCTTCCAGTTGGGTTTTCTCCTGAAAGGGTTTCCTAGAGAGAATATCTTGTGTCTTATGTGTGTGTGAGATTATTTTTCCATTCTCTACTTTTATGCATACTTTCTATTCGCATGCATGCACTAATTACAGTTAAATCTACAGATCTTAGAGTTTAATCAAATTGTAATAGTGTAGAATATCAGTTTTTAATATAATATTATCGAATCTATTGTGATGAACTATCCAGTGGAATATCCACGACAATTTATGGATCATGAGCTATTAGACAAACAAAAACAAATTATGGTATGCACCCAATATCATAGTATGTTTTGATTTTATAAAATATAAGTAACATATTTTTTTAATTGGAATTTAGATTGTAAAAATTTAATTCTAAGTTTGGTAAGAAATGGAATCTTATTTATATGAGTTTGGTTTAATTTTTAAGTAAGATGGAACTCAATTGTTTAAAATAATAAATATTATTTCAAAAATTATTCAAATCAAACTCTAAGGTCATGGTTAGTGAGCCATGTGAGTTTGGAGTATACTCAAAAACTGCTTCTCCTTGGTTAAGAGTTTGTCTTCCTAGGAGGTAAACCTAAGGCCCAGAGGCATATGGAAGAAGTGAAAACCTACTCCTTATTAACCATCAACAAACTAATCTCAAGTGGCATGGTTTTTCTTGAATAATGGTGATGAGTCAACGTGCATTATCTAATAAAAAATTAGTAATGACTCTTCCCCCTATTGAGTTTTGATTTGACAGCTAAATTATTATACATTTTCTCACTATATAAACATGAAAGAATCATAAAATAGATAAATAATATAAATTAAAGGACTTGTAAACGCATATATGACTCAATCCATAATAATAATCAATGGTCCTCAGACGAGGGTGTGGCCGAGGATGGTGAAGGAATATGGGAGGATTAGAGTTAGAATGATGAGCTCGATTGTTTCACATATGAGCAAAGGATCTTGAAGGCCTTTGATAGAATCCCTTAGTGATGTTAAGTATTCCATTAAAACTCACAAGATACAAATAACTCAGACACATGAAAACCTCCTTTCCACTATATGTGATTCAATCAACTGTTGCCTAGAGGAAAAAAATAAATAAAAATCGAGCATAGTCATAACAGGGCCTCCGAGATTTATAAACTTTGAAATGGGTAGATTTATTATGGCTGCTCCATTCATCTCTCTGATGATCGTGTGAGAGATTCAATAATTGGATATAATGGATGATAAAACCTCAATTGTCTTGGAGTCATTACCCTCTCTAATACCATTAATCGAGATCTCAGTGGCTAAGATCCAAAACCAATAATTATTAGAGAGGATGATAGAACCCGATGCGATAATATTGATGAAATAGTGCATGAACGAAATATATCCCAAAATAAAAATATGAAAAGAGAGAACACGATACACCATAAACCTCGTTCCTTATTAAGTGGGAGAAAAAATGTTGTTACATCTACATTGTGCAAACCAATATATCCTTTTACAAAGTGGGGTTGATTATTTATAACTTTTTTTTGAGTTACAATAATTTGGGTTAGTACCATGGAAAATGATCTGATATGGGTGGCTGACTTGTTTTTTTATGCAAGCACCTCTCACTCAAGTAAAACAAATTAAGAATTTTTCTTATACATGCATGTGCGGAATTGAATTCTTGATTCATGTGTATGTGTTTCACTGGTTTAAGGCTTTATGTGTGAGAAATTAAACATTTTTTTTAAGTTGATTAAAATCATGTACAAAAATCATAAATTGCAGCAAATTAACAAACAACACATAACATCAAACATAATAAAGGTGTTCACCCTCAACACTTGGGCTACATCTCCTTGAGCCTCCTTCAATGGACTTGGCTCTTTGGGATTAATATGGTCAATTTATTTTACAATATGATGCTCAAATCCAATGGTTATTTGGACTATACCAATGGGTTTAGAATACCAAAATACCCTTGAATTGACTGCTCAATCTCTAGAAATGGACCTAGGCTCCCTTGGGCTTGACCTCTTCTATCGGTGTCCTTGAGCTTCCCTGAGATTCTATATGGCAAAAAATATCCTAGAATCCCTCTTATCCTCCTCAAACCTTTTCTACTGTCTCCAACACATATCAATAATCCAAAATAGGTTGTTCATTCACTCATAATGAACTCATGCTCCTTGTTCTATGCCTCCAACACTAGGTGGTACTACGCTCCCTGAAACTTCCTTGTGGCTTCTTCAGCTCTAGAAGTCTCCAAAAGACTTTTAAAATCCATCCATTGGATTCAAAATGTCCAAAATAGTCATAAATGACTATTCATTCGCTCAAAATGGCCTCTAGATGCTCTTGCTATGCTTCCAACACCTAGTGGCACAGTCTGGTTGTGGGCTCACTGAAAACTTCCCTTTCACATATCGGCCTTCAGAAGTCTCCAACTACTTCTACAAACCCCATCATTGGATTTAGAAGGTTCAATATAGTCAGAAATGTCTATTGGTTTCTTAAGAATAGCCTCTGGCTGCCTTAGCTAGGCCTCATTCTCCTGCTTTCTCCTGGTGGCCCTAGTGGCCCTTGGAACTTCTCTGAAGAAAAATCATGCCCAGAATGTAATATTCCTAATTAACCCAAGATAATAGGAATATTTAATTTTATCTTTATTTTCTTAATTGATGAATAAAATGTAAAGGAGGAAATGTAAACTCCTAAAAACATCAAAATAAATCAATGCCCAATGTGAACAGAGTGAAATCAGGGTTGTCTCAATAAAATACACTTGTATGTGAACAAGGATTGGGGAGATTGACTCTCTCAACAGGACCAAATCATAACACTTTCCAGATGGATTGAACCTCCTTGTTGATCAACGTAGTTCTAGATGGAGGGTCTTCATGTGAAAGGAGCTAAAGTTTTGAAGGTGGTTTAGGGTTTCTCAAGCTCTCATCTTATAAAAGGAAGGGGAAGACTCAAGAGAAGGTTGTTCATGATATTATATTTTTAGAGTATATTGTCTGCTTAGACATATCTCATTCTCTTGGCTATTTAGCAGAGAATTGTGAGGATTTCCTGTTTAGGGATTCTCTCTCCTTCCAATGAGTAGCTCTTGGAGGGAATTGTACTACTCTTCCACTATCAGGCATATGGCCAAGCTCCATCTCCCTTAGACATCATAAATCCTTTTTGGGTTTACTTGTTTCAGTGAGCTGCAGCAAGTGGAAACACTAGATCTACTCAGATCTAGATTGTACTAGTGCCTCTTCTCAGTGAGTGTGTCTTTTAACCTCCTGGAAGAGTGTATTAGATGTTGGGCTTCAGATATTGATCTTGGCATCAGTCTAGCTTGTAATTCAAGCTTACAACACATTTTATCCTCTTGGACTGCATTATTTCCAGTTGCAGAGTTGCAGGGTATTCCAACATTAATTTGGAGAAGTGATCTTGGGTGGATGGATCCTTCCTTCACCGTGGTGATCCATGGATTAACCATATAATCCATGTCTACTTCAGATATGATTTATTTACTTATGTGCTTACTTCAGTTTTTCTGAATCATTTTGCAGATCTACTGTAGTAAAACTCGGAACTACTCTCTGTTTTTCATGTATTGCTGAAATCCCCAAGGGGAATGTAAAGTAAATACAATATAGTGTACCGATCTAATATTTTGTGCACAGATATGTCTTAGATCTGATATGTAATGTATAGCTGCTACAGCCCCTAAAAATTACGTTGTACATTCTTTTTGCAGAGAAATAAAGTGTTGCAACACCTCATTCTTGAGGTTTTCTTCATCTATTCTTCCATTTTTCTCATGATCTGAGTAATAAACTCCATGATCTGATGTAATACAATGTATGTATGTATTTTCCATCATATTGTATCATAAACCCTCTGAAAAATACGTTGTGAAGGCTTCATCAAATTCTGCATTAGCTAAGTCATGGGGTTTGGGCCTTTTTGAGCCATACCGGGGCGGGGAGATCTGTTTAACATAGCTAAAGTGCTTTGTTTTTTATTAAATTTGATATGGGAGTCCCTTATAACATATTATAAGGGATCCAATTGTCATTTTCCTCTATTTTTACGCAGATCTTTGAAAATAACCTTTTTAGGGCTTAAAACACTATTTTTCCCATCAATTGATGCATAAGTCAGAATATAAGTTGTTGTTGTTGCTTGATTGAAGAATATGTGTTATTAACACATCATATGAGCTATATTTCTTATCTCCAACTTTAGAATATCTTAATATATTCTTATTGTTGTAGAAATCCCTTATTTTGGAATATTACAGTGGTATCAAAGCATGATCTCTGGCTCAGCCTGTGAGATCCAGATATCAGAAGAATAAAGAGAAGGAGTAGAGTTTAGAATTATGGAAAGGATGAGATTACTCTCATTATTTTTTAGATCTAAGAAGAGCCTATCCAAAGAGGTTAAACAGAAGAAAGAAGAAAGCTGCAGTGAGACCTCTAGAAGGTTTCAAGAAGAAGAAGAAGGACCAGGCACTTCCTAATCTCATAGAGGGATTGAAGACAAAAGAGAGAACTTGGATCATGAGATTCTAAGTAGGTACTTGACATAGTGAAAGTGTCACTCTAGAGCCTTCAAGAAGACTCTAACTTTTCCTCAATTCATCCAGATGAAGGAGGAGAAGAGACCTTGTAGTAAAAGGGAGATCAAGGGCAATAGATTTCTATTGTCCACTTTTGATGGGACATTTGCAGCCAAAGCTTGGGCAAGAAAAATCAGTGCATTTTTCCTACTACATCCAGTGGTAGAAAAATAAGTATTGGAGAATGCAGCGTTGCATCTGAAGGGTGAAGCAAGAAATTGGTCGTTCAACCATGTGAGACATGCAAAAGTATCTTCTTTTGTAGATTTCACTCAAAGGGTGATCAGGATATTTGAGGAAGAGAAGTCCTCACTATCTCTTGAGGAGATTTGTGCCAGCACTATGACAGCCTTGAAGGAGCAGCCTTCAACACCTACAGTTGAGGGAGTCAACATTATAGAAGAAGGAACTCTTGCAACCATACAAGATGTTCCCAAAGCCAGAAAGGTATGATTGAGTTTCCACTTTCTATTATTGCAGAAAAACGTTTTGAGGGTTATGGAAACCAGTTGTTACATGACCTAGGATCATCACTTATTCCTAATCTAGAGCAGCAAAGTTGCACTGCGCTTTCTAGGAGTAGCAGTGAAGAAAGGAGGACCCATTCCTCATGGGACCATTCAGCTGTCAGCTTCATTCATGGAGCCTTGGAGGAAGAGATGTCGAAGGGTAGACATCTTGAGATGATAAACTATTTCTCCTCTCTAGATGACACTCTCTCAATGAGCATGCCATATCTCAAAGAGAGACTTCTACTTGCAGCAGATCCAAGGCCTCTCTGGTTTTGGAAGATCATGCATGAGGAGTAGGTCTCATCAGGAGATCCCATTGGAGGTGCACTTCAACATTGCATGAGGTGAAAATTTCTTCAAAGGTTGGAGGAGTAGGGTGTCCTACCTTGGGAGGATACCAAGCAATGGATGAATGAGATCCATCACCCACATTGGATGAGTGGATGGCAGTATGGAGCAAGAGTTTTCCAAACCCTTTGCAGATCTATGATATAGGCCAACAAGAAGCATGGCTGCACTGGTTGTTTTTGGGTGAGTTTGGTCACTACCCAAAAATTTATATTTCTTTAACTCATGCCTTGAGTTTCAATGATAGGATGCATAAGAAGAAGGCATGGTTTTTGTGGCTATTAAGAAGAGAGTTTGGACATCATATGTCAAATCTTATGTCCATGTATTTACCTTTGTCTGAGATATGTCTCATGTGCTCACATGTATTTATGTTTGAGATGTATTTCATGTATGTATATTGTTTTGGGAGGAAGGATAACTTCCCCATGATGTATAAGGGAGTTGGTTTATACTTGGTTGATGAGACAACTTACATGTCCATCAATGTATTATTGCTCCATGATCTACATTTTGATAATGAAAGGAGGTAGCAAGAGTCCTTGTTGCTATGGCTATTGTTGAGAGAGTATGGGTTGAGGTCTCTCCATACTCATCATGATGTTTTAGGAGGAGAGTATGGCACATTATCTTGTTATTTTGATCATGTACAGCTGGTATATCTTGTTGTTTACTACCACATAGTGGATGAGCACTCATGCACAGCTAATACCTTGTTGAAGGATAACTTACCACATGACATTCTCAAGCAGCAGTTGGGGAAATTGCTTTGTATCTATTTAATGAGCCATTGGTATCATGTAGCCTTCAACATTTTTCTGATTTGGATGCCAAATGATGATGATGTGCCATTCATTTTGGATGGGGTGATTTGTGCCAGATCAATCCATGATATGGGAAAGAGGATCTTTGGAGATCTATTTCCTTTCTTGCGACTTGAGGGAAATCTGATTGCAGCCACAAATCAACATGTTCTCTACACTTGCTATGAGTGGAGAGAAAGACACCATGGGGTAGGCCATATTGCCTATCATGTTCAGTTATTCTTTCCACCTTATTTGCAGGAGCCTAAGGTGGAGGAGATCTTTCATGAGTTTCCATGTTGGGAGGTGACTCATTTTGTATGGGTGATTGCTTAGGAAAGGATGCTTTCCCAATCCATTTCAATCCGTCCTTACAGTTTCTTGAGGACAGGAAATGTTTTTGGAGGGGAGGAATGTAATATTCCTAATTAACCCAAGCTAATAGGAATATTTCATTTTGTTTTGATTTTCTTAATTGATGAATAAAATGTAAAGGAGGACATGTAAACTCCTAAAAACATCAAAATAAATCAATGCCCAATGTGAACAGAGGAAAATTAGGGTTGGCTCAATAAAATACACTTGTATGTGAAAAAGGATTGAGGAGATTGACTGGGTCAATAGGACCAAATCACAACACTTTCCAGATGCATTGAACCTCCTTGTTGATCAACACAGTTCTAGATGGAGGGTCTTCATGTGAAAGGAGCTAAAGTTTTGAAGGTGTTTTAGGGTTTCTCAAGCTCTCATCTTATAAAAGGAAGTGGAAGGCTCAAGAGAAGGTTGTTCATGATATTATATTTTCAGAGTATATTGTCTGCTTAGACATATCTCATACTCTTGGTTGTTTAGCAGAGAATTGTGAGGATTTCCTATTTAGGGATTCTCTCTCCTTCCATTGAGTAGCTATTGGAGGGCATTGTACTACTCTTACACTATTAGGCATATGGCCAAGCTCCATCTCCCTTAGATAGCATAAATCATGTTTGGGTTTACTTGTTTCAGTGAGCTGCAGTAAGTGGAAACACTAGATCTGCTCAGATCTAGATTGTACTAGTGCCTCTTCTCAGTGAGTGTGTCTTTTAACCTCCAGGAAGAGTGTATTAGCTGTTGGGCTTCAGATATTGATCTTGGCATCAGTCTAGCCTGTAATTCAAGCTTAAAACACATTTTATCCTCTTGGACTGCATTATTTCCAGTTGCAGAGTTGAAGGGTATTCCGACATTCATTTGGAGAAGTGATCTCTGGTGGATGGATCCTTCCTTCACCGTGGTGATCCATGGATTAGCCATCTAATCCATGTATACTTTAGATATTATTTATTTACTGATGTGCTTACTTTAGTTTTTCTGAATCATTCTGCAGATCTGCTGCAGTAAAAATTAGATCTACTCTCTATTTTTCATGTATTGCTAAAATCCCTAAGGGGAATGTAAAGTAAAGACAATCTAGTGTACCGATCTGTTATAGATCTGATATTTTGTGCACAGATCTATATTATATATCATATGTAATGTATAGCTACTATAGCCCCTGAAAATTATGATGTACATTCTTGTTGCAAAGAAAAAAAGTGTTGTAGCACCTCATTCTTGAGGGTTTCTTCATCCATTCTTCCATTTTTCTCATGATATGAGTAATTAACTCCATGATATGATATAATAAAATTTATGCATGTATTTTACATCATATTGTATCATAAAAACTCTGAAATAGATGCAGTGAAGGCTTTAACAAATTCTGCATTAGCTAAGTCATGGGATTTGGGCCTTTTTGAGCCATACCAGGGTGGGGAGATCTGTTTAACATAGCTAGATTGCTTTGTTTTTGATGAAATTTTATATGGGATTCCATTATAACATATTATAAGGGATCCGGCCATCATTTTCATCTTTTTTTACGCAGATATTTGAAAATAACCTTTTTAGGGCTTAAAACACTATTTTTCCCCATCAATTGGTGCATAAATCAGAATATAAGTTGTTGTTGTTGCTTTATTGAAGAATATGTATTATTAACACATCATATGAGCTATATTTCTGATCTCCAAATTTAGAATATCTTAATATATTCTTATTGTTGTATAAATCCCTTATTTTGGAATATTACACAAAAGTCCTTAGCTGGCTCTTCAAATCTCACCAATGGCTATAGAATACTCAAATTTGTCAAGAATGATTCTTCATTTTTTAGAATGGTAAAAAATTGAGCCTTCTACACTTTTTCCCAATATCTCCTAGGAGCACTCCACTAAATGTGGAGAACTCCAACTAATTAGAGTTAGATTAGAGTTGAACGCAAAATTTTGCACACCCTTATCTGCTCTGCCAATAAAGTTGTGCATTAAAATTTATGGTTAGGGTAGTGGCCACATGCATACCCCCAACCGTTAAGTGGCTTATACGTTAGCAGAAACATCAAAATACAATATTGGAGTTTCATTAAACATACATACGTTAGCGATCAAACAACGCTTACGTTTAAAAAAGATTGCACATAGCCTTAAACAACTTACATATACACGGGACAGGATTCTCGAGTCCCACAACACGCAACCAATCACAACGCATCACAAATCGCTTTGCTGTAAGTTTAACTTGGTACTAATAACACTGAAACCATAATTTATGCGATTTGCGCTCGTGCACAATGCCGACATGTGGCTCTCATCGCATCACATATTTCAACTTTTATCGGAACGCAACCAATTTAAAATATCTTGCAAACTCTTAACTTCTAAATATTGCGATTTGCAAAATAACTTTTGCAAGTGCTGCAATCTCCACCGTTGGTTTGTTTCTCGATCCGACGATCTATGTTTTATCTCTGCCTTCTCACTTCGCATCGGAGGTTAAAAAATTTAACTTTGTGAAAATATTTAATGGTAAACTCTGTTCTGTGCGATGTGTGGTGTTTCTCCACTGTGATGAGATCTCTCTCGTTGATCTCCCATTGCTACTTCTCTGATCTAATCACCACTGTTTAGCCCTCGCTGTTTACTGGATCATGGTTGTCCATTTCACCTGCAACATTTCCGCAACTGTGAAATACCCGATTCTATATGCAGAGTTCAGGACTCCATGACAACCACTAATTTGGATCCCAGTCTACTGGTCGATCCAGTTTTGAACCTATTTTCCATTTCAAACCCAATCTTGTAACTTTGAATTTTGAGCAAATCCTTAGGCCCTGATGCCAATCTGATCACTTCTTCCCACTGATGGGCTTTTGGACCCACAAAATTTGATGATTATCTACCTTTAGCTTCAACACTCTGTTTCTTTCAAGTTATATCAACTTATTTTTCTTGAAAAGTCTCTTTGGAAATCACCCTGACATGCCTTGCACTGCAACTAGCTTTGTCTCTTGACCTCTACTCTTTGGCTATTGTTGAACCACTTCAGCATTGTTGGCTATTATAAATTGATGCATACCCTGTTGTAACACTGTTCTCTCTATGTTCTTGGAAAACTGTTATCCTTCCCACTGAGAGTGAAGTCCCTCTCGCAACTATGGCATACAAGCTTTGTCTTGGAAATCCACTTTTCAAATTAAGCTCGCAAGATGAGTGAAATATTGTCATAAAAAAAACACCAGCTTGTTTTGAAATGGCTAAAAAACACCTTGCATTTTGTCCACTTCTTCACTTAATGGACGAAAAATTCCTGCAACATCTTGTCACAAGAACACATGATCAATATTGAAAAGAAAATCTTATGCAAGAATTGAAAAGAAGACCACCTATTTTTTCTTCTTCAAAGAACTGATTGTCACCTTCCTGTAACATCAAATATATGGTGAACCTCTTGCACATTGGTATATAAATTTATTGACTCACAATCGACAAATACCCTCAACCATCTTTTCCACCTCCACAATGAAATTTTTCAATAAAAATAAATGCCTTCAAATGAACAACATTCACATGCAATATTTCATCCTACAAGTTGTGATCCTTTGCTGCAACTTGTCATACTTTCAACAGAAATTCATGCATACATATACCTAAAATTTGCATTTATGTACAAAGTAAATGCATGCCCTACTTGGTCAAGAAATTGAGCCATTTGTTGCTAACCCACTTCAATGGCGATCTTTCCTAGTGAACATCTTCTTCTTGTGAATCATCTGGACTCACATCGATGATGGAATCACTGGTCACATTCTTGTCAATCTTTTTATCCTCTTGCTTCATGTGCTTGGGATGAGTGGTTGGATGCAGCATCCAACATTGGGCAATGAGATGTCAATTTTCTAGAAATGTGTGCAAATATTTTTCATCTTATGTGCAAGTCGCCTTCGCTTCGACTGTTCCCTGTATGCTATCATTATCTTCCAGCATCTTGAAACTTGATGGTTATACAAACCACAATATGAACAACAAATTTTCTCCCATTCATGCATGCAAATTTTTCATGTTTAACATAATCATAAACAACATGATTACAGGAAGAATTATACCTTGAATGTTTCTTTGAATGTTCATATTTTTCACTTTCTTGAGGAGATGAACTTGAAGAGGTTCCATCTCTCTTTTGAAGACCAACAAAAATGTTCATGTCCTTAGAGCCGTCACAACTCTCTTGTTTTCCATAAGCTGCATGTCTAAAAGCATCTTGATACAATGTCATAGGTTTCAAACAATTGCATTCATCTTGATTGCAAAATTTACATGTTTGAGGTTTTGAACCTGCAAAAAAAGTCCTTCTTGGAACTATTTCAAGTGCCTTCATGGATTTATAACTTTCTCCATGAAGTTGTCCTAAGCCAAGACCCAAATACTTAGGCCTTTCCTCAGCCATAGTTAGCTCAACTATTCCTTGTGCATGTTTGCCTAATCCTTGACCTTCATAGACCATTTTCATCATCAATTTGGATCCTATTCCTCTAGTGTGTTTTTCAAATGAACCTAGACATTTATCTTGAGAGAAAAATGAAGACAAACTTGAATTATTTACTCTTCTTCAAGCACATGCTTGACTAAGGATTTTTTGGCATCATGGAGCTGAATTTCCATCTCATGCATCTTTTGAAGAAGTTATTTCTTCATAGAAGCTAATTTCTCTTGAATTTTAGTGCTCTCCCTTACATCTTCATACAACTGTTGCACCATATCCTTCAGGATGTAAAAGTCCTGCTTCATCTCTTTATTAAAGAGTCTTGCAAAGGAGGAGGATTTAGAAACGCCACTTGATGAAGTTTTCATCACTATGTAAATGAATTAGAGAACTTCAACAAAAATTCAGAAAGCTTCAGAAACAATTGACGAAGCTTCTTAAATTTTTGGCTGTAGATTCAAGCTCTTCTTTGCAGCTTGCATCTCTTCTTCAAGCAACCTCTTTTGCAAACAATCCCTCTTGTGCTTCAAGGGTTGCCTTGATGTCCTTTGGGTAAGGAGGATTATTTCAGCCTTCTCCCTTCTTTTCCTCTTCTGGACTTAGCTATCAGTAGCTCCCCTTCACCTCTATAAAACTCAAACTTGTAAGCATAAGTCAATTTGCAAATATTTAAATTCTTTGCACTGTTAAACACCCTTCAAGTCAAGCAAGAAATCAAGCAACCTTGTGCGCTGTCAAACAAGAAACCTAGAGCTCTGATACCAACCTGATCTGATATGGGTGGCTGACTTGTTTTTCTATGCAAGCACCTCCACTCAATTAAAACAAATTAAGGATCTTGCTTATACATGCATGTGCGGAATTGAATTCTTGATTCAGGTGTATGTGTTTTAATTGGTTTAAGGATTTATGTGTGAGAAATTAAAAATTTGTTTAATCTGATTAAAAGCATGTAAAAAAACCATAAATTTCAGCAAATCAACCAACAACATATAACAACAAACATAATAAAGGAATTCACCCTCAACACTTGGGCTACATCTCCTTGAGCCTCTCTAAATCAACTTGGCTCTTTTGGATTAAGATGGTCAATTTATTTTACAAGTTGATGCTCAACTTGAATGGTTTTTTTTACTATACTAATGGGTTTAGAATACCAAAATACCCCTAGATTGTCTGCTCAATCTCTCGAAATGGACCTAGGCTCCCTTGGGCTTGACCTCTTCTATCAGTGTCCTTGAGCTTCCCTGAGCTTCTCTATGGAAAAAAATCTTTTAGAAGTCCTCTTCTGATCCTGAAACTTGTTCTAATGTCTCCATCACGTATCAATCATCCAAAATAGGTTGTTCATTTTCTCATAATGAACTCAAGTTCCCCGTTCTATGCCTCCAGCACCTAGTGGCACTGGGCTCCTTGAAACTTCCCTGTGGATTCTTCAGCTCTAGAAGTATCCAAAAGACTCTGAAAATACATCCATTGGATTAAAAATGTCCAAAATAGTCAGAAATGACTATTCATTCACTCAAAATGACCTATGGCTGCTCTTGCTATGCCTCCAACACCTGGTGGCACAATATGGCTCTCGGCTCACTGAAAACTTCCCTATCACATATCGGCATTTAGAAGTCTCCAAATTATTCTTAAAAAACCATCATTGGATTCAAAAGGTTCAAGATAGTCAGACGTGTCTATTGGTTTCCTGAGAATAGCCTCTTGCTGCCTTAGCTAGGCCTCATTCTCCTGCTGGCTCTCGGTGGCCCTAGTGGCCCTTGGAACTTCTCTGAAGCAAAATCATTCCCAGAAGTCCACAGATGGCTCTATAAACCTCACCAATGGCTATAGAATACTTGAATTAGTCAATAATGACTCTTCCTTTTTCAAAATGGTCGAAAATTGAGCCTTCTACACTTTTTCCCAATATCTCCTAGGAAAACTCCACTAAATGTGGAGAACTCTAGTTAACTGGAGTTAGATTAGTGCTGACCACCAAATTTTGTGTGCCCTTATCCACTCCGCTAATAAATCTATGCATTAAAATTTATGGTTAGGGCAGTGGCCATATGCGCACCCCCAACCGTTAAGTCGCTTATACATTAGCAGAAACAACAGAATACAATATCAGAGTTTCAATAAACATACATACGTTCGCGATCAAATAGCGCTTAAATTTAAAACATATCTCACATAGCCTTAAACAAATTACATACACGTAGAACAGGGTTCTAGGGTCCCACAACACGCAACCAATCACAACGCATCACAAATCACTTTTTCGCAAGTTTAACTTGGTATCGAGAACACTAAAACCATATGTTATAGGTCAATTTGGGCACCATTACCAATGACCTGGTTAATTTTACATCATCTCTAGGACCAATGATCAAGGGTCTATCATTCCCTATCATTTCAGTTGCTATATGCCCTAAGACAAGAACAAGATAAAGCAAGCAATACTTTCATCAAGCACAGGTTTCCAAGGTTTGAAGCTTATTATATAGCATATGAGAGCTTACAACGCAGGCTCTAAGGGGCCTAAGTGTGTTGCATATGTAGATGGCCCCATGTAAGGCTGCTCTACAAAGCACTTCCCAAAATTCACAAGTGCGTTGGTCATATTGGGAGCGAAATTCTCATTGTTCCAGAATCTCAACTTGGCTAGTGCCTTCTAGAAGAGTTCACATGTGTCAAGCTTCAAATCCAAGTGTCCATTTGACATCTACATGATTGGGAACATGTCTTGCCTATTATTGGAAAGTAATTGATTGCAAAACAACCTTTAGTTCATCTATAAATTGAGCATAGATCTGAGTGTTTGAGAAGGAAGAATTTGAGTAGAGAAATGTTGGAGAATTTTCAAGTGAGAGCTAGATTTGTGTAACAGTTGCTGGAGAGATTTATATTGTGATGAGGCTTGGGGACGTTGCTGGAAAGATCACTTCAAATTAGTCACTTGGTTTTAACCTCTCCTTCTATCATCAATAAAGAATACAACTTATTTTTCCCTATATGCATCTGTATTGGCTTTGATTTTCCATATTGCAAGATCTTAGTTGATGTATATGGTTTATGCTTTACTGATTTAGAAAAATAACTTGAATAGATATCTATATTATTTCATCTTCTGTTGTTTCAGTGTTCTTTCTTGCAGGAAGCATTCCACACAAACCACTTGAATTTGAAGCTGCAACGGAAGCAACAAAAGGAGCCATTTAGAAGTGCTTGGATCACAAGTAACCTTCTAATCCTCTCTGTGTATCTGTTCTTAGTTAGGAGAAATAGTCGTATAGTCTTTCGCATATTGTTCTAGACTAGCACCTGTGTAGGGAAGCGTGATTTATCTGTAATTCAGAATTCTGGCCCAACACGATAATTTATGTGATGTACGCTCGTGCACAATGCCGACATATGGCTCCCCTCATCACATCACATATTTCAAATTTTATCGCAACACAACCAATTTAACGTATCTTGTGAACACTTAACTTCTAAATATTGCGATTTGCGAAATCGATTTTTTGAGAGTTGCAATCTTCGTCGTTGGTTTGTTTCTTGATCTGATGATCCACATTTTATCTACACCTTCTCACTTCGAATCGCAGGTTAAAAAATTTAACTTTGTGAAACTCTTTAACAGTAAACTCTGTTCTGTGCGATGTTTCTCCACTGCGATGAGATCTCTCTTGTTAATCTCCCATTGCTGCTTCTTCGATCTAATCACCACTGTTCAGTCCTTGCTGTTACTTGGATCATGGTCGTCCATTTCACCTGCAACATTTCTGCGGCTGTGCAATACCCAATTCTATATGCAGAGTTCAAGACTCCATGACAGCCATTAATTCAGATCCCACTCTGCTGGTTGATCTGGTTCTGAACCTGTTTGCCATTTCGAACCCAATCTTGTAACTTTGAATTTTGCGCAAATCTTTAGGCCCTGATCCCAATCTGATTAGGTAGATACCTTAGGTGGATACCATGGGTCACTGCCACGGGCCAATACTATAGGTTTTAACCCTGTACGAGAATTATCTGCAAACGAATCTTAAAATCAGAAAATAAACAATAGTGAGAGAATAAAACATAAAACAAATATACATAGAGATTTTTCCTCTGGATACCAAATCGGGACTACCAACTTGATTTTTCATTATATTCCTTTTAGTGTTACAACACATATATATACATGTTGAAGCATACATAAACCCCAATCCATTAACCCTGGATTAGAACATAACCGTAGTTCCCTTGATCAAACCTACAAAATGCCAGGGGCCAAAAACCATCATGCCCCAAAACCATGTGCAAACCCATGCACAAAACCATGGGCGGGTCCTCCCATCGAAAAATAGAGACCAAATATTTTTCCCAGGGCACTGCCTCAAACCCCGACCAGGGGGGGCTACCGCCCCCCCTGTGACCCCCCTGTTGTGCCCGACACAACATATAGGGGGGGTCTTTTTCCCCCCTTGTCACATCCGCGCATGTGCGACTAATAATGGAAAGAATATAACACATACCCAACAAATACCATGCCACTTTCCATTCATTTCAGTCTTGGCCCATTAACCTATTTCCCGGAATCTGAGGAAGATGAATTCTTAGCCAAACAGAGGCAATTTTAGGGCATGCACCCACTATCATAATGTATTTTTTTTGTGTTTATAAAATATAAGTAACAATTATTTTTAATTGGAATTTAAATTGTAAAAGTTTAAATCTAAGTGTCGAAAAGGGAATCTCATTTATATTAAAAATATGGAATATATTTTAGTTTAATTTTATAGTAAGAGGGAACTCAATTGCTTAAAATAATAAATAATATCTTAAATTTATTCAAATCAAACTCTAGGGTGATGGATAGTGCGTCATATGAGTTTGGAGTATACTAAAAAATTGCTTATTCTTGGTGAAAATCTATTCCTTATGGACCACAAACAAACTAATTTCAAGTGGCATGATTTTTCTTGAATAATAATGATGAGCCAACTTGTGATTTTCTTAAATAATGGTGATGAGCCAACTTGTATTTGCTAATAAAAATGAGTAATGACTCTTCCCACTGATTTCTGATTTGACAATTATAAATTTTCCCACTACATAAACACCAATTAATTAGAAACTAGCTTAATCATATAAATTAAAGGAATGGTAAAGACCTATATGCTTCAATCCATAATAAAAATCAAAATACTTCAATTATAAAATTAAAATAAAAACATAAAATTAAATAAAGTATAACTTTATTTAAATTATTATTATTATTTTTAATTATAAAATAAATTAATATATACTATTAAACATATATACATTTACAAAAACAAGAAACAAGATTCTTAACCTTGGTGATTTAGCCCCATTTTAATATGGAAAATTTTAATATGTAAATAGACTTTGCTACAATACCATGGCTTATCAATACCACATGATTAAAAAACCATAAGTCACTTCATATGACATTTTTTTAGTTGATCAATTTAATTAAAAGGATAAAAGGGGCATGGCCATTTTGGAGATAAATCTCAATATTTGATTTGTGTATATTCCAATGAATATTCTAGAATATTTAATGGAGGTTAAATCCCAACTTTCCACATAATAATTATTGATAATTAATTAAAATTATAGAAGCCTTATTAGACACGATAAATATATTTGTAAAAGAACTTCTTCCATTTATTATAACATAGATTATTGAAAACCTCAATTAACTCTATGTACCTTTCTCACATAAATACAAACATTTTTTTAAAATGCGTGAAAACTTATCATAACTCAATTTTCAAAATAGTAATAGAGAGACTTGATCACTAACTAAAACGAGTAATAAAAACAATGATCACTAACTTGGCTAATTTTGGCTCATTATTTACCATGCTTTCATTCTTGCTACTAATCAGTTAACCTATTTTCTTGCTAAACAATGCTTGCATTCTTGCTACTAAGCAGATAACATATTTTCTGAGGAAAACAAATTCTTGGCCAAACAAAACAAAGTAGTTTTAATAATAGCCTAAACCCGTACTACTTTTGTCTTAGTAGCCAATTTCACCTGTTTGGAATTTTTTTTTATTAAATGGGATGTAACTCTGGAAACTTCCTTGGGATTGCCCAAAACCAGTTGCGAAGTTTTTGAAGTTAAGTTTCACTATTCCCATGGGCCTTGGATTATTGGATGGATAGCCATCCATGCAGGCCTATGAAAATTTTGGGCGTCGGGATGCTCGGAGCTAACAACAGTGAAGGCTGAAGTCAGGGAATCATTCTGTTAAAAAACAATAATAGAGAATTGTCATTATCCCCAACAAGAATGAGATCCTTGGTTGTAAGTGGACCGAAGAGAAGAAAACAACAATGTCATGATTGGCAATTATCTAGGTAATGGAAACTTTGGATCCAGAAATATTTTGGAATAAAATCAAACAATTTATTTAGCAGCGAATATGGGCCATCCTTACCCTCACATGAGTCAAGGGTATTTACCTAGTAATAAAAAATCTACTAGCTAGAATCAACTTATTACAAGAATGATGTGAAAGATGAAATTGTGGACCAGTACTAACTAGGATCAACTATGGTCGATGGATGGTTGTTATTGAGAGCATTAATCTTACTATATGTTAGGTGTCATAGTTGGTTTTGATTCAGTTCAGTTAGTTGAGTTTAGTTGATTTTTAGTTGAGAATTTCTCTAAGTATTTATTGTTGTTTTTTTCCTTGTCTCCCATGTAGTTTATTTAACTATTATTGAGTAATGATAAGATTAGATTTCTCCATTGGTAATTTTAAATCCATTCTTTATGTATTTTCTCCTTTGAAATCCTTGTCATGGTATAACAGCGTGATGTTGCATAATACTCCAAGGAGAGACATTTGAAATTCGTCTATGCTCATAGAGAAAAAGAAGAGGTGGAGATGAGCTTGAGGAAAAGAGAGAAGTGGTTTCCTAACCGAAAGTGTTGGAATATGTAATTCTTACTTGTCTACAATTGTGACTCTGTGACTCTCCATGTAAGGAGTTTGTTCCTATATTATAGGAGGTAGCTAAATATATATATTCGTAGTTTGGTGTGTGGTTGAGATATTCTCTCAACCACCTTATTGTGCGTCCAAGATAGTTTTCCCATCTTGAGACTATAATATATATATATATATATATATATATATATATATATAACCATTTTGATTAAAATAATATTGTTTGCATAATCAAATTTTATCTTGGTATCAGAGCTCATACGGACTTGGACCTCGGCCCCTCCCTGGCTAAGGAAAATAGGAGTATATCGGTATTTTTATTTTTATTTTTAATTGTCCATTCAATGAGGCGAATGTTGGAGGCACTAGAGAGGGAGAAGAAGTGTTATATTTTGGTCATTGAATCGAGTGAAAGGAGCCCGCGCGTTGAGGTTATGCTTGTGATCTGGCATCGATAATAGGGTGACTGAGAATTTGTGAGGTTTGAAGTTCACGTTCTCACATCTCTGCCAGAACGGTGAACGCTCTCAAATGATGAGCGCTCTTAGTGGAACTCTCTCGCTCTTGCGACATAGTATTTTAGTTGTAGAACCAGATCTACCCATAACAACAGTGATGTTTGTTCGTGTTGTGGATCTTCCCACAATTTTTTTCTCCTAAATTAGTGTCCCTGCCATCACTTGGGTCATTTAAGATAATTTTCTAATCGTTCGCGAAACAAATGCAGAGACTGTGAGTAAAGTATGTGATATTTTGATAAAACAATTAGGACTGCGGAAAGAGACTACTTTTACAATAGTGTCCAAGTTTAGTGAGATGGGGGGTGATTCTCTTGAAAGGGTGGTGTCTGTTCATGCAGTGGTGGTGTCGCTCATCTACATTTTTGTAAATTCTATTGGATATGATCGTTTGAGACCTTATAGTGCTTGTGAGGAATGTGAGTGTGATGAGAGCTAATGTGAGATTCATGCCAGCTAGAGAATTAAAATTTGGAGTGGTGTCAGTGTGATTGTGGTGCCAGCCAGGGAATCATAGTTTGGAGTAGTGCCACCATGAGAGTCGTGCAAGCCTATGTGTTCTGAAGAGGTGAAAATTCCAATGATTCTACTCCCCTCTCCCAGTGAGAGGAGATCCATTCGAGATTGCAGTATTTTTTGTGGAACGATTTTTTTTTAAGTCTCACCATGGACGTGGATGTTCGTGGTCGGAGGGTTAGAGATTTCAGACCCACAGGGTTCTGACAGAGGTGATTGGCCCGTGGAGTTGACCGCTGGTATTGGTCTCTGTGATTGAACCTCCAGTCACTTGTTTGCTGACAGAGCGAATGTGCTACAACCTTTTTTACTGGATCGATTGCTACGTGGATCGATTGCTGGAGAGAATCAATTACTGTGTGATTGGTGGATCTGCATGTATCTGAAGGGTATTTTCGCCACAAGGTGTTATGATGGAGGATGTGCTGCGTATTTTTTAAGTTGTTTTTGCTTACACATTAGAGATGATTACTAAAAATTTTGAGGATTATCCGGAGCACCGATTGAAATTATTCTCATTACTCCACATGATTGCGACTTATTGTTTCCCTGCTTTGTTTACATCATCAAGTTAGTAACTAAAGCTTGTAATGGATTCCATAATATGGGTATTTTTCCATACTAAAAGAAATATTGTTGAGATTGGGCTTTACTTGCTTTTTTGAGATGCTGAAGAATTTGATATCAGAATTTTGCAATTAGTTCCACCAAATATATTTCTTGACAATTGATAGACCATAGCATCAATATGGGGAGGATGCACTCAAAGTAGGAATGGGTGGCGATGATGGTCATGATCCATTTATATATCCCAGTGGTTCTTTGTGTTTTAAATGGGATCATGATGGGATGTCGTTGATCATGTTAAATGTGAATTCCCGGATGCTGATGAAGCCATTTTTTAGGCCGAAACTGATGCAAGTAAGAGATTTTGATGGAGATCTAGAGCTCGGGGTCACTAACGAGTCCATGGTAGAGTGTGTGCTATGAGGTTTGAGTTCCGAGCAGTTGAGGTCGATGAAGCAGCAGTGGATGAATTCATCAGGTGTTGGATCCGCAAATATTTCTAGGAAAGGAGTGAATGGCATTGAGAACCTAGTACTGGAGGTGAATTTGATGGCAGTGATGCCATTTCGAAGAAGGGAGTGTTTATTCTATGGTGCTAGTGAGAATAGATTTTGACCCCAGTGGAATGATTTTGCAGTGAAGATATTGCAGCTGTGGTTGGTGTTTTTCCCTTAATGCATAGAATCACAGTCATATTTAAATTTTTTTAATGTGCTTTTATTTTTATTTCATATTGTTTTGAAGGGAATATGTCTTGGAATTTTGTACACATATTGAGATTCATGACCTCAATATGCAGTCATTTTGTTATAATTCGCAACTCTAACTAATCATAGGTTAAGCATGGAGTTCCAAGATTTAACTGATAAAGAAGATTCCCAAGATGTGAAAAATGAAAATATGAGGTAAAGAAGCAGCAAAAATTATTATGATGGAGCACGCAGAGTTGTCGAGAGGCTTCCAGCTTCCTGTGTTTGGGATTGACCTGGTTGAACACATTTTTATCACGGTCTCGTGGTGAAACGGTGAAGTGTGGTACAACATCTTTGCTACAGTGGTTGAGGGAAGTGTGGTGAGCTTCCTAGACGTGCCTTTGTTCGTATACGAGAGTGGCCTCTAGTGAGTTGCAGCAGAAGCATGCTGAGTTGCAGTTGATGGCAACATTTTTTGCCGCGTTTATGGCTAAGGAGGGAGACATGGTGAAGATGAAACTAAAAGTTCCAACATATTTTATTTCATGAAACAAATTGTCTTTGTCAATTCTTCTTCTTTTTTCATGTTGAGCTTGATAAACTTAACATGAATGATTTACTACCAGATATGATGAAGACATTGACAGTGAAAATGGAATCAAAGGATAATGGTTGGATCTACATTCGAGATTGGATGGACAATCAAGTTTGTGTGATTTTTTTTTTTGGTGAGTTTCTTGGAATAGACTCTTGATGATGAGTCACACAGTTGAATGGTAATCAAGTCTATGATGGTTTTGTAGTGGTATTTGTATGTACCAGGTAACTCAAAGGGTTGGATTGTGTAATGTTAGCCTTGTAAAGGCATATGTATCCCCATGAATTTTGTGGTTATCTAAAAACCACTTTGTAATTTCCACTTTGTAATTACATGTTTGTGGTCAGCCAGAAACCACTTTTGTCACTTTGAAATGATGTTTTGTGTGAGCCAGAAACCACATGCGAGCCCTACTGGCTATAGAGCCTTCACGGCTACAAAGCCTTCATGGCTACAGTTCCCCAGGTGCACATAGGAGACTTAGTGCTCACAGAGGAGCCTTCGTGCTCACAGCGGAGTAGGTGGTCTGTAGAAACACCTTACTCACAGGAGAAACTTAGTTTCTTACAGGTCTCAGTTTACTGAGCACAAAGTGTTCAACGCTTATTTGGGGGGGATTTGCAGGTACATGTACATGTATGCAATGATAATGGTCGACAGAACCACGTATGCAAAGGACATCCTACGAGACTAGCAGTTGCAGTGGTTGGCACCCATGCATTTTGGTGGATGGTTGCTCCTTTATATGGACATCGACATATCCTTTTGTTATGTTTGACCACAACTAGATTTTGTGAATCTCTATCGATACAATAGTCATTAAGGGGGTGTGTTGGAATATGTAATTCCTACTTGTCTGCGGTTGTGACTCTCTATGTAAGGAGTTTGTTCCTATATCATAGGAGGTAGCTAAATCTATATATTCTTAGTTTGGTGTGTGGTTGAGATATTCTCTCAACCACCTTATTGTGCGTCCAAGATAGTTTTCCTATCTTGAGACTATATTTCATGTGTATATATGTAACTATTTTGATTAATATAATATTGTGTGCATAATCAGATTTTATCTGAAAGACCAATCATGTCGCACGCTGCAAGAAGAAGCCAACTAATTAAAAAAAGAAAAAGAAAAATTGGAGGAGACAATTGCACCCCTGTAGAGAGAGAAGGTGTGATGAAGATGAAAAAGTTACAAACTTGAGAAATTCTACTATTAATCGCCCTCCTATGTGCCAAAAATTATGATGACAAGTCAAATCCAAGATTAAGATTGCCATAAAAGTATGAATGGGTTAGAAATAACGCACCCCAAGAAGGTACGCATCAACGCCACTAACACATCCTACTGCCTTCAGCAAGCCCCATTAATTCACGGTTACAATGATTTACCAAAAGGTGAAAAAAGATGATCTCCTTTTTTCTTTAAATAGTCAAACTCAAGCATGAACTAATTCAAATAAAAGAAATTTTATTAAATACGTTTTGTTCTATTCTTTTTAAAAAGAATTGTTATCTTGTTTCCAAGTCCGAAAAGTCTTCCAAGTTTTCCCTCAAGAAACGACAAAGCCTTCACGAATTTCTATTTCCTTTCCAAGTCTTCGAAGGTCTTTTGTTAAGAAATGAAAAAAAATTAAAAAATGGGGTTCCTTTTAAAAAGTTTCATCTAGAAAAAGGGGAAGTTTCTTTTTAAAATGAAAGGACAAAGTTGGTTTGTTTTTGAAATTTTCTCATATTTAAAAAAAAACAAAAAGGTTTTTCTTTAAGGTGCTTTGAAAAGGAGTTTGTAAAAAAGGGGCCCACATTCACAATAAAAGATTAGGTTTCCTCTAGTGATATGCCATAAACATCGATTTTTTTGGCATAAATTATGAGTTTTGGTATTTACGGATGAATACCTTTCTTCAAGCCCAAGATTGTTGGGATACACTTCAGAAGGAATACGTAGAACTGACCCAAGAAACATTAGTAGCCGTGACCAATAATCAGAGGGATATTGTAGAACTAAGAAGGAAAGAGCACTGAGCCAAATGTTGGATACAAAATTTAGTGAACGACTATATCTTTGACAAGATAACCAACACATCAACAAAAAATGAAGCTTGGGATATTCTAAAAGCTACATATTAGGGTAATCATACAACAAAGACTATTAAATTGTAGAGATTGTGAGCTCAGTTTGAAACCTTGAAGATGACCAACATAGAGAATGATGATTAGTTCATGACTAGAGTCATGGGAATTATCAATCAAATCAAAATTATTGGTGAAATAATTTCAGATCAGAAGATGATTGAAAAAGTTCTCTGAATCCTACCAAAGAAATATGACATGGTTGTAACAAAAATTTTGGAGTCCAAATATCTTACAAATCTGTGAGTAGAACAATTGAATGGATCACTTCTGTCACATGAAAATCAACTTAACCTGGGAGAATATTCCATAGAACAAGCTTTCGAGGCAAAATCTCTCTTGATAGAGGCCAAGGTTGAGGTAGAGGATATAAAGGAAATAACAAGTGAGACAAAGGCAGAGGTAGATCAACATAAGATCATCATGCAACCAAGCAATCAATATCTTGACAAAATCAAACACAGATAAGTAGAACATGGAGAAAATATAAATTCCAGTGATATTACTACAAGAAATTTGGGCATTATGAACATGAATGCAGAAAGAAACAATGAAATCAACAAAGAGGTAATTTCCATATCTTCAATAATGAAGGGGAATCCTATAAAACCATGTTTCTTTCTTGCCATCTTTCTGAAGAAAGTCATAACGAGGACCTTTGGTTGCTGGAAAATGGCTTAAAAAACTATATGGCAGGTAAAAAAAAAATTTCTTTCTTTCATTGAAGGTTCCATAACATATGAAATTACTCTTGGAGACCATTCCTGTATAAAAGCTGAAGGGAAAGGTATTACTCCTATTTTCACTAAACAAAATTAACAAAGACATATACCTGATGTTTATTATTTTCCACATGTGAAGCATAATCTCATTAGTGCAGGTCAATAGATGGAACATGGTTATGATGTAACATTCCAAGGGACCACTGGTTATATCTATGACAAACCTCCTAATAGACTGATAACAAAGGTAGAAAAAACCCAGAAAATGGGGTTTCCCTTGACTCTTAGAAGTTGAAATCTCTCAAAATAGTTTTCACACAATGTGTCATGGATAGATGAGTCAAAGTTATGGAATTATAGGTAGGAGCATATTCCCTTCAAGAATCTAAGTCTTATTCAGAAAAATTATTTGGTCATTGGTCTCCCTATTGTGAATGAAAAAGGTTGTAACTATGAGATTTCTATTTTAGCAAAGCATAAAAGAGACAACTTTCCCACATCTTCCACGAGACCAAAAAACCCATAGAGTTAGTCCACACAGATATATCAGGCCTAATGCAAAAAATGTCATTTGGTGGTAGTATTTATTTTCTGAACTTATTGATGATTATAGCAGGAAAATATGGGTTTATTTTCTAAAAAATAAGTCTGATACTTTGTCAATATTCGAAGAGTTCAAATCAGAAGAAGAAAAAAAAACGTGGAAATCCTTTGAAAGTACTTAGATCAGACAGAGGAGGAGAATACAAATCCAGTGATTTCAAATAATTTTGTCAACAAGGCATCATCATGCAGAACACAATAAGATACACTCCATAGAAAAATGGAGTAGTAGAAAAAAAAATCAATCGATAATGAATATGCAATATGCATGCTTCACAAAAAGAAGTTTTCCAATGACTATTGGGTTAAAGTTGTTGCTAATGAATATGCAATATGCATGCTTCACAAAAAGAAGTTTTCCAATGACTATTGGGTTGAAGTTGCTGCTAATTCAGTATATGTTCTCAACATATCTCCAAACACCACTGTCAAAGATGAAGAATCTTAAGAAGCTTGTGATGGTAAGAAGATGAATGTCTCTCACATTCGAATTTTTTGTTGTGTAGCATTTGCACATCTTCTTGAAAAGAAACGAAAGAAACTTTATGATAGAACTGAAAATGGTAAGTGTTTTATTTTAAGTTCGGTAGAAGATAAAATCTCATTTGTATTAAAAATATATATATAAGTTTATTTATTTTTTAAATCGTAGGAAATTTTATCTAATTTAGTTGTCCAACTAACACGGAGATAATCACTACATTGGCCAATATTAGTTTAATTTTGTAATAACATGGAACTAATTTATTTTAAAAATAAAGATTATTTTAAAATTCATTAAAACAAATTTTGGAGTGAGTCAATAAGTTGTTTGGGTTTGGAATATGTTCAAAAATTATTTATCCTTGCTTTAAGAGTTTGCCATTTTTAAAATGCATCCAAAATTTAGAATCATTTGGAAAATGTGAAAGTATACTCCTTACTCTTTATGAATTACTAGCTAATGAACTTTTGGAACAATAATAATAAATCAATGTGCATTTGCTAATAATAACCAATAATACCTATCCCACTACTAATTTGACAACCAAATTATTATTAATTTTTCATCACATAAACTTTAATTAATCAACTAATATTCAATTAACCATAACATACATTTTAATTAATTAACTAATATTCATTTAACCATAACATACATTGAATCGGTTGAAACAATTTAAGGTAAAATCTTGATTTCTGTTATGTTATTTAAACTAGTTTTTTAACTGTATATATGGATTCAACACCCTAAAAAACCCCTGGCACTTCGATTGTGTCCTGCCAGATTTTAAAGAAATTAGACCAAAAAAATCCACCTAAAAAGCTTTCAGAAAATCACACTAAAAACTAATAATACATTATATAGACACTCCTCCTACTTCAATTAATCATAAAATACCTCCCACCTCTATGTACCCTTCTCACGTGAATATAAACCTACTTCAGAAATTCTAAAAATAAATAAAAATAAAAATCATTATATTTTTGTTTAAGTCAGTATTTCCTACGTTAATAAAAAAAATTATTCTTATATTTTTGGCCAGGGAACAATCATCCACTCTGACAAGCAGTTAATAGGCGGCGGCTATATATGCTCATGGATGGATCCCACGACAAATATACTCACTTAAATCCAAGTATGTGTATGTACAAATATACGCATTTAAATCCAAATATGTGTATATACTGCTGCTGTGCATTAACACAGCCTAATTCCACGGTTCAACAAGACATTATTATATTGAAATACGTAACTCTGGAACCTCCTTTCGGATTTGTGCGGAAGCAATTGTAAAGTTTTTGAAGTTGAATTTCACTGTTCCCATGGGCCTGAGATTATTAGATGGCAAGCCATCCACGCAGGCCCGCCGGGATTCTTGGAGCTAACAGCAGCAGAAGCTGGCAATGAAGGCTGAAGTCAGGGAATAGTTCTGTTAATAAACCAATAATAGAAAATTGCCATTATCTCCGACAAGAATGAGATCTTTGGCTGTAAGTGGACCAAAGAGAAGATGCCAGCAATATCATGATTGGCAATTATCATTGGTAATAGAAACTTTGGATCCACTTCATCATTTTAGTCATGGCAATTCTGACAACCCATGGCCCTTTTCAAATCACCTCAAGTCCTAGCGAATATGGGCCATCCTTATCTGGATTGTTGATTCTTTTGGAATAAAATCAAACAATTTATATAGCAGAGAATATGGGCCATCCTTATCTGGATTGCTGATATTTTGAAATTAAGATAAAATCAAACATTTTATTTAGTTCTTATTTTTCAGATTCGAAATATCCTTGAAATCTATAGTTAAGATAAATTAGACAATAACCTAATAGCGAAAATGTAAAATGCAAATACACGGCACCTTTACAATACAATAACGGTATGTAACCCTGCTGTGACAATGTAGCATGCATTAGAAATCCTATGTTAATATCCACTGCATCACTGGCAGAATATCAAGCAGATGCCATAGTAATAATTGTAGAAACGGACCAATCAATGGAAACAGTAGGGACAGAGTGAGTCTGTTGTTGCCCGAACAATGATATTAGAAGCAACAGCTGCACCAAGATAAACAGTGATATTGGTAGTGATGCCTGGGGGACTGGTGCACATTTCATCTGCCAGAGATAACAGCAAGATATCCAGAACAGCAATCTGTGGATGGAATATTCAGAAGAAGCTGGAGGACATGCACTGGTTGAGTACATAATCTAATTAGGCCAGCACAATCCAGGTCCAGGTATATTCAAAAGGCCAGCACAATGGTATTTGTTTCTCACATATCCATCATATAATTCCTATAAATACCAATCTCAATGTTTCTCATCATGCATTTATGAATGCATAACATTCGATATGAAAAAGCTTATCATAACTGCCAGCATGGTGAAATGATGAAATTCTAGCTGTACTCTGGTGGGAGCTTTCCTATAACATGGTATCCATAAGATTTTAGTGCAAAAGTACCCATGGCAAACATGAATATTCAAAAGCCCATCACGATCTTTGTATCTCAGATCCCTCTTGTCAGAAACACCAATCTCAATGTTGCATAACATTATATATGAAAAAGCTTGTCATAATTGCCAACACGGTCAAATGATCAAATTCTAGTTGTACTCAGTTGGGACATTGCCTGTAACATGGTATCCACAAGATTTTACTGCAAAAGTACCCATGAAAAACATGAATATTCTTCGTCTTGATCGTGCAACTGGTTTCCAAGACTGAGTTTACACATTTTACATAGAGAAATTGCTGTACCTATTTTTCCTATGGATTGAGCTACAGAACGTTCTTTCAGTCTCTGGTTCTTGCACCAAAGCTGGTGTCATTGTCCCTTCAAGAAAACCGTCGTGCTATGGAACCAACAATTCGTGCACTTCTTTCCAAGTAGAGAACACCAAGTGCGAGGGCTTGCTCTTTGACCTTAATGCTATGGAACCAACCATTCATGCACTTCTTTTTAAGTGGAGAACACTAAGTACGAGGGCTTGCTCTTTGAGCCTTTTATGGACGTGCATAACGTGGCCAGCAGAGATGGAGTGTTGATTAACTGCATTTTTTTTTCTTAGGGTTATTACAAACTTTTATCCATTTTAATAAATACATCATAACTCAATAATTTGGCAGATGAATTAAAGGAGTAATCACTACTAATCAACTCACACCAAATTAAACAAGTGTTGGTTGAACTTGATAAGAAAATTGAATGACAATTCCATCATTAAGAATGGGTTAAATGTTCATTGGCTCAATTTGAAGCACTAACAACAAAAACATAATTTTTCATATTGACTCCTTGCTTATCCTTGGTCGTGTTGAATTTGGGAAAGTGTCATTTGTTGCGGTTGGAGTATATATTAAGTTGCTAGAAAAATAACCTCTTATTAACTATGTTCGGCAAATTAATAAAATGTCTAATGATAATGTCATTGTAGATGATAGTGTTGATACACCATAATTTGAGTTTACAAAACAAAAATATGATCCATAGTAACACTCTCATATGAAGAAGAAGAATTAACCCATAAATAAAAAATCTAGTAGCTACAGAAATGATGTGAATAATAAAACCATGGATGAGTACTATGAAGGTCCATTGTGGTTGGATTGATGGATGGTCGTGGCATCATTTGAATAGGTACTACATATATCATATCATTGTGTATCATCAACTATGCAATTGTACAATGTGCCTCCCAAATGTTGTAGATTGCTTTGAAAGTGGTAAGCTTAGGATCAACCGAGGATGAATGATGATTAGAGTATCAACTTGTGTATTTGTCTACTAGATATTTGGACTAGTATTTTCATTGAGCTTCAATTTCTATTGCCCCTCAATTGTGTTTTGAGTGGGGAGTGGGGAATTTTAGTGATAACAGAGACTGTCTTTATGGACAAAGGTTGTCTATTGTTGCTTAATTGATCAACTAGACCTTGTTGTATTGTTATCTTGTTGTTGAATGTTGTGATAGTATTTCATTACTTTTGATTGATCAATGTTGATCATGATAATGTTCAAACTTCTTCACGAGTCCTTATACTACTTTTGATTAGTTTTTACAATCATAAAAAATTAAGTGGGGAAGGGTTGTGTTATCTAATTTGGTTTCCTCCATACTGAATTTATGGGAGAGTGTTAAAACATGATTTTCTTTTGTCATTCACAACTTGGGGTTACTTGACCTTCTTTATGAATTTTACATACTTATTTTTTGGACCTTTCAATGTCTACAAGCATCATTATTCATTTGATAGCCGATCACGGTTGCTTCTATTTAAAACCTTTGTTATGGTTCTTTACCAATACCTATTTTTTCTAAAGCATTTATGAGGTGGTTGTCATTGACCTTTCAATGTCTACAAGCATCATTATTCATTTGATAGCCGATCACGGTTGCTTCTATTTAAAACCTTTGTTATGGTTCTTTACCAATACCTATTTTTTCTAAAGCATTTATGAGGTGGTTGTCATTGTTTTCCTTTCTTGTACCTGTATGAAATCTTGTACTTCAAAGTTCACCCAAGTTCACTAAGGTTTATTTCCTCCCCTCTTCAAAGTTTTGGTACTTCCTAATTGAAAAAACTCTTGTTCTTGCTATTCAATGGATCAATGTGGGATACATAATTATGACTTCCATATTTTGAGCATTAGCGTCATTCTCTCTTTTGGATAGGAGTTTCTTCCTTTAAGTTTTTCTCCTTTCTCCGTTTATGAGAGTTTGTACTTTGGTACCTTATCATGGCTTGTTGGGACCCAATTTTTCCTTATGTTTACTCTTTACATTTTCTTAGGGGGTGGGGTTATTGTTGATAGTTTCCAATGAGCCAACTATTATGAGTTGTAAGATCATGTAGGGTTTATTATCTTCCTAGTTTTATGGCTATATTTAGCTAGCATTAGACCCCTTTCCTTGATATATATGGATGAATTCTTATATATTCAATGTAGCAACAATATGACATACTTTTATAAGCATGTTATTTCTCTTGTTATCCTATCCTATGATTCATAATTTTGCGCTTCATAAAATTCCATGTCGATCTAGGTGTTGAAGAATGTAACTATTGTTAGTATTCATAATTGTATTTGTCAAAAGAAAGAAAAAAATTATTGCTAAAAGAAAATTGACTTATTAAATAATTGTTTAATGATTGGGTCAATGGCCAATAGGTCAATCCTCCATTGTAGGCTTCTTGGATTATGTTTTGAGCCATTGTCATTAATATTTTATCCTAGACCCTTCTTGGTATCTTTGTGTTAAGAAAGAAAATTCATGTTTATACATATTCTCCTCCTTCACCAAGCCAACTTCTTAATCCTTCAAGTCTACCTCAAAAGTAGTTAACAGGTCAGCCTAAATATGTAGATTCAATCTAATATATATAAGAGTGTATTCGACCTATTGAAACACGAGGAAAGGCATTCAATTTGTAGCTAAGTAGTGAAAAAAGAAAGTGTGAGATACTAGAATAAGTCTATAATATGAAATGAAGAAAGAAATTATAGTGAAGGCCTAGAAAATAGAATTCAATTCAAGAGAAGAAGAAGATGTTATGCAACCAACTCACAAAATAGAAGAAAATATGGATCAACGACCTGAGAAATAGCCTCTTTGAGGGAGAAACCTCCTTTACATCATATAAATAAACAATTCTTGGATGATACAAATGATAATACCTCCTTGGTATATATAAGATTCTAAGGGGTGACAATATTATCATATCCTACATAACAATAATAATGTAAGGGCATAAGAATAACAATAGTATGCTTCTATGGGGCATAAGAATAACAATATTAGGCTTCTATGGGGCACAACAATAACAACATGTGGGATACATGGGCACAACAATAGAAATAGGGGGATACAATATCAATAACAATAAGGGGGATACACTAGTTTTATAGGGACCTAACATGCCCCTCTCCTTCAAAAAAAAAATTTCCTCAATGCTTGAGTAGTTCCAGATACTTTTGTATAAAATTCTCATCCTCCCATGTGGAATCTTCAACGGGCAAGTTCTTCCACTTAATGATATAATATGAAATTAATTTATTTTGTAATTGTCGCATTCTTGTTTCTGTGACTACTTCAGGCTCAAATATGATTTTTCCTTATTCTTCAAGTTCTGGCAACATTGTTTGAACTCAGATATTGTCACCGATAACATTCATTAAGCATGAAACATGAAAAACTAGGTGTACCTAGGAAGCTGTGGGTACTCCAACTTGTATGCCATAGTACCAATATTTTTCAAAACCTTGTAAGGACCATAGCACTTGGGTGATCATTTATTTTCCTCCTTAGCTTGTTTGAGGGAAATGTTTTTGTATAGTTGTAGTCATAAAAATACACAATGTCCTACATCAAAACTTCTTTCACTGCGATGTTGATTTACCTATTGTTTCATTCGATTATGTGCCAGAGTGAGGTTATCCTTTAAGAGTTGGAGAACCTATTGTTGATGCTCGATGTGATCTTCCATTGCTTGAACCTTATAATTTTCTCTTAAATATGATGTGATGGATGGTGGATGATATCCATAAAGTTCCATAAATGGGGTCATTTTTTCTGTAGTTTGGAAAGAAATGTTACACCAGCATTCATCTAGAGGTAACCATTTGACCCATTGTGTTTGTTTATTCGATACAAAGTGATGAAGATATCATTCCAAAAATTTGCTCACTATCTCATTTTTCCCTTAGATTGAGGATGATAAGATGAGCTATGAGCTAATTAAGTACCAAGACAAGAAAATAATTTTGTCTAAAAATTTCTAATGAAAATGGGATCTCTGTCACTTACAATAATATTTGGGTTTCCATGTAGCTTTTGAATTGTTTTCATAAATGCAGTACGAACTGTACTGACTTTAAAAGGATGAGATAATGCACAAAAGTGTGCATACTTAGTAATTATATCAACTAACACCATGATGACACTCTTTCCTTCAAACTTGGGTAAACCTGTGATAAAATACATTGAGACCTCGTCACAACACTGACTTGGAATGGCTAAATTTTGTAACAGATAGAGGGTATTAATTTTCTCAACTTTATTTTTTTTGCAAACAAAAATTATGCTACAAAATTTTGAATATCAGATTTAACACCATCCCAAAAAAAATCCTTCTTGACCCTATGGTAAGTTTTTAAAAATCGTAAGTTCCCTCCTAAGGGGGAGATGTGCGATTACAAAAGAATATTTTTCTTTATTTGGGAACTCTTACAAAGATATAATTGATATTTGTACCACAATGAATCATTTTTCTAGCTAAATGTATCATATGTACTAGGATCTTGCTACAACTTTTGAATGAGTGTCCACACCTCTTCCTCATTCTTACATTCATACCTTGCTTCGGTTATCCAATCAGGTTGAATAACAGAAATGGAACAAAGAAATTCTTCCACATCCTCATCTTTTCTTGAGAGAGCATCTACAACAACATTTTGCTTCCATTTTTGTAGATGATTTCAGAGTCATTACCCAACATATGTGTAACCCATTTTTGTTGGTCTTCTAAAGATAATATTTGTTCCAAAAATTATTTAAGACTATCATGATATTTTTTTACCTTGAAGTGTATTCCCATTAGGTAAGTTTGCCATTGCTTTAGTGCATGTAGTATTTCCAAAATTTCCTTCTCATAAATAGGTTTACGTAAATACTTTCCCTTTATTGAACGACTTTCAAAAACCACGGGTCTTCCTTCTTGCATTAAAACAACACCAATCCCATTACCAGAGGCATCACATTCCCCAATAAAGGTGTTTGTGAAGTCTTACATAGCTAAGATTGGTGCTTATCGCATTTCCTCCTTAAGATGGTCAAGGGCCTTAGTTTCTTTTGGACACCAAGAAAATCCATCTTTATTTAGTAATGTTGTTACAGGTGTTTCTATTCTCCCATAATTATTAACAAACTTGTGATAATACCCTATCAACCCGAGAAATCCTTGAAGATGCTTTATGGTTGTGGGGATTTTTCATTCCTTAATGGCTTTAATTTTGTTAGGGTATACCTTAACACCCTCATGAGATACAATATGACCCAAGTATTCCACCTCTTGTACTCCAAAGAATCTTTTGGAGGTTTTTTCATATAATTGTTTCTATTCCAATAGTTTGAGCACCCTGTCAACATGTTGAACATGATCCTTCCAAGACTTGTTGTAGACTAGTATATCATTAGAAATTACTAACACATTTTTTCTAAGTAGGGGTTTGAAAATGGAATTCATCAAACCTTGAAATGTGGAAGGTGCATTAGTAAGCACAAATGGCATGACCAAAAATTTATTGTGACCCTCATGAGTTCTGAATGTTTTTTTCAAAATTTCTTTAGCCTTCATTCGAATTTGATGATATCTTGAATGAAGATTCAGCTTGGTGAAGTAAATTTCTCTAAGTAATTCATGCAAAAAATTATCAAAGACATGAATGAGACATTTATCTTTAATATTGAGCTTGTTGATCCCCCATGTAATCCGAACACAAACACAGGGATCCATCCTTCTTGTGCCCCAATACTACTGGAGCAAAGAAATAAATTTGACTAGGTTGAATTATCATTAGGGGAATTTTAAGGTCTAAAATGGGCCTCCTAAGGAAATTATAAAATAATAGTGGAAATAATAAAATAAGATTAGATTACATCATCAAAGTTTAGAGGGAAGAAAGTAAAAACTATTTTTTCAACTTATCTCCCTATGGGTTTACTCAAATTTAAAGAAGAAACACTTGTTGGATGCATAATTTGATTCATCGTCCAAGGATTACCCATGTTTCATACTTTTGATGGACCCTGCTACACAAAAAATTAGAAATACATGAAAAATATGACTGCAATCACATTTTTCATGTATTTCTCATATTTTGTGTAGCAGGGTCCATCAAAAGTATGAAACATGGGTACTCCTTGGAGGAGGAATTAAATTTTGCATTCAATGAGTACTCGAACTCGAAATTTGAGTAAAAACTTATGGAGATAAGTTTAAAATACAAGTTGAAAAAGTAGTTTTATTATTTCATTATTTTTTAATGTTTTTACTTTTCTACTCCAAAAATGGTGAATCATCCCCCATGGTTGACATCATCATCTTGAATCCTATTGGTTCTTATAAATTTTATTTTGGTTGTACATTTTTATTATGAGGCCCATTTTAGACCTTAAAAGTTATCTAATGACCGACCTCTAGCATTTTTGCAACCATATGTTCAATTTCACTCTTTTGGGCATAGGGATATCTGTAAGTTATGGTGTTTGGAGGAACACTTCCTGGAATAAAATGAATAACATGATCATGACCATGAATAGGTGGGGGGCCTTTGGGAGTGTCAAATACCTTGGAATGATTGTCCAATAATTTTTGGAGATATGGAGAAATAGATGACTTCGATGCTTGAACATCTAGTGAGCGTAATTGTGCATTTATGCCCCATTATTATTTCTTCAGAAAAAATTTCACATCATTAGAGTGTCTTATCTTTCCTAGTTTCCCTATGATACCCCTTAATTCAACTTCCTTTCCTTCCCAAAACAAATTCAAGAAAATTTATTAAAAATTAAAAGTTATTGTCCTAAAATATTATAACCATTAGATTCCTAGTACAACATCAACACCACCCATTGGAATGGAAAGCATTAGAATATTCAATACATATTGCCCCATTGTTAGCCTTATATTATGGCACTTTATAGAGTATTTTATAGTTCCTCCATTTGCAACCATCACTTGACACTCTCGTGTTGGATATAGGAAGCAATTCAATTCCTTGGCTATCTTACAATGAATAAAATTATGGGTACTACTTGAATCAATCAACACTATTTCCTATTTCTTGTTTTTATATCCTTCTTTATTGAGATTTTGAGGAGTGGTAACTCATGAAAATTCATTACAAGATATAGTTGGATTAATTTATTCTTTTCTAGGGTTGGCTCCTCATGTATACCCTCCTCCTTTGATGTTTCTTTTTCATTTTATTCCTCCTCTTCACAATCTATGTAGAATAATTTCTTCTCAAAACACTTATGACTGTTAGTGTACTTTCTATCACAATTGTAACAAAGCCTTTTTGCTCTTTTTTCCTCCAATTGTTATGGTGCCAACCTTGTAGGTTGTGTAAGGTTACGAGCATCAATACATCCATATTTATAGTTGTGAGTGGTAGACTTCCTTGTTGCCTTAATTTTTCTTTCAACTTTTATTATGACTCTGAGTTCCTTCTCCAATGAATCAGGTTCCCAAAGAAAAACCTCATGTTGGATGTTATCCTTTAAATTCCCTATGAAGACATACAACCAGCTCAGATACCAAATATTATGCAACCAACTCACAAAATACAAGAAAAGATAGATCAACGACTTGAGAAATTGCCTCTTCAAGGGGGAAACCTCCATTACATCAAATAAATGAACAATTCTTAGATGATACAAATGATAATACCTCCTTGGTATATATAGGAATCTAAGGGGTCACAATATAATAAAAGGCTACATAAAAATAATAATGTAATGGCACAAAAATAACAATAGTGGGCTTGTATGGGGCACAAAAATAACAACATGGGGGATACATGGGTACAAACATAACAATAGGGGGCTACAATAGCAATAACAGTAAGGAGGATACACTAGTATTACAAGGAACTAACAAAATATGTAGGAAATAAGAGACAAAATTCTTGATGACTACTTCAATTGAGGTTTGGATTTGTGGATGGAGGAAGCTTATGTATTTGGTCAAAAGGTCAAGTTTTTCTCAATTTGATTTGAATTTACAAGTGGAAGAGTTTTATTTTTCTCCTTCATATGGGTTTTTACTTGGCTGAGTACCTACATCTAGTATCTATTTATCTTTAATGATCTTCATGTTTTGATAGTTGTTTGATGAAAAAGAACATAATGATAACAAGAAGAAGAATAAGTTAATAAGAATGTCACAAGAAACTATCAAATATTTAGAGAAATCAATTTAAATAAGCCCTAACAAAGCTTCCCTTGATTTCTCAACACGGTATCAGAGCTAAGGATAGTGAGTTGAGTCAACTATAAGATCATTCTTATGCAAAATAACTAGAGTTTTAAACCTTATCATGAACTACACACATCTCTAAAGGGGGAACGAATTGAAATAAGTCAATTATGGACATATCCCAGTGACTAGGCCACAATAATAAACTAAAGGCACAAATTCATCTAAAGAAAGCATCGGTGCCACCATTCTAGAAATATGAGAGTCTAAGAATATAGTATATTCAAGGCCGAGGATTTTGATAGAGAGAGTAGAGTTTTGTACTCAAATGTTAGGGTATGAAATTACTTCAAAAGGAATTTTAATCTTCTGTGAGATCCAAAATTACAAAGGCATGTGCATATTTGTGAGTGAACAAAAATATATCTTAGAGTTTTAAAAGAGATCCCTCACAGAAAGCAATAAAGAACACTTTTCAAATAAATCCAAGACCTAATAATTTAAGGTATTTAGGCCTATTCTTGAAGACCTATCACCAAATTACTGTCTCCATATAAAAGTTGTGACACCCGAAATAGAATCTACAAACCTATGGACTATACATATAAGAAGTTTGAAATTGAAAAAAAAAAGATATATAATTCAATGTTTTTTGTGACTATTCAAGCCCCGTTCAGTGATAAATAATAACATCCAAAGTATTTATTTTCAGCACTCCTATAAAAATCATATATAGTCAATGGTTGGTTAAGCTCAGAAATTGAAGTTTTTCTACAATATTTGAAAGCAGATCAACCTAAAGTATTCATCAAATACAGGTAATTACTCACATTACTCTTTATGTTTCAATTATCTACCAAATTGTCTTTAGTTTGCAAGAAAAAGAAACAAGCTCAAATGGAATATCAATATTTGAAGCATATAAGTCAAAGGTATGTAATTTTGAGGTAAGTAAAGCATGTTCATTTGTATGAAATGTTTTTAGGGTTTAGGTGTTAGTTTTTGTATCATAGAAAGTGTTCTAGTCTCGAAACCTTGTGGGGAGGCTAAAACACGTGATATCTCCATAACCCAGAAATTATTTCTCGAAAATATACCTAGAAGTGCCTCAATTAGATTATTAGCATATTTTTTAATTGTTTCTTAAGTCTAAACTCACGGAAATGGGTTAATTAATCAGAATTAATTGCGATAAGGTGTGAATCATCTAGAAAATCACATGGATCAACCAGTAAATAATACGTCCCCTTTATTAAGTTTTAACCTTGGTCCTAGGTGGTCCAAAAAAATATTATAAGAATAATTTGATGGTTAGATGGAAAAAACAATAATTGTAGATACTCAGTGATCAAGGTAGTTCAATTTTCCAGTAGCAGGTGATACACCAGTGAGATCGAGCCACTGATAGAGTATAAGGTGGAAAAGGGGAAAAATAACAGATATTCAAAGGATATTTCTAGTGCCAGAAGAGTCAACCAAGAGAGAGACGAGTTTTCCTCAAGGAACTGTGCAAGGCATGCGTAGAGGGTCACTGGGGATATTTTATTCAGCTAGAGGAGTTGATTCAATTTCTAGAGATCGAGATAAATTCTAGGAGAGCTGTAGGATTGAATGCATTCTGGAGGCAGAGATGATAGAGGTTTAACACTTTGCAGAGGCTCACGCAAGGGAAATTCGTACAACCTAGTTTGGACATATTTCGGAGAAGAATCAGTTGTGGTGTTGAGGTATTTTCCTCGTAGATATTTTTCAGTATTTCTCTCAAATTGGATTACTAGTTTTGAATCCAAATTGTTGTCCTTAGATTTATTTCTGAAGAATAATAATAAAACCTTAATTTTTTTCCTCGATTTTCCCGCATTGGGTTTTTCTAGGGATAGTGGTAAAAAAGTAACGATGTCAAAACATTATGTGTATTGTGTATAATTTCTCAATTGCCAACGTTATTCTTCATCCGCAGTTTATTTGTGAAGGTTTCATTGTGATTTATTTGATCTTTTTCATAGAATATAATCTAGGAGGATCTAGATACTCTTCCCAATGAGCACCAAGGTGAAGACCAATTCATTGAAGCCTAGAGTTTTGTGAGGGTTTTTAATATTTGTGCTCATAATTTTATTTTTTATTGTAAAATAGAAATTGAATATTTGAGAGGATTTTCCTCAAATCTCAAATTCTAATTCATGTTGAAAGTTGAGGGTTTAAAGGGATTATTCTCATGCCTAAGTTTTTTGGGATAAGGCCCTTGAAAGTAGAGATTGAGATATTTCCTCCACAGAAATCTCATGAGAAAATTTTAAGGGATATGAGAATTAATTTTCTCCATGGAATAAGGGATAATGAGATATTCCCTCCTTAGTTTTGGGCTCTTAAGAGCTATATAATTCTATTTTATGTACTTGGTAAAGGAGGGAGTAAGGAGATATTTTGAGTGCTTGAAAGAGTCATTTTTCAGCAGAGCTTGGGTAGCTCCATAAGTCTTTCAGAGGTTTTGATGTATAGTTGATAGTTCTCGGTTTTCCATCTTGATGTAAAAATCGATGTACATCTATCACTTTTTAGAAAGACAATAGATTGATTCGTCTTATTGGAGGCGTATCTAGAGGTAGCCCAGTGGAGGGGGTGAAATCCGTTATCAAACCTATTTTGTGCACATTTTTATTCTTTATGGTTTGATTGAGAATTTTCTTACAATCATTTTTTAGTTTCAAATAAGTGATGAAATGAATATATATGCATCTATCGTAACATGATCTCTTAAGCTCAAATTGAGATTAATACAATTTTTATATTATACATGGTTTGGGTGGCTCTCGAGGGATTACAGATCATGTATGGCATCAGAGTAGTTCATTATCTAGCATAGTGGATATACTTGTTAAATTCAGTCCAAGAAAGGATGAATAAACGGTGAAGGAATTTAATCTCTTATGCTTTGAAATGTCTATTTTATCAAACGAATATTCTTCCAATCCTTCTTTTCTTACAATTTTGTATAAGGATTCCAAAATTCTTAAAAATTTCTTAACCATGAACAAAATGGTAGAAGAATTATATGTTGATAAAAGAGAAAGCCAAAAGATAAAAAAACAGTTGAAATCACTCGAAGAGGAGAAGCAAGAGCTTCAAGATAGATTGCAAGAGTTGGAGTTACAATTACAAGCTTCAGAACAGGCTTTAGCAAGATGTCAAAGTGCTACACTCAATGAGGTAAGTATTACGGAATTAAATTATCCTAAAGCAAATGTTTGTTTGGGATCATTTGAGAAACATACTCGAGGTATTGGCTAAATGATATTAACGAAAATGTGTTATGAAGGGAGAAGCCTTGGGCGCAATGGTCAAGGCAATGTCAATCCCATTGAAGTGATAATACAACCTCAACATTCAGGATTGGGTTATATATGCGGAGAATATGGAGAATTTTCCAAAGTTGTGAAGGTAAGAAGGAAACCAAATGTCGATTTTGTCTCAAAAGGACTTTTACAATTTAATATTGTAGGTGATAATGGTGAAAAGTCTCCATGAGATCCTGAGCATATGCAAAATCTTTATAAAAATCTGAGTTCAAAGGAAATGGTGCAGAAAAATATTGGAGTGCATCAGACGAAAGCAACTAAAAATGATTTCAGGTATAATAGTCCTCCAAAGAAACTGACATGTTGTACATTTTCCAAAAAGGAAAATCATTTTTTGGCTGACTGTTGGAAATTTAAGGCCTATGGCAACAAACCTGGCATGAGGAAAAGTAATTCAAATAAAAAATATCCTTTGCTTTGGGTGAAAAAGTCCAAACACCAACATCAAAAAGTGTGGACAAAGGTCATGAGTTATCCACCAAAGAAATAAGAATTTTTTGTTAATATTCCAAATCAAATTCATCAATAAAATGAACATGGAGAAAACAAGAATAGTTCATTTAGTTGGCTTGGTAAGAAATGGATCATGTTTCTTCTATATTAAATTTTTGTTGAAAACTTGTTTGTGAAAACTTCTATGACATTCAAAAGTTTGTTTGGTTTTTTTTTTTTTTTACTGTTAGTCTCCTATATTTCTACAGGCTAACTAAAATATTATGGATTCCTACAAGGCAGCTAAAAATAGCATTCCTTGACTATCATCTATTTCCAGAAATCTCACTGCCTTCATTACTTTCATTTAACCTATTTCACTATCTCTCATTTCACCTATTTAGACCATCCTCTCACTCTAAAAGCCCAAGTTTGACCTTAATCCCTCTTTTCACCCTTTTCCCCTACCTAACACTACATTTTCCTCATTAAAACCCCCCTTTCATTCATTTCAATTCTCCCATCAAAACAATGTAAAAATCCTTTTTTACATTGTTTTAAAGCTAAGGTTTATCTTATTCGGGCCCCACTATTTAAAAATGAGACCCTGTTTTATTTTAAAAATTTTGACCCTTTGTTTTTATAAACCTACTCTAAGCCTGAAACCCTCCCCACTCTAAAAACTTCACCTCTGCACCCATATAAACATAACCCTACGTTATATTTAAGTGCCCCCGCCTTTACCTTCCCTGGGACCCACCTTCTAACTCACCTGCGGTTCAAATCACCCGACCACCATCAGATCTCGCACCTCCCATCCAACGGCCCTAACCTCATATCGCACCCTCCACCGCCCGGCGTTTAACGCCACCAAACCTTGTGAAATGAGCAGTATTCCCTCCATCCCATCCACCACGCAGCATCCCCTCAATGGCATCGCACACCCTCTGCCAAAACCCTTTACCACCTTCGCCCCATGCGATAAACTGCCAATTTCTCCCCGCCATAACACGAAAAAGCATTGGTTCGTTCGAATATTCCAAAAGCCTTGTGTTAATACAATAAGCCCCGGAACATCCATGAAACCTCTGCAAATAATCCAAAAATCTTGAAAATCCAAAACAAAAGCAGAAAACCCATAGCGTAGGATTTTAAATTAACAAATTGTTTTTGAATGTGCAGGTAGCCGATGTATGAATGCGAAAATTGCATTCTAAGGTCCAAGAATTGTTCTAAACAGGTCCTCTAGGTGACGATCCAGAGGAAGAGCTCAAGATTAAAAAATGATCATCAATGGATCATGACCATTGGTGGTCATACGAACACTCAAGGAGCAACAGGAGATTCTTCAACAAGTAAGATAAAACAAAGAGGTTTGCACAATGGTAGCACAGAGATACAGGAAAATGAAGAACATAGGCATCAAATAGTCAAGGAAATAAAAAGAGATTAAAGAGGTTAAATCAAAAGGAAAAGATGAATACAAATGATAAAAGATCAATCAAAAGTTAATGATAATGAACAGAATGAAGACAGAAAGAAAATCAAAAGAATTAAACACATAAAGCAGAATTAAGGAAAAGGTAAATCTGAATTAAAATCCAAATCAAATTTTTAAATATAAATCTAAGGAAAATTAACAGAGAAGATAGATCTGAATGATAAAATAAACTCAGAAATTACTTCTCATAACAGCTTTCGACACCTACAGCTTCATTTCACTTCAGAAAAAGTAGCTATAGCTAATAAAATAGTCAGAGATATTTTAAGTAGCTCAAACAGTTACTATAAAGTTAATACAAAGCCAAAAAGTCAAAAATATCCCAAAATTAGCTTAGCAGTTAAGTTAAAAGTCATTATTACAGTAAATCAATCAAAAATACTTTGCCTTGGGCCTTGCATGCTCTCAAAGGTCAAGATTACAATAACTCTGTAATAAATACAGATCTAGCACCCTAGGTTAGGGAAACCTCCTCATTTTGCAGATAAATATTGCATGTATGATTTCTTTTTAGTGTAGGTTAGTTGGATGCTCAATTAGAGGATTGATTGCTAGGCTGGATTTGATCAGACTCTGAGTTGCAAAGATTATTGCACTAGAGTAATGTAACTGTTTTGAACATCAGTAAGACAAGCACGTTTAGAGGATTCTTGAGCTATGTTAATGGTGATGTTATCCTTCTTTGTCATTTTTTTCTCCCGTTTTTCATATTGTCCATCATTTATCTGATAAAAGAACATAAATTTTAGATTAATACATACTATCTTGGCACATTAATTATGTATCCTTCTTTCATCTTAATGTTTTCTTCTGCAAGGTCTGATTAGAGAATTCGGGGTCGTCCTGCTCTTAGTTCCACCTAGATTGTTGCCTTCAAATTTACTCAGTAGAGTCCAGCCAAAGAAGTTTTTTTTATGGTTTTCCTTGTCCTTTGCTTTATCTTAAATTGTTACTTCAAAGATCTTTTTAGAAGTTTGATTAAATAATTCTTAACTGCTCCTTAGTTTCACTGAACTGTTATCTTAAATGTTTTCTTTGTCTGAAAGCAATAACTAGAGAATTCTTAATTGCTCTCTAGGATTGCTGGATTTTTGTCTTAAGGTTTACCTAGTAGAGTCTGGCCAAAGAAGTTTATAGTTTTCCCTGTCTTTTTGTTTGTCTTAAACAGTGACCCAAAAATATTTTCTTGTTGAAGTATGATTAAAGGATTCTTAATTTTTGGGAAAAATACTAAGAGGGGGGTGAATCAAGATTTAGAGCCGATAGAAAATTTTTCGCTTTTTGTTTTCTCTAAACCCATACGTTACTTTACTGAACCCAACTCCCATATAAATGTGGATATCTTTAAGAAAAATTTCATATGTCCAGAGATCTTATTATATGTTTAATTCTTTACTTAGATCATTGCAACATTCATTCATCAAATGTTTAGTAAGAAGTAAGCATGTGAAGTAATAACAGAATAAACCATCACACATAAGCAACACACATGAACACCAGTATTTAAGGTGGAAACCCAATTCGGGAGAAAACCACCGCTGTTGTCGTCTCTGTCTTCAATATTTATTATAAAGAAAACTTCTTACAATTTTGTACTAGCACAGACTCATACCAGCACGCAGGCACCCACCTACAGAAAGGCTAAAACCTTCTCTCGTTCTCCAGCCACTACTGAAAGGGAGCTCCAACCCCCTGATTTTAACACCAGCTTCTACTGGCAGGATACTTCCACTTTCATACAGAAGGCTTCAACCCTCAGATCCACCATATTTCTTCAATTTCTTCATCAGACTTCCGTCAGGTCTTCATCATTTCTTTTGTCGATCATCGTAGAGATTCATCATTTCTAGATCATATCCATAGGTGCATCATATATGCAGATATCTCTTAAAGAGATTTATTTATTAACAACCCTTCCACATGCACACCCTGTATTATGATCCTCTTCTCCTTATATAGTTTAGCCTTTATCAATACCATGAGTCAAAACCACTCAACCGCTAATGGTATTCCTGGACGGGATCAAAATAGGTAATCCAGCAGGGTCTACCCAAGCCCCAAACAACTTTTCATTGTTTTATTTTCTTGATCTGGCAATTAATTAATCTAAGGCTTTTTAATATCTCAATCTGAGATTGAGATATTAATACAATTCCCCCTTTAGTTGTTACAAACATTAACGTGCCGCTGACTTATATAAAAACCCAGCAGTAATATATATCCATATAACCTTTTGGGCCCTTCAATAATATTTAATCTTTGACTTGGGGATTTGCGCTGATAATTAAAGTTCCTATCAAAAGACCCAACCCGTGGACACAACTAGTGCACCGGATATCGAGACAAGTGCCTCCGTAGTTGACCGAGTTGACTGCGGGGACAACAGAGATGAATGGCAAAGATTGAGTGCAGGGGCACCAGCCAAAATTTTCATCCGTACCTCGAGAGCCCCTGCATTGATGCAAGACGCTGAGTTGGTCACAGCTGTCTTCCACGTCAGGCGATGATCTCGGCATAACACAACAACGAATATTGAACCAATAATGTGAAGGGAAATCGGGTCCCACACCCTTAATAAACGACATAATACTTTGGGTTAAACCCACAAAACTCAATACATGTGTATGGGCCCCAACGTTAACAGTCGTCTCCATTCGACGGTTGTTATTGCGTCACACCGCCTCATTTGATCGGACGGATATCGCTCGGCGAAGACGCGCGATGGCCGACGTACTTTGGTTAACCTTCAAGCAAGATCTTCATCATAAGTATGACCACCTGTGACACCGCTCTCCCTTTTCTCCCAAAATTTGAGATTCTGGATGATTCTTTTGAACATATCTGGATGGAGCCTTTTCAGATAAATCATCTTCGGGTTCTTCATTGGGTTCACTGTCTATATCATTCCTATTTGATGTAGAAGGATATATGTCATCATCATCATCTTCATTTGTTGTTTTTTTTTCTTCTTTTGGAGCTGCTGGAGACTCATCAATAACAACATCTATACATTCAACAATCTTCCGAAGTCTTTTATTGTAACATTTATATGCCCTACTCCTAGAGGAGTAGCCAAGAAATATTCCTTCATCTGCTCTGGGTTCAAACTTGCCAAGTTTTTCATCATTATTTTTGATAAAGCATTTGCTCCCAAAAACTCTAAAGTGCTTCACAGTGGGAGGATTACCATACCATAGTTCATATGGAGTTTTATCACTATTTACACGAACATGTGCCTTGTTAAGAATATTTACCGCTGTATGTGCTACTTCTCCCCAAAATGTGTCAGGTGTTCCGGAATCATCAAGCATAGCTCTAGCCATTTGTTGAACTGTTCTATTCATTCTTTCTGCTACACCATTTTGTTGTGGAGTGCCAGCTACAGAAAACTGTCTTTTTATGCCATGTTTTTCACAAAATTCAAGGAATTCATCCGATGTATATTCTCCTCCTCGATTAGATCTAAGAAACTTGATTTTTAGATCTAATTCATTTTCAACCAGTGCTTTGAAGATCTGAAATTTCTCAAATGCTTCATCTTTGTGTTTAATCAACCCAATCCAACACATTCTAGAGAAATCATCAATAAATAAGATATAGTATTGTTCACCACGTGGTGACCTTTTCTTCACAGGTCCACATATGTCAGTATGAATGAGTTCAAGAGGCTTACTTGATGAACCTTCCTTGGCATTAAATTTCACTCTAGTTTACTTACTGAATTGGCAAGATTTGCATATGATACTTTCAGGTGGTGTAATATTGGGAAGATCACGAACAGCTTTAAGTCTGCTTGATTTGTTGATTTGAGAGAAGCTCAGATGCCCCAACCTTCTATGCCATAGCCAGTTTTCTGAAGATTTACTCAAGTAACATTGTTCTTTGCAGTTCTTCAATACATACAGATTTCTTGGAGTTATGTTTCCATTTATAATTGTTTTACTTGTATCAAGATCATGTACCACACATTCTTTTGAACTAAAGACAACTTCAGTTCCTTGATCACACATTTGACTTACACTTAACAGGTTATGCTTTAATCCATCTACATACATGACATTATTAGCTTTCACCTTTTCTTTTAGAAAAACAAACCCTTTTCCCTTAATAACAGCAGGAGTATCATTTCCAAATGTAACATTCTTCTCTTTTTCTAGAGCACTATATGCAAGAAGTTTGTTTTTGTCACCTGTCATGTGTTTAGAGAATCCACTATCAATGTACCATCAATTTTCTTCACCTTCTGCAAATAAAGCTATGCCACAATTTTCAACCTGTAATTCCTTCTTTTTCCACACTTTGGAGCTTGAAGGAAATTTCTCTTTTGGTTGGATTTTTCTCCTGCATTCAGATTCTTCATGGCCAAAGTTATTGCAATAAGCACATTCAACTTCATTTTGAAGAGGAGAAAAGTTGTTATAGGTATTATTCTTTGTTCCAATATCCCTCCTTTTCTTTCTTGCTTCTCTTGTCATAATGGTTTTGTATGCAACACATTGAACAGATTTATGACCAAAATTGTGACATGAGAAACATTGTCCATTGAAGAAGAATTTTCTGCGATCATGAAATCTTCTACTTGAATTTACCTATTGGTTGGTGTTTCTTTGAAAGGTATTTTTTTTAGTGTTCTTTGAATTGAGCTGGTCATGCTTTACCTGTGAAGATTCCTTATTCCCTTGCTGAGTGATAGAATGTTGTATACTGGCTGTAGCTTCTTTTAGATAGTTTGGTGCTGAAGTCTGAGAAGATTCTCCGATATATCCAAGACCTGTCTTTATAAAAGGAGAACGTTGTACCTTGATAATCTCATCTAAGGTTTCAGATCCTTTAGCAAATCTAAGATTCAAAGTCTTCACTTTCTCAATTTATTTTCTTAGACTTACTATTTCACATTCTAATTTCTCATTGTGTTTCTCTTTTTCTTCAAGCTGATTTTTTAGAGTTTCTATGGATATTTTACTTTCTTCTAAGCATCTTTTACTTTCTTCTAAGCATATTTTGAGTTGATTGAATTCATCGAGAAAATCATTGTCCTCTAAAGCATCCATAAAAGTATCTTTTTCTTCTCTAGATTCCTTTTCAAATGCCATGAGAAGTCTAAGATCTTGTTCACATTCTTCCTCACTGTCAGATAACCCATCACTGTCTTCATGAGTATAGTAACTTTTTCTAGTGCTAAACTGGTTTTTATTCCTTCTTGCTACTTCCTTTCCTTTTTCATGTGTTTCTTTGTGAGGACACTTAGTAGCATAATGACCAACTCTTCCACAAGCAAAACATTTGAAAGGAAGCTTACCTCTAAACCGTCTTGTACCAAGTTGGAGTTTCTTTACAAAATTTACCTCATATTCTTCTGAGATATACCCTGATCCTTCTATTTCTTGTACTTCTTTCCCTTTTGTAGAAGCTCTAAAGACAGCTTATTTGACTTTAGATGGTCCTCCTCTTCTCATTTCATATGCAGTTAGTATGCCATGAAGTTGCACCACAGTAAGATTTTGAAGATCCTGTTTTTCTTCAAGAGCAACAACTTTTGACTCAAATTTTGTCGTTAGTGATCTTAAAAATTTCTCAACCAAAGTAGATTCGATTATTGTTTCTCCCAGATTTCTCATACGATTTAAAATATCATCAAGATGTAAAAGAAATTGGCAATGCTCTCCTCATTATGCATTTTTAGATTCTCATATTGAATTCTGAGAGTTTGGAGTTTAGCACTTTTTACCTTTGCATCACCTTCATAACTTAGAATTATTTTGTCCCATATGGCCTTTGCTGTATTCAGCTGCATGACTTTGAAAAATTCTGATTCAGTTAGACTTCCCAATAGAGCATTGACCGCTTTTGCATTTGTTTCGTGATTCTTTCTTTCCGTTGGATCTGTTGGTACTGCAACTAGATATTGATATCCTCCTTCAACAATAGCCCATACATCTGCTCCCAGATACTGAAGATAGGATCTCATCCTTGTTTTCCAGAAGATTAAATTGTTTCCGTTGAAGAGCGGAGGCCTGATAGATGTTGTTCCATCTTGATTGCTCATCTTGATTGATCTTCCTTCTAGCGGCTAAGCTTTTTCAGAAGGACCTGCTCTGAAACCAATTGTTGGGAAAAATACTGAGAGGGGGGGGGGGCTGAATCAGTATTTAGAGCTGACTGAAAATTTTTCACTTTTTGTTTCTCTTAAACCCATACGTTACTTTACTGAACCCAACTCGCATATAAATGTGGATATCCTTAAGAAAACTTGCATATGTCCAGAGATCTTATTATACGTTTAATTATTTACTTAGATCATTGCATCATTCATTCATCAGATGTTTAGTGAGCAGTAAGCATGTGCAGTAATAACAGAATAAACCATCACACATAACCAACACACATGAACACCAATATTTAAGGCAGAAACCCAATTCGGGAGAAAACCACCACTGCTGTCATCTCTGTCTTCAATATTTATTATAAAAAAAAATTATTACAATTTTGTACTGGCGCAGACTCATACCAGCACGTAGGCACCCACCTGCAGAAAGGCTACAACCTTCTCTCGTTCTCCAGCCACTACTGGAAGGGAGCTCCAACCCCCTGATTTTAACACCAGCTTCTACTGGCAGGATACTTCCACTTTCATACAGAAGGCTTCAACCCTCAGATCCACCAGATTTCTTCAATTTCTTCATCAGACTTCCGTCATATTTTCATCATTTATTTTGCCGATCATCGTAGAGATTCATCATTTCTATATCATATCCATAGGTGCATCATCTATGCAGATATCTCTTAAAGAGATTTATTTATTAACAACCCTTCCACATGCACACCCTGTATTATGATCCTCTTCTCCTTATATAGTTTAGCCTTTATCAATACCATGAGTCAAAACCACTCAACCGCTAATGGTATTCCTGGACGGGATCAAAATAGGTAATCCAGCGGGGTCTACCCAAGCCCCAAACAAATTTTCATTGTTTTATTTTCTTGATCTGGAAATTAATTAATCTAAGGCTTTTTAATATCTCAATCTGAGATTGAGATATTAATCCAATTCCCCCTTTAGTTGTTACAAACATTAACGTGCTGCTGACTTATATAAAAACCTAGCAGTAATATATATCCATATAGCCTTTCGGGCCCTTCAATAATATCTAATCTTCGACTTGGGGATCTATGCTGATAATTAAAGCTCCTATGAACAGACCCAACCCGCGGACACAACTAGCGCACCAGATATCGAGACAAGTGCCTCCGCAGTTGACCGAGTTGACTGCGGGGACAACAGAGATGAATGGCAGAGATTGAGTGCGGGGGAAGCAGCCAAAATTTTCATCTGTACCTCGAGAGCCCTCGCAGTGACGCAATACACTGAGTTGGTCACAGCTGTCTTCCACGTCGGGTGAAGATCTCGGCATAACACAACAACGTATATTGAACCAATAATGTGAAGCGAAATCGGGTCCCACACCCTTAATACACGACATAATACTTTGGGTTAAACCCGAAAACCTCAATACATGCGTAGGGGCCCCAACGTTAATGGTCGTCTCCATTCGATGGTTGTTATTGCGTCGCATCGCCTCATTTGATCGGATGGATATCGCTCGGCGAAGACGCGCCAACAATAATGCGCGATGGCTGCCGTACTTTGGTTAACCTTCGCACATCTTCCTCATACGACCACCGTCTGATGGCTTCCCTCCAGATCGACAGTGCTCAACAATATCGTTGGGCATCCTACGTTGAACAATAACAAGTGATGACATGCAGTGACAAGCTGTTTTGTGGAGTCATACAGGGACGCGTGTCACCCGTTCTATGGAATCGCTCCCCAACTCGGAGATATCGCTTATCACCGAAAGGTGGTGCAATATGGGAAATCTGGCCTCGCAAATCCGCTCGTGGTTTTGGAGCAGTGACCAACCCACGGTTAAGTCGGGTTACGCTATTCCTTTTGGTCCCTTAACTGAGGTTCACAACTCGGGTTTATTTCAATAGAGTTCAGTCCAATCATCTGGTAGGGAGTTTCATCGTAATACTCCTCCACATACTATAACGCGCTGCTTCATCAGGTTATACATTCCCCATTGCTCACTGTATCATGACCTTATATGGATTCACGAATCTACTCCTTCCATAGAGCTTATGATGTTTACAGACCATGCTTTCACAATGATTCATAATTGTCCACAGGGACTCAACTATCCTTCCTACTGAATTCTATCAAGAATATACATATAATTCAGAGAGAATTTAGAACCTTTTTCTGTTCGATGACCTTTTTCTTTCTACACTGTCTCTGGATAACTCTGCTTGAATTCACTGCTTGTCTCTACTCCTTGACTGATACTGCTCTCTGTAAATGCACTCTTCCTTTGTTCTTCTATGCTACTTTGCTTTTCTCTTTTCCTAGTTACTGTTTCAGATGCTCCTTCTTTGCCACTTCCTTTGCCATCAATGACAATATTTCCAACACAATTTCCCTTTAGTTTTATTGATTTCACAACTTCTTGTCATTTCATATTTCATCTAATCTAAAAGATCCACTTGATATAGTTTTGTTTTCCCTATGAAAACCCTTGCAGAGTTGATGAAAAATTAAATCCTTTTATGAAGCCATATCCCAATGGATTAATGCTTCTCACAGTCTATCTATTCAACTGAAATAATCAATCAATTAATCAAACAATGAATCAATCAAAACAAAACAAGCAGTCCCAGAACTTCATAACTAGCCTAAAATCAGGAAACTTAAGCAAAAAGATAAGTCATTTTCATCACAAAACAGAGAGAGCCCTCTCTAAGTCCAGGAAGGATAGTTCCTTGGACTCCAAAGCGGTTTGATGTGGTTCCCTGCAGATGTTTTCTTTCCAATCTTGTAAATCACGGGGAGCCAAAACTAACTTCAAATCAAGTTGAAAGTCCCTCACCAGTTGATGTGGTTTTAGAAGGGAAAAATACTACAAGAAACTCTCTAATCCCTTTCGTGCTTACATAGTAAAGAATACATAAGATATTTCAGGTTTGAGTAAGCCCTTATTTCTCCTCCTCTGGGATAGGCCTAAACTGCTACCTCTCAGGATTACTACTCAACTTCAAGGATGGAATTGCAAAAAAAGTCTTCGATCCATGATGGTGTTGATTTTCCAATTTGCACATTTGTTGCTACTGGTAAATGTCCTTGTGGTGACACATGCCCTCAGCTTCATGGAGATATATGCACTAACTGGGTAAGAATTTTTTACATCCATATAAGACAATAGAAAGGGAGGAGCATATCAAGAAATATAAGCATAATCAGAAACGCTTGGAAGCTTTGTATTTACAGTCAATGGTTAGATGGAGTCTTATGGATTCCGTTGTGTGAAGCCACCAGTTATCTATGGTGCTGTAAGTCTCCCAAAGGCTATGAGGGTATTTTGGTCCAAGATGGCTCAAAACATGAATTCTTGACCCATGAAGGGAATGCTCATTAGCCCAGTGACAATTTTGAACTAGTCCTTTGTTAGAAATGATCAATCAAGATCTGAAACTTGCATGCAAATTTCCTTGGCCATCAAGGATGAGGTGGAATATTTGGAAGTGGTTGGAATTTAGGTGATGCAAATTGATGAGGCTACTCTCAGAGAAGGATTTCCTCTACGTAAGGAAAAAATTCTTATTACCTGGATTCGGTTGTACACGGATTCTGCATCACTAATTGTGGTGTGGAAGATACCACTCAAATATATACCCATATGTGCTACTCAAACTGCAATGATATTATATTTTTAATAATTGATATGGATTTCAATTTAATCACCATTAATAATTCTCGTTCTAATGAGAAACATTTTGAGATTCAACAACATGATGAACTTAGTGAAAAGCAAGCACCTTCACTAAGTGGGGCCTGCAGGCTATTTTTAGGCATGGTGAGCATATTCTATAAGTTGTAGGATGCTATTTGTAGATGGTTGATCAAGTTGGAAAAATAGGTGAAATTATATTTTTATAATATTGGGCTAAGTCTATTTATAGATCGTCGATCTAAAAATAGATGCATGTCAATTATTATTAGCCCTTAATAATAATCAAACTCTAAATATCAACTTATTCTCTTGGAGCACTTTATTTCAGTATACAGATTTGGAAAATCAGTGGGCTGAAGGAATTACACAATTCCTAGGGTTTACTGGTGGTTCATGCATGGAGGAATTAGTTATAATTTAAGTGGAAAAGTTATGACAGAGTTGGAAGAGTAGTTACAAGAGTTGTTATTCAATTTAACTCAGTTAATGGAGTTAAACTCAGTTGAGCTAGTTGTATCTAGTCTAACTAAATGATACACTAGTGTGAGTGGAGTGAATTAATCAGTGAATTAATTCACAAATAATAAATCACTAATCAACTGAAAAAATACATCAGTTAACTATAGTTCATGTCAGTTCTAGTGGAGACCTAGTGGAGAGGTAGGTGAAATGGTGAGATGGACTATCTGTTGTGACTATAGTGATGCATTGATTGCATCACACACACATTGGAGTTGCCAATGAGGATTGCTTGGTCAAGGCAAGGCCAATTTGAATTCATTCAGGGGTCTTATTCAACAGGGATTGCGTAGTGGAGGTAGGCTGTTAGGTGGCAAGAAATCAGTGCATGGATTTGCAGATTTCTTCATGATAGTGTGTGACGATTGTATTGTACTGAGAGCTTGACGTACTATGCTTTGTATGATATTGTCACATGATCTCCATGATACATAACATAATATATGATAGTTTGGGTTTTCAGCTTTAGGCTTTCCCATTAAACAATTGTGTTATGTGTGATTGTTTTTATTACTTCATGTGTTTGCAATTGAGTTTAAATTCCACAAAATTTTAACAGTGGAAGGATTATGTATTTAGCAAGAAGATAAATATTGTTAGATCATGAGAATATGGATATATACATGCATATGTTATATAATTTCTACATGGTATGGGAGAAGTGTTAACTCTTGAAGATTGAAATTCTGAAGAATTTTTGAGTTTGTGCTGGTGGAAAATTTGAATTTGTTGCAGAAATTTCTTGGTGTGACAGTTGAGTATACATTAAAATGTATTTCAATGGGTTTTGATTGGAGTATGCCCTTGAGGGCAGCTTGAATTACATATCTTGGAAGGATAGGATGGAGGCGGTGCTGGAAGATAATGGACTGAAGGATTTCATCGATAGCGATGTTCCTATGCCTGGTTCTAGCAATGCTGCAGTACTTGACGCATGTCAAAAGAAGGTAGAAAAAACAAGAAGGATTATGTTGGAAGGTGTGAAAGACCATATTGTGTCAAGCCTTCACGGGAAAGCCACTCCATTTGAAATGTGGAAGGCTTTGACAGTTCCAAAGCAGTAGCGACCAGAGGAAGCTGGCGCTGAAAGATAAGCTCAAAAAAATAAAAATGGAGAAGGGCGATAGTATTCCAAAATATCTCATGAAGTTTGTCCACTGAAGGGATGAATTGGGAAGTGTGGGGATTACTGCTAATGATGATGGTTTGGTCAGCTTGGCTCTCCTTGGGCTTTTGAAGAGTTGGCATAGCTACGAAGACTCTGTCAATGGATGAGAGAAACTGTTGGGTTGGGAGTGACTTTGGTCGGATCTTGTGCAAGAGGAGACAATGTGACTTACCAGGGATTTCTCTTCATTGAAGAATGAAGATGAAGATAATTTCTCTTTGGCTGCCAAGAAATGAAAGGGAAAAGGAAGAAATTCCACTCCAAATCTGAGGCTAAAGGAAAGAAGAAGGATTTTTCCAAGGTGAAGTGTTTCACTATCACGAACATGGGCATTTTCGCCACTAACTGCCAACAGAAGAAGAAGAACATGAATTTTGCTGGAGCTGCAGCGCGTGAGGCCTTATCCTCGTAATTTGAACTTGATTTCTCTTTTATCGCATGCTTGGTTTCAATCTCAATGGGATCGGTGTGGTATCTTGACAGTGGTGCATCTTTCCATATGACGAGAGACAATGAGTTGTTTAGTGACTTGGAGGAGAAGGATCTCCAAATGCATGTAGATATGGGCGATGATGGTAGATACAATGCGATTGAAATTGGGACCATTACCTTTAGGAGGGAGTTAGGTAAACCATTTTTGTTGAAATATGTTATGCATGTTCCAGTTCTGAAGAAGAACTTGGTTTCGGTCGCAATGTTGGAAGACAGAGGTTATGACATTGTTTTCAGCAAGGGAAAAGATTTCCTGCAACATAAAACAATGGGTCAAACCAAGAGGATAGGGATTTGAGTTAAGAATCTCTACAAGCTAGAGGTAGATGGCTGCGCTGCAATGATGGGCAAAGAAAAAGAAGTGGTGAGCCGGGATGAGGGTGAATTATGGCACAAGAGATTGGGCCATCTTCACCATGGTGCTTTGAATATTTTGTAGCAGATTTCTACTAGACTTCCCAAGGGTACTCTTGCACAATTAGATCAGTGCAAGGGATGTACTATGGGTAAGTTTGTGAAGACCACCTTTCATGAGAAGGAGAACTGTGCTTCGGTGATCCTTGAGAGAATTCACACAGACGTGTGTGGACCTTTCTCGGTTGCTTCAACAGAAAAACATAGGTATTATGTTATATTTTTTTATGACTATTCTCGTAGATGTTGGATCTTCTTCATGCAAAAGAAGAGAAAAACATTCTCGAAGTTCTGTGAGTTTAAAGAATTGGTGGAGAAGGAGTCGAGGAGGAAAGTGAAGGCTCTGTGGAGCGATAATGGTGGTGAATATATCTAGGGTGAATTCAAAGACTTCTGTAGAAAAGAAGGAATTCGAAGAGAACTCATAGTGCCTCATAACCCACAGTAGAATGGGGTCGCAGAGAGGAATAACATAACGATCGTGGGTGCTGCATGAGCTATGCTGCATGATCGAGGCCTACCGATGCACTTGTGGGCAGAAACATGCAACACTACGGTTTATGTGCAAAACCGTTGTCCTCATAGAGTACTTGGCATGAGTACACCTGAAGAAGCTTTTAGTGGTAAGAAGCCTGATATTTCTCATCAGAATATTTTTGGCTCATCTGTTTACATTCATGTGACAAAGGATGCCAGGAAGAAGCTAGAGCCGACTGTAGAAGTTGGGATATTTGTGGGGTAAACAGAAACACCCCATAATTATCGTGTGTATTTTCCAGATAGTCGATGACTGTGGTGTGATGGGATATAAAATTGAAGGAGGTGAAAGCCATGAAGTTGTCGCTTGAGAGGGAGCTACACTTGCATGCAGAGGAGGAACTTCTTATTCCCAAAGATGAGCCTCTAGATGTGGATCAGCCACAGGAGGAGATTCATGGAGTGGAGGATTCCACTCATGCAAAACCAAACATCAGATATGGCAGAAAGAATACCACAGAAGCTGATAGATTGAAGCTTGATGAAACATAGAATGTAGGAGTCCCTACATCATAGCGTAGACAGAGACAGTCACCTGACCGATTTACCGGATACATGGATATTATGGGAAAGTGTGTCATGATAGAGCCATCTTCTTTTGAAGAAGCAGTGCAGGATCCCACATAGGTAGATGCCATGGTGAAGGAGTTTGACTCCATTGTCAAAAACAGTACTTGGGAGATTGTTCCAAGGCAGGTGGGTAAATCAGTTGTAGGATCAATATAGATCTACAAGGTAAAGAAAGTTGTTGATGGGAGCGTCGAGAAGTATAAGGAAATATTTTTTGCTCGAGGCTTCTCACAGATCGAGGGGATTGATTATAAAGAAACCTTTGCACCTGTCACATGGTAAAGAAACCCTTGCACATGTCACATGGTATTCTTCCATAAGGACAATCCTTGCCCTCTCAGGGCAGATGGGTTGGCACATTTATCAGATGGATGTGAGGATTGTGTTCCTTAATGGGATCATTGAGGAAGAAGTGTACATTGAGCATCCTAAAGGATTTGAAATCTTCAGTAGTGAGTCACATGTGTGCAGGCTCAAAAGAGCATTGTATGTGCTGAAACAAACACCTCGTGCTTGGTACACATAGATCGATAGCTATTTCACCGGACTTGGTTTCACCAAGAGTGAGGTGGATGCAAACCTGTACCAAATTGTGCTGGAGGGTAAGCTTTTAATCATTGTTATTTATTTTTATGATTTAATACTAATAGGTGATGAGAAGTTGATACACTCATGCAAGGCAGATCTTGCAAAGGAGTTTGAGATGAAGGATTTAGGCCTCCTTCATTATTTCCTTGGATTGAAAATATGGCAGCGGGAAGGTGAACTGTTTGTGTCTCAAGGCAAGTATGCCCGGGAGATACTGGAGAAGTTTCACATGCAAGGCTGCAAGCCTATCGACACTCCTCTTCCAGGAAATTGGAGGAAAGAGGATGCTACATCGGCAGAGGTAGTGGATGCCACTGTTTATCGACAATTGGTGGGTTCACTCATGTATTTAGTTAATACAAGACTAGACATATGCTATGCGGTGAACCAGCTTTCACAAGCGATGGTTAAGCCTACCAAGCTCTTTTGGAAGGCAGGCAAGCATGTCCTGAGGTATCTCAGGGGCACATCTGAGTATGGCTTATGGTACAGACAGATGGATGAGGTGAAGTTGCATGGCTTCACAGATGCAGATTGAGTAGGCAGCCCAACGGACAGAAAGAGCACATCAATAGCAATTTTCAGTATCGGATCTATGGAAGTTTCTTGGTACAGCAGGAAACAAAGATCCATGGCACTCAGTTTAGCGAAATCAGAATACATGGCAGCAAGTCAAGCTGCATGTAAGGCTATCTGGATGAGGAAGATTCTGGTCGGTTTGTTCAGTTCTCATTTAGATCCTGCAGTGATACATTGTGATAATTAGAGTTACATTAAAATCTCGATTAATCATGTGATTCATGATATATCTAAAAATATTGATATCTGGTATCATCATATTAGAGATTGTGTGCAGCGAAAGATCATGTTGCTTCAGTACATTCCTACGGAAGATCGCGATGTAGATATTTTGACGAAGGTGCTCACCAAGATCAAATTCGAATACCATAGAGGCAGGATCGAGTGAATGATAATCAGTATCTTGTTGAGAGGGAGTGTTGAGATTCAACAAGATGATGAGCTTAGTGAAAGGTAAGCACCTTCACTAAGTGGGGCCCGCAGGATATTTTTAGGTGTATGTCTACTTTTATACATGGTGAGCATATTCTATAAGTTGTAGGATGCTATTTGTAGATGGTTGATCAAGTTGGAAAAATAGATGAAATTCTATTTTTAGAATATTGGGTGAAGTCTATTTATAGATTGTCGATCTTAAAATAGATGCATGTCGATTATTATTAGCCCTTAATAATAATCAGACTCTAAATATCAACTTATTCTCTTGGAGCACTTTATTTCAGTATATAGATTTTGAAAATCAGTGAGTTAAAGGAATTACGCAATTCCTAGGGTTTATTGGTGGTTCTTGCATGGAGGACTCAGTTAGAACTGAAGTGGCAAAGTTATGACAGAGTTGGAAGAGTAGTTACGGGAGTTGTTATTTAGTTTAACTCAGTTAATGGAGTTAAACTCAGTTGATCTAGTTGTATCTAGTCTAATTGAATGATACACTAGTGAGAGTGGAGTGAATTAATTAGTTAATTAATTCACAAATAATAACTCACTAATCAACTGAAAAAATACAGCAGTTAACTACAGTGCATGTCAGTTCCAGTGGAGACCTAATGAAGAGGTAGGTGAAAGGGTGAGATGGACTATCCATTGTGACTATAGTGATGCATTGATTGCATCACACACACATTGGATTTGCCAATGAGGATTGCGCAGTCAAGCCAAGGCCAATTCGAATTCATTAAGGGGTCTTCTTCAATAGGGATTGCACAGTGGAGGCAGACTGTCAGGTTGCAAGAAATCAGTACATGGATTTGCAGATTTCTTCATGATAGTGTGTGACAATTGTATTGTACTAAGAGCTTGATGTACTAAGTTTTGTATAAGATTTTCACATGATCTCCATGATACATAACATAATATATGATAGTTGGGGTTTTCAGCTTCAGTATTTCTAGTTAAACAACTGTGTTATGTACGATTGTTTTTATTGCTTCATGTGTTTGTAATTGAGTTTAAATTTCCGCAAAAGATTAACAGTGGAAGGATTCTGTATTTAGCAAGAAGATAAATATTGTTAGATCAGGAGAATCTGGATATATACATGCATATGTTATATAATTTCTACAAAAAATCTCTCATTTTTTCGAGAGGGTGTGAAATATGGTGTCGAAATTCGTCTTGGTGTCTATGACATTCACTCTCCTCACATTCCAAGAATAGAAGAAATTGCAGATTTTCGGCGTATACAACATGTTGTAAAATTTGTTCCCGATGAAAATCCATGGATAGTTTTCATCCACATACAGAGTGGGATTTATAGAGAGAAAATTTTTCATCTCCAAGACCAAACCACACATCACTTTTCTAGAAAAACTACGAACAAACTAAATGCATGGATGAGATGATGGGATTATAGCATCAAAGGTGGATTTTTTGGAAGCTATTTGTAAGAGGTTTGTCCATGGTTCCATGGTTTCATCACTCGGAATGCAGATTTTTTGGCATATTTTTATTTTCCTAGATCGTGTACACCAGCTATAGATGACGTGATCCCCACACTTCCTCCTCCTTGACACACCAAATGGAAGCAACATGTGGGAAAATTCGAATTAAAGATCATTTAATGGGTGTATCATCAACGCTAGATTGAATACAACTTTGCCACCTCTGATTGATCCGTATGGTAATTATGTCAACTATCTACTCGCAAGTTACGTGGTCCCCTACATTGGACTTATTGGCTATGTGGGTGCCAATGCTCAACTCCAATATAGCACTGCTAAGCAGATTGTGGAGGGGCTTCTTCAAGTAGAATTCAGACAGGATGCAGTGATACGTGCTTTGTTGTATAAAAATGTGTCTGATAAAGTGGATCCATACAATTTAACAGTGGAAGATTTCACAAACAAGATCTCTGATCTGAGGAATGATCTTGCCAAAAACGGAATTATTGACGAAGTACTATATGTTCCAATTGATTTGGGAGTAGAGGGAAAGGTGCAAGGAAAATTTTTTGCAGGTGATAAATATTTTGTGGCATAGGCGCACACTCCTGAGAAAATTCTGAGGATAGTCTATGGAATGGACAGGTTTTAATTTACAAACCAAAGTCACGAGATAATGCTAGAATTTTCTGTTGTTTTCAAGATGAATCTGAATATGTATGGTCAATCTAAGTGCAATTTGGATGATTTAAATGTTATTGAATATCTTGACTGTCGAGCGGTAGCCCTGGATGGGGTGTTGTCAATGAAATATTGTTGAAATTTGCAACAAGAAACGATGAAATTGGCATCCAGAAAAAACATGACAACACACACAATAGTGTGGGACCATAGGTCACATAGTGACAGGTCCAAGCAATACATTAGTTTGCAATCCAATTTATTAAATAAATTGGAAATGTGTCTAATTTAATTTTTCCTTTATTAAATTGGACAATAAATTGTAATCTTATCTCATAATCACTTGTAATAGTTAACTGAGTGTGATAGACTCAGTTAGCTCGTGAATTTCGAGTTGAGGGTGGTTGGTGAGGCATGCAGAGTGATTCTATTACTTATTGAGTCCAAGCTGTAGTTATTGTTTTAGTTTAATGCATGAGAAATCAGTTAACTCACTTAAGTGAGTTAAAATCAATTTAACTAGTTGTAACTGATTGTTGCACTAGTGAGAGGTCAAGTGAATTAAATTATATTTAATTCACATGAAATGATCTATCAAGTGACTAATGATTTACTATTAATAGCTGCATGCATGTTAGTTCTAATGAAAACCCAATTGAGACAGAGGATAAAGGGAAGTGATCTATCAGTTGTATTTGAAGAAAATTTCCCAGGCGCAATTTAACACACCCTAGGTTTCCCATGATAATTTCATAGTCAAGGAAGGCTAAAATTCCCAAATAATATGAATTTCATTCCACAGGGATGGCGTGAGAAAGGTAGGCTAAAGACAGGATGAGAATTGGCTAAGTGTTGGACCAATTTTGCTTGGATCGGTGTGAGATGATCAAGAGAGTGCAACAAATTCTTGTGAGCAAGAATATATTTTATTGTTTCATGATTCCTAAGTTCATTATACAATAGAGATAGAGGGGTTCTGAGCAACAAGCTCTCCCCAAGAGAAATATCTGTGTTGTGGATTGATTTTCTTCTTTCTTTTACTTGGTATGATTGTGTGATCGCATTTACTTCCCACAATTAATTTGTAGAAGGATTCAATATCTTGCTTCATCATATTTCATGATCAGATTGAATCCATTGGTATATACATATTGTTTATATAATTTCTACATGTTATCAGAGCACTAAGAATCACAATAATGGAGAAGAAATTGATTTTGTGTTGAACAATATTCAAACTTGCAGATACTGTCGTTGGTGCGACAAGTAGATCAAGATGGATTTCAATGGCTTAATATTGGAATATGCACTTAAGGGGAAGTTATAATTATATTGAATGGAAATATAGAATGGAGGCAGTGATGGAGGACAACGGATTGAAATAATTCATTGATAATGATATCCCAAATCCCACAATAGTAGACGTCGCTCTTCTTGATGCTTGGAAAAAGAAGGTAGCAAGGGCGAGGATGATCTTATTAGAGGGAGTTCGAGATCACATTGTCTCGAGTCTCCATGGCAAGGTGACTCCATATGCAACATGGAAGGCCTTGACAGATCTGTTTCATAACAACAGTGACCACATAAAATTGGAACTGAAGGACAAGCTCAGGAAAATCAAAAAGGAGAAAGCCATGTGATTTTCCCTTGAGAGGAAGCTTCATTTGCATGCAGATGAGAAAATATTGGTTCCAAAGGATGAACCTCAAGATGTGGAGCAGCCACATGAGGAGGATCATGGAGTGGCAAAAACCACACATGTAGAGCCATCCACCAGACATGGTAGGAGGTGCACAATAAAGACCTCCAGGGGGGGGAAATTTCGATCTAGAAGGGAAGAGGGAGTACATGCAACTATACCTCTAGGTGTGAGGTGGGGTGATGTGTAGAATGAATCCCAAGAAGAAATTGGGAAGGATTCATTGAGATGGTGTTTCTCATGGATCAAACCTGGCTACAGGGAGCCCACAATATAGAAGTAGCAGGAAGGATCAATTAGATTGATGTAGTTAGATGTCAGGAAGACAAAAATCAGAGTGACAGGTGTGAGATACTGGAGCACAGATCAGATTTGGCAGCAGCGTAGAGTGCATTAATGAAAATTTTAACAATGCAGAGAGTCTAGTAGACATGTGAAATAGCTAGCAATAGTTAGAAGACTCTGATGACAAGAGAATTATACTAATTCAGTTGTTTGGAGGCTATTCAGTTTCAAAAGTGTTGCATGTGTGAACAACACTAGAGAAGTGTTGCATGCAAGAGTTGCATGTGCGAAAAACACTAGATAAGTGTTTCATGCAAGAGTTGCATGTGTGAACAACACTAGAGAAGTGTTGCATGCAAGAGTTCCATGTGCGCATGCAAGAACATTCCAAAGGTACCAGATCGTGATAGTTTGATTCCTTTCTTATTGAGAGGGAGTGTTGAAATTTGCAACAAGAAACAGTGAAATTGGCATCTAGAAACAACATGAAAGCACACAAACTAGTGTGGGACCACAGGTCACATAGTGATGGATCAAAGTGATACATTAGTGTGTAATACAATTTATTAAATAAATTGGAAATGTGTCTAATTTAATTTTCCTTTAATTAAATTGGACAATAAATTGTAATCTTATCTCATAATCACTTGTAATAGTTAACTGAGTGCGATAGACTCAGCTAACTCATGAATTTTGAGTTGAGGGTGGTTGGTGAGGCATGCAGAGTGATTCTATTAGTTATTGAGTCCAAGTTTCAGTTAGTGTATTAGTTTAATGCATGAGAAATCAGTTAACTTAGTTAAGTGATTTAAATCAGTTTAACTAGTTGTAACTGATTATTGCACTAGTGAGAGGTCAAGTGAATTAAACCAGATGTAATTCACATGTAGTGATATGTCAAGTCATTGATGATTTACTATTAATATCTGAATGCATTTTAGTTATGATGAAGACCCAGTTGAGACAAAGGTTAAAGGGAAGTTATCTATTAGTTGTATTTGTAGAAAATTTCCCGGGTGCAATTTAACACAACATAGGCTTCCCATGATACTTGCGCAGTCCAGGAAGGTTGAAATTACTAAAGAGTAGGGATTTCATTCTATAGGGATTGTGTGAGCGAGGCATGATGAATTCAGACTGAGAATTGGCTAACTGTTGGACCAATTTTGTCTGGATCAATGTGAGACGATCATGAGAGTGCACCAAATTCTTCTGAGTAAGAATGCATTGTATTGTTTCATGATTCCTTGGTTCATTATACAATAGAGATAGAAGGGTTTTGAGAAGAAACCTTTCCTGAGGAAAAATATTTGTGTTGTGGATTGATTTTCTTCTTTCTTTTACTTGGTGTGATTTTGCGATCATGTTTATTTTCCGCAATTAATTTGTAGAAGGATTCAGTATCTTGCTTTAGCATATTGCATGATCAAATTGAATCCCTGGGTATATAAATAATGTTTGTAAAATTTCTAAAACTACAGAGTCAGAAGTAGAAATGAGTTTCTGAACGATGGGAGTAGTTTCACAGAGTTCAGTCTTGGCTTTGAGCTTTTCAAGAAGTCACCTCGATCAGCTTTTTGCTAGAAGCTTCAAGCTCTCATCACGAAGAATACCTGTGTGCTGATCATGGTTCAGATCACATGGCACAATGATGGGACTTACGATTTAAAGACCAAGACCATAGGGCCTTTCCGGATGATGAGATATGCGGTCGATCTTGCCCATGGCGTTAACAGTGTTCTGGACATTGTCGTTAGATTTCTGGAGCCAAATCAAGGAAAATTTCCCCATAATCTCCTAAGACGACCTTTATCATTTGGCTAGTGTGGCAGTTTTTGAAGTGACTGGATGATATGACATTCCATTCCATCCCAGAAGAGAATAGATGCCTGAGCCTCCAGAAGAAGGTCGATTTTTTGATGATACAAAAGGACCTAATCATCTGAGGGATGTTTTTTTTCAACATGAGTTTGTTATTCAAAGGTTGTTCTTGAAATGAGAGAGCCCCAAGACATCATTGAGGCACCTCATCCTTCATCATTGATCGTGGTAAATGAGGCATGAAAAGGAATCTACGGGAGCAGCTTGGCAGGAATTAAACCGATGAAGAGGTTGGAGCCATAAAAGTGATGGAAAAGGGGTTGCTAGGGGATGCAATTAACAGAATGATCGATCAGGGTCTGGTTCGGTGGATCAAGAAATCCTTTAGTATTCCTGTCATATCCCTATCCGAATCAGACATTTCATGGAGGCCCAAATCCTTGAAGCTATGAGCATGGATGGAGAATCGTTTTGGTTGTGGCCTGATCTTAATCATGAGTGTGATCCCTCAGACGCTAGACTCATGTGATTTATAACCAAGTGTTGTGGTTGGCATTGGAGAAATGTGCATAAGGAAGCCATGTTGGGAGGCTGAGATTGGCATATGTTGAAGGAGACTTCACATGAGGAAGCAACAGAAACAATTGAGAAGTCGTGGAATCATGCGTGCAAGAAGTGAAAAAATTTGGGTTGAGTCTTCTTGTTGGTGTGATTGAACTGTGCGCAAAAGTCTTCTCTCTGAATTAGCGATATATTGCAGTGGATTTTCCAAGGACTGTGCCAGATTTTACTTTCTTTTAGCAAAATTTTTAACAGTGTGTGATCTAAAAAATTAATGTGTTTCTGTAGCCAGTGGAGCACACAGACATTCAGTTGTTTTTCTGAAATATGGTTAGTGGTTACATTTGAAACTATATCCTGGGAGTTTCAATGCAAACACATATATCGAATTTAGAAAATCAATACCTTGAAATAAGAATCAACTTCAACAGTATTAGCTTTTGGTGGACCAAAATCCTTTTCTATGGGGAGGTTTGATCCAGGAGGATTTAGATACTCTTCCCAAGGAGCACCAACGTGAAGACCAATTCATTGAAGCTTAGAGTTTTGTTAGGGTTTTTAATATTGGTGCCCATAATTTGATTTTTTATTATAAAATAGAAATTGAATATTTGAGAGGATTTTACTCAAAATTCAAATTTTAATTCATGTTGAAATTTGGCTGTTTAAAGGGATTATTCTCATCCCTAAGGTTTTTGGGATAAGGCCCTTGAAAGTAGAGATTTAGATATTTCCTCCACAGAAATATCAGGAGAAAATTTTAAGGGATATGAGAATTAATTTTCTCCTTGGAATAAGGGATAAGGAGATATTCCCTCCCTAGTTTTGGGCTCTTAAGATATATATAATGTTATTTTATGTACTTGGTAAAGGGGGGAGTAAGGAGAGCTTTTGAGTGCTTGAAAGAGTCATTTTCAAGTAGAGCTTGGATAGCTCCATAAGTCTTTTAGAGTTTTTTGATGTATAGTTGACAGTTCTCGGGTGCCCACCTTGATGTAAAAATCGATGTCCATCTATCTCTTTTCAGAAAGACAATAGATCAATTTTTCCCGTTGGAGGCAGATCTGGAGAGGTAGCCCAATGGACGGGGTGAAATTTGTTATCAAACCTGTTGTACGTACATTTCTATTCTTTATGGTTTGATTAACAATTTTCTTGCGGTTATTTTTAGTTTCAAATAAGTGATGGAATGAATATATATATATATATATATATATATATATATATATATATATGCATGTATCGTAAAGTAATCTCTTAAGCTCAAATTGAGATTAAAACAAGTTTCATATTATACATGGTTTGAGTGGCTCTCAAGGGATTACAAATCAGAAGATAAATGTTTAAATTAACTAAAAATTAGAAAAATAAATTCTAGTTACTGCAATAGGATTTCAATATTTGAAATTTTCAAATGGTATCATAGCTTATGTGATCATTCGGGAAGCTAAAAAGTAGAGAATATAATTTCATTGTTTAGAGGAAGTAGTAGGATGAAATTCTAAGAGGCTCCATAATACCTAGACAAGATAGAAAAAATTACTAGGCAGGGGTTTGATTCTCAATTTTAGGTTAGCAGAAAAATCCATTTTCCCATAATAGTGATTCGAGGAGGTAGAGGGAGAAAAAACAACTCATATTTTCACTGAGAAAATTTCTTGGTTGGACTGAGAGGGTTTGCAAAAGTTGAATCAATGTCGGTTGGAAGAGAATTAGCACATTGAATTGTCTTTTCTATGACCATGGACTAAATTGACATTTAGGGGGCTTCATATTTGTCTTCCAGGTTGGAGGATGAATTTTCTTGCTTATCAGGCTCAACTTCACAAGGTGTATGGTATATAGACAATGAAGCCTTAGCTCACATGACAGGGGTTAGAGAATATTTATTCTAGCTACATAAAGGAGCAATTGAACTTCCATATTGCGATGGGAAATAGGAACAAAGTGTACTCTAGCAGGGAGAGGTGCCATCGATTTTCAAAGGGAGTCAGGAGAAATTACCATCGCTACAAATGTACTACATGTGCTAGGATTGGGTATGAACATAATTTTAGTATCACAGTTACAAGATAAGTGACTTGATATCCACCTCATAGGGAATAAAGTGTTTGTCAAAAATTCAAGCTAGAAGAAGGCGAGATAGATTGGAGTGTGAAGCAAGAGATTGTATAGATTTTAGCTTGACTCTACAATGGTGCTAATAGGAAGTGATAGTAGCAATGGGAAGGAACTGAATGAGTTATGGCATATAATAATGGGAAATATACACCATGGAGCACTCAAAATTCTCAAGGAGAAAATGGATTCTAGAACTTAGTACGAAACACGATGATGTGTGCAGAGGATGCGTACTTGGGAAGTATGCTAAGGAAACCTTCCCAAGAAGTGATAGTAGAGCCGGTGGAATCTTAAGACTTATACATTTCGATATTTTTGTCCTGATTTCCACTAGAGCTCTCAGTGGTGTCAAATACTTCATCACCTTTATTGATGACCATTCCATGAAAACCTGGATATACTTCTTAAAGACCAAGGATGAGGTCTTCGATCGTTTTAGGGAGTTTAAGGCTCTCGTGGAAAATGGGCATGGAAGAATATTAAGGTGCTTCCCCTAGATAATGGTGGAGAGTATATTGATAAATACTTCACAGAATTGTGTATGAAGGAAGGTATCAGAAGAGAGGGGACAAATCCTTACAATCCACAAGATAATGGGTTAACGGAGTAGAAAAAAAGAACCATATTTGGTGTTGCAAAAGAAATGTTATACGAATAGGATTTTCTCAAATTTATATGGGCAGAGGCATGTAACAAAATAGTGTATGTTGAAAACAAGACTCCTCATAGAGAATTCGGGAAGAAAAAACTATAATGGTTCTTCACAGGGAAAAAGCGAGAAGTTAGTGACTTTAGGATCTTTATCACATGTTGGATTAGAAACGCACCAAATTGGATTAGACTACAGAGAAGGGGTTTCTCATTGGCTATAGCGTAACCTCTAAGGCATACAAGATATACATTCCTAGTAGTAGGAATATTGTAGTGATATGGGACACAAATTTCATGGAAGATTAAGCTTTCAATATATCTCATGAGATGCATGAAGGTGATAAGAATCAACGAGATGAAGCTCCATTGGTCCAGTAGTAGGGAAAACCAGTGGGACCCCAGTGGGACAGTCACAGGGATCCAGGAAAATGACCAGTACTAACATTTCCTTAGGTGTAGGGAATCAAGCAGATCTTAGAAGTCAGAGAAACAAAGGCGGGATGAGGAGGAGCTGGTTGAACCTCCCACCACTAGTTATAGAACCAACAAAGAAGTTCGTTAAACATTTATAGATGTAGAGGCATTTTTTAGAGCTCATAGAATGGACAAGAGAGAGTGCAAAAAAACTAACAGATATCAAGCCTTGGTAGCTCAGGTTGTAGAACCTTCGAGATTTTAGAAGGAAACATAGCATCATGTGTGGGTAGATGCCATAGTAAAAGAATACAAATCTATCATGATGAATGATGTTTGGGAGGTGGTGCCGAGACCTGAGGACATTTCAGTTGTAGGTTCTCGATGGATCTATAAGATCAAATATGTTGCATATGGCAGCGTGGATAAGTACAAAGCTAGGTTCATGGAAATGGTGTATGCATAGAAACAAGGGATAGATTATGAGGATACCATCACTCCAGTTTCCATATACACCTATATCCAGTGGGTTATATCCCTAACAACTCATATGGGATGGAAGATTCCCCAGATGGGTGTTATGACAACATTCTTGAGCAAGGTGACAAAGGAGGAGGTGTATATAGAACAACCAAAGGGCTTCAAGACTCATGAGAGGCTCACTCATGTGTACAAACTAAATTAAGCTCTTTGTGGGCTTAAGCAGGTGCCAAGGGCATGGTATGGTCAGATTTACGTCTACTTGCAAAAGATGAGATTCGTCAATAGCGACACAAATCCCAACCTTTACTATTTAATGGTAGAAGGTGAGATACTCATCCTATTATTGTATGTGGATGACATCTTCCTAAAAGGATCATCATGGTTCATAAAGGAGTGCAAGAGGAACCTAGAATTAGGGTTTGATATGAAGGATTTGGGGTTGATGCACTATTTTATAGGATTAGAAGTATGGAAGAAGGGCAGGGAGATATTCCTTGGGAAAGGAAGATACACTAAAAATATTGTGAAGAGGTTCAAAATGAAATATTATAGACTGATGTCTATTCCCATGATCACCAACTTGAAGAAGGTAGGTGCATCAGCTAACAATGATGTTGACCCCACCGTGTATAGATATTTCATTGGCTCTGTCATGCATCTAGTCAACACTAGGCCAGATATCTACTTCACAGTCTATATGCTCAATCAATTTATGGTAAAATCAAAGAGGGTATATTGGGAAGCAGTGAGGCATATTTTTAGGTATGTGTGTTGCACAATCGAGTATTTGTTGAGATACACCTGAGGGGATGCTGTCAGAGTATGTGGAATCATAGTTTCAAATTGGGCAGGAAGTTCAGTGGAAAAAAAAAGTACGTCTAGGTATTACTTCAATGTTGGATCATATATGGTTTCTTGGTGTACCCGGAACCAGAAGTTAGTAGCACTAATATCCGTAGGAGTAGATTCTATGGCAACAAGAACAACTACGTGAAAATCTATATGGATTTAGAAGTTACTTGTAAGCTTTTTTAGGAAGAGGATGGAGGCGACTAGTGTCTACTATAATAATCATAGTTGCATCAAGCTCTGTGAGAATCCAATGTTTCATGATAGGTCAAAACACATAGATATTCAATGTTGTTTCATCAAATATTATGTTCAGCATGGAGTGGTCTAGCTACAATATGTTCCCACAAATGAGCAGGTTGCATATATACTCAAAAAATCTCTAGGTATATCTAATATTATCTATTTAAGAGAATATATGGGTATAGAGGATAACCCATTTCATTAGTATGGATAGATTATTTTGGATGCTTCTTATTTGCTACAACAACAAATGAGAGGGAGTTGTAGTGCATATGAAAATTTGGCGGTAGTATGGAAGTGTCAACAATAGCATAGATGCAACATCAAAGTTACACAGTGGTTTGTAGGCAGTGGCCATATATCAACAACGTGATAGAGGGTGGTACAAAAACAGGGTGTTGTGGTAGCATGTGCAAGACTAGAGAGAAAACACCTTCCTCGCTAAGAGGGAGTGTTAGTTTTTGTAGCGTTAGAAGTGTTTTAGTCTCAAAACCTTGTGGGGAGGATAAAACACATGATATCTCCATAACCTATAAACTGTTTCTAGAAATTCCACCTAGAAGTTCCCCAATTATATTATTAGCGCATTTTTTATTTGTTTCCTAGGTATAAACATAGGGAAAGGGATTAATTAATTATAATTGATTTATATAAGGTTTGAATCATCTAGAAACTCACACAGATCTACTAGGAAATAATATGGGCCCTTGATTATATTGTTTTAATATTGGTCATTGGTATTCCAACAAAATATTATAAGAAGAAGTCGATGGGTAGATGGAAAAAACACTAGTTGTAGATACTCAGTGATCAAGGTGGTCTGGTTTTCCAGTAGTAGGTGATTCAGGAGTGAGATCGATCCAGTGATCGAGTAGCATGTGGAAAAGGGGAAGAGTAATAGAGTTCCAAAGGAGATTTCTAGTGCCCAAAAATTCAATGCAGAGAGGGACGATTTTCCCTCTAGGAACTGCGTAGAGGTTCTCTTGGGAGAGTTTGGTTCAGCCATAGGAGTTGAATCAGTTCCTCGAGGTTGGGGTAACTTTCCAGGAGGCCTAGAGAGTCACTTTCTCAGGAAAATACAAATATAACTGCAAGATTTAGTGAGTTTTGGAGGTAGATAATATAGAGACTGTGCAAGCACTATGTAGAGGCTCACGTAGGGGAAATTCATACAACCCAGTTAGGCCAAATTTTGGAACAAAATCAATTGTGGTGTTGAGGTTTTTTTCTCATAGATATTTTTCTACTATTTCTTGCAAATTAGAATGCTAGTTTGGCATCCAAATTATGGTACTCAGATTTTTTGTTGAAGAATAATAATAAAATCCTCATCTGTTGCACTGGTTTTTCCACATTGGGTTTTTCCAGGGAAAATTGTCCAAAAATAGTGGTGTTAAAAATTTATGTGTGTGTGTGCTAGAATTTTTCAGTTTCTAATGCTAATTTTCTTCCACAGTTTATTTTTGAAGGTTGCAGTGTGATTTATTTGATATTTTTCATAGAAGATAAATGGTTAAATTAACTAACAATTAGAAAAATAAATTCCAATTGTTGTAATAGAATTCGGTATTTGAAAATTTCACATTAGGTGCCTCTAAGGTTTTCAAGTTTTCATTATAATAAAGGATGTTAATATTTAAGGATTATAAATCCTAGCTGAAATACACAGAAACCCTCATCCGAACTTGTCTTGGTCCTTTAAGGAATCCTAATCCATGTTATTTAGGGTTTGAAGGTATGTGATAATATTTTATGAAGATAGGTTTTGTAGGTACTCAAAGGTTTTTTACTTGCATTATCTTGAAATTAATTCTCTGAGTAATAAAAAAATCTTAGGTAAGTAGTATGCTATTGAATTTGTATATTTTGGTGTGTTTGTCAATAAATATTGCAGGTTTGATGACTTGATAAATCAAGTTGGATCCTTGGGTAGAAGTTAATGAACCAAGAATACATTATCATAATTCATAGGGAGCCCATCAATAAGGATACCCCAAAAGGTTTGTAAATGGAGAAACTAAAGTTATGTTTAAGACCACAAGATCTGTAGTTAAACTTCTTCATGAAAAGGTACGATCATTTTGAAAATTTCCTTGTATTACTAAATTTATTATGTTTATGGTTTTGAATCTTAAATATTCTTGTTAGGGATATTAATCTATAGATTGAATCTACCATTGCCATATTATCTCTGGTTATTTGTTCATTTTCGTGAAACCCTAAACTTTAAGGTTCACTATAAAAATCTAGCCTTTTAATGCTTAGGATATGTTAATGATGAAACCCGAGTGTATTTAGGGTTTGTTGAGAAATTCTAGAACATATAATTATATCCTACTCCCTTGATGTTTAGGATTTTGGTAATGTTTTGAAGAGAGCCTCTTAGGGTTTGTCAATGATATCTAGGTTATATGATGAAACACCTAGATTTTTAGGATCAGATGAATTAAGGTTTATGATAAATCTCATGCGATACTCAATTTCCTAGGAGTGAAACCCTAATGTATGACTTACCACATAATTGAAACCCTAGTTTGGTCATATTGTTAAATTTTGATGTGTGTATCTATGGTTTACAATAAGCACCCTAGTAAAAGATTGATATAAGGAAATAATAATGAAACCATATTAAAATATTAATATAAGGAAATAATGATGAAACTCTAGATATGAAATGCTAGAATCTAAATTTTCTATTGATATCTATGATTTAATCTTATTCATGAAGTCTAGGGTTAATTGTGACAAAACCCTAGTAGAGTTTGACACGAAATTCTAAGAACATAATATTGAAAATTCAAATGTAAAATGATATGATTTTATTGCTAACTTGATTTAGTCGTTGATATCTAAGGCTTTAAGTCTCGATAATGGAATATAAGGTTTTTGACAAAACCCTAGCAAAGTTGTTGAAGTCTATATTATGAATAGATGTAACTCTTGTTGATTGTAAATCTAACTAGGTTTAGGTTTTAGATGTCTAAATATTGATTTAATACAATTACATGCTAACCCTATTTTGATAAAATTAATTTCATGCTCCTTTATATTTGTACCTAGTTTTACTTGTTGTTGAAAATTCACAGGTACATGATCTTCAAAATGTTGAATATGTTCACCTACCTCATAATTGTATATGACTTGATAACAATGATGAGAATAATGGAAAGAGGGAGCTGTAAGAATGATGATGACATTAAATATGGATAAATTATCTTATTTCCATAGAAAGGATGATGTTCCTGAAGAAATGAAGCTTTGAAGTATTGAAGTTCTCCGATGAAATGATGATGCACAAGAAATAGTCTATAAGAAGCTTGGATAAAAGAAAAGTTTGTATTTCCATATTTGAGAGGGACCTTGGTTAAAAAATTAATCTCTTTTAGTTGATAATTTCATATGAAAATCATAAGGATGATTGAGATTAGAGAATAGAAAAAGTACTACAAATAGGTTGTTCATGATTGATGAAGTTGCAAACAAAACTTGGTTATGTTGGAATGTGTTGAGGTTGATGTTGGTGCTACTAGAAAAGTTGAAGAAGGAAGCTTATGTATAAATAAGCTTGGATAATATTATGATGACCTAAACAACATCATAATATTTGAGGACCACAGAGATTTGTGAAAACTTGTATATATTTGAAATTTTGTTGTGTTTGTACAGGTAGATCTCTCAATAATAAGGTTGAAATATTTTGAAAGAATCCTTGGACTGATGTGTATATCTGATTTAGTTGATAGGATAGATAAAGAATATTGGGGTGACAAGATGCTTGGGAGGACATTTGGTTGGCTTGTGATGATGTTTAGATCCTAAAGTAGGTAGGGTATCATTGGTCTTGTGGAGTGTCGAACTTGGATATGATACCTATATCCTTCGATTGGTGTTAGATTTAAAGCATGATGGTACCTATAGTGGCTAAATCTTGGAACACACCTTAGTCCCACCCAATTAGATACTCTGGTCAAGTATCTAATATGTAGCACTACGTGTGTTGTAACTCTTTGTATAAACATATCGTTTTGAGTTTATCCTTGTAACTATATTTAATTATGAATACCTCATTGGTTAAGAGGGAGTGTTGAATAATGTAACTAGTGTTGGTATTCATAATTTATTTCTCAAAAGAAATAAAGAAAGAAAGAAAATATTGTTAAAAGAAAATTGACTTATTAAATCATGGGTTTCATTCTTGGGTCAAGGGTCAATAGGTAAAGCCTCCATTGTAGGCTTCTTGGATTATGTCTTGAGTCATTGTCATTAATATTTTATTCTAAATCCTTCTTGGCAATTTTGTGTCGAGAAAGAAAAATATTTTTTATACATATTCTCCTCCTCCACCTAGTCGGATTTTTAATCCTTCAATTTGGCCTAAATATGGGGATTAAAGCTACTATATATGAGAGTGTATTGTACCTATTGAAGCATGAGACAAGGAATTCAATCTGTATCTAAGCAGTGAAAAAATAAAGTGTGAGATACTAGAAGAAGAAGTATTTCATATGACAAGAAGAAATAAAACATAGTGAAGGCCTATAAAATAAGGGTCAATTCAAGAGGAGAAGAAGCTACTAGAAAGAAGCAATGAAATTATTGATAACTAATTCAATTGAGGCCTAACTTGGTGGATGGAGAAATCTTATGTATCTGGTCAAAAGGTCAAGTTTGACTCAATTTGATTTGAATCTACTAGTTGAATAGTTTCACTGGGTTTTCCACTTCATAGGGGTTTTTCCCTCACTGAGTGCCTACATATGGTGTCCATTTGTATTTAATGATATTCATGTTTTTATAGACATTTGATAAACAAGAACATAATGATAATAAGAAGAATAATAAGTTAATAATTTCACCTAAAACTATCAAATATTCAGAGAAATCAATTTAAATAAGCGCTAACTAAGTTGTCTTAGATTTATCGACAGTAAGAGCCATAAAAAGAGGGCGTCTTAGAAGTGGAATGTGTAAAGGTATGTGTTTTCGATGAGTTTGGTGTGAATAAATTATCATTGATGTAATATTCCTAGTTAGCTTTTAGCTAATTAGAATATTAATTTTTTCTTTTATTAATTAAGTAGATGAATAAAAGGGTGGAGGGTCCCATAAATCCAGTAATGGAATAAAAACTACTTCTTTAGTGTGAAAGTGGGACAACGTAGTAGTGGGTGGGGCCAAGAGGCCAAGAGAGCATCACAGTCTATGTGGAGGATATGAACCAAGAGTACATTGGAGTTATGATGTGGACCCAGGGTTGTGAGCGTTCCACAAGAATAAGAAGGGGGTGAGGGCAGCCATGAAAAGCATTCTAAGTTATTTGATTTTCTTGTCGTTAACGACTTAAGCATGCTTGAGTTGTTTAGCCAAGTCTACATTGTTGTTTAGCACATGGGTGTCTCCGAGCGAAGATCCCAACCTCGTCCTTGGGGGAATTTGAGTGCCTACTCAGGAGATGATTCCTACTTTCCTTGAGAGCAGATTTCATTATTTAGGCCACTTACAACCCCTCTAGATCAGTGCATTAACTCAGTGACTCGTGCACTCCAGCAACAGAGGCATTCAGGAGAGGGTGAAATTCCAAGGAAATTCAACTTGGAATCAAGTGAAGGGATCAACCCTTCAATAGTTGAGCTGCAGGGGATTTTTTGCAACATTTTATTTATCATTTCAGCCCATAGCTCTGCATACCCAGCAAAACTACGTTTCAAACCCTAGGTGGGTGATTTTCTGGGGTCAGCGAATCAGGAAATCCTTTCTATGTTTTTCTGGGTTTTGAGGGTAGAGTTCGGTGTCCAAAACCCATCATTATTTTAGCACCATAACAACCTCATATACGCAGCCCTATCTAGCCAGCAACAAAATTTACAGCAGGGCAGTGCAGGGAAAGAGTTCATTAGAGCAGCAGTACAGCAATGTTTCAGTGAGAGAGTTTGAGGGCCATCCCATCCATCTTTATCGGCTTGAGTTCTATCATTTTGAGCATTTTTGTATTTTATTTTCACCTCCGTATTAGTAAAATGGCTCAGCAGTTTCTGGCTCTATTTATGGCTTTTTATGCATTTTCCATGTTGCTACATGTTTTGTCTTTGTTTTATTTGAATTAATGCTAATTTCCTTTAAGGAATATTACAGTGGTATCAGAGCTCATAGAATTGGCTCGACCTGTGGATAAATTTGTCTATGACATATGAAGATAGAGAATACATTACATACCAGACAAGGAGGTACAAAAATAGAGAACGCAGGGCTGAGATCACATCTGGCGAAGGGGAATGCATTCCAGTGGAGGAGTATAAAGGGAAAGCTCCAATGGTGGAAGAAGATGATGGCAAGGATTTTGGAAATATCCTCCTCAAATCAATGCAGGAGCTAGCCAAAGAAATTAAAGAAATGAGAACAAGGAGACAGAGGGAAATACCGCGGGGGTTCCAAAAATGGAGAAGGATCGGGGACTTCTCACCATTTGGAGAAGAAACCAGTGGTGCTACAAGCATCACAATGTTCCACCATGCCCACTTTCTTAGCAGTAGGTACGAGAGTAGGAGGACCTCAGGAGTAGGAGGATCTGGGTGATTATTTTCACGGAGTACCAATCTCATACGCAGGATTTTAGAGATCATCTGACTTTACAGAAATTTTTCTAGATTAAGGATAAACGAAGACGCTGCAGCTATAACAGAGGAGGAGGGTACACGAAGAGTAATGACCTGCAACGTACCATGGGAATAATTTTTTTGCCTACTTTTGATGGGTCTTTCAAGAGTATGGAAAAATCTTGGGTGGATAAGTTAGACATCTATTTTCAGCTGAATCAAATGGCAAAGGTAGAAGCCATCAAGGTGGCAGTGCTGCACCTTGAAGGAGAAGCTCACAACTAGTGGTTCCATGGGATGTCCACATTGGGTCACGCATGGTTGATTGCATATGTAAAGTTCACCCAAGAGCCTAGTAGATATATTTGGCCAAGAAGAGACCAGAGGAGAATTTAGTTGGTCTGGCCAAATTCAAGCAAGCAAGGAACTTGAGAGACCTATATCTACGAGTTCTTAAAGTTTTCGATAATGGTTCGAGGACACTACGTGGCCATGAGGGTGTATATGTGTGTTGATGAATTAGAGTAGCCTATGCATGGGTTAGTGGATCCCACTATATCGACTACACTTGGGACAGTTGGGAGGAACGGGGATCTGAGGATGCCTTTCCTAGGAGTGAGGAAACTTCATTTTTGAGAAACTAGCATTTTAGGCAGGAAGGGGAAAGATAACAGTCGCTCCACACCCAAAACGGGACAATTCCAAGGGCCTTTGGATGATGATACCTTTTGTGGTGGATTTGGTACATGAATGTACGAAATCACACCAGTTTAAGGGGTGTGGTTTACCCCTTTAAACTATTGGTAACAGGCAGAAAGAAGTGGAGAAACTGAGCATACTATATATAAAAATAACCATGCAAATGTAATCTAAAAATTAAACTAAACTAAACATAAATAAACAAAAGCTCTAAACGAGTCAAATGACACAATAATGCAAACGGTGGCTCTAGGCCCCTCTTATTCAGCACTGGTAGTAAGGAGAAGATTACTTAACCCTCTTGCCAAAGGGCCCCTAGACAATGGTTCTAGGTCCCTATGTAAAGATGTTGTTCATTCCAAGCTTGCCTCGGTGCAGTATCCCTCTCTCTCTCTACTGTGTGGACTGAGCTTGTTGGATGGCCAACAAGTGAGTCCCCTATGTCTGCAGCTCCGGGTCACACACTGCTGGTATTGCTTGGGCAATTCTGGCCAGCATAACAATGTGATCACCAATTCTTCATCTCATGGTGGCTTTATATAGGGGATTTCAAATCCTCCTTCCCTCCCTTGGTACATTGTGGATGGTGAACCAAGGAAGAGGTATGATTCCTTTGTGTGCTCCAAATATTACATTGTGTGCTCACATAGTGTCTAAGGAGGCGTTGGTGGTTGTCCTTAGGTGGCTTCAAGTAAGGAGTAACTTGTCCTTTGCTTTATGTAGTCCCGGATAGTGACATTTTTCCACTCTCAGGAATGCGCGCTTATTGGGCCAAAAGGCGCGTAGAAGGCACTCTTCTCGAAGGATAATGCTTGCAGGAAGGCACTCCTCTTGAAGGATAATGTGCGATCATCATTTAAGATTAGTTGAATTTGATTTTCCTTAAACCCTTGATATTTTTAAGTGCTTTTCGGATCTTGTCACTGCCTATACGATTTTTAAGTGTTACCGGTGCCCCTAATATGTGAGGTATAGGAAGGGTATTATATTTGAAATACATTATTGTTTCTTTTCTATATCATGCGTAGAGAGAGAGAGAGACTTGCGTGAAGCCTTGGGATGGAACACACCCTGCACCATTTCCAATAATGACCAAGTCTAAGGGATCCCTGCAAGAAAATACAATTTACAATACATTTACAAAATTTCAATGAGGCAGGCATGTCCCATGCTCATGATGCTATGGCTAGTTAAAAAAAATTGACAGATATATTTTTTTTCTGCATCACTACTATGGTAGTGACGCTGGCGGTTGTTTACGACGACTGCTAACGCCCTTAGGCGCATTTTTTCTTTGATGGTAGGTGGATTGTGGTACTCGTATGCGTAAAATTAGTATGGCATATAGTTGCGTAATGTACGCATAGGTGCTGGCTGGGACCTTCTCGTGTAAGCATTGTTAACAAAGATCCCTATGGAGGCACGGGTCTTCGACGGATCTGATCAAAGTGAAATTTGTAAGGTATGATACCATCTTGACATGAAAGCTTTTGTCGTAGTTGAATTTTAGGAGGATTGATGACATCTGTGGACAATTATGCTCCCACAGTACCACCCGAGAGAGGGGTGATCCAAGGTACTACATCCTTTTTGGAATATAGGTGTTGAAGTCGACAAAAAGGAAGCCTCAACCGAATGAGGGGTTTCCAATATGAGGGATTGGGAACCTTGATGTGGTGGGTTTAACATAGGCATGTTGGCGAGAGGTGACTAAAAACTGATGATGGGGATTCAGTGGCCTGAGGTTGGAGTATACTTAAGCAGCTTGGTGGCAGTCATATTTATTTCTAAAAGGGAAAATCCTGGAGTCGATAGGACTTACAGGGCGGGTGTAAACCGGCTATGAATTTCATGATGGTTTGTGCATGGGGGGTGAAATACTCTGACCAAGGGTGTTTAGGGATTGTTGCCATGGGAGAAAATATGAAATGCGAGGGTGAGGGGACGAAGTGCACCATTTGTAGTCTTTTTACACTTACCAAAAGAATAAAATAATGGGGTTTGGTTTGTACAAAACACAGAGACCGGTACCCCAAAACATGAAAGTGTTTGCTCATTTATGGTGTGAGGAAGGTATTTTGCTAAGAGTGGGGGTCCCATTGGTTGGTCTCATGTGCAGGGTTGATGAAGCGGATGAAAAAAATATCACAGATGGGATTATGCTAGTGGAGGTATGGTGGGCCAAATGCAAGTCGCAATGGTGCGCGGTTTATCTACTTGTACAACCTGGTCGTCTGGGAAGGGGGTTTTAGTTTGTATGGTAAACTTGACCTTATGCATGATGGATGGATGGGCATGAGGTGCTTCTCAGACTAAAGTGGTATGGCCATGGCATCAATTTTTTTGTGATATGGTCTACTACGGGTGACAGGCACCATGGAGGGGAGGCTCTACCGACCAACGCAGATGTTTATCATGTGCAGGATGGGGTGATGATAAACACAGTCATATATGAAGACCCTATGGTTTATTTATGATGGAGAAATGATGTCAGGATATGCAAGTTTTTCTGGGACATGATCATGCTACAGGTAGAATGATACCTACTCTGGAACTTTCAGTCGATGGTGCTGGGGTACGTATAGACTGGGTTTGTACCGATTTTGGGTGAATTTTTCCCTAGATTGTGTGGGTGATCTGGGCAAAAAAGCACCTTCTTTGCGCATAATTTTGAGGGACAGACATGCGAGGGCACTCTTTTCCCCAATTTTAGCGTGCCTTAGGTGTGCCTGTGCGAAAGATAGGCGCGCACTAAGTGTGCCAGTTTGAGGGACAGGCTGAGGTGAAAAAATTCTTTAGTTTTTTTCCCCTTTTTGTGTTTTTTCTCTGTAGTGATGGGTACCTATGTTGATGATAGATTAGTGTGGAGGGAGCGAGACTAGCTCGAGATCTGAATTGATTTAGCTGCTGATGTTGGGGCGCATTGTTAGTTGGCATTATGGGGCCTTTTGAAGTTTTCTGAAAATGAGTTTTTTCGGTCACAAGACCGATTACTATGGTGCATTATTCAACACTGGTGCAAGAGGCGAAACATGTTCGTGTTGCATGGTATGAAATTGATCATTCGTCCTGAGATGGATATATATTTTTTGATCGGGTTACCACCTCAGGGAGAGGTACTGAGGTATCCACTCCCTTCAGGGAGAGTGGACTTGGATAGGTTCCAGAGGCGTCATTGTGGTGGGGTGCCTCTTACAGAGGGCTTCATCAACATTGCATCAGTTATAGATGTGGTAGAGCGGTGTGCTCTGGAAATGATCATATGACTGGTGGGGTCATTTTCTTCGCATTAGGTGTCTAGCCCACAGGTTTTAGTTTTTTGCCGACTGAGGTCCGGGTATTCTTTCGACTTTGCCTGCTTTTGTTTTGACGGGATTGTGCCACAGTTTAAAAAAGGTCCAACATGGATCTAAGTCATTTTTGTATGCCAAAATCTTGTGCAGCATCATGTACGAGAGGGTAGTGCTTTTGAGGCCAGTGGTGGCGGTGCCTATTGGGTGGCCACGGGAGCCATGTATGAAGAGGTGGGCTCTATTAATGCCACAAGGCGGTGGGGGCATGGTGGGGCATTATTGGAATGCCACAATAGAAGCTTGGTTTGAGGCCAATCCACAGATGTTCTTACCATATCCGTATGAGGGAATGGACTTCCAAGGCGATCCAGACATGGGTATCCCTTTTGGTTACGTTTGGGGGCCTACAGGTATGTTTTATATGTTCTATGCACTTGTTTGGGTATATATGTACTTATGTGTTTTGCTAGTGACACTAAAATTATTTTGGTTTCTTGTGTAGATCTTGGCAAGGTGGGCCGCCCTGTGGCTTGACTAGTGGGCCACAATCCTCCACGATGACCTCGGGGTGGTCATGGAGGAGGCGATGCAGGTGGACCAGGTGGTGGTGTTGGCCATCCTGTTTATGGTGCTAGCCCTTCTGGGGAGGGTAGCAGCTCGGCTATAAGAGAGGTTGCAGTCGAGCGAGCTCGTGTTGATGTGGTAGAGACTTGCATTGCAGAACCGACAGCTTAGGTTTATGCTCTTGAGGACTTATGGGGTCGAGTGGCCCACTTGACCTAGGGGATTCCTGCTCGAGGTTTCATGGATGACTTCGAGGAGGTCTGGTTGGAGACAATGATGGCCCACGAGAGAGATTATCGGGCGACTCTACATTGGGTGGTGATCGTATTTGTGATGGCAGCTTCGGTGGTGGTAGCGGGAGTAGTGGTGGGTCTAGGTGCCCCTCTTGAGGGGGAACCCCCCCTAGAGTAGTTTTGTACATAGGGAAATCACCCGTTATGGGGATGCTTCCCTTATTTTTGATGACTTTTGTATTTGTGGGTTGGAAATTGGGCCAATGACACTATTTTTTGTACTCAGATATACACATTTTGATATATGTGTATATATATATATATATATATATGAGAGATATTTTTTACGGCTCTACATGATATATCACCCATTTCAGTTTATGTATTTTGTTATGTTGATGGATTTTTTGGTTTTATGCATGATGGTTTATTTGAGATACATTCCAATTTAGGATATTGTCAGCTATGTGATCAGCGGTTTGGTTTTGACTCCGTAGTACATGTGAAAATGTGATATAGTCAAATTGTCTGCTTAATCCCTTGGCACACAAATATTTTCTAAACAGATGTGTATCTCTTGTCTCAAATGTTTGGTTTAGTTTTGATAATACTAATAGGGAATCTAGGTAGACATGCATTTAGCATATGCCGTGATGGCATAAGTCTGATGATGGCGTCATATTCTACCTGATTTTTTGTCGCTGAACCGATGCAGACTCCATTTGAATAGAGTGGTGATCGATCAGGGTGGTAAATGACCCAGGTAGCTACGGATAAATTTTGAGACCATCTTGATGCTCCATCAACAAATCCGAAATAGGGTTCTTTTTTGTGATCCATGGTGATACTATGAGTGCTTTTCAATAAGTATTTGGGTCAAAAATTTTGAGTGGTTGGGTTTTTGTGTACTTTCACTCTAGGGGTAGGGCCGAATTGGCCCTTTTGGGTAGAATTTATTGAGGTAAAGGTTGTTGACGGATTTATTGAGGCAATTCTTGTCTGGTTTCGTCAAGATGTATGCCCCCTATCGGAGGCAATGTTTAATGATGTAGGGTCCTTTCCAAAAGGTTTCAAACTTTCCTGGCCCTAAGGGCTCTTTTGCGACATCATAGCAGAGGACTAATTCTCCCTCCGTGAATGAGAGAAGGGTGATGTGGCAGTCAAATTATGCTTTTACCCTTTTCTTGTGGGCCTCATTGTGTTGGAGTGACTAATGTCGATTTTTTTCGACAAGCTCTAGTTGTACTAGGCACTACTCTAGAGGCTAGGTGTCATTGAGGAGTTCAATGGTAGCATGCAAATTTGGGATTTTGTGAAAACCAATGCAAAAGCGCAAGGTACCTTGATCTTTTGCGACAGGACTAACGTGGAAATCCTGGGACAAGGGGGGGTGGTAATCCTATCTTTAGCATGCGATGATATAAATTTTATGTGGTGGATTATGTCATCGGCATCTAGTGGGGGAAGAATCTCTGTAATGGGATTTTGTATGAGCGCAAGGTTGGGCTCCCCGCTCGGATGTTCAATTTCCGGTAGGTGGAAATTATGCCTGCCACAGAGGTGCCTCAAGGTTTACATTAGTAGGCATGACTCTGGTGTGTGATTTTGGCCAGTGAAGATGGTGCACGGTATCACTGAGCCAACGGAGTAGATAGTGTGAGATTCTATGCTACTCGTTGTTCCTGATGTGGATTCTTGGAAAGGGTCGATCGTAGAAGAGGTTGTCTTATGCTTCCATTTCCGTATTGTTGGCTTAGGTGTGTCTACCTCTTCGGTGGAGTGTATACTCAACGCAGCTCGTGCCTCTCTCAGCTTGGGGAGATGCACACACTTAAACATATGGTGAAAGTAAAAAAAAATCTGGCAATAAGTGTGCGTGATCTTCTCTTGGTTTAAGAGAAGTTTCTGAGGGAGAGAAGAGACTATTCTGATATTGTTTGCAAGAGGCTTGAGTTCTCTGCATTGGTTGATTCAGCGATTGTTCAGATCACATAGGCCACATGTTATCCTAGGCTTGGTTGGGGTTACGCTTTGTTTATGGGTTGTCCTATCTTGCCTGATACACCATTGCAGGGGTGGGAACATTGCCCCAGTGATGTACTTTTTATGCCATTCTTGTAGCTCATCCTATCTCTTCTCTATGCTATTAATCATGTCGATGGTGGGACGAATTTGGGAGGAAAAAGTACAGTGTTGCTCATAATTATTGCCTTGACATATAAGGCAAAATATCCTTGATATGAAGGTTTCGTCGAGTTCAGTTTGAGGTCTGATGGGGAACTAGCGCTAGAAGGCTGCTAAATTGGGGCAATGGACAACTGCATGGTCTATCTTTTTGCATAACTTACATGCTGGTTTTCCCTGTGGAGAGCGGTTGGGTGTAACTAGGGGTTCCCTGGTGGGCTGTTCTTCAACCTTCAAGAACATGATGGATGCGCTCATCTCATCTGCTTGGGTCATGGAGCTGCTTGTGGACTCGCCATCCATGTCATATTCTTCGGCAAGGCAGACTATGGCTAAGCCAAGGCTAAAGAGGGCTAGTCAGAATTGAGGTATATAGTGAAAATTCTCCAAAAGGTGATTGTCGGCGCATAATGGACATGTGAATTGTGCTGCCCACAATCCAACGTAGTAAACCATTTTGATTGGATACCATCTATGGATGAGCTCCAAGGCTACGCATTCTTCAAGGAAGTGACCACATTCATCGCATAGCATACAACGTATAATGGGAATAACTGGGGGACTTTCTACAACCCTTATTTCTTATTGCAAGTATAGGATGGTGCGAGGTACATTTCTTGATGCCTAGGTGGAGGGATCCTCTTGATAGGATCGCTTGATGGCATGTAAGGCATCTCTATATCACGGAATCTCTGGAAAATGGTGGGTATAGTGCCCATAGTTGCTGCGGAGAGCACATGTTTGATTGTTACGCAGCGCTTTGCCTTTACCTTTGGTGGTAGGCTCCTTTTTATGGGAATGTGGCGTCATGATGTCTATTTTGGAGCCAAGGAGTGGTTTTAATTCATCCAGCTCCAGACAGATGTGGGTAGGATGACCTATTATGTCACATATGGCACAGACTGGTGATTCCTGTTGAATGGAGGGGATCACCCTCTTCTTTCCTCTCTTCTTGGTTTTCTTAGCCATAGTCCCCGGTTTTGCAATGGGAACTTCCTTTACAAGGGTGGTCTCAACGGTTTCTTGGATGGGTGAGGGCTCCTCAGGACTGAGGGGCTTCAACCCTATGGCAGTAACATGGGTGGCTCATGTTCTGAAAGGGGGAATGAGGTGCCAAACTGGTAATTCCAACGATATGTTGGGTAACACCAGCATTGCCAAAACTTGTTGGGAGACGAAGCCATCGAGGGGGTAGAGGAAAGGGGTTTGGGAGGTGGCGTAGGCTAGAGAGGTTGTCGTGGTCGATGCCTTGGTGTCATTACTTCTTGATTCCGTGTCCTGACTAGCCTCGGTGCTTCATGTGGATATCATGCACGACGGACACCCTGATCTGCTTGGATTTCCATCCGTAATGTACCTAAGTCTCTCTCTCTCCACTTGATCCATATATCTACCACATCTACACAAAAACATCATTTTTTTCAGTGTACATATCAGCAAAACTGCATTAACTTACACCAAAACTGAATCTCAACCCATAACAGCACTGAAATCTCTCACATCTAACAGGTTGCACTTTTTGGGCGAATCCTGAGCCTGGTCACACTTTTCAGGCCAAAACCTGTGTCCCAGGTCACAACTTTTGCCCCAAAACGTGCGACCCAACCGTAATGATGAAGTAGGGGCAGTTACTGAGGTTCAAAACCCTAATCTGAAATTTGAATCCATCAAAAACAAAGAGTAGGATTAGGCCTCTTACCTGCAACTGATGGATCACGATTCCAATGGTCGGTTTGTCCACTAAGATAGACACAAGATTTAGGGCCTTCTATCCTCTCCACATTCACCACAACTACACAAGAAAATCAATGATTTTGGAGGGAAAATGCCTTATTAGAAGAAAACCCCTATTTTTTCTTTCACCCGCTACGACCAAACCGTAGCCCTGTTTGACACATCGTCTACACCGTTGGAAAGATCTCACTGAGCACTCAAATAGGTATCTATCAGTTTTTCATGTTTTGATACTTCACCAGGACACATTTTGTCCATGAAGGGTCTATTCACCTCTTCTCAAAATCAAATTTCTTCACTTACAACACTTGTACTTGGGGCACCACTTTGCCTCCTTACTCGTCTTCGTTCGTGTTGATTTTCATCATGAACTACCCTATTGTACTCATGCTTTTATGGTCCCCCATTGGACCTTTACTATGAGGCAACACCATCGAGTCGCCCTTGTTTAGAGCATCCGAGTCGAGTCATCATCACATTCATGGAGTCTCTCCCAAGTCCCTTTGTACCCCGCTATAGTCTTCCATCCTTTCTTACTTGGTCCCTCTCTCGTGTCACACATTATGGCCTTCAGTATCCTTGTCCCCTATCCCTCATGATATTGTTTCAGTCGCTACTAAGCCATTCACGCCCTTTATGCTCTAATAAGGGAATTCGTCCAACCGCTCCTCCATATCCCTCATTCCACCATCATTATTAGTGTCTATCTGTTCATCACTCTACTATTTTCCCTCATGACTTAGTTGGGGTGCCCTTATTGCCTTACCTATGGCAGACCTACTTCTGTCGACATCAACTCATTTACTCCAGAAGCCAGGTCTAGGGGGCAGTGTACCTTGGTTCGAGCACTTCCTAGCATGATTGTGATCTATACACTCGATGGTCCAGTGATGCAGCAGCAGCTATTGGTGATTCCCAAGTGTGTGTGATATGTCTCAACCCTCATGAGGGGGTGGCCCTGCAGGTAGCCCCCCACATGCTCGGATGACTTCTTAATTTCCGCCCTTGATACTGCTCCTCTCATTTGATGATATCGGCCTCAACCGCTTGCAGCGCCTCTTTGATTTGCATGTATCAGTCAGATTTTGCAAGCCCTTCCCCGTGTGTAGGGGGCATTTGGGTATATTTGTATCTCATGTACTAAAATCTTCTTGTATAAGTCCTGAAGATTATTCCAGGCATCACATGTATGTGGGATTGATCATTTTATTTATCTAGCTCATGTTTAGGCCAGCACATGCTTCATTATTGCGTTCCGTGGTTTTCTAGGCACCTTATTCTTTGTACTATTGTCTCGACGGGCATAGGTATGCCTCCCCCGCCACCTTTAACACTAGTACTACTTCATCACCTAGAGACTTGTTGCACCTGTAACTCTCGTCTCCTCTAGGTCTAGTCCTTTAGCACATTAGACTACCTTACATTTCTCTCTCTCACTTCCCTCTCGATGCCTAGTGATTGAGTTCTTACAACGTACTTCGGTCATATGATTTTCTCCTAACACTCATACGTTGGGGGGCAATTTGTTACACCATTTTTTGGTCATCTAACCCATTATCATTAGATGAACCCAAGTACACCATGTAAGACCAATTTTACCCTAAGTAAAATTTCTTTCACCATGTAAAATAACATTTTTCTAGTCATATTTAACCCAAAACAAGGAAATTGATTAAATAAATCATTATTTATTTAATTATTTCCTAGGAATAAGTTATTCAAATCATTATTTAATAATATTCCTAGTTAAATTTGACTAAATCATTTGTAAATAATTAAATAAATAATTATTTATTTAATTATATTCCCACCATCTCCCTAAAATAATAAATAAATCATTTATTTATTTATTGTTTATAAATAAATGAATTGACCCAAGTCAAAAGACCTTTTCCCTCCAACAAATATAATAAAATATTCCTAAAGGGTGATTCTAAAATTTGATTAATAATATTTTATTCATGCACCGAGTTCTAGAACACCCCAATATTTTGTTATAAATAGAAGGGTTTTCCCCATTCATTAGTCACCTTCATTGCATTAGATCACACTTGATCTATTCTTGGTCACCATTTTCCATTTTTGCTTTGTGAGCTCCCATTGAGTTCTATGTTTGTCAGGGTTTTCTACCACAATAAGAGAGAGGAATTTTAGATCTGAAACGCTGAGGAATTTCAAGAGCCCATCCCATTGAGGAGAACCGGAAAACACCTTTCTTGTTTTCCTCTCAAGTGCCCCATTCTTTAATATAATACAAATCATTCTTTTAAACACTTTGTTCTTGTCTTGTCTATTGGATGCATGGAGCCATATTATATTTTATCTGCTTAATGTATTTTGTGCTTAGATCTAAATTTGTGCACCAGACTTAAAGATATTTTGCAGCCATAATCGATGTTAGGGCTATTTGTTATGCGTAGCTAAAGTGATCTTTTACGATGAAAGATTCATATAGCAACCCCACTTCATCACTTTCCTCCACTTGTAAATCCCCCATTTCCCCCACAATTACATATCATGGCAACATGGTATGCTCCCTTAGTCCTTCATTTACCTTCAGTTGTTGTACCACAAGATTATCAATCCAAGATTCCATTATATGATGCTAGTAGTTCTACTACAGCTCAACGACATGTGGACAAAATGGATGACTACTTTGATAGACAGGAAATAGATAATGAAACAATTAAACTTAGGATGTTTTCTCAAATTTTAGGGGGAGAAGCAAGAAAATGGTTTAAAGGCTTAACCCCTAATAGGATAAATGAACTCCCTGCTTTCCATCAATTATTTTTAAAGAAATGGGAGGTCAAAAATAACCCTCTCCGGATTCTATCAGAATATGATAACATTAAGAGGAATGCTGGAGAAGGTGTTCAAGAGTACTGCACTAGATTTAATAGTGTGTAAAATGCCCTACCTATCTATATGAAACCACCACAAGGCCTAGCTCTAATGAAATTCCCTGATGGATTTGACCCTGAAATGGCTTACCAATTAAGAGAGAGAGAACCCCTCACCTTAGAAGATATGCAGAGAGGGACAGTAAGTGTTGAGGCAAATCTGCTTGCCAAAAGAGCTAGGATGAAAAATGAGAAAAGGGTGACATACAGAGATGAAGCTGCACCTTCCACATTTTATTCAAGACTTGATAATTTAGTAAAAACCATGGAAAGGATGATGGATAGGATGAATGTAAATGAGAGAGCCTATCCTATAGAAAACCAAACAGCTCCTCAAAACAGAAATCAAACTCAGAACCAAAATCAGAACTTTAGGAGAAACCCACCTCAAAATAGACAAAGGGATTCTGATCAACAGATCAAACCCCCTTTTCAGGAAAATTATGTTGATGAAGAGCGGGGAACAATAGAAGAAACAGAGGAAAATCACATGAACAGGTTGGGGGTGAAAAATGAGGATATTTATTTCCTTAATGAAGAAGAACAAGTCACATACACACCTTATGAGGAAGCAAGCCTTGAAAATGAAGATTGCAAACTAGGCTTTGAAAATTCCATAATGGAAGTGCACAAACGATATGACTTAACGAGTAAAAGGAAGCAAGAAGTTCCCAAGAAAAAGACCTCTGAAATCTCTGCTAAAAATAGCCCTGTAAATACTTCCAAAAAGACAGCTAAAAACAATAACATAGTGGCTGAAATTTCTGATAAAGACAAGGAAAAAAACACCCAAATTCATGACAAACATAGTGGTGACCCGAGTAGCACTAGAACCTCAGCTAATGCCCCTAAAAAAACCATTTTAACTATTGTTCATAATAAAAACCAGCAAGTTGATTTTTCTGAGAAAACAGTGACTAAAAGGGTTGAATTAAACATTTCGAAAACTCAAACTCCTTTCAGCATGGAGAGTGAAATTGCCAAGATAAAAATCTCCATCCCTCTCGCTGAGTTAGTCACTCAAGATGTATATAGGTCCCAATTGTTAAAATATTTGAGCATAGGAGATCACAATGACTCTGTTAACTTAAATGATGACAAACCTGAGCTTCTGTTTGGACCAGAAGTAGAAGGAAGATTTCAAGGAGCAGTTCCTCCTTTTTATGTCAGTTTAAACATCCATGATAAAATTTTACACAATGCCATGCATGATTTAGGAGCATCACATAACCTAATGCCCAAAGTGATAATGGAAAGATTAGGCCTTGAGGTAACCAGGCCTTATAAAGATTTATACTCCTTTGATTCCAGTAGAGTTAAATGCCTAGTCCTAATAAAGGATCTCTATGTGAATTTAGCACAAATCCCAGCCAAAAGCTTAGTAATGGACATTGTGGTGGCTGATATACCCCCAAAATATGGCATGCTTCTTTCAAGATCTTGGGGTGCTAAATTGCAAGGCACAATGCAAATGGATATGACTTATGCCACCATCCCTGTCTTCAGTCAACCTACAAGACTTTATAGGGAAACACACATGAAATACATGGTGAGTAGCCAAGAAAGACTAGAAAACTCTCCCCTTTATTCTGTACATACTGACCTTGACTCATTCATTCTTTACAATGATGAGATTCCTAATGACCAAGGATTAGAAAATTAAACATCCACCAACATAGTGGCAGCCATAGAACAAGAGGAAGGGAAAGAAAAATCATCCAAACAGTTTGCTAATTCAGAAAAACACAGCAAACAAAATGAAGGTCTTGAGCATCAAAACAATCATCAACACAGTGCCAATCATAACAATCAAAGATAAATTCCTCAACACATTGAAAACCTTGAGGAACAAGACACAAATAAACATAGTGCAGATCCTAAAAAAGAACACAGTGATGATCAAAATAAACAAAACAGAGAGGACAAAGAGGAAATTGATGAAAAATCTGAAAACATTCCTCTTTGGAGCATGAGTTTTGATGGGTCTTGTACTAAAACTGGTGTAGGAGCAGGAATATGGGTGCACAACACTGAAAACAATCATGTAGAAGGTCATTCATACCGATTAAACTTTCATTGCACCAACAACATAGTAGAATATGAAGCACTCCTCTTAGGACTACAATTACTGAAAAAACTAGGAGCCAAGACGATAACTGTTCATGGAGATCCAGAATTGATAATTAGGCAAGTAAATGGGGAATATACCGCTAAACACCCCAGCCTAAGAGCCTATAGAGATGATGCCATGGACCTATTAAAATAATTTGTTGAATTCCAACTTAATTTTGTCCCTAGAAACCAAGATATTATTGCGAATGGATTAGCCTTTGCTGCTAGCACATGTCTAAAACCTTATGAAAGCAAAAAATACACATTTCAAGTCAAATATAGACCAGCAGTCCGAGACAATGAGAAATACTAGCAATTTTTTGAAGGAGATAAACAAATAGAAGACTTCCTACAGTCCAGGAATGAATTTGACCATCCTACTGAGGAAAAATCACTTTTTAAAGAAGAAGAAACTCCTAAGATTACTAATATAAATCTGTTAACCAAGAAATTCAAACATAAAACAGAGAACTGCACATATTTAGAAAACGAAAATCTAGAGGTGCTACAATCCAAAACTGAAAGTTTGCCAAAAGGACTAGTGCCTCTAGAAGAATTGTTTGACTTTAATGACGTTACCAAAAAGCCAAAAATAGAACCTACTAAAGCTGAAGTAGAAGAGTGCAATGTAGGCAGTGAAGAAAGGCCTAAAATAATCAAATTATCCAAAACACTGCCAACTCACATTAAACTGAAATACCTTGATCTATTTAGAGAATTTTCTGATGTGTTTGCATGGATTTATGAAGATTTAAAATAATATGATATAGAAATAATTCAACATAAGATACCCCTCAAAGAAAACCAGAAGCCTTATAGACAAAAATTGCGTAGAATCAACCTAGTTCAATTACCTCTGGTTGAAAAAGAAATTAGAAAAATGTATGATGCTGGAATTATCGTCCTTGTGAGATACTCATAATGGGTATCTAATCTTGTATATGTTAGGAAGAAAACAGGAGAAATAAGGCTTTGTATAGACTTCAGAAACCTAAATAAAGCCTCATTAAAGGACAACTATCCCTTGCCCAAAATGGATCATATCTTACAAAGGGTAGTAGGTTCTAAAAGAATTTCTTTGCTAGATGGCTTCACAGGATATAACCAAGTTTTGGTACACCCTGATAATCAACTTAAAACAGCCTTTACCACACCTTGGGGTACTTTAATGTATGTGAAAATGCCTTTTGGTTTAATGAATGTTGGTGCCACATTCCAGAGAGCCATGGATATTGTTTTCTCTGAAGAAATAGGCTACTTCATTGTGATTTACTTAGATGACATCACAGTCTATTCCAAAACAGAAGAAGAACACCTTATACACCTAAGAAAAGTCTTTGAGAAATGCAGGAAATAAGGTTTATCCTTAAATCCCAAGAAAACATTGTTTGGTCTCCAAGAAGGTAAACTTCTTGGTCATATCATATCTGAAGAAGGGATAAAGATAGACCCCAAAAGGATTGAAGGTATATTGCAAATCAATCATCCTAGAAACATAAAGGAACTTTAATCTTTCATTGGAAAGATTAATTTCTTGAGGAGGTTCATACCTAACCTAGATGAACTCCTTAGAAACATGACAAACATGCTTAAAAGAGAAGGAGTTAAATGGACCTTAGAAGCAAAGAAATCATTTGATCTGGTAAAACAAGCACTCACCCAAACACCAGTTCTCATCAGTCCTAATTTTACAAAAGATTTATTCATATTTTCATTTGCATCAGAACACACAATGGTTGTTGTCCTCCTACAGAATAACATAAAGGGACAAGAGCAGCCTATTGCATTTTTTAGCAAGGCATTAAGAGAGGCACCTTTGAAGTATAATATAATGGAAAAAAAAGCATTTGCCTTGGTGAAAGCCTTAAAAGACTTCAGAGATTACATTTTACACTCACACATCATAGCATTTGTGCCTCATTCAATGGTAAAAGACATCTTGACACAAGATCCTGATGGAAAAAGAGGAAAGTGGATTACTGTAAGACTAAAATATGACTTAGAAATTAAGCCCACTTAGCTCATCAAAGACCAAGGACTAGCAAAACTTATGGCTGAATCCAACTTTCAAGCTCTTGATATAAACATGTTTAATGCATTAGATGAGCAGGAGGAACTGGCAACTCCACTTATTGAAGATCATTTTATGAATTCATCTTGGTATGCTGATATTTTGTATGTGCTGCTTAATCTCAATGTCCCTCCTGGTTTGTCTAAAACAAAGGCAAAATTTTTAAAATTAAAGGCTGTAAATTACTGCATTTTAGATAAATATTTATATTGGAAAATTTCTAGTGGATTATTGCTTAAATTTTTTACTGAGAATGATGCAGATAAGATCAAGAATGAGTTCCATGAAGGAGAATGTGGAGACCACCTCTATTGGAAGACTACAGTCAACAAAATCCTTAGAGCTGGTTATTACTGGCCCGCCCTCTTTCAATATATCCACAGAATGGTCATTGTCTGTCATAAATGTCAAATATTTGAAGGCAAAAGAAGATTGCTTCCCTTACCTCTGCAACCAATCATTGTTGAAGCTCCTTTTCAATAGTGGGGTCTAGACTTCATTGGGAAAATCCATCCTGCCTCATCTGCCCAACATAAATGGATCCTCACAGCCACTTATTACTTTACCAAATGGATAGAAACCATCCCTTCTAGGAATGCCACAGACTCAGTCATCATTTCATTCCTTGAAAATCATATCCTATCTAGATTTGGCTGTCCTAGGAAAATTATCACTGACAATGCTGCTACATTTGGATCCAAAAAGATGGTTGATTTCTGTCACAAATATCAGATTACATTGGGCCATTCCACAGCTTATTACCCTCAAGGTAATGGGCTGGAAGAATCCTCAAACAAGAGTTTGGTAAACATAATAAATAATTTAATGGAAGAAAATAAGAAATCATGGCACAATAAGCTAGTACATGCACTTTGGGCAGACAGATTGATAGTAAAAAGGTCAGTTAGAATGTCCCCTTATCAGCTAGTTTATAGAGCAGAAGCAATATTTCCGACCAGTATAGGAGTGCCAGTCATGAAGCTGATCCAAGAGGTATAGTTTGAAGAAGATGACATGACAGGAATAATAAACCAAACTGTACAATTACAGCAAACCAGAGAGGAAGTCTACAAAATAGCATAACAAGTACAAGAAAACATCAAGAAGTTGTTTGATAAAAGAACAAAGGCAAGTGATTTTAAAATTGGTGACAAAGTTTTGAAATGGGATTCTAGGAAAGAATATAAGGGGAAACATGGAAAGTTTGAAAATTTATGGAAAGGACATTATCTCATTCAGTCTGCTAATGGCAACAATGCATTTTTTCTTCAAGAAGTGGATGGAGCTGAAATTTTTGGAGGTCCTGTCAATGGCAGGATGCTCAAACATTATTTTTGTTAAGATTTTTGTTCAAAGTTATTTTTTATTCATTGTAAATAACATAGCTTGAAAGAAAGTTTGAATATGAAAAATACAAAAAAAACAAAGGAAAAAAGAGAAAAGAGGGTAGATTGAAAGAAAAAGGTATAGCCCCATACCAAAAAAGAGAAAAATTTGAAAGTGTGCAAACTCAAATGCCATTGCTTGAAACAGTTATTTAGTCATACAACCTAATCATGACTGAATAAAGTTGAATTTATGCTGATAGGTTAGTGTGAAGAGATTTTACAAACTGTGTAATCTTGGCTTATCAATAGAATAGATTAGGATAGAGAAAGAAATGGTTCTAACAAGCTCAAAATATGAACCAAGGAAAAGAAAAGATAAATGGCTCCAAAAAGATCAAAACTTCAGCCAAAGAAGAAAAAAAGGATGCTTACAAAATTTCAGATCTTAAGCCTTCAAAGTTTTGTTTTTCTACAAAGAAAGTCTATGTGCAAGTTGTACATAATTTCATAGCCCCCATAGCAAATCACACTGTTTAATCCTGATTTGATTGTGTTTTAAATTTCCTGTTTTAGAAAATAGAGAATAAAATCTGTAAAACAGCTCAATCTTGACAGATAGTTAGAATAGGTATAGAATTACTAAGTTCAACTGTTTAATCTGAACTCATGGAAGATATAAGGGTAGAAATGGATTAGTTTCCTTCTTTCAAATAAAAGAATAAAATGATGTTGAAAGGGTTTGCAAGTCTAAGTGCACCCACTGAAGAAAAAATGTTAGGACAAGTAGGATGTGTAAGTTGAAATTTTGGGAAAAAATCATCTGACTATGATAAAAACTGATCATATTTTAAAGTAGCATGATCAAAGAAGGAAGAGGAATGTCAAAATGCAACAAAAGACAAGGCACTGATCTACTTTCTAGAGATTTATCTCTGAGGTTCTTGACACCTCCAAGGAGCTACCCTCCCCAAGTGGAGCCACTGTTAGCCATCTATAAATTATGTTATACCTCATGATGGCTAATTAGTTTTTAGCTTTCAAGAAATTTTTTTTATGAAAAATCTGTGAGTTCTTGAAAGCCCACTATGTTCATTATCTTCAAAAGAATCATTCCACTGAAATATTCACTCAAAAGCCTCCAAGATTATCCTACTGATATAAAAGGAACTGTTTCCAAGCCATCTCCCATCATTTCATAAGCCCCATTTCACCCATTTTTCACTCATTTTCACTTATCCTAACTCATCATCTCATTCCCCTAAAAATCCCCTTTTCTCCCTCATTTACCCTCATTTTCCCATGAAAAACCATTTAAACCTTTAAAAAACCCATTTTTATGGTTTAAAACATCCCTCTTAACCCTATCGGAATCTAAAAAGGCTTTAAAAAACCCATTTTTTTGGCCTATTTCTGAATTTTTATAAAAATAGGCCTTAAGCCCTTGAGGGCTTAAGTCCTCTGCTCCTTTCTCATATGACCCGACACCTACAACCAGGCGCTAAGTGCCTAACCCTTTTTCCCTAGCTCCCGGTCCTCCGTTTTCCCCACAGGACTATCTCCTTCGCCTCACCTCTAGCCCCCTTCATTGATTTTTTCATTTCTTCGTGCTATGTATTCCCCTTGATCGATCTCCACCATAGATCTTGCTGATCTCACGGTCATCGTGCTCACCCTCACCTTTTGACTCCACCCGATATCATTTCACTCCCCGACAAAAAATCTGACATCATCACCCTAGTCCACCTCCCACTAGCTTCCTGTTGGTCCATTCATCATCCGCCACTTATCCTCACCCATTCTCCCCTGCCGTGCACCTTCCCCCCACCATGCCCATTCTCTGTCGTCGATCTAGCTCCCCTAGATCCGACAGCCCATGATTGAAATCACACCCAATTCATCAAACAGGTTAATGCCTCATTTCAATGCGAAATGGGTGGTTTCCGTGTGGACGCATGTCGCATCTTGAGTGGTATCGCATGCATTCAGCCCTTTACCACTTATCACTTAACCTCTTAGCGATACCACCTGGTTTCGCGACCAAAACCGCCTTCACTTTTTCGCGCTAAAATTCAAAATCGCCACTGTTTCTCTTAGTTTCGTCTATGGAAACCCTCCATCCATGCATCTTGCTTCCTCCACATCGCTCCATCACCACTCCTGAACCTCTGAAATAAGTTTAACCCAAAAATGCAGGTTTTATTAATGTTTTTTGGTTTGTTTGCAAATTTTAATGGCAACCTATAATGTATAGGCCCTCCCATAGCCGATATCAGTGGCAAAGTACCTCAGGATGACGATCCTAGGATCGAAAAATGAAAAAATTGATTTAACATAGCTTTTATGTGTTTTATCAGTGCCTCATGATCACTGGTAAATCAATAAAACCTTTTAGCGCGCCAAGAACACCTACGCACAGAACAGAAGGAAAGATTAGTGAATAATAAAGGATTAAGAGCATAAATCCGAAGATCAAAAGATTAAACCAACAGATTAAGGATAAAGCACAGTTAAGGAAAAATAAATTAAAGATCAAAATAGTCAGCAAAGTGACAAAAGAAGAAGATGATTAAAGAATGCCTAAAGCCAAATCAGAGGCCTAAACAGAGTTTAAAAGGATAGCAAAAAGAAGGCTTCGAATGACAAATCACTAAAGCAATTACTTCTCCAAAGAATCAAAATGCCACCTACAAGCCAAATTTACCTCAAAAGACACATAAAGTTACTCCAAGTCAGAGATATTTCCAAATGGCAGCTCAGAAGTTATTACTAGCCTACCTAAAAAGCTTAAAAGTCAACAAAAGCAACCAAGTAGTTCAAAAAGTTAATATAACGCAAAGTTAGACTTAAATACATTTTGCCTTGGGCTTTGCATGGTCTCAAAGGTCAAAAACATTAAACTCTATCATTTATGAACCATTAGAGACCCCTTCTTTCACTCCACCTACTCATTTACCTATAAATACTATATAAGGAGTTCATTGTTGTTGTTGGTTGGATTATTATTGGAGTGTAAAATAGTTGTTGAAGTTGTTGAAGTGTTGTTGGGTAGTTGAAGAACACTAGGTTGAGAAGAGAAGTTTTGAGTTGTAGAGACCTGTTGGACTTGAAGTATGTAACTGGTTTGAACATCAATAATACAAGTTGATTCATGGGATCTTGTTCTATGTTAATGGTGATGTTATTCTTCAATGTTTTTGTTTTTACTTATGTTTTACATGTTGTCCATTTTCTCTAATAAAGAACAGAAGATTTAGAGTACGATTTACTGAAAATTACCCTATTTCTGGCTGAAAGATTTATCTTTATGTTTTCTTCTGCTAAGGTATGTTTAGAGGATTCTTAATTTCCCTCTAGGTTTATCCAGCTTGTTGATTTGAGAATGATTCAATAGAGTATAACCAGTGAATAAATGTTGGTAAGCCCATATCTTTCTGTGTACAACTTGAGATAGTGTTTTTGAATGTTCTTTTCAAAGTTTGCTAAGTAGAGTTAACCCAGGGAAGTCTATGGTTTGCCCTGTCCTCTGGCTAGTCTTTAACAGTTGTTTTGAAAGATCCCTTGAGAGTATGCCAAAATCAGGCTAGAGTCACAGTTTATGTCTGATATTAGGCTATTTTTCTTGTTCTCTTATATGTTTTCTTCTTTCTGAAAGTAGTCTTAGGATTACTAGATTGTTGTCTGAAAAGTGTGCTTTAATAAAAATGTGTCCAAAGAAGTCTATGGTTTTCCCTATCCTCTGGCTTGCTTCAAACATATACTTTGAAAGGCTTTTCTTGTCTTAGTAAAGTTAGATTCTTAATTGGTTTTAACTTTTCTTCTTTCACAACATTTTAATGTTTCATATCACAATTGAATCTAAAAGATCCTTTGATATAGATGACTTGCCCTATGGAAACCCTTGAAGAATTGTTGTACAATTAAATCCTTTTGAGACTCCATAGCCCAATGGGTTGACATTGTTTCATGACCTATCTTTTCAGCTGAAACACTCTTCAATATACTCTCACCTTCACCCTTCAAATGACCTTTTCATTTAATGATATCCATCCCAACCAAACAAACAAGTTCTTTGAGCTTCATAACTAGCGTAATATCATAAACAAAGCATAAATATATATCGTTTGAAAACACTTAATAGAGAGATTCCTCTCTGAATCCAGGAAGGCTAGGTCCTAGGATTCCAAAGTGGTTCTGATGTGGCCCCCTGCAGTGTTTATTCTTTCCATTCTTGTAAATCACAGGGAGCCAACAACCAGTACCAAATAATGTGACAAAAAATTCGGGGCTTTATAGGCATTTTCACCTACTATAGGAAGTTTGTCAAGGGGTTTTCTCAGCTGGCAAAACCCCTCATGGATCTCACCAAGAAAGGAGCCTTTGGGTGGATAGACACTGTGTAAAGGGCCTTTGAAAGGCTCAAGGAGGTGATGAGAAGTTTTCCGATGTTTGCATTATCATATTTCACGCAGCCCTTTGTGCTAGAGTGTGATGCTTCAAGAGAGGGAGATGGCGCAGTGTTGATGCAGGGGGGTCATCCTATAGCTTTCAAGAGTCAGAATCTCTTGCCACATGAAAGGTTGTATTAGATATATCACAAATAGATGTTGGCCATCATGCATGGGTTGGCCAAGTTCTAGTAGTATTTGGTGGGTAACATATTTCAGATGAGGACTAACCACAACAGTCTCCAGTTTTTTCTTGAGCAGAAACAGTTGCAGGAGAGGCAGCAGAAGTGGGTTAGCAAAATCCAATCTTATGAATTTGACATCATGTATGCCAAAGGGAAGAATAATGTGGTGGTGGATACATTATCACAGAGACGAGCATCGTTGTCCTTGATGAGCATAGATACAGACTGGAGGGCTCAATAGTTAGTGGAGTATTCTAAGGACTTCTTCGCATGTGAGATATTATATGGGCAGGTGACTGATGATAGGTATCAGGTGATGGATGAGGTCATCTATTACTGGGACAAGATTTTCTTAATAGGAGCCTCTCAACTCAAGGAGAATATCTTGTATGCAACACATGATTCATCGCTTTTAGGCCATCAGTGGTTCACCACAACATATTGGGCCATCATATATAGGTTCTCATGGAGAGGCCTCAAGGAGGATGTACTCCAGCATGTCAGGGAGTGATAAATTTTCCAGAAGAAAAAAGGAGAGTTCTGTCATCTCGTTGGGTTGTTACAACTAGTTCCCATTCTGGAGGAGAAGTGGGAGAGAATTTTCATGGAGTTTATCAGAGGGTTTCCCATGGTACAAGGAAAGGATTGTATCTATGTGGTTGTTGATCGGCTCACGAAGTATACACACTTCTCTTCCATCTCCTAATGGTACACCACTTTACAGGTGGCAGAACTATTTTTCAGGGATGTTTTCAGGATTCATGGTCTCCCCAAGACCATAGTCAGTGACAGAGACAACCATTTCATGGGTAGCTTTTGGCAGGAAATTTTCCGTTTGGTGGGTACCGAGTTGACACCTAGTACCAGTTATCACCCATAGACAGATGGAGAAACAGAGAGAGTAAATAAGTGGTTGGAAGGCTACTTGCAGAACTATGTCTCAAGGAAGAAAAAGGCATGGTTGTGCTGGCTTCATGTGGGATAATACTACTACAACATGAAATTTCGTATGTCGATCAATATGTCTCCATTTTGTGCTTTATGTGGTTATGATGCTTTAACATTTGCTGATGTGATGTTTGGAGCAAGCAAGCCCCCTAGGAACAAGGACTGGATCCAAGAGAGTCAGAATGTACTCCATGCTCTTAAGGACAACATTTCTACAACTAAGAAACAACATAAGTTGTATGCAGATCGAGACCACGTGGAGAGGCAATTTGAGGTGGATGATTTGGTTCACCTCCACCTTCAGTCGTACAAGCAGTCTATGCTCAAGAAGAAGGGAGATGAGAACCTCAAGCCCCATTTTTATGGGTCATGCAGGGTGATCTGACGTGTTGGGGAGGTAGTGTATGAGTTGGAGCTCCAAAATGGGGGTAGGATCCACAAAATTTTCCACGCACCATGCCTAAAAAAGGCTGTTGGACAACAAATAGTTTCCACTGGGGAACTCCCACCTATTGATGATGAGGAGCATCTAGTTTTATAGCCGGAAGCCATTTTAAACAATTGGGAGAGCAAACTGAGGAGTAGGGTAGTTAAACAATATATGATCAGATGGAGGAACCTTCTAGATGAGGATGCCACTTAGGAGGGGGAGAAAATTCTGCGACATCCATCTTTGTAGTTGCTTGAGGATAAGCAACATTTTGGTGGGGAGGACTGTAATATTCCTAATTATCTTTTACCTAATTAGAATATTATTTTTTTCTTTTCTTGATTAATTAGATGAATAATAGGGTGGGGGGACCCATAAATCTAGTGGTGGAATACAAACCACTTCCTTAGTGTGAAAGTGGGACAACGCAGTAGTGGATGGGGCTAAAAGGCCAAGAGAGCAGTGCAGTCTATGTGGAGGATATGGACCAAGAGTACATTGCAGTTATGATGTGGGACCAGGGGTGTGAGGGTTCCACAAGAATAATAATAGGGTGAGCGCAGCCATGGAAAGCATTCTAAGTTATTTTATTTTCCCGTCGTTTACAACTTGAGCACGCTTGAGTTGTTTAGACGAGTCTGCAGTGTTGTTTAGCACACAGGTGTCTCTGAGTAGAGATACCAACCCGGTCGTCGAGGGACTTAGAGTGCTCGCTCAAGAGAAGATTACTACTTTCATTGAGAGAAGATTTCATTTTTCCGACATCAAGCCACTTACAACCCCTCTAGAGCAACGCAATCACTCAGTGACTCACACAATCCAACAACAGAGGCATTCAGGTTAGGGTGAAATTCCAAAGCACTTCAGCTTGGAATCAAGTGAAGGTATCAACCCTTCAATAGTTGATCTACGGGGGAGTTGTTGCAGCATTTTATCTATCAGTTTGGCCCATAGCTCTGCATACCCATCTGAACTGCGTTTTCAAACCCTAGGTGGGTGATTTTCTGTGGTCAACCAATCCAGAAATCCTTTCTGGGTTTATCTGGGTTTTGAGAGTAGAGGTCGATGTCCAAATCCAAACATTTTTTGAGCACTAGAACAACCTCATCTATGCAGCCTTATTCATCTAGCAACAACATTTCCAACAGGGCAACGCAGAGGAAGAGTCTAGCAGAGCAGGAATAGAGCATTGTTTCAGTGAGAGATATTTAGGGCCATCTCAACCATCTTTGTCGGCTTGAGTGCTATCATTTTGAGCATTGCTGTATTTTCTTTTCACCTTCATATTAATAAAATGGCTCGGCAGTTTTTGGCTCTATTTATGGTGTTTTGATGCATTGTCCATATTACTGCATGTTTTGTCTTTGTTTGCTTTGAATTGCTGCTAATTTCCTATTAGGAATATCACAATTGAACTCTCATCATCTTGTGAATAAATCATTTTATTAATACCGTAGAACTTCAATTATTGATAAATGTTTGTTTCGGTAAAATTAGATGCATTCATAATGGTTAAGTTTATGATTTTGTAATAAAGGGTAAAAAATGGAGTCCTTGTGTGAATTAAAGTTTTGAGAAAGAAATTTATGAGAGGCTTAAAATTATTTGGAATACTATGCAATTTTATTGATGTACATATGGTTTTTTATTTAAAAATAGATACATGTATGATTGATAAATATATGTTTTTTAACAAAGTTAATTTTGTAATGAAGAAATTTTATTTTGATAAAATTTCAATAGATATTTTTAATTACAATATATTTATATTGTAATTTTAAATTTTGTGAATAGTAAATTAGTCTTAATAAATAATTTTTTAAGTAAAATTAAATTTTAAAAAAATGTAGATCAACAAAAATGTTCAAAAAATAATAATATTATTATTTTAAACTATAATACTTTTTTAAAGTGTTTTTTTTTTTTATAAATGTAATCCCTATTTTTGATAGTTCCTTGTTAGACACTAATAATTTTCCAAATCTATTATACTACCATGGATGCACCGTAATGTACCACTCTCTTTTCTCATTCCACCCTAGTCATTGTAGAATTCCCTCTCAAATTTTCTCAACACTTCAAGCATATATGACTAATTCTCCGAGGACCATCTTGACATAATGCACCATTAGTGTTGGAATTTACTTTACATACTACTCATAAAATTGTTATTATTATTTTAAATGTTTTGGATATCTATATTATTTACATTAAAGCGTAAACAATGTCATTTATGGAAAGTATTAAACTCACTCCACAATTTAGTTTTTATTTCCTTTTTCAATGAATACAAGCTAGAAATGTTATCAAGAATTCAAGAGTTTTGAACTTGATTTGAAGGGTTACGTCCAAGGTAGCAAGTGATATATCCACAATATCACACTTCAAAACCCAAGTGTCAATGCCAACCAATATGGTGTTGGGTTATGCTTGTAAATATCATCACATCTGATAACAAAACATTGTACTAATGACTCTAGCAACACATATAATGGTTTATTTTTTTATTAATGTTATTGTTCTACGTTAAAAACACAATATATACATCACTTTAGCTGATGAATGATAAATGAGATATAAGAAATATATAATGGCACATTTTTTTTATAATGAAGTAGATTCATTCATATTGGAATTCATATGAAAAAATATAGTCTTGGAGTACGTAGATATATGTTGATAATCCGCCTTGTATGTATTATTAGTGTTGTTGTCAATTATTTATGCATTCATCTTCACTCTCTGATTTTCCAAAAAAAATTGTTGTTGCATCTTACTTGGTAGCACATTTGGTATTGAACATAATGTTTATGATCCACATTGTTTATATAATACATGTTTCTAATTTCACGTTAAACATGGTGTACAAGCAACTCACAATCAAACCTCCACTCTCTCATTATACATGACATTAAGATGCCACAATGTGTTAATGATCACCTTTGACATTGAAAATTTAGATGCTTAGTGCCATTAACTATAATGAGTATAGAATTCCAACTCGTAAAGAAGAATGGAAAATCACTAACTTACATAATTTAGTAGAAGGATAGGAAACTTCATAGTATAATATTGATACATAACATAATGTTATTTAATAGTATAATACTACTACATACTATAGTGTTATAGGTGGGTGCACAAGGATAATTTCGTTTCTAATTGAAATAGGAATGTATGATCCTTGTTTTTTATGAGGAATGTGCACAAGTTATAGAAACACTAACCATATTTTTGCTAAAATACACTTTACCCCCATGAAAGATCAATGTACTCCATAGTGGATTATAAAATCCCATGTTTATTTTTTTAATAAAACACAATGTGCACACATTAAAAATGTGCAGCTCTTTATGAAAACATTAAAAAAATGTGACCCATTCATAGCACCAATTTATGATGATTTTTTGTCCATTGCTACAAGGATGCTTCATTAGAAAAACAATTGGTGAGGAAAAGTAAGTCCCTGTTATTAACATCATTGGAACTAAGCATTTTATGTAGTGAATGTCGCATCTCTAGATGTATAAATTTCATTTTTTATAATTTTATAATTTTAGAAATTTACATATTTTTTAAAGTTTTTTTTTGTTATTTTTGTTACATTATTATTATTCCATCACCATGGAGAAAAAACCTGATGAAAACCATGACCCTAATTGTTGGACATGGTACCCCTCGAAGAAAAAAGTTGGAGAAAGACTTCATATATCAAAGAGCAGAGTGGGCATCACGAAGTAAATTTTGAGTCTTGGGGGATTTGGGGTGGGGCAAAGCCCCTTATTTTGTAAGGGGATGGGAATATTTTGTGAATGTTGAACTCCACCCATGGTTTTTGTACCATGGTATTTTAATGAAAAGAGTATATAATGAGTCTAGGCTAGATCTCGAGGACGTACTTAAAAGTAGAATTGATGAGATGCACTTAATGTAACATTTTTTTTATTCTAAGTCTGTGGTTTTGGGTTAGATGAGAGGATCCTGTAGCTGAGTGCATGAAGACCTTAAGAAGTCCACAGCTAAGTGCATAGACCCCTATAGCTAAGTGTGCAAGGTGGAATTTATTGTATGAGAAAGATCTGAGCATTAATGAAGTACTTTTGAAGATAGATCATTGTTTTTACTTGATGTGTTTTCTTTACTTGTATTTTATGTTATCCATCCTAATTAAGTGTTTTGATCTATAATTGCATAGCAAAGTTATTTTTATGGTTTTTTACATTATTTTATGCTTGAATAAGTAAGATCACACAATCTGCAAGATAGTTGAATAGATGTGTTGAACAACGACATTATAGTTGATAGATTTGTTCTCTCAAGATTTTCCAAGTATATAAAGGAAGTGAATCCATAAAGCCACAGTCCATTGTCCCTCTCGATGCAGAAACCTAGTTCTAGCATCGCCCTATACTACCTCGGGTGATACTTTGGTATGTGTAATAAGATCATTGCCGAAAGGGCCGGTAATAGTGGGTTTTGTTGGTTCGTGTAGCCATACGTGAACCTAGGTCTAGGCCTCATTAAGCCAACAAATAGTTTCTTTTTTAGGATAGCTCCATCCCTAAAAGTTTGCAATGGCTGTATGGTCGGTGAAGGGTTTTAATGCTCCATGTAGTTGATCGAGGGCATAATACTATAAAGGAGTTGCAATTTCAGGCAAGCGTGAAGCAAGCGAGCATGCTTCAAGAGAGTGTGGCTCAAGCGAGAGAGGTCCGATATTTTGAAAAGCAGTGTGTCGAGGCGATTCCACCACTGAAGGATGCGTTGAGTGGAATCAAAGAAAATATCGATGGCACACTAGCCTTGTGACTCAGGACTGTTAGTCATCAGTATTTTTCACTATCTTTAGATGACTATAGATTGGTTCTAGATTTCTGAAAACAACATTCCTTGAATATTGTGAGTTTTAAAAATCTCACTGCCTTCATTATCCTTATAAAAAAAATTTCACTATTCCTCAGTTTTCCATCTCAGGGTCACCCTATTTCTCCTAAAAGACTCCTTATGGGCTTATGCCTCTCATCTTCATCCTTATTTCCTTCCTATGACCTCACTATCCTATTTTCCCTTGTCAAATAGACTCCATCCTCCCTCTAGGGTTTCCTAGTGATGACTCATTCCAATGTCCCTTTGGGAATAATAAGCTGTAACAATACTCTGTTTTCACCTGAAGATCTCCAAGTCAAATTTCAGTCAAGATTAGGTCAAAGAACACCCCCACTAGGTCATTAGGGTTTTTGAATTGTTTGAGGCCATCATTGAATGTTTGAGGCACCGCTTTTCCTTTGCTAGAATCTGGCTCAGAAGTAATATAATTTCAAGACATGCTTATTCAAGAAGGGCCTAATATATTTCCAAGGAATATTATCTTTTTAGTTAAGAGTCTGCACATGAGGAAAAAGGAAAAACTTTGGCACTTCTGTGGGGGTGTTGAAGGTTCTATCAGCAAAAGGTACTAATGAGGTAGAATTTATACTACTGAATGAAAAAAACTTACAACAAGGAAAGGGAAACACTTAGTCTTGTATATGATTAGGGTTTTGAACTTGATGGTCCAATTGAGTGCCAAAACAGTGACCCCTTGCAGAAAATGACATGGAGGAAGCACTAAACCTTATTTTCCTCTTCCACTAGGCTAGGGTTTTCTATGGAAAAGAGGCATAGGAGTAGAAGATCCATATGGTAGGTCATATCAGTAAGAATGAATCCATACCAACTCATAAACACCATGCCTCCATCATTTTCCAGGAACTCATTCCAAGAGCCAAGCCATTTGTCACCCATAGGGCCAGTTTTGCTTCAAACTATGTTTCTGACCAAATAGAGATGCATTTGACAAAAGTGAGAGAGGTTGTTAGGTCCCTATATTACTAGTATAGTCCCTTATTGTTATTAGTGTAGCCCTCTTATTGTTATTATTGTACCCTTTTAACCCCCATTTTGTTATTATTGTGCCCTTAAATTATTATTGTAAGGTCGGCTAGGATTACATTGTGGCCCACTAGGATTACATTATGGCCACATGGACTCCTATATATAGAAAAGAGGTTTTGTAAATTGTATCATCCAAGAATTTTTCATTTATGTAATGTATTGGAGGTTTCCCCCTCGAAGTGGCTTATTTCTAAGGCGTTGATATCTCTTCTCTTCTATTTTTGGAGCTGGTTACACAACATTTGGTATCAGAGCTTTGGATTCTAGGGTTTCGCTGCTCCAAACAGGGCATCGTGGAATTTTCACTATAAATTTTTTTCTACGAAGTTTCAGAAGCTGAAATTTTTAAGGTGCGAAGCTGAAATCCTAAGGAACATCGTCAAAACATTTTAGAGCTTGGTTCGCAATATTTTTGGAGATATGATCTGTGGAATTTAGGTCTTTTTTCAGGCTCCTAAACAGGTCATCGTGGAATTTGCGCTATAAATTTTTTTCTACGAAGTTTCAGAAGCTGAAATATTTATGGTGCGAAGATAAAATCCTAAGGAAAATCTTCAAACAAATTCAGACTTTGTTCGCAATAGTTTCGGAGATATGATCTATGGAAGGTAGTGCTTTTTTAAGCTCCTGAATTTCATCTCAAAGAGGTGATCGTGGTAAAATCTTCATAACTCTCTCTCTAAGCATCAGATTGGAGTGCCATAAAAATTGGTCACAATTAAACGGACTATAGTTTATTAGCTATCAATTTCAGAGCCGAAGGATGAGACAATGACACGTGGAAAGTCATACAAGTTCGCTCTACTGAACCAGTACATAATTAGGTCATAGTGGGAGATTGGACACAAATTTTTCTTGGAGAATCCAAATTACGTCAGACTTGTGGAATTAAAAATATAATTCAGAGGGCTATGTTGGTACCGAAATTCAAATATTTAAGTGTTGCAATCACAGAGATAATCCAATTTGAATATCGAGCTCCTCAAAAGCAAGAAAAAGGTGTGTATTTTTTTCTGAATTGCATAAGTCTTGTTTCAAGAATAAATTTGAATTGATTCCAAGGGCATATTGTAGAATATATATCAGTATTGGGTTCTAAAATATGCCCCATAAAAATAATTCAACACCCATTAAGCCTTTAGAAGGCTCTACTATGACTCATGAAGATGAAGAATGGCAACATGATCTATCAAAATTACAAGAGCAAGTGCAACAAATTTCACTCTCACAAAGAGCAACAAAAAATTAAATGGAAGTTTTGAAGAAAGACGTGGAAGCGAAGATGGACGGTTTGAAGAAAGTCGTGGAAGCTAAGATGGACGGCATGGAAGCTGGCCTGGAAGCTAAGATGGATGACATGAAAGACAACATGGAAAACATCAAGAATGATCTAAAAGCAGACATCGAAGGTTTGACAAAGTTGATACAAGAAATGTTTCCTAATGGTGAAAATATAGTAGAAGAACCTCATGATGAGAATAAAATAAATGTTAATCGTGATTTCATAAACTCTAATGTTGGTGGGAAGAACCACCATATTCCAAAAATGGATATGAGGAAGTTTTATGGAAAGGATCCTGTAACATGGATACTACAGATGGAGCAATATTTTGATCTCCATAACGTGCAAAACACACAAAAAGTATGCATTGCAACTTTACATTTAGAACAAAATACATTTGTATGGTATCGATGGCTTTTCTCCCGTAAAAAAATTGTCACTTGGTCAATTTTTATGAAGGAAATGATAGCACATTATGGGGATACAAGGAGAAACACCTTCTTTAGCTAATTGATAAATCTCAAATAGAAGGGTTTAGTGGGGTAGCACATTGAGGACTTCCAAAAATTGAATATAAGGGTAACTGATATTTTGGACGAACATAGGATCAATCTCTTCAAAGGCACTTTAAAGGATAACATCCAACATGAAGTTTGTGTTTTGGAACCGGATTCATTGGAGAAGGCATTCAAGTTGGCAAGAAAAGTTGAATGTAAAATAATGGTGACAAGGAATCCTACCAGTCAATTCTATAAAGAAGGAAGTGTTGCTATGCCTAGATTTCCACAACCTACAAAGTTGACACCACAACAATTGGAAAAAAAAAGAGCAAAAGGGATTTTCTACAGTTGTAATAGAAAATACACTAAAGGTCATAAGTGTGCTGAGAAGAAATTATTTTACATAGATTGTGAAGAGGAAGAAGAAAATGAACAAGAAGAGGATATACACCAGGAACCAGCCCTAGAAGAGGAAGAAATGAATCTGACCATATCATGTAATGAACTGACAGGAATTACCACTCCTCAAAATCTCAAGATAGAAGGACATATCAAGAAGAAAAAGGTAATAGTGTTGATTGATTCATGTAGCACCCACAATTTTATTCATTGTAAGGTAGCCAAGGAATTAAATTGTTTCCTATACCCAACACCAGAATGTCAAGTGATGGTTGCAAATGGAGGAACTATAAATTGCTCTGGAAAATGCCATAATATCAAGCTAACCATGGGGGAATATGTATTGACTAGTCCAATGCTTTCCATTCCTATAGGAGGTGCTGATGTTGTACTAGGAGTACAATGGTTACAATCTTTGGGGACGGTAGCTTTTAATTTTCAAGAACTTTTCTTGAAATTTTTTTCAGAAGGAAAGGAAGTCGAATTACGGGGTATTGAAGGGAAGCCAGGAAGGATAATAAGCTCTAATTTCATGACAAAGATTCTAAAGAAAGAACAACGAGGCGTAATTGCACAATTATGCTCACTAGAAGTTCCGACATCAAAATCATCTATTTCTGCAGATCTCCAACAAGTCTTGGACAATCATTCCAAGGTGTTTTAAACTCCCAAAGGACTCCCACCTATTCGTGATCATGATCATGCTATTCATTTGATTCCAGGAAGTGTTCCTCCAAACATCAGGCCTTATAGATATCCTTACTTCCAAAAGAGCGAAATTGAACGTATGATTGCAGAAATGTTAGAGGCGGGTATAATTCAACCTAGTCAAAGTTCTTTCTCTACTCCTGTAGTATTGGTACACAAGAAGGATGGATCATGGCGAATGTGTCTAGATTATAGGGAGCTCAATAAGCTCACCATTAAAGATAAATTTCCCATTCCTGTGATTGATGAATTATTGGATGAATTACATGGAGCAATTTATTTTACCAAGTTGGATCTTCGTTCACGATATCATCAAATTAGAATGAAGACTGAAGATATTCCAAAAACAGCATTTCGAACTCATGAGGGTCATTATGAATTTTTGGTCATGCCTTTTGGCCTTACCAATGCACCTTCTACATTTCAGGGTTGATGAATTCCATTTTCAAACCCTTCCTTAGAAAATTTGTGCTAGTATTTTTTGATGATATACTAATCTACAGCAGGTCTTGGAAGGATCATGTTGAACATGTTGACAGGGTGCTCAAACTATTGCAGGAGAAACAATTATATGCAAAAAAATCCAAATGTTTCTTTGGAGTTCAAGAGGTGGAATATCTGGGTCATATTGTATCTCACGAGGGTGTTAAAGTAGACCCTAACAAAATTAAAGCCATTAAGGAATGGAAAGTCCCCACAACCATAAAGCGGTTGCGAGGATTTCTCGGGTTAACAGGGTATTATCGCAAGTTTGTTAAGAATTATGGGAGAATAGCAGCACCTCTAACAACATTATTGAAGAAAGATGCATTTTCATGGACTCCTGAAGCAACTAAGGCCTTTGAACATCTTAAAGAGGCAATGTGCCTATCACACGTCTTAGCTACGCCAGACTTCACAAAAACCTTTATTGTGGAATGTGATGCCTCAGGAAATGGAATTGGTGCAGTTTTAATGCGGGAAGGAAGACCCATTGCTTTTGAAAGTCGTCCAATCAAAGGAAAGTATTTACAGAAACCTATTTATGAGAAGGAAATGTTAGCAATACTGCATGCACTAAAGAAATGGCGAACTTACCTAATGGGAAGACACTTCAAGGTAAAAATTGGTCATGATAGTCTTAAACACTTTTTGGAACAAAGACTATCTTCAGAAGAGCAGCAAAAATGGGTCACAAAGATGTTGGGTTATGACTTTGAAATAATCTACAAAAAAGGAAAGCTTAATGTTGTTGCAGATGCACTCTCAAGAAAGAATGAAGAGGTGGAAGCATTGCTTTGTCCCATTTCTATTATCCAACCAGATTGGATAACTGAAGCAAGAGATGAATGGAAGAAGGACAAAGATGTATGGACACTCATTCAAAAGTTGCAGCAAGATCCTAGTACATCTTATACATTTAGTTGGAAAAATGATTCCTTATGGTACAAAGATCGCTTATATCTTTGTAATAATTCCCAACTAAAACAAAATATTTTTCTGGAATTGCACAGTTCTCCTTTAGGAGGACACTCAGGCTTTTTAAAAACTTACCACAAGGTGAAGAAATAATTTTTTTGGGATGGCCTTAAATCTGATATTCAAATGTTTGTGGCGGAATGTTTGGTTTGCCAGCAGAATAAAGTGGAAACAATTAAGACCCCGGGACTTCTACAACCTTTATCCATTCCAAGTCAACATTGGGAGGAGATTTCAATGGATTTTATCACAGGTTTACCTAAGTCCGAAGGAAAGAGTGTCATCATGGTGGTAGTTGATATACTTATTAAGTATGCACACTTTTGTGCATTATCTCATCCATTTAAAGCAAGTACAATTACTACTACATTTATGGACGAAATTCAAAAGCTACATGGAAGCCCAAGGGTTATTGTGAGCGACAGAGATCCCATTTTTACTGGAAATTTTTGGACGGAGTTATTTTCTTGTTTGGGTACTCAATTAGCTCATAGCTCGTCTTATCATCCTCAATCTGATGGTCAAACTGAGATCATAAATAAATGTTTGGAAGGATATCTTCGTTGTTTTGTATCTGATAAACAAACACAATGGGTCAAGTGGTTACCTCTTGCTGAATGGTGGTATAACACTTCCTTCCATACTGCACCAAAAATGACCCCATTTATGGCACTTTATGGATATCATCCACCATCCATCACATCATCTTTAAGGGAAAATTCGAAGGTTCAAGCGGTGGAAGATCACATCGAGCATCAGCAAGAAGTTCTCCAACTCTTAAAGGATAACCTGAATTTGGCACAAAATCGAATGAAACAACAGGCAGATCAACATCGCAGCGAAAGAAGTTTTGATATAGGAGATTGGGTATTTTTACGGCTACAACCATATAAACAAATGTCCCTCAAACAAGCTAAGAAGGATAATAAATTATCGCCAAAGTACTATGGTCCTTACATGGTGTTGCAAAAGATTGGTACTATGGCATACAAATTGGAGCTTCCTGCTTCTTCGCGAGTACATCCAGTTTTCCATGTTTCATGCTTAAAGAAGGTTATAGGTGAAAATATTCCGATTCAAACAATATTTCCAGAACTTGATGAGGAAGGAAAAATCATATTGGAACCTGAAGCAGTCATGGAAACAAGAACTCGACATCTACGGAATCGATCAATTTTAGAGTATCTCATCAAGTGGAAGAACTTACCCACTGAAGATTCTACATGGGAGGATGAGAATTTTATACAGAAGCACCCGGAGCTACTCAAGCGTTGAGGACAAAACTTTTTTGAAGGAGAGAGGCATGTTAGGTCCCTATATCACTAGTATAGTCCCTTATTATTGTTAGTGTAACCCCCTTATTGTTATTATTGTACCCTTGTAACCCCCATTTTGTTATTATTGTGCCCTTAAATTATTATTGTTAGGTCGGCTAGGATTACATTGTGGCCCACTAGGATTAAATTATGGCCACATGGACTCCTATATATATAAAGGAGGTTTTGTAAACTGTATCATCCAAGAATTGTTCATTTATGTAATGTATTGGAGGTTGCCCCCTCGAAGTGGCTTATTTCTAAGGCGTTGATATCTCTTCTCTTCTATTTTTGGAGCTGGCTACACAACAGAGGTTTTTGTCCATCATTAGTCCAATATGAAAAAAATCCTTCCAATTTTACACAGGTGTCATGTTTTTAGAGCAATGTAAAAAATATAGGTGTCACGGGAGAATTGCTGCACTTCTGGAGTGACCTTGGGAAAATCTAGTTTTCTCATAGCTGGACTGTCTAAATGACTGGCTTGATGTGTCAAATGACAACTAGGCTAGAAGCGCTTTCCAAGGAGCTATCATGAGGTCAATTTGGAGTTGAGGAAGGTCTCCAAACGTTTCCTGCACCAACACTCTGCATTTCTACACCATCATTCAGCTCTTTTTGACCAATCTTGGGAGAATCAACTTTTGACATGGAAAATCAACTCCAATCAACAAAAAAAAGGTATATTATGAAATTAGACAGGATATTTTTTTGAATGAGTTATCATGGGCCCAATTTTGAAAACAGGAAGGCCTCCAAATGCCCTCTGAAAAAAGGCGCTACGCCCTCATAAACTAGCACTGCACGATCAAAAACTGGCGTTGCACCCTCAGCCCTTGGCGTTGCACCCTTGGACAGGAAAGGTTTCTAAGCCCTAAAAACACTCAAACCACCTCAAAATTGCTTCAAGTCATTTCCAAGGGTTCTTCGAGCACTGGTAGGGGTAATTACAGGTCATCAGCCCATTTTCAAGCATTTTTGTTATCATTTAATGGAAAGAAATTGAAACCCTGAGAAGCTACCCTAAGGCTTAAACTTGACATCACTATTAACCATTAGTTCATCAGCCTGGAAATAAAATCACTGATAGATAGAGGTATTACACTGTCTAAAGTTTTTTCATCCACCTAAGCTATCCCTACACCCATTCCATTCATTCAATCAATCCCTCCACTTGCAAAGGTTGCCATTCCATTACCCTCTTTCATCTCAATTTCACATTTAGCCCTAGGGTTTCTAAAGGACATAGTTTTCAAAATTTCAAAGAGATAGGACAGTGATAGTGGTGGAGAGGCTCAGATTCCAAGGAGGCATGAGCACAAAGGTGGAAAGATCAACAGATTTGAACCCCTCAACACAATGGAGCTAATGGCATCTCCCCTTACTATTTCATGTTTAAAACATGTAGCTTGTTATGAATTTTGTGGAAAGGTGCAGCAGGTGAAAAAGCATCATGAGCTAGCTATAATATTTATCATTAACTTGCATGACAAACAAGTAACCTTGCAGGGGCCACCTTTGAGCTATTTACATATGCTATTTCCAATGCCACTAGGATACCAAGTGTGGGTGAGAAATGGTTCAAGTAGGAAAAACTAGACATGAGCTACTTTTAACCTTACCTAAAGCCTAGGTATAAGGATCACCACAAATCTATCTTTCCCTTTTCACATATGCTTGATAGATATGCACCCATGATGAGGATCATAATGAAATATTTCACATGTAAGGGAAGATTCTCCCGCCTTTACTCATACCACATCGGGTTGCTTATGCATTTTACTAGAGTAAGGATGTTGCATATACCCTATTACCTCTACAGCGACATTGAAAAAATGGCCTATATAGTGCGAAAGAGATATTTTCCTCAGCAGATGCAAAGCCTATTCCATCACTCACTTATTAAAATGGTGGTTATGCACTAACTACAGCAAAAATGCATTCCATGGGAGACCTTCATTTCCAATGAGGTTTTTACTACTCCACAAGGCCACCATCAACAATATGTCCTTCATATTTTTGATATCCCCTTCCTCCTTCACCATCACACCCCACTACTCATGCATCACCATCCACTCACATTCCCTCACCTCATGATGACTCTTCCACCTCACCATCCACTCACATTCCTTCACATCATGATCATCCTCCTTCATCACATGTTCACAATCCCTCACCATCGTCTCATGGTACTAGTGCATCAAACAATGAATAAGGAAATTAGGAAGAGAGGAATGAAGATGAGAGAAATGAATAAGAGAATAGTGAGGCAAGTGGCAGTGAGATAAATGGCAGTGAGGAACGTAGCAGTGATGCAGATGACACTAAGGCAAGTGACAATGAGATAGATGGCACTAATATGAGTAACATTGAGCCTTTTCCTTTGACCTACTAGAGGGGAAATATGCATGTGTTTGCTGCCCTTAAGAGGTAAGGGGCCATGCCTCCTACATCAACCAAATAGCTTGACAAAGGTAAGGGAAAGGTCATTGATGAAGAAGAGGAAGACAAGCATGAAAATGAGCAACAGTTTCAGCTAATTCACCTTGATAGTGAGAATGAGGATGAAGAGAGGATCACAAACATGTTTCTCAAGAGCAAGGATGCCCAGATTAGAGATCTACAAGTGAATCTTGGTAGGGCAAAGAATGTGATTCTTTTCCTTGAGGTTAAAAACAAGCAGTTGGAGACAGAGAAGGCCATCAATGAGGTTAGAGATATCAGAGCTCAAAAATAGGCTAGAAGAGCTAAGGCTAAGCTAGATGATACCTTGGGAACTTTTTATGACAACAAAGAAGAGGAATAACAGCTTCCTAGGAGGAGGCCAAGGACAGTTGGTTTGAAGAAAGCCTTAGCCAAAGAAAGAGAGCAAGAGACAGCATTGGCAAAGTAGCTCACTCGAAGTGAGTTGCTTGCCATGGAAATAGATTATGATAGGAAATAATGGCTAGAGAGGGAAAATTTGCACTTAGAGGATCAGCTAGAGAAGACCAAGAGAGACCTTGACATGCAAAAGAAGATGGCAAGGCATTATGCCTTAAGAAACATGATTGCAAGGGCCAAGCTCAAAAGATACCTTGCAAAGATTTAAGCCCTAAAAGAGGCAAAGGAAAAAGAAAAGCTTGAAATTCTTGCTGATGCATCCCTACGAGTATCCCAAACATGATCAGCAAGACAAATCCCAATTTTGGCATCTTTTTGAGTTTTTGAAATTTTGACTGTTTTGTTTGCAGAAAGAAGGGCCAAGCGCATAGAGCCACTAGTGATGTGCTATTTTTTGGGACACCCAATGGAGGAATGGCTTACATTTTCATTTCCATCATGCCAAGGAAATCACTCACAGACAATTTCAGCTCATTTGGAGCAAAACTGGTCCTCCAAAAGTGCCAAAAACCACCTAAAAATCACCTTTCTACCCTATTTTCAGCTCTGGCAGTAGCCCTGAGCAGTCTTGGGAGAATGGGTTTTTTATTAATAAAATGAGCACAAAATTGGAAAATAAATGCATATTTTGAAACTATCCAGGGAAATCTTTCCAATGAGCTACCATGGAGGTCATTTGGACATCAAGAAGGCCTCCAAATCTCAACTGCAAAGAGGTAATTTTTCCAGATTTGGCGCTACGCCCTTGGCCTCGCGCTACACCCTTTCACCTTGGCGCTGCACCCTTGGCCTGGCATTGTGACCTTTCACCTTGGTGCTACACCCTTTCTTGAAAGTCAACAAAACACACTAGGAGTGAATGAAAAATATATTTGTATTGCTTAATATACAAATATCTCTAAAATTAGTTAGGAAGTTATGTTAGGAGTTATTTTTTTCATGAATGAGGTTGGGATATTTGTGCCTTGGGCCTTGCATGGTCTCATAGGAAAAAATGAATTTAATGTGTAATTACTGACATTTTGAAACCCTAGATAGGGTTTTTCTCCTCCTTTTAAAGTTAAATACTGCATGAGGGCCTCATTGTAGATGTTGGTTGATTGCTGAGTTGAGCATAGAATCTGAGTTTTAATGAACTTTGGCTTTGTAGCCTTGTAAATCTCTTGGACTGAATATCAATGGAACCAACGCATTCCTAGGATCCATGAAATCTGTTATATGGTGATGTTATTCCACTCTTGTCAATTTTTTCCTTTGTTTACATTATGTTCATTGTTTTTCTGATAATAGGACATAAATTTTAGAGTTGGATATGCTATCTTGGCACCCTACTTCTGTCTTCATCCTTTAATATCTATGTTTTATTCTTTGAAGTTTGATTAAGGAATTCTTAAATGCTCTTTAGTTTCAATGAAATGTTATCTTAAAATTTCTCTTTGTCTGAAGGTAATGATTAGAGAATTCTTAACTGCTCTCTAGGATTACTTGGTTGTTGTTTTGAGGTCTGTTTAGTAAAGTCTAGCTGAAGAAACCTTTATTGCTTTTCAGTTTTACCAAGCTATTGTCCTAAAGGATTTTCTTGTTATAGTATGTTTAAGCATTCTTAATTTCCCTTTAAACCTAATAAATTCAAAACTTCATGTTCATTTCACACTAACTAAAACTATTTAGATCCGTTTGGCTTTGTTAAATTTCCCTATGAAACACCCTTGACCTATTGTGGTACTTTTCAATACCTTTTCCAAACTCCATAGCCCAATGGTTTAAACCTCCCTTACTCTATCTATTCTACTTGACAACCTACCCAACCAAAAAAAACAAACAAACAAACCCTATCATTATAACTAGCCTAAAATCAAAACCCTAAAATCAATCAAGTTACATATTTTACACAAATATAGAGAGAGCCCTCTCTGAGTCTAGGAAGGCTAGGTCCTAGGGCTGCAAAGTTGGTTTGATGTTACCCTTGTTCAATTTGGTCTTGCCAATCTCACAAATTACAGGGACCTAAAATAATTTCCACTCCACTGGGGATCTGAGTAAGTAACAAGCTTAGAAATTCCTTAAGAACTCACAAATCCCCTGTCAAACTTAGATAAATAAAGTGTTAGCCAAGAGTGATATCTGGTTGATTCATCATACTAGCACCATGGTGAACATACTGGAGAACACTCATTGAAAAGCTTAGTGTTACATTAAGAACTCAGAAAACCCAAAAAAATCCTTAGCTTGATATTTAGGTGTTGATGGTGGACAACAAGTACATCCTCAAAACAGTAAGCACCATCCACCTGGTGACTCCACTGGTCTTCAGTAGCCTTTTTGACCCCACTATTTCTCATAGACTTCCCTGGGAATATATCAATCAATCATAATAGTGACAAGCCTAGGTACATACTATGTGAACTTAGCACCCTTACAGATAATTATGTTTGCAAAACTCTCATAAATTTTTAGCCTCTCTATGTTTTGGGTCTGAAATCTGGCTTCACGAAGAATCTGCACCAGATCTCACCCTGACCCAAATCCTCCTGCAATAGTTGACAATCCTAAAAGCATCCTTAGGAAGTTTCCTAGATCTAAAAATTAAAATGTTAGTATACCTACCCATGAAGCAAGTTCCCTACCTAAAAACCTTACAGACTTGTTCAATATCTGTTCGTTGATGGTGGATAGCAAAGTTGAAATCTTCCACCTGGCAACTCCACAACTCTCAATTGACCTAAAGACTCCATTGGTAGAAGACTCTAGACTGGTTGAAAATATGCAATGACCCTTTTTTATTAACAAATATGGATTCAAGGATACAATGCAGATATGCTCCAATGAACAGAGATCACATTCCTGGATTCCCACACAAAATGCCTTAGATAAATTGGGATTCAAACCTGCTTATGTTTCAAGATGAAAAGTTTGATGACCCCTTGTTACATCTCATCAAATTTCATATACATACATGGAGGTTAAAAGTTGAATGGCATGAGGACTGCCTCATGAAAATGTTCATGGGGACATTAGAACGGAAATCAAGGGAATGGTATGAAGGCCTGGACCCTGGTAATTTTTTTTCTTTAATGATTTCCACAAGGTGTTTTATGACCATTATAAGGAAAATTTTCCATCTTTATCATTAGCTAAAAATTGTTGTGATCAATCTAAGGATCTCATACAATACCTTGTAAACATTGATGAAGATTTAGGAAATTGGCATCCTCAGTATCTATTAGAGGAAATTCATGCATTTTTTTGTGGTGGATTTTATGCACGGGTGTATGAAATCACACTAGTTTAAGGGGTGTGGTCTACCCCTTTAAACTATTGGTAACAAGCAGAAAGTGGTGGACCTCAAAAGCATACAATATAGAGGAAAAAGTATGGAAATGTATTCTCAAATTAAACTAAAACTAAAACACAAATATACAGAAGCTATTGAAGAGATTCAAAATGATAATAATGAAAACAATGGCTCTAGACCTCTTCTTATTATACGTTTGATACAGAGAAGAAATTTTACCTACTTGCCAAAGGGACCCTAGACAATGGTTCTAGGTCCCGATGCAAGGATTTTTCTTTCCAAGCTCTGCCTTGATGCAGTCTCCATCTCTCTCTGTTGTATGGAATAAGATTGTTGGGTGGCCAACAATTCGAGTCCCCCATATCTCCAGCTCTGGGTCACACACTGCTGGTATTTCTTTGGTAATTTTGACCAGCATAACAATGTAATCACACATTCATCTTCTCATGGTGGCTTTATTTAGGGGATCTCAAATCCTCCTTTGCTCCCTTGGTACATGGTGGATGGTGACCCAAGGGAGAGGTATGATTCCATTGTGTGCTCACATAGTGTCTAAGGAGGTGCTGGTGGTTGTCCTTAGGTGGATTCATGTAAGGAGTAACTTGTCCTTTGATTTTTGTGGTCCTAGAAAGCGACATTTTTCCACTTTCAAGAATGTGCACTTATCAGGAAATAAGGCGCGCAGAAGGCACTCTTCTCAAAGGATAGTGCACGCAATCAATATTTTAAGACTAAATCAATTTTTATTTTATTAAAACCTTAGATATTTTAAATACTTTCTTGATTCCATAATGTCTTCCTGCCCTATAAATCCTTTGGCTTGACATTAATTAATGTCATCTTCTGTTGTAACATTTTTTAGTGTTAACAGTTGCCCCCTAATGTGTGAGGTTTAGGAAGGACTGCATAGCCGAAATATATTATAGTTTCTTTTTGGTATCATGCGTAGAGAGAGAGGAAGAACTGCATGAAGCTTGGAATTGACAACACCCTGCATCATTTTCAAGATGACCATGGCCTAAGGGATCCCTGAAAGAAAATAAAATTTACAATATATATATACAAAATTTCAATGAGATGGGCATGTCCCATGCTCGTGATGCTTTGGCTAGTTAAACAGAATTGACTGATACAAGTTCTGTCTGCGTCACTACTATAGTAGTGATGCTGGCGGTTGTTGACGATGACTGCTGATGCCCTCCGGGGCATTTTTTTCTTTGATGATAGGTGGAATTTGGTACCCATATGCGTAAAATTCGTATGGCATATAACTGCGCAATGTATGCATAGGTGCTGGCTGGGACCTTCCCGTGTAAGAATTGTTGATAGAGACAATTATGGAGGCACAGGTCTTCGACGAATCTGATGAAAGTTCAATGGTTATAAGGTACAATACCATATTGAAATTAAATCTCTTGTCGTAGTTGAATGTCAGGAGGATCTATGAAATCTATGGACAATGATGTCTCCCACAGTGCCACCCGAGGATACACCTTTGCATGGGGAGGGGTGATCCAAGGTACCGCTTCCTTTTTGGAAAATAGGTGTTGGGTCGACAAAAAGGAAGCCTTAACCAAACCATAGGTCGTTGACCTGAGGGGTTGGGGACCTAGATGTGATGGGTTTAACATAGGCATGTTGGTGAGAGGTGATTGAAAATTGATGATGGGGGTTCAGTGGCCCAAGGTCAGAGTATACTTAAGCAGCTTGGCGGCAGTCATATTTATTTCTGATGGGAAAATCCCTAGAGTCGGTCGGACATCCAGGGTGGGTGAAAACTGGCTATGAGTGTCATGATGGTGCGTGCATGTGGGTGAAATACTCAAACCAAGGGGAATGAGGGACTGCTGCCATGGGAGAAAAGATGAAATATGAGGGTGAAGGGGCGAAGTGCACCATTTGCAGTCTTTGCACACTTACCAAAAGAATAAAATAATGGGGTTTGGTTTGTACAAAACACAGAGACGGGTACCCCAAAACATGAAAGTGTTCACTCACTGAAGGTGTGAGGACGGTGTTTTGCTGGGGGTGGGGGTCCCATTGGTTGGTCTTATGTGCGGGGTTGATGAAGTGGATGAAATAGTGTCGCAGATGGGATTATGCTGGTGGAGGTATGGTGGGCCAAATGCAATGCGCGAAGGTGCACGTTTTATCTTCTTGTTACAACCTGGTCGTCTGGGAAGGGGGTTTCAGTTTGTATGATAAACTTGACCTTATTCATGACGAATGGATGGGCATGAGTTTTTTCCCGGACTAAAGTGGTATGGCCATGGCATCACTTTTGTTGTGAAATGGTCTACTGTGGGTGACGAGCGACATGGAGGGGAGGCTCTATCGACCAACGAGGTTGTTTATCATATGCAGGGTGGGGTGATGATAATCATGGTCGGTAAATGATGACCCTATGGTTGATTTTTGATGGAGATATGATGTCAAGATATGCAAAGTTTTCTGGGACTCTATCATGCTTGGAGGTATAATGATACCTACTCTGGAACTTTCAGTAGATGGTGTCATGAATGGTTTGGGGGTTTTTCCTGCAAAAATAACTACCTCAAGTGAAAGCATCTTATTTTCATCAAATATTATTTGAAAGGCATGAGCTTTAAAAAGGAAGATGAGAGAGGGCATGCCTATTGGCACTGAAAATTTATTTTTCCTGGAAAGCGAATGTGTGGCATCTCTTTCGTTCATCATGGCGTGCTAATGATGGTGCAACTTACGGTTCGCAAAATGGACCTTCTGATCTCTTGTTATGGACCTCTGAATTTTTTGAAAAGGGTGATAAATAGGTGATTATGGCCCTAATCCTATTCATTTGTGCTTCCTGATTTTTGAGAGATCATAGGCGTTTGCGGAGCATTTCTTGCTGTTGCGGTCAGCCCGTGTACCAGGGACTAGCGATACTATGCCGAGGTAACCTCCATGACATCCTGCATTTTAATTTTTACAGTTTGATAGCACTGGTGGCCATACGAATTGTGTTTGTATGGACTCTAGGTGACTTTTTCCCTAGATTGCATGGGCGATCTAGGAAAAACCATGCCTTCCTTGCACACATTTTTGAGGAACACGCACGCGAGGGTTCTTTGTTCCCTAATTTTAGCATGCCCTCATGTGCCTGTGAAAAATACAGGCGTGCAAAGGCCGAGGTGACCAAAAATTTTGGTTTTTTGTCTATTTTTGGGTTTTTTCTCTATACTGATGGGTACCTATGTTGGTGATAGGCTGGTGTGGAGGGAGCGGGACTGACCCAAGATCCAGACCACTCTAGATGCTAATGTTGGGGTGCGACATTATTTGGCTACATGGGGCCTTCTAAAATTTGATAAAAATGAGTTTATTCAGTCGCAGCACCGATTACTGCGCTACATTATACAACATTGGTGCAGGAGGTGCAACATTTTCGTGTTGCGACGGACGAACTTGGTGATCTGTCCCAAGATGGATATCTACTTTGTGACTAGGTTATTACCTTAGGGGGAGGCTGTGAGATGCCCACTGTCCTCTGGGAGAGTGAACCTGGATACATTCCGGAGGCGTCATTGCAGAGGGATGCCTCTTACCGAGGGATGCATCAGCATTGCATCAGTTACAGATGTGGCAGAGCATTGTGCTCTGGCAGTGATCATATCATTGGTGGGGTCGTTTGCTCCGCATTAGGCATCTGGTCGACAAGTTGGAGTTTTGCACCAGTTGAGGTCCGAGCATTTCTTTAACTTTGCCCGTTTTTGTTTTGATGGTGTGGTGTCACAATTGAGCAAGGTCCAATGTGGATCTAAGTCATTTTCATACACCAATATCCTATGCAGCATTATGTACGAGAGGGTGGTGCTGCTAAGGCCGCTGGTGGCAGTGCCCATTGGGGGGCCACGGGAGCCACGTATGAGGAGGTGGGCTCCAGTGATGTCGTGGGGCGGTGGTGGAATGGTGGGGCGTTATTGGAACACCATGACAGAAGCCTGGTTCGAGGCCAACCCACAGATGTTATTGCCATACCTGTATGCAAGAATGGACTTCCAGGGTGATCCATACATGGGTCTCCCGTTTGGTTATGTTTGGGGACCTGCAGGTATGTGTTATATTTTTTCTGCATTTGTTTGATTATTTATGTACTTACATGTTTTTCTAGTGACACTGACAATATTTTGGTTACTTTTTGTAGATGTTGTCAAGGTGGGTCGCCCTGTGGCTCGATTGGTCGGTCACGATCCTCAGCCATGACCTCAAGGTGGTCAGGGAGGAGGTGATGCAGGTGTACCAGGTGGTGGTGCTAGTGGACCTAGTGAAGATGGTGTTGGCCCCTCAGGCGAGGGTAGCAGCTCAGCTGTTGTAGGGATTGCAGTCGAGAGAGCTCGTGCTGATGCGGAAGAGGCACACATCACAGAACCAAAGGCTCAAGTGACTACTCTTGAGGACTTCCAGGGTTGAGTGTATCTCTTTACCTATGGTATTCCTGCTCGATGTTTCATGGATGACTTCGAGGAATTCTGGTTAGAGACAGTGATCGCCCATGAGAGGCATTATCGGTACACTCTATGTCGGGTGGCGATTTTTGTTGCAACAACAACTCTGGTGGTGGTACCGGGAGCAGTGGTGGGTCCCCTAGAGTAGTTTTGTACACAAGGAAGGCACCCATTATGAGGATGCTTCCCTTAATTTTTGACGAATGTTGTATCTTTGGGTTGGCCATTGGAACAGCGACACTATTTTTTGTACTCATATATACATGTTTTGATATATATATGAGAGATATTTTTTGCGGCTCTACATGATGTATCACCTGTTTCGGTTTATGTATTTGTTATGTTGATGGATGTCTATATTTTTTATTTTATGTATGATGTTTTATTCAAGATGCATTCCAGTTTAGGGTATTGTTAGCTATGTGATCAACTGTTTGGTTTTGACTCCTTGGTACATGTGAAAATGTGATGTAATCAAATTTTCTGCTTAATATTTTGGCACAGAAATATTTTCTAAACATGTGTGTATCTCTTGTCTCAAATTTTTGGTTTAGTTGTGATACTACTAACTGGGAATCGAGGTAAACATGCATGTGGTGAATGCCCCAATGGAGGGCGTCGCACATAAGTCCGATGACAGCATCATATTCTACCTGATTGTTTGTTGTTGAACAAATACACACACCATTTGCACACAGTGGTGATCGGTCAGGGCAGTAAATGACCCAAGCGGCCATGGCTAAATTTTGAGACCATCTCGATGCTCCATCAACAAATCCAAAATAGGGTTTGTTTTGGTGATCCATGGTGATACTTTGAGCGTTTTTTAAATAAGTCTTTGGGTCAAAAATTTTGAGTGTTAACTGGATTTTTGTTTACTCTTACTCTAGGGGAAGGGTCGTTGGGGCCCTTATGGATAGAACTTCTTGAAGTAAAGGTTGTTGACGGGGTTAGTGAGGCAAGTACTGTCTAGTTCCGTCAAGATGTATGCCCCCTGTCGGAGGTAGTGTTTAATGATGTAGGGTCCTTTCCACAAGGTTTCAAACTTTCCTAGCCCTAAGGCCTCTTTTGCGACATCATAGAGGAGGAATCATTCTCCCTCAGTGAACGAGTGAGGGGTGATGTGGCGGTCGAATGACACTTTTACCCTTTTCTTGTGGGCCTCATTATGTTGCTGCGACTGTTGTCGATTTTCATCGACAATCTCTAGTTGTACTAGGCGTTGATCTAGAGGTTGGATGTAATTGAGGAGTTCGATGGCGACATGCAAATTTGGGATTTTGTAGAAATCTATGCAAAAGTGCAAGGTACCTTGAATTTTTGTGACAGGACTAAGATGGAAATCCTAGGATGAGGAGAAGGAAGTGTTAGCCCCCCTATAAATTTTTGACAAGCAAACAGGGGGCTAAAATGTTTCTGAGCCTTAAAGGAATGCATTTCCCCTGAAAACACATCATCCTTGAAGCCTCTTTGTGTCTTTGTCCTTTGATGAAGTCCCCTCTGATGAGTTCCATTATAAAGCCTCTCTCTTGTGAAGAAGAATGCTAAAAGGCCCCTTTCTCCTCTTATTTCACCCCCTCTTAGCTCCTATTCTGTTCCCCCCTTGTCCCCCCTTCTATTTCCTCACTCACCCTCTAATTCCCCCAAAATCCCCTTTAATTTCTTTCCAAACCCTTTATAACCACTTCTCCTTCCCATACCCCGCCATGTATTACAAATAAAATTTATTATAAAGTTTATGTTATATAATATGTAACACGCCACTGTTTACATCGCAAATCGCATAATCGCAATTTCACATGTTCGTTGCATATGTTCGATCGATCCATCGCAAATATTTGTGATGCGATTTGATCGCGTTGCAAATATTTGCGATGCGATCGACCGATCGCAAATCCTCCAATCGCAATCTCATTCCCATCGCATTTCTCGCCATCGCAAGTTCTCGCATCGCACATTCTCCCAATTGTGATTGCGATTACGCCTGACCCCCTCTCCCGATTTGCGATTGCGATTCGTACCCGGTCCCACCTCGTACGATCTTTCCCGTCCATTTCATTGCATTTCATGTATTCCCTTTGTATTTCCCCCCAAACGTTTAACCTTTCGGTTTTACACTAATAACCATTTCTTTCTCCATTCTCCATTACTTCCGCTGTTTTCACTGCTCCACCACTGCTCCAACAAGCCTATGAAGCATTTCCTCCGCCACCCCTGCCCGGTTTGTAACAGGTTTATTTTAATCGTGCAGACAACACAAAGAGGTCTATTCAGCATTTGCCAGCGAATTAGCAGAAATGATTCAGAGGGGGTTAATGCTATTGTTGATATTATTAATTTTTGACCCTGTGATTCAAAGGAAAGGGCACAGTTTGAAGACCAAATGTGCACGCAACAAGATTTATCTGTGTTTAATATTCAGCAGAGTGCTCTTCTCTTAGAATTAAACCATCCCCACAGCGCTCTCCATGCCTCCTTGAGCCCTTAAACGATGTTACGGACAGAAGCTTCTTTAAGATTGTCTGGACAGGAGTAATGGAGCATGGGGCAGCCTGCAGATCACCCCACCCAGTTCATTTATTCCAGAAGGCAGCGCAGAGCCCCAGACACCGTAAGGACTTAAAGAACGTATCAGAGGTCAATCTCGACCTGACAGAGATCTCCAAAACGGCCTACAGAGTACAGCAGAACGCCATTAAGCAGAATGGGCACGGCATCCTCCACCATTCTGCCTTAATGAGACTCATTTAATTTGTATCTACTCCTGTTTTCACTTCTTCTCCTATAATAATTCCCGAGAACATAATGTAAAGGTGGTTGTTTTTGGGCTATTGTTGTTCAGCTGCTGTCGTTGCTGTTAGAGGGATTCATTCTGACTGTTAGAATAGTATTGGGAGGGAGTAGTAGAGTAGTTATAATGTAGTAGGCTGGGAGGAGAAATTTGGATTGTATCTCAGCCATTGAGCTCTGATGTATATGACTGGTTTTGCATCATTAATCAAGCACATTTCACAGGATCCTGGTCTATTGCTATTGGTGATGTTTTTCTAACTCTGTTTATTTCATTTACATGATGTTTCATGTTCTACTAGCTTGCATCAAAAGTTTGGCATAGGATTTACCCTTGTTAGGTACCCTATGCTCCTGCTCTCCTTGCCATTTATGTTTCTCTTCTGAAATGTGTTATTTAAGGATTGATTTCAGTCAATTTAACCAGTGTAGTGGATGTTATTTCCTGCTCTCTGATGTATGAATTGAATGGATCAGTTCTTAGATGTTCTTGTTGGGTTTAAGCTGGAATATTTGGGAACACTGGGGATTAGAGTTAGCCTTGTTCACTAGGATCCTTGTGCAACCAGCTGGACTTTCTAAGATCCCTTTGTTAAACTTATCTCTGTTTTTCCCTTGGAGCATGCTAAAGCTGACCTGGAGTTAAATGACCTCTGGTCCAATCTATAAGCTGCCCCTTTGTCCCTCCTTTGAGAGTTTCCTATGAGTATGTCCAAGCAGGTCTGGAGTTAAATGACCTCTGATCTGATCTATAGACAGAAATTAGGTTGCTTTCCTTCTTTCACTTTCAATCCTTACTGTTCCATCCCACCATCTAATCTAAAGATCCTTTGGTATTAGATGACTTGCCCTTTGGAAGCCTTGGCTAGTTGTTGCATGTAATTACCTTTCATGACTCCATAGCCCAATGGATGGCACAGTTTTGACCTATCCTCTTCGTTGAAACATCTTGTTGTTTTGTTCCTTTCCTCCCATTTCTTTCTCGATCTATGATCTCATGACCAACCCAACAACCAACCAACCAAATCATTTAAAACCCCTCTTTGTGCTTCATAACTAGCCTAACATCTCATTTTGAGCTTTCAAAGATATACCATTCTTTGCTTTATTGGAGAGATCCCTCTCCGGGTCCAGGAGGGCTAGATCCTAGGGCCCAAAAGTGGTTTTGATGTTGTCTCATCTTTTGGTCTTGCCAATCTGGCCAAAACATGGGAACCCCAACATAATGGCGACTCCTCTCGGGACAGACCACTTTTCCTTTAGATTGGCATTCACTGCTGACGGTGGACATCATCATACTTCACATGTTCATATACATCCACCTGGCGACTCCACACTCCATAACTCCCAAAAGACCAAATGACTCCACAGTGAAAAGGAGCTGAAATGGTTCGGGAAGCGTGGCAACTAACTTATAAATATGGATCCAAATGTGGGAAGGGATACAAAGCATGATGCTTTGTATGATAAATTATGTGGAATAACAGAAATGTTTGGTAAGGTACTAGAGATGTACATGGCGAATATGAATGCAAATGATGAATATTTAAAACAACCCATGCCTTCTTCAGAACAAGAACAAACTCAAGACCGAGAAGAGGAGCAAGACTCGTATGATGCACAAGAATCTATGGAAGACGAAGAGGAAGGTGATCAGGAACTGCCTGATTGCTTACCTATGTCTTGTGTTATGTTGACTAGAGAATATTAGGACCTAATAGCGAAAGCTAATAGGGAACGCTGCCTTGAGGAAGAAAGAGACCACACAAAAGAGGCAGAATCTGATGTGGAAGAAGAGGCTCAAGTAAACACCCCGCCTCCAATTCAACTAATACAAGAGAATGAGGATTGATGCTCTTCTGGCCATGATGAGAGGGAAACCCCTCTTTTGACAGAGGAAGAGACTGATCGGATATTAAACCAGCAGTCCACCTCCGAAATATTTTGTAGAACACACGCTCCTTCTCATTCATCTCTTGAGTTTGATGATCCAAATCCTAAAGACTCCTCTACGGATCAGGATGATGAAAGACCTGCTGAGCATCTAGAATGGCTAACTTGGTTGAGCCAACCTATTTATGACACTGATGGAGAGAGCCATGACAGTATAATAGCAGATGAAGATTTTGCGAATCTTCATTCTGCTTTACCACAGATCATCAGTGAGACTGGTAGCGAGCAGGCTTTCCTTTTAGAAGATGAGGAGGAAAGCAAATAAGAAGTTCTTGAGCAAGGTGAAAATAGCGAGCCTTCTTTTGAAAGGGAGGAAGTAATGGGACAAGCCCCTGCTCAAGAATACATAGATCTTTTCACAGAGCCCAGCACATCAGAGAAGAATGTACCAGAGCTCCAAGAGGACTCGGCTACAATATACGATGAGTCCTCCAGTTCAGAAGATGAAGGAGACACTATACTCCAGGAGAGTCTTCTTCTCTATCTAGTGGAAGAAGAAGAGATCTTGGTTGAAGCCAGCCTGCCAGATATTCATAGCCAGGTATCTTTTCATGATCCTTATGATCATTTCCTGCAAACATTTGAAGAAGGATCAAAGGTCTTTTTGAGCACCATGTTGCAGACGGAAAGAAAAATTTTCAAAGCTGCTGTTATTGAACAAAAAGAGCGGCAGCTGCCCTGCCTATCCAGCCTGCTCAAGGAGCTGAGCAGAAATGACCAGCCATGGGATCACTTGATGGACTAGTTACATTGGAAGACAATGTTTGTAAGCTAGACTGTAAATATTCTAGTTAGAGTAGGGTAGGTAGGAAATCTCAATAAAGCTCAGTCTATGAGCAGGTAGTCAGTTTTTTTAATCTCTGCAAGGTCCAGCAAGTCAGACGGTTTAATCCTGGCTTGACTGTTTTCAATTTCTGTCTTAGAATATAGAGAAGAAGTCTGCTAGACAGTCTAATCCTAGCAGATATTAGTTTAGGTAGAGAAACGTATGAGGCCAACAGTCTAATCTGGTCTCATGGAGCAATAAGGGTAGAAGTAGAATAGGTGTATTTTCCTGTTTGTAAATATTGATGATGTAAAGGGTCTGCAAGTCGAGATGCACCCGGAAAGAAAATGTTAGGATTATAGTGTGGGTAGGTAGTTGTTTGGGAGAAATTTTGCTGCTGATATGATGTCTTCATGATTTGTGGCAGCTGATCAAAGAAAGAAATGAATGAGTCAAGTACTAGGCATCTAGCCTACACCAAAGATCATCTTCTGAATTCTTGACTCCTTCAACAAGAAGTCATCCCCATGTGGAGCCACTGTTAGCCCCCCTATAAATTTTTGACAAGCAAACACGGGGCTAAAATGTTTCTGAGCCTTCAAGGAATGCATTTCCCTTGAAAACACATCATCCTTGAAGCCTCTTTGTGTCTTTGTCCTTCGATGAAGTCCCCTCTGCTGAGTTCCATTATAAAGCCTCTCTGTTGTGAAGAATAATGCTCAAAAGGCCCCTTTCTCCTCTTATTTCACCCCCTCTTAGCTCCTATTGTATTCCCCCCTTGTCTCCCCTTCTATTTCCTCACTCACCCTCTAATTCCCCCAAAATTCCCTTTAATTTCTTTCCAAACCCTTTATAACCACTTCTCCTTCCCATACCCCACCATGTATTACAAATAAACTTTATTATAAAGTTTATGTTATAGAATATGTAACCCGCTACTGTTTACATCGCAAATCGCATAATCGCAATTTCACATGTTCGTTGTATATGTTCGATCGATCCATCGCAAATATTTGCAATGCGATCGACCGATTGCAAATCTTCCCATCGCAATCTCATTCCCATCGCATTTCCTGCCTTCGCAAGTTCTCGCATCACACATTCTCCCGATCGCGATTGCGATTATGCCTGACCCCCTCTCCCAATTTGCGATTGTGATTCGTACCCGGTCCCACCTCGTATGATCTTTCCCGTCCATTTCATTGCATTTCACGTATTCCCTTTGTATTCCCCCCCAAACGTTTAACCTTTCGGTTTTACACTAATAACCATTTCTTCTGCCATTCTCCATTACTTCCGATGTTTTCACTGCTCCGCCACCGCTCCAACAGGCCTCTGAAGCATTTCCTCCGCCACCCCTGCCCGGTTTGTAACAGGTTTATTTTAATCGTGCAGACAATACAGAGAGGTCTATTCAGCATTTGCCAGCGAATTAGCAGAAAGTATTCAGAGGGGGTTAATGCTATTGTTGATATTATTAATGTTTGACCCTGCGATTCAAAGGACAGGGCACATTTTAAAGATTAAATGTGCACGCAACAAGATTTATCTGTGTTTAAGATTCAGCAGAGTGCTCTTCTCTTAGAAGTACACCATCCCCACAGCGCTCTCCATGCCTCCTTGAGCCCTTAAACGATGTTACGGACAGAAGCTTCTTTAAGACTATCTGGACAGGAGTAATGGAGCATGGGGCGGCCTGCAGATCACCCCACCCAGTTCATTTATTCCAGAAGGCAGCGCAGAGCCCCAGACATCGTAAGGACTTAAAGAACATATCAAAGGTCAATCTCGACCTGACAGAGATCTCCAAAACGGTCTACAGAGTACAGCATAATGCCATTAAGCAGAATGGGCGCGGCATCCTCCACCATTCTGCCTTAATGAGACTCATTTAATTTGTATCTACTCCTGTTTTCACTTCTTCTCTTATAAGAATTCCCGAGAACATAATGTAAAGGTGGTTGTTGTTGGGCTGTTTTTGTTCGGCTGCTATCGTTGTTGTTAGATGGATTCATTCTGACTGTTAGAACAATCTTGGGAGGGAGTAGCAGAGTATTTATTATGTAGTAGGCTGGGAGGAGAAATTTGAATTGTATTTCAGCCATTGAGCTCTGATGTATATGACTAGTTTTGCATCATTAATCAAGCACATTTCAGAGGATCTTGGTCTATTGCTATTGGTGATGTTTTTCTAACTCTGTTTATTTCATTTACATGTTTTTTCATGTTCTACTGGCTTGCATCAGAAGTTTGGCATAGGATTTACCCTTGTTAGGTACCCTATGCTCCTGATCTCCTATCCATTTATGTTTCTCTTCTGAAATGTGTTATCTAAGGATTTATTTCAGTCAATTTAACCAGTGTGGTGGATGTTATTTCCTGCTCTCTGATGTATGAATTGAATGGATCAGTTCTTAGATTTTCTTGTTGGGTTTAAGTTGGAATATTTGGGAACAGTGGGGATTAGAGTTAGCCCTGTTCACTAGGATCCTTGTGCAACCAACTGGCCTTTCTAAGATCCCTTTGTTAAACTTATCTCTGTTTTTCCCTTGGAGCATGCTAAAGCTGACCTGGAGTTAAATGACCTCTGGTCCAATCTATAAGCTGCCCCTTTGTCCCTCCTTTGAGAGTTTCCTATGAGTATGTCCAAGCAGGTCTGGAGTTAAATGACCTCTGATCTGATCTATAGACAGAAATTAGGTTGCTTTCCTTCTTTCACTTTCAATCCTTAATGTTCCATCCCACCATCTAATCTAAAGATCCTTTGGTATTAGATGACTTGCCCTTTGGAAGCCTTGGCTATTTGTTGCATGTAATTACCTTTCATGACTCCATAGCCCAATGGATGGCACAGTTTTGACCTATCCTCTTCGTTGAAACATCTTGTTGTTTTGTTCCTTTCCTCCCATTTCTTTCTCGATCTATGATCTCATGACCAACCCAACAACCAACCAACCAAATCATTTAAAACCCCTCTTTGTGCTTCATAACTAGCCTAACATCTCATTTTGAGATTTCAAAGATATACCATTCTTTGCTTTATTGGAGAGATCCCTCTCCGGGTCCAGGAGGGCTAGATCCTAGGGCCCAAAAGTGGTTTTGATGTTGTCTCATCTTTTGGTCTTGCCAATCTGGCCAAAACATGGGAACCCCAACAGGCAGTACTCTTATTGTCGATATGTGCTGATACAAACTGTATATGGTGGATTATGTCATCAGCATTTGGCGGGTGAAGAATATATGTGATGGGATTTTGTATGAGTACAAGGTTGGGTTCCCCGCTAGGATGGTTGATTTCCGGTAGGTGGAAATTTTTCCTACCACAGAGGTGCCTGAATGTTTCCATTAGTGGGCATGACTCTGGTGTGTCATTTTGGCCTGTGCAGATGGTGTATGGTATCACTAAGCCAACAGAGTAGATAGTGTGGGATTATATGCTACTCGTTGTTCCTAACATGGATGCTTGGAAAGGGTCAGTCATAGAAGAGGTTTTCTTCTGCTTCCATTTGCGTATTTTTGTCTTAGGTGTGTCTACCTATTTGGTGGAGTGTAGACTCAACACAACTCGTGCCACTCTCATCTTGGGGAGATTTACACACTTAAACGTATGATGAAAGTGTGAGAAAATATGGCAATAAGTGTGTGTGATCTTTTCCTGCTTGGAGAAACGTTTCTAAGGGAGAGAAGAGATTATGCAAATAATATTTGCTAGGGGTTTGAGTTCTCTACATTGGTTAACTTGGTGATCATTCAGATCACATAGGCTGCATGTTATCCTATGCTTTTCTGAGGTTACTCCTTTTTGGTGTGTTGTCTTATCTTGCTTGACACACCATTTTGGGGGTGGGGACATTGACCCAACAAGTATTTTTTATGCCATTCCCGGAGTTCGTCCTATCTCTTCTCGATGGTGGGATGAATTTTTGAGGCATAAGTACAATGTCACTCATAATGATTACCCTAACATATCAGGTAAAATATCCTTGATATGAAGGTTCTGTTGAGTTCAGTTTGAGGTCTGATGGGGAACCAACGCTGTAAGGCTACTAAATCGGTGCAATGGATGACTGCGTGATCTATCTTTTTTTATAACGTACATGCTGGTCGTCCCTGTGACGAGCGGTTGGGGGTAACTAGGGTTTCCCTAGTGGGCCGCTATTTAGCTGTCAAGAACATGATGGATGCGCTCATCTCATCCACTTGGGTCATGGAGCTTCCTGTGGAATCGGCATCCATGTCATATTCTTGGGAAAGGTAGGATATGGCTGAGTGAAGGCTAGCTAGGGCTAGCCAAAATCTAGGTATGTAATGAAAATTCTCCAAAATGTGATTTTCAACACATAATGGGCATGTGAATTGTGTTTCCCGTAGTCCCACGTAGTAAACCCTTTCAATCGGATACCATCTGTGGATGAGCACCTGGGCTACGCACTCTTCGAGGTAGTGACTACGTTCATCACATAGTGTGCAATGTATAATGGGAATAACTGGGGGTATTTCTACAACCCTTCGTTCATCCTAAAAGTATATGATGATACGAGGTTCATCGCCAACTGACTGGATGGAGGGATCCTCTTGATACAATCGCTCGATCACATGTAAGGTGTCCCTACATCGTGTCTGTAAAATGGTGGGTATAGTGTCCATAGTTGCTACAGAGAGCGCATGCGTGATTATTATGTAGTGCTTTTCCTTTACCTTTGGTGTTAGGTTCCTTTTTACGGGAACACAGCGTCAGGATGTCCATTTCGGAGCTAAGGACTGGTTTTAATTCATCCATCTCCAGACATATATGGGTAGGATGACCTATAACATCGCATATGGCACAGACTGGTGATTCCTGCTAAATAGTAGGGGTCACCATATTATTTCCTCTCTTCTCGGTTTTCCTAGCCATGATCACCAGTTTCGCAATGGGAGCCTCCTTTGTGGGGATGGTCTCGGCCATTTCTTGGATAGGTGGGGACTCCTCGGGACTGAGGGGATTTAACCCTGTGGCAGTAAAGTTGGTGGCTCTTGTTCCAGAATGAGGAACGAGGTACCAAACTAGGAATTCCAATGATATCTTGGGTAATACCAGTGTTGCCAAAACCTGCTGGGAGACGAAGCCAGCTAGGGGGTAGAGGAAAGGGGTTTGAGAGGCAGTGTAGGCTAGAGAGGCTACTGTGACCGATGCCTCGATTTCGTTACTGCTTGAGTTCGTGTCCTAACTAGCCTCGGCACTTGATGTCGACATCATGAATATCAGGGCCCTTGCGACATCGGGTGATGACTCAAGGATAATGGGAGGATCTCCTAGGAATGACCCTAAAACGAACGACAATTTTAATTGGCCAGGGCCATATTCTTGGTACCATTAAATACCATCTAAGGCTATATCTACATAGGGTAGAATTACATCCGTTTTGGTTAGGGGACACTTCTCATTGTGTGTCAGCTGGTCTACATTAATGATGCAGTCCTCGAGGGGGAACATCATAATGCGGAAGATGGAGGGCACTATGGCGGACATGGCGTACATATAACTCCACTCTAGGAGTATATTTTAATCCAAGTGAGCGTCCAAGACTTCAATGTATATGTGGACCATATTTCTAGCTAAACAAACTGGGACATTTTGTTAGAGGCTGAAGAGGGTCAAGGGACAACCGTCATACGCTTGAAACGTTATGAATAATGGTTTTAGTTCGAGATACCCTAACTTCTGCCAAAAAAATTTTGACATGATGCATGTCGATGCACCCTCATCTATGACACATCGGTGAATAGTGATATTCTGGACCGACACTGGTATCTGGAAGGTGACCATGGAAGGAAGCCTAGGGGTAGCTTTCTCTAAGTCAAAATCCATCAAGCATGTGTCCGTAGGGTCTATAGCGCCTAATGTGGAAAGTAAGGCTTTCCATTGTTTTTGGCACTACTATAGTACTTCTAGAGCTGACATGGCAGTGGGTGTTTGAGCTAAATCATCCACGATGCTATAATTATGGGCCGCTTTGGAGTAGTTACCTGCTCGCCTATTAGGTCCCTTTGCAATCTTTGGAAATGGTTCTATAGGCATCTTTGAAATGGTCAAAGGTATAATCTCTGCACTAGTACTAGCCCCTGACGTGGTGGTATTAGGTGGGGTGTCGTAGTTGCGATTCCGTGTTTGGAAAAACATCTCTTCCCCAGTCATGTAGATTTCATGGCTGCTTTTCCTGGAATCGTATGGGTTTTGTTGGTGAATGCGTACCATCCCTTGGTTGGGGAAATTTTCTTGCATCATTGCGGGTTGTTCGAAAGATCCTCCTTGTCCTCAATTACTCTGCATCTTTTTTAGCTCAGTGAGATCGGGACAATGGTGAGCATATTACTTGTACTCACCACATATCAAACAAGAATGGTTTGTTCGAAGAGGTGGCATTTTGCCTTGCCATTGGGCATTGCTTGGCTCTTGGTTCTAATTCCAACCCCCTTGTCCAGGGTTCCCTTTTGGCTTGTTTTATGAACTTTTATTTACCACGTTAGGAGGATAGTTCTCCTGGTTATACTGGTGTGGTTCATTTTTGGACAGCTGCACAAAGTTCACCTATGCGTTGGTTTGCATAGGTCGATCATGTGTTGGGGACTGAGAATAACATTGTCCCATGTTTTCAATTGGCCGTTGGAGGGGAGTTCCTATATTAGTGTTTCTTTCTGCGTACTGGGTCCCCTTAAAGGGAGGATAAGGTCCTCCTTGGTGATACGCTTATGCCCTATTAGTCAAATTTCGCTGAGGCATAAGATGACTTTGAAATCCGGGTAGATACAAGTTATGGGTATAACTATGTGTGTAACCGGAGTTTTGACTACTGCTGCCTAGGTAACCTTGGGTCATTGACCCAATTATTCCATCTGTAGAGTCAATGTGCCTGAAAATTCTTGATAAGTTTTTAGGCACGGGGCATTCGGCAAGATGTTGTAAATGTATCCTGACTGCATATAAATCAGTTCAAGCTTCTGGGCTTTAATGATTTCATCCTCTTCGGATGTGGGGTTTTGCTGCGCCACATCCTTTGAAATCTCTGCCATCAGAGTTTTCAAGAATAAATCTAAGAGGACCCAATAGTTGAGTTTATCTTTACATAAAATTCGACACTGCCTCCATTCATGGAGATGGTCTGAGATATGGATGGAAGGGGTTTGTCTAAAATGATTCAGTAACTCCATTCCCAAATCATGGTGAATGGGTAACTAAAAATATTGGAGGAACGCGGTGGCAAGGGCACAAAAGGTTCCATATGAAGCAGGAGGTTGCTCCACGTACCACTTCGCAGCTACTCCTGTAAGAGGCGGGCCTCTCAACAACTATTCTGTAGGTGGGAAAAAAATATATATTCAAAACACACCAAAATATCCAATATATCTAAATTCAGGACAGCCAATGATCTAAAGGTTAGATCTGCTGGAAATATGTGCAGAAAAACAACAAAAAATCAGAGGAAAGATTGTTGTAAATGAGGTGGCAAAAGGTTATATCCTGGAGAGAAGCAGAGGGGACCCTAGAGGAAAACCCAAACAAACTAAATGAGGTGTTTTGGATGGCTAAATAACCAATCTAAAGTGGATCTGAAGGTAAGGTATCAGATCTGAAAAATGGTTGAACACACTGAAATTTCAGACAACCTGCAGTAGCTAAAACTCTTCCACAAAAGGTGGAGGGTATTGAAGCCCTAAGGGGCTAGGTTCCCACTTTTTTGAGTAAAACAGAACAATTATAGGTCCAAAATAGGCAGAGACGGAGGTCAGACAACCCTGAATAAAGGCTGAGACAAACCCATAAAAATTTCAGAAAAAATCCCGCAAAAAGTCCAAGTCGCAGTTTCTGACCTGATTTCTGCAGAGGTCGCAGGTTCTGGCCTGCTTTCTGTGCCCTGGAGGTTCGTGTCACAGGTTTTGGCCCAAAAAGTGTGACATGTACTCTCGACACTCTCAGGAGAAGGTTTCATAAGAATGTGTCGTCTCAGCTGCGGCTAATGCCAATCACCTCTGCAATAGGTCCGAAAACACGCAGAAGTTAGAATTTTTAATGTTTTAGGGTTTTATAGGTTAAAAACAACATCAAGAAAATAAAAACAAGAATCTGAAGAGAAATCCTAGGGTTTGAAGCAGCCAGATATGTAAGGATCTGAAAAACTACAATGGCCATAATCGTAAACCCGTGTGGAGTCGCCAGTTGTTAGAATGAATCTTACTCGCAATCGTACGAAAAAAGACCACTTTAGTTGTGCATAAAAAATAGCCCTAACAGCAAATATGGTTGCCAATATCTTTAGATATGCAATTAGGTGACCAAGATAAATGCTAAAAAAATCTAGATCTATGCATTAAAAGACATTAAGCAGTAAATAAAAACAAGAGTTGCTCCATGCATCCAATAGACAAGACAATAATATGTTTAAAGAATTTTGTATTAATGGCACTTGGGAGGAGAACATAGAAGGATGTTACCAGTCCTCCTCAATGGGATGGGTTCTTGTAAGTCCTCAACACTTCAGATCTAAAATCCCTCTCTCTTGATGGTGTAGAAAACCCAGACAAAAATGGAACTCAAAGGGAGCTCACAAGAAACATGGTAGCAAAATATGACAATGATGGTGGATCAAAGTCAGACCAAAAGTATAGATCCAGAGTGATCTTTAGGCAACAAAAGATAGTGAATGAATGGAAAAACCCTTCTATTTATAACAAAATATTGAGTTAGTCTAGATATTGGTGCATAATTAAAATATTATTAACCAAATCAAGATCCAACTTTTATGGAATATTTTATTATATTTATTGGAGGGAAAAAGAATTTGACTTGGGTCAAATCCCTTTATTTGTAAATAATAAATAAATCAATGATTTATTTATTATTTTGAGGATGTGGTTGAATAATAATCAATTAAATAATTATTTATTTAATTATTTATAATTTATTTAGTCAAATTTAACAAGGAATATTATTTAAATAAGGTTTAAATAATTATTCCTAGAAAATAATAAGATAAATAGTGATTTATCTAATTAATTTTCCTGTTTTGGGTTAAATATGACCAGGAATATTAATTAAACTATTTTTTAACTAATTATTCCTTGAGAAAAATCAAACAAATTTAGATTTATTTAATATTTCCTCATGGGGTTTCCTGTTTAGACCATAAACAAGTTAATAAAGGTGTTTTACTAAGTTATTTTTCATAGTGAAATAAATTTTACTTAGGGTAAAATTGGTCTTACATGGTGCACTGAGGTCCATATAATAATAATAGGTTAGATAACCAAAAAATGGTGTAATAGATTTCCCCCCAGCGTGCGAGTGTTAGGAGCTAATCGTATGACCAAAGTACGTTGTAAGAACTCAATCACTAGACACCGAAGGGGAAGTCAAAGAGAGAGAAATATAAGGTAGACCAAAGTGCTAGAGGACTAGACCCTGAGGATGCGAGACTTATAGGTGTGACAAGCCTCTTTTATGAGTGAGTACCTGTGCTATAGGCAGTGGGGGAGGCATACTTATGCCCGCCGAGACAAAATACAAAGAATAATGCATCCAGTAAACAAGGGACTGAACTATATAGTACATGCTAGCATAAACATGAGCCAGATAAAAATATGATAATGAATCCCACATACATACTGTGGCTGGGATAATAGTCAGGACTTATACAATAATATCTGAGTACATGAGATACAAATACAACCCAAATGCCCCTGTAAACAGGGAAGGGCTCTGAAAATTTGATCGATACATGCAAACAAAAAGGCGCTACAAGCGGCTGAGGCTGACATCATCAAATATATGGAGCTGCATCAAAGGCTGTAATGAAGAGGTCATCCGAGAATGTGGGGGGCTACCTGTAGGGCCACCCCCTCATGAGGGCTGAAACATCTCACGCACACCTGGGAATCACTGGTCCAATCTATTGTATCACTGAACCATCAAGTATACGGATCTCGATTATAATGTAAGGAGCTAAAGCTGAGAAACAATCAAGCCAAATGGCTATAAGGAGTCCCTTTGCCTGATCCGAGGCATCAAACAAGAGTGGAAGTTGGAACCAAGGTACAACGCCCTCTAGACTTGTCTTCTGGAATAAATGATCTGATGTCGACAGAAGGAGGTCAGCCATAGGTGAGGCAATAAGGGGTTCTCAACTAAGGCGCGAGAGAAAATAGTAGAGCAACTGACAGACTGACACCAGGGATGATGATGAAATCGGCGGTACTGAGTAGCAGACGAATGACTTCTCTTGTTAGAGCATAAATGGCAAGATGACCTGGCAGCGACTGACACAATATCGTGAGGGATAGGGAACAATGGGACTGACGGTCATAATGTGCGACACGAGAGAGAAACCAAGAAATAAAGGATGGAGGACTATAGCTGGATACAAAGGGACTCGGGATAGACTCCATGGATGGAATGATGACTCAACTCGGATGCTCTAAACAAGGGCGACTCAATTATGTTGCCACACAGTAAAGGTCCAATGGGGACCATAAAAACATGAGTACAAGATGGTTACACATGAAAAAACTTGACACGAGCATAGACAAGTGTGGAGGCAAAGTGGTGTCCCAAGTACAAGTGTTGCAAGTGAAGACATTCGATTTGGAGGAGTTGTGAAGTGATGCTTCTTAGACAAAATGTGTCCTGGTGAAGTATCAAATCATGAAAAACTAACAAATACCCATTTGAGGGATTGATGAGAGATTTCCAATGGTACATGCGGTTTGTCGAACTAAGCTACAGTTTGGCTCCAGCAGGCGAAAGAAAAATCATGGGTTTATCTTTTCATAAGGCATTTTCCCTCCAAATTCACTCGTTTGAAAGTGGATCTATGGTGAATGTAGAGAGGAGAGAAGGCCCTAAATCTTGCGGCAAGCGTAGCGGACAAACCTACCGTTGGAATTGAGATCCGCTAGTTGCAAGTAAGAGGCCTAACCCTACTCTTTAATTTCAGTGGATTGAAAGTTTAGTTTAGGTCCCCAGAGCTTAGTAATAGACCCCTTCTCCTCTTCACGGCCGGATTGCACTTTTTGGGGAAAAAACTGTGACCTGGGTAGCATTTTTTGGGCAGACAACTGTGACCTATCCCAGGATTGGGCCTGAAAAGTGAGACCTGACAGAGAGGGGTTTTTTTGTGCTGTGTTTGGGCTATGAACTGGGTTTTTATGTTTGGATACAGTATTTCCTATATATACACTAACAAATATGATGGTTTTGTGCATATATGGCAGAATTACAGATCAACTGGAGAGAGAGAGACCTAGGTACATTACGGTCGGAGATCTAGGAGGATCAGTGTGTCTACAGTGCATTGGCTAGGTTTGGGGTTCTGAAGTTTGTGGAGAACCCTATTATGAGAGCATGAGAGCCCTTTTTGGACCAGATTGTTAGTTATTGGGATCCAGACCATGAGGTCTTTATAGTGTAGGAGCACCGAATCGAGTTGACGATCCAGGATATATATATTTTTGACTAGGCTTCTACTACTTAGGATGGTGGGGAATACTCAGCCAGTGTTACCACGAGGGTGGAACATCATGGAGTTTGTAGAGCACCATTTTCGACCAGGTCTCCAATTCAAAGGGACATGGATACCCATCGGGGATCTAGAGAGGTTAGAGACCTGCGTTGTGGCCGCAACGGTGCTAAGGATCCTAGGAAACTAGGCACCACCACATCACTAGAGGGTAGATGATGCTTATGGAGAGTGTGTTTAGTGGGACCTACTATAGGTGGGCCCAGATGATGTGTATTCGTTGAAACTATAGTTGTCGCTATGCAAGCGGCAAGTGAACCATGATTGTGCATATGGTACAATTTTGTGCTTGCTCTTCTTTGAGAATATCCCAACACTTAGACCTTGTATATAGCTCTAGGATGGGGGCCTGAGAGAGCCCAGGATGCATCGGTGGGGGCGACTACTGTGCAGAGGAAGAGGTGGGGCAATCGGACGAGTGTTCTGACCCGAGTTTTTTTCTCATTGGGATTAGATGTCATTGTACATAGACGACTATCCCTATAGTGGGATGAGTTATCGTGGGGACCCAGATTTTCCATTGCTGCCTGGTCAAGTATGGGGGCCCGATGGTAAGTGAAAATTTTATAATATCTTATGCGCATGTAAAGTTTTATAATATTGTATATGGTACTGATTCTTTCACTTTTGGTATGCAGATACAGCACCGGTGAAACCGGCCGGGTATATGGGATGGCCTGAAATATTAGGAGCTGCAGGACCTATTGGATCGAGAGCACCAAAAAATGAGGATGCGGTGGCCCTCCTGGAGAACATCCATCATAGATGTGAGAGGCTTCTGACTGGTGTTTCAGAGTGTGGCTGGCAATACTTGGATTACCAGTACATAGGGCCATGTATTGGTCTACCCTCGGAGTGGCAAGGGGTCATGCAGTGCATGGCAATGGCCGAATAGGGGATGCATGATCTACAAGCTACAGGAGCAGAGCCATTGGCTCAGAATCCTCGAGATTGTGATTAGGTGTAGGGGAAGCTGGTGCCCCCAGTTTTGAGTTTTGTAACATGCTATGGGCATGTCATTTGTATCAGAGTTGATGGATTGTAAAACATTTTATATGACACATATTATGGATATGCATCATTTTGATGTTTTATGTTATATTATTGTCTTGTGTTAAATGCATGTGCTAAATGCCAATCTAGAATATTGTTTGCAATGCTATCTACATAGTGGTTTTGTGCTCTAGGTACATGACTGAATGTAATCATTTCAAATTCACGGATCAAAAGCTTCACTCATAAATATCTTCTAAAAAAGATAGGATTATGCACATGATAGACACTGTTCAATTGCATGACAAGAAGTAGGGAATCTAAACGAACATGAAGGTGGAGGATGCGATGGGAAAGGGCATCGGATAATAAACCTCTCACTGCATCATATTTGGCCTAATTATTGGTAGCAGTACCAATGCATGCACAGTTCGAGAGAACAAGTGAATGCAAGGTGGTAAAGATGGCCCAACCTACCGAGGCTAGATTCCGGGAGTAGCGACTTGCACCATCAGCATAACCGATATAAGGTGTGGACAGGAGGTCCATTTAAAAAATGCCACAAGACAACAAATGGGAGGATGATGAATAATGTTGGAAACCTGAGCGCAAAGTAGAGATCGAACAAATACTGCGAGAGGGAGTGATCTAGGTAAGATGTCTACTACTCACACGCCGACAGGTAGGTGGTGTGTGGAGACTGGAGGTGTAGCTTGTTCTCAAGCTACGAAAGTCACCATGGACATGAATGGTGCCATCCGGCTTATGGGCAGGAAAGATGAGGTCAGGGGTTGACAAGGCTTCCATGATTTCATCATCACAATAGAAGATGGAATGACAGGAGGAAGGGAAACCACATGATGCGGCAAAGATACCTGACTCATCATCATAAGAAATAAGGTTCACATGTGCATCGTCATGGGGAATGACAGAAGAACAATCAGATAAAGAATCTACTGATGTTGAGCCCAAGGTGATCGCTAAAGGGAGGTCGAGCGAAACAACAGGGGAAGGTTCAAAGAGAGCTTCCACCAAGGGTGTCATGCATGATGATAGGTAGGGGATGGTGGTCGCAGGCTCCGTCATCTTGACATCACGAGGGGGAATGTTAATGGGAGCTGGTAAATCCTCAAGCTGGCCTGAAGCATGCTGCACAAGAACGGGAGAGGCAGACTGGTTCTATTCAATCTCGTACTCCCGAACTACCTTCAAAGAGGCACGGTAATGCGTAAGGTGGGGAAATGATGAGAATAATGGCCATGGAGATCACACAAAGCACAATTTTGGTTGGTGTGAATAGTCTTAGGGTTCTTGGCTGTAGTCAAGGAAGAAACAGAGGCTTTAGGGGCCATAGACTCAAGGAACGCAACATTAACCATGGGCTTGATACGGGGCAACTCAGGATAGGTATGGGTAGTATGATTGACAAAATCACAAAAATCATAGGGCTTTGGAGGTGGAGGAGGAGCAGGGTCTGTTGGGGAATCCTTGTCTTTTGATTCCCTTTTGTGAGCTTTTCCCTTCTTACCCGAAGTTGTCGCAACAGGAAAAGGTTCTTCTTGAGGTGGCTGAGGCACTGTAGCAGCGGAGGAAGTCATGGGGACCGGTTGAACCGGGGTCAAAGTAAGATAAGGTTTGGGTTGACCAGGCGAGGTAGCAGTTGGGGGATCAAGGTACCAGACTAGAATCCCTAGGGTTAGTTTAGGAAGAGATAGGGTAGCCATGACAAGTACCATGTACACTCCAGGAGGGGGAGCTAGGAACGATATCTGACCGAAGGGGTAATGGCCAAGAGGGATGGATCCAAGATGGTTAAGGCCTGGAGGAACAGTTCCATGAGGATAAAGAGGCTCATGGATACCAGCTGTAGGTGAAGGGCCAGGAGGAGGGGGTCTAGAAGGCTAAATCGAAGGGCTAGGAGTAGGCTGCGGAGGGCGAGGCTGCTGACTAGCTGAAGCGGGCCACTTGAGGGCAGCCTGAGATGATTGCATCATGCAAAAATTCAATGAGCTGGGATTAGAGATAGGAGGAGGAATACTAGGGAATGTACCAAGAAAAAAGGAGTCTTTGTAGACTTTGGGTGAGACACTGGTTAAAGGATCGATGGTTTGCTTATTGGCCACCGAAGAGATGATGGTCTCAGGGGACGTCTAAGACTTTGGTTCGTAATATGTCAACTGGTCGATGGTGACTATCTTTCCGTTATGAGGGAAGGACATCTTGCGGTGACCTGCAGATGGGACAACATACATCGCATAGGTATAGCTATGACCCAATAGAATGTTGTAATCTAAGGGGGCATCAATGACTTCTACATCAACGCAAAAAGTCTTGCCCGCAAGAGTAATAGGACAATTGCAGAACAGGCTAATGGGCTGGGAGGCGTGGCCATCCCACGCTCGGAGAGTGATCATAGAAGGAGCCAACTCAGGGGATCTGAGTTGCTTCCAAACTAAAGCGGACATCACACAGGTGGATGGCCCCTCATCAATGATACACCAGGAAACGTTAGCGTTCCAAATCTTGACTGGGATTTGGAAAGCGATGGAAGCAGGAAGAGGAGGATGTTCTGACCGGTTAGCATCGAATAAAATCAAGCAATCATCTTAAGGATCTACAACACCCATGGAAGATAATATAACTTTTCGTTGTGAAGGGCATGACTGGAGGAATTCCAGCGTTGAAATGGTAGTAAAATATTGTGCCAAATCATATACTATACTATACGAATGGGAAGTTTTTCCAGAAGTAGTATTTTGGCGTAATGGTCCCTTAGGGATCTTGGTATGAACCTCTTCCTTAGGATGAGGGATCTACAAAGGACCATTTGTTGTCGAAAGAGGCTCTATAGAACCTGAAGAAGGGATTGTTGGTACCATTTCACGACTTTTTCTTTCACCTAAAACTTCATTTTGTCCATCATATTTCCTCATTTAACCTTCCTAAATCCCTCATATTCCTTTTAAATTGATCAATGTGATGCCATTATTGTTATTTTTACATTGGAATTAATTTTCGGAATTTTGTGTTAAAACTAGGCTTTTTCAGAAAATTACAGGTTCTCGTAACTTCCTATAATGGATTTACATTCTGACACGTTTGATGACAAGTTGGCCAAGTCGAAGACTGAGGGCTTATTCTTGAATGTACAAGGATGGTGAAAAATCTATCCACCTCCAGATTCGAAGTCCATAGGTGGTTGGTCAACACTGGTCAACCTCAGGTATTTTAGCAGAAAATCATGAGCAATTAATGAATAGACTTGATATTTTTCTTATAAAAATGGATCTGAACTAATTCAACTCCTTTGGGAGATTAGTTAGGATTTTGAGGAATAGGAATAGCCTATTTTTGTTATGTAATTCAATGATAAATAGTTAGAAGAAAAATATTGAAGGATAGACACAAGACATGAGACATTACATGACAAGCTTCAAACTTTGATTTATGTAATTGGTTTTTAGACTTAATACAAAGATTCAGTTCTTCATGGTGTTATAGTCCATAATTTTCTTCATCTGAGTTATCTCAAGTGTGCTTGCAAAGTATGGAGGGGCCCCACTACAGCGTTGGTACACTTTCTTTGTGTTTTTCATTTACATTTGCATATTCAGATCTGATAGTACATATCTATTCTTATCCTGTGTTATCACCCTAGTAATTCTCAGGTTGTGGGATGAGGATTTTTGTAGTTAAGAAAACCAGGGGTAAACAAGAACCTCTTTTAGAATTCAAGATCTAGCCTTCCTGAGTTCCGGAGAGGGATCTCTCCTAAAGACTTAACTTTGTTTTATAATTGGATTTTAGGCTAGCTATGAGTGGATAGTGGGACTTGTTTTCAAAGTGTGGTGGGAATAAAAAGTGTTTCAAGGTAAACCAGAGGGATCTACCAGAACATTGGGCTATGGAGTCAACTTTCTGGGCAAGCAGAGCTAGGAAATAAGACTTAAAGATGAAAATGTACTAAGGGCATGGTAGATGACCTTCAAAGGCTTTGAATAGGATTTTTTTTTTATGGAATGGGTGAAATATAAACAAAAGGGCACTTAAGAATCCTTAAGTTATAGAAATGAAGATTGAAGGAGGGGATCAAACAGGGACCTAGAGCAATTATGAATTCTATAGTCCGGTTATCAAGCGGAAAACATAACAATGCCAACTAGTAAAAAATAGGGAGATTTTTATCACTAATCCTGTCTAAATTCTCCTAGTTGATCGCTAAATATAGAAACACATTAAAATGAATGTATGGAAACTTTTGAAAGAAGAAAAATGAAAACAGGAAAAAGACTAGACTTATCTGGTCATCACAAGAATCCTAAGTTATGATGTCTTTACTCTCAATTCCAGTCTGCTGCTTTGCTAATTGACTCACACCAACTTCAATATGTCCAGAAAAATGACTATAGTAGTCTTGAGAAATTTTATTCCACACAAAATACTTCAAAGAGTGAAGTATTTATACAAATTTTAAACTAGAATATCTTGAAAAAAATCAAGATTGGTTTACAAAATATCTCTAACTATTTTACATAAATAGAACTTAAGTAAACGACACTCAAGACTAATGCATATATTTGGCACTATTTTTCATGGATAGGTGATGACTAAGAGGAGAATTCAAATTTGATCCAACTCTTAGTTGATGATGAGGCATCCAAGTCACTAACTGCTTTCTTTCTTTGTGCATTCTACTCCAAAAATTCTGCAAACTAGGGGTCCAATGATATTTTTGTATTTCTCAATCCGTAATAGATATGTAAAAAGTGAAAGAGGTTATTGTAGATAAATAGGTGGGTGAGATAAACCTCTTTCTTGTTCCTAAAATGCCTCTCCAACTATGCCCAATAGGCTCTGCAAATGTATGTGTAAAACAGAGTTTTACAGAGCTTGAAACATAGGCTGTAACGATGTGCATGTATCTCTCATTCTGAAATGACTGTAAAAAAAGTGAGATGGGTTTTTGCAGATAGGTCTCTTAGGAACAAAAACCTCCTTCAGTTTTGTAATATGTATTTCTGATTGGCCACAATATTCTCTGCCAAATGATGACTTAACAGGAAGTTTCTACAAGAATGTTTTCCAATATTGTTTAATATTTCCCAATCCATAATGGCTGTTAGAAACGTGAGAGAGGTTTGTGTAGATGGAACTCTTAAGAACTTAAACCTCCTTCAGTTTTGAAAAATTCATCTTGGATTGGTCACAATAGTTTCTGCAAAACAATGTCTTAAACATGAATTTCTGCAAAAATGTTCCTTCTTGTTGTGTTCTCATCTTTTCACCTTTTTTGTTCTTTTAACTATTTTACTTTCACTTTGGATAAAATTCATTGTTGGTGAAATTATTTTCATCTCTTTTTACCATTTTACTGCCTCTGTATTTACTTTTACTGTTTACCTTTGACTGCTCTATAACTTTGTTTTGACCTTTCACTCTGACTTTTACCTGATACACTTTAACCACTGATACTCTTTGATTGTTCTGTTTTCAATGTCATTGTGAATTATGATTTCACTTTCACCATTCACTGTGAAAATTTCATCATTCTGATCTTTCCCTAACTTGATTTTACTCTTTCTTTGTATACAAAACTGTTTGTTGAATGAAGCTTTTGAATTAAAATCTGAGAAATTGGAGAAAACAATTTTGTCAACAAGTATTGAAACTGTTGGCCCAATTTCTTATTCTAACAATAACCTGCAAAAATCAAACAATTTTTTAATGAAACAAATGTTTGCAAGGAGGTGATTGAAGTCTCTTGAAAGACCTGTGGAATGAAATCAATATGTGGAGGTTTAACTCTGTTTTTGAGGCATTTTTAGGCTTACTTCTGCAAGTTTAAACAGTTTGCAGGAGTATTTCACTTTAACAGAGGGAATTTTTTTAGCAATTCTTGGGTAAATATAGTCTCAATGGGTATTTTAGTGCTCAATTAGGAATCTGAGGGATGAAAAATTGGGTTAAGACAAGAAACAAGGGTTTCTTGAATGGTTGAGAGTATAAAAGATGACTTGTTAGGAGATATGTAGGTTCAAAGACCTTTTCAAGCCATGGAAATGTTTTTTTTAAGGGTTTATACTGAAGATTGAACTTAAAATAGAGGCTTTTGATGTCGATATGTTGCATTTGAAAGGTGTCTTTGGCCTTCAAACAGAGATTTTTTTGGTCAAAATGGAGCTTTCAGGTGTGACATGGGTCTTTCATGTACAAAATAGGCACATAGAGGGTAAAATCAGATTCGGGAGTCGGGAAGGATTTACCAAAGGTTTACCAGTCGGGCAGAGCTTATAATTTTCACATAAACCTTATAAAAAAGGTTTTAACCTTTATTATAAAACTTATAACATGTAATATTGGTGAGTTACATATCTGGCAGGAAAATTTTATTGTTTGAACTGTGGAAAACCACTGGTGGTTTTCGCGTTGGCTACAGGCGGTAAGTTGTTTTTGGCTTTTGGAACACGATCAAATGAAAAGGGGACACGCTGCATTAGGTTGTATTGGAAAACAACTTTTATCACGCGATTTTTATAAAACATGGGTCGAGCACTTTATTTGTGCGATATAAATTTCGGGCTATCGGATCTGACATCGGAAAGCGAACGATCAGGATTAAATGAAAATATACGGGGAAAGTATAGTGGGACCAGGGCATCGATTATTGACCGTTGATCTGGCGGATGGAAGATCAATGATGGTCGCTTAACGTGATGAGTTGTGGTGTGGTCAGGGACTGGAGCTGTCAGGTTACATATGAATCGTTAGATCTTAATAGTTAATGTAGATCCAACGGTTGACATATGACGTGATGGGAAGGTTAATATTATGAAATAGAACTATCATGTTTAACAAGAATCTTTGGATTGTAAAGGAATTATCGGACGGCTATAAAGCAACGCGATAGGATGTGAAGAGATATGGGGATAAGAATATCGTGTTTGTTTGGAGTCATAGGATCAAATGAGTGTTAGGGATCGGAGGTTCAATATTGAATCTGATAGCTGAAAGATATATGAAGGTTTTTATATATAAAACAGGCTTTATACATAAAAAAGGTGGTCGGGAGGGGGTAAAATGGCTTTGAACCAGGGTTAATATTTGAGGAGATGGGATACATATCACGGGGAAATGGTTAGGTTATAGTTTTAACCTTGGTTAAAGGGAGTCGGGAAAAAAACAAAGGGATGGGTTTTGAAGTTTAGTTTAAACAAAACTTCGATATTTTTGTTCTAAACACATAATTAAACATGTTTAAATATTTTTTCATATATTTATTATATAGTAAATTAAATCAAAATGATTTAACTACCATAGGGGGCGGGATATTTATATAACAATATATTTAGCCAAAAGGGGGTATAAAGTGGATATTTTATTAAAACATGTGGGAATAAATAACTTTGGCTAAATTCATAATAAATGGGTTTTTGGGATTATTATATAAAAGGGAATTATATCATATAGGAAAAGATTATTCTATAGGGATTTATGATGTAAGTTAAAGTTAATATGAAAATGGGACAAGGTATACTAAAAATACATAAACATAACCAAGTAAAGTGAAGTTTTAAAATGCAAATTTGCATCATACTAATTTCACCGCTTTAACTTATGATAAAATGTAATTTTGAGGGTTTAATGTTTTCAAATGATGTAGGAAGTTAATCAAATGGGAATTAGAGTATCTTTAAGTTAAAATGAGGTCTTACTTAGGATTATTCAGGGGTATGAATGCATGAAATGAAATAATGATGTGAGTTTGAGGGATTAATATAGACATTTACCATTTTTCAACTAATCAACCATAGAGCCTTGGGTTCGGTCCCAACAAAAGTCAAGGAAATTTCTTGAGCCTTTCTGATTGATAGCTTAGAATTTATAATGGCTATGGGAAGAGGAAGTTAGTTATTTGCAACCCTGGTGAATAATATTTACATTGATGCTTTTCACCTTCTTCTACCTACCCAATTTTACATGCTACCATTTTTTCTTCCATTTTGATTAGGTGCGTTTGAGTTAGCAACCTTTACAACATTTATTCTTTCTGAAAGCAATAAAACTATCTAATTCTACACTTATTTCATCCAGGAATCCAGATTAAACTATTGGATTCACTTATTCTCTACCTAACTACTGAATTGTCATGATTAAATTGTATGACAATTCTTTATTTTCTATCTACAACAAGTAAATTGAAACATGACAAGTCAAGATTAAATTGTTCAACTTGTCATGGATTATGGCATTTATTGACACTCTACCATAATCAACTGCAAAAGTTAAAAGTAGTGGCATTTAGACTTGCACACTTTCATGTTTTATTCATCTTTTTCTTTTGGGGTCTATTATTTTTTCTAAGTCCTTTTATTGTTCTTTTAAGACTTTTTACCCTCTTTCCTTTTACAAAATATGTGAATACAACTTGCAGAAGGCAAAGTATGTACATATTTACAAGACTACCATCAGTCAAGTCAAAATTATGAATCCTATATTTATAGGTTGCTAACATCTGCTTCACTCGGGGATGGCATTTCCTGGTGAAATGTCAAGAACTCTGAGATCAGTAGCCTTCATCTTTGACCTTTGATGATATTAGTAAGTGTCTCCTATCTTCTGCAAAATGAAATCTGATCTGAAACTAAAACAACACACAACAATTTTCAAACCAACTTATAGATCTTATACATCTTTAGGACCTCATCCTTGGCTTTAAATCTTAATGAAGAACTAGCTGAAAATTAAAAACTAAAAAATTGCTCAAAATTCTGAGTTTATTGGCACTCATCTACTTACTCTAATCTACTAAAAATATTATTGGATCAAGTAATACAAAAATGCCAATGAAGCCAATCAAGTAGTTGTAAAAATGAATGGATAATTTGATTACTTGTGATCAAACTTGGAAGTATAACTTGATCATGTGTCTTCATAATCAATGATAATATGTGAAATGGCAATTGCTGATATATTTGATCCTCATAGATAAAACATGTTTGCAGATTTGAGCTAAAAATATTCTCCATATAATTTGTTATAGGATCATTAAAAGCATAATGTATGATTTATGCTTCTAGACCTTCAATGACTAGTTTCTCAGTTGTATTCTGAATATTAATCCTTGAAACTATTTCTTCAGTCTTGTGTTTGAAAGAATAATCATCGTCAATATGCAAGTCAAAAGATAGTACAATTTCCTCTTGCTTAGGAGAACGAAGATTTTCAAAGAATTCTTTAGGATTCAGAAATTGTATGACTGAATTTGAGAATGCAAAAGTTTAATTTCATTTTCATAATTTTCAGAAATTATCTCAAGAACGCATATTTTCAGTTTAGGAGAATATTCTCTTGATTTCAAAAGAAGAAAGAAAGCTCTTAAAAAATCCTCATCAAGTTGAAGTTCTAATATCTCATCCCTCAAAATTGCTAGTGATTGTTTTGTGAAATTATCATAATTATCATCATACTGATCATATTTAGGAAAATCTTCAGAATAAGGAATGTCATCAATTATAAACATTGGATAAGCAGATTTCTCTTCCAACAATCCCAATATATCTTGATTATATTGGTTGCATTCTATTTTAAAGTCATTATTTTTCTCAATAGGAGTGCTATAAAGCAATGGGCCTTTTTGGGAGGGTAGAATAACATGAGCATCAAATTGTTCTTTTTGTCTCTTTATGGATAAAAACTTTAGTACATTCATCAACATTAGAAGAAGTAGAAACAATTTCTTCATTATGTAAATATTTTGAGGATGGTTGCATGTTTAGAAGCAAATTGATTTCTTCTTCGGTGAGGGGGGGTGGGAATCTCTGAATTCTTAGATTGAAATGACAATTGTTTTTTCTCTTATCTAAAAGTTGATCATGAGATTGAATATTTTCTTTAACTTCATTCAAAACATTAAATGAAAAATCATTTGTTAATACAAAAGGGCTTTGTGGATCTTGATTCATCTCTTGATCTATTTCATCTTTGTTTAACTCCTTATTATTATGACATTTAACTTGAGAATGAAAATTCTAGACTTCTTCTAATAAATCTTGAGGAAACCAATTTCCAAAATCTTCATCAATATTTTTAAGGTAATGTATAAGATCTTCACCTTGATCACAACAATTTTCAGCTAATGATAAAGATGGAAAATCTTCTTTTTAATGCTTATAAAATACCTTATGAAAATATTTTAGAGAAAACAAACTTGCAGGTTTGAGAGCTTTGTACCATTCCCTTTCGTTTCCTTCTAAGGTCTCCATGAATATCTTCATGAGGAAATCCTCATGCCAATCACCCTTCAATCTTGATGAGTGTATATGAAATTTAATGAGATGTAGTAAAGGATCATCAATATTCTCATCCTGAAACATGGGCAAATTTTCACCCCAATTGACCTTCAGTAGTTTTTGTGGAAATCCAGGTATGTGATCTCTGCTCATGGGAGCATATCTTCGTTTTATTCTTGGATCATCTTCAAAATCAGCCATAACGAAAGGCCATGGTATCTGTAAAACCAAGTTAGATCCCTATATAAAATACAATACATATTGAAAAACTTTCTTAACTAGAAAGAACATAATGTCTTGGATTAAGATCCAAGTTTAAAGCCTAATATTTCCATATTGTTCTTCTAGGTTCATTCCTCCAGTGGATTCTTGATTGTGAAATTGGTGTGGAGTCGCCAGGTGGATGATTTTAACCTTTGTGTTTCTGATCACATTCCACCATCATAGATAAGATCTGAACCTGTAAAATATTTCTGAAGAAAAGGGTAGTTTCCCCAGTAGAGTTGTCATTATATTACCCACAACCTTTAAACTTAATCTTAAAGTAGAAAAGATATGTTTTAAAAATCTTCCTCTAAGATTAAACTTAAAACCTAGCATGTCTCCATGTTTCTATGTTCACCCTACAAAAATCCATAATAGACTTTATTAATTTTGAGTAACCAAGAACCTCTTTTAGAATTCAGGATCTAGCCTTCCTGAGTTCCGGAGAGGGATCTCTCCTAAAGATTTAATTTTTTTTTATAATTGGATTTTAGGCTAGCTATGAGTGGATAGTGGGACTTTTTTTCAAAGTGTGGTGGGAATAAAAAGTGTTTCAAGGTAAACCATAGGGATCTACCAGAACATTGGACTATGGAGTCAACTTTCTAGGCAAGCACAACTAGGAAATAAGACTTAAATATGCAAATGTACTAAGGGCAGGGTAGATGACCTTCAAAGGCTTTGAATAGGATTTTTTTGATGGAATGGGTGAAATCTGAACAAAAGGGCACTTAAGAATCCTTAAGTTATAGAAATGAAGATTGAAGGAGGGGATCAAACAGGGACCTAGAGCAATTAAGAATTCTATAGTCAGGTTATCAAGTAGAAAACATAACAATGCCAAATAGTAAAAAATAGGGAGCTTTTTATCACTAATCCTGTCTAAATTCTCCTAGTTGATCATTAAAGATAGAAACACATTAAAATGAATGTATGGAAAATTTTGAAAGAAAAACAATGAAAACAGGAAAAAGACTAGACTTATCTGGTCAGCACAAGAATCGTGAGTTATGATGTCTTTACTCTCAATTCTAGTCTGTTGCTTTGCTAATTGACTCACACCAACTTCAATATGTCCAGAAAAATGAATATATTAGTCTTGATAAATTTTATTCCACACAAAATACTTCAAAGAATAAAGTATTTATACAAATTCTAAACTAGAATATCTTGAAAAAAATCAAGATTGGTTTACAAAATATCTCTAACTATTTTACATAAATAGAACTTAAGTAAATGACACTCAAGACTAATGCATATATTTGGAACTATTTTTCATGGATAGGTGATGAATAAGAGGAGAATTCAAATTTGATCCAACTCTTAGTTGATGATGAGGCATCCAAGTCACTAACTGCATTCTTTCTTTGTGCATTCTGCTCCAGCAATTCTGCAAACTGGGGGTCCAATGATATCTTTGTATTTCTCAATCCATACTAGATATGTAAAAATTGAAAGAGGTTATTGTAGATAAATAGGTTGATGAGATAAACCTCTTTCAATTTCCTAAAATTCCTCTCCAGCTGCACAATAGGCTCTGCCAATGTATGTGTAAAACAGAGTTTTACAGAGTCTGAAAAATAGGCTGTAAAGATGTGCATGTATCTCTCATTCTGAAATGACTGTGAACAAAGTGACATATTTTTTTGTAGATGGGTCTCTTAGGAACAAAAACCTCCTTCAGTTTTGTAATATGTATTTCTGATTGGCCACGATATTCTCTACCAAATGATGACTTAACAGGAATTTTCTGCAAAAAATGTTTTCCAATATTGTTTAATATTTCCCAATACATAATGGTTGTTAGGAAAGTGAGAGAGGTTTTTGTAGATTGAATTCTTAAGAACATAAACCTCCTTCAGTTTTGCAAAATTGTATCTTAGATTGGTCACAATAGTTTCTGAAAAACAATGGCTTAAACATGAATTTCTGCAAAAATGTTCCTTCTTGTTGTGTTTTCATATTTTCACCTTTTTTGTTCTTTTAACTATTTTACTTTCAGTTTGAATAAACTTCATTGTTGGTGAAAGTATTTTCATCTATTTTTAACATTTTACTACCTCTGTGTTTACTTTTACTGTTTACCTTTGACTTCTCTGTAGCTTTGTTTTGACCTTTCACTCTGACTTTTACCTGATACACTTTAACCATTGATACTCTTTGATTGTTTTGTTTTTAGTGTCATTGTGAATTATGATTTCACTTTCACCATTCACTATGAAAATTTCATCATTTTTATCTTTCCCTGACTTGATTTTACTCTTTCTTTGTATACAAAACTGTTTGTTGAATGAAGCTTTTGAATTAAAATCTAAGAAATTGGAGCAAACAATTTTGTCAACTAGTATTGAAATTGTTGGCCCAATTTCTTATCCTAACAATAACCTGCAAAAATCAAACAATTTGTTAATGAAACAGAAGCCTGCAAGGAGGTGATTGAAGTCTCTTGAAAGACCTATGGAATGAGATCAATATGTGGAGGTTTAACTCTGTTTTTTAGGCATTGTTAGGCTTAATTCTGCAAGTTTAAACAGTTTGCAGGAGTATTTCACTTTAACAGAGGGAATTTTTTGAGCAATTCTTGGGTAAAGATAGTCTCAATGGGTATTTTAGTGCTCAATTAGGAATCTGAGGGATGAAAAACTGGGTTAAGATAGGAAACAAGGGTTTCCTGAATGGTTGAGAGTATAAAAGATGACTTGTCAGGAGATATGTAGGTTTAAAGACCTTTTCAAGCCATGGAAATGTTTATTTTAAGGGTTTATACTAAAGATTGAAATTGAAATAGAGGCTTTGGATTTCGATATGTTGCAGTTGAAAGGTGTCTTTGGCCTTCAAATAGAGATTATGTTGGTCAAAATGGAGCTTTCAGGTGTGACATGGGTCTTTCAGGTACAAAATAGGCACACAGAGGGTAAAAATTGGATTCGAGAGTCGGAAAGGATTTACCAGAGGTTTACCAGTCGGGCGGAGCTTATAATTTTCACATAAACCTTATAAAAAAGGTTTTAACCTTTATTATAAACCTTATAACATGTAATATTGGTGAGTTACATATCTGGCAGGAAAATTTTATTGCTTGAGCTATGGAAAACTGCTGGTGGTTTTCACATTGGCTACAGGCGGTAAGCTGTTTTTGGCTTTTGGAACGTGATCAAATAAAAAGGGGACAAGTTGCATTAGGTTGTATTGGAAAACAACTTTTATCGCACGATTTTCATAAAACATGGGTCGAGCACTTTATTTGCGCGATATAAGTTTCAGGCTGTCGGATCTGACATCGGAAAGCGAATGGTCAGGATTAAATGAAAAGATATGGGGAAAGTATAGTGGGACCAGGGCATCAATTATTGACCATTGATCTGGCGGATGGAATATCAATGGTGATTGTTTACGCGATGTGTTTTGGTGTGGTCGAGGACTAGAGCTATCGGGTTACATATGAATTGTTAGATCTTAATAGTAAATGTAGATCTAACAGTTGACATACGACGCAATGGGATGCAATGGGAAGGTTAAGATTATGAAATAGAACTATCGCATTTAACAAGAATCGTTGGATTGTGAAGGAATGATCAGACAGCTACAAAGCAGCGAGATAGGATGTGAAGAGATATGGGGATAATAATATCACGTTTGTTTGGAGTCGTAGGATCAAATGAGTGTTAAGGATCGGAGGGTCAATATTGAATCCGATAGCTGAAAGATATATGAAGGTTTTTATATATAAAACAGGATTTATACATAAAAAAGGTGGTCGGGAGGGGTAAAATGGCTTTGAACCAGGGTTAATATTTGCGTAGATGGGATACATATCGCAGGGAAATGGTTAGGTTATAGTTTTAACCTTGGTTAAAGGGATTCGGGAAAAAAACAAAGGGATGGGTTTTGAAGTTTAGTTTAAACAAAACTTCGATATTTTTGTTTTAAAAAAATAATTAAACATGTTTAAAGATTTTTTCATATATTTATTATATAGTAAATTAAATCAAAATGATTTAACTACCATAAGGGGCGGGATATTTATATAACGAAATATTTATCCAAAAGGAGGTTTAAAGTGGGTATTTTATTAAAACATGTGGGAATAAATAACTTTGTCTAAAGTTATAATAAATGGGTTTTTGAGGTTATTATATAAAAGGGAATTATATCATATAGGAAAAGATTATTCTATATGGAGTTATTATGTAAGTTAAAGTTAATATGAAAATGGGACAAGGTATACTCAAAATACATAAACATAACCAAGTAAAGTGAAGTTTTAAAACGCAAATTTGCATCACACTAATTTATGATCTAGATCTTGGGGGGAGGCCCCCAAGATCTAAAAATTTGAAATGGATCTGACAAGATCTGCAAAATTAGAATGCAAAAAAAAAGAGAGAACACAAAGAAAATAAAACCACAAAGAAACTTATTTTATTAAAACAGAGAATAACTGTAGAAGCTACATTATGGCGGACAATTTGTCCTTTTACAAACTGAGGCTTGTTATTTATAGCCTTTTTTGAGTTGCAATACCATGTGTAGATACCATAGGACAATACCATGGGTAGATACCACTTACAATACCATGGGTAAATCCCATGTGTGGATGAATACCATGGGTCACTTACAATACCATGGGAAAATAAATATCATGGGTGGATGAATACCATGGGTCGATGCCATTTACAATACCATGGGTAAATTTCATGGGTGGATGGATAACATGGGTAGATGAATACCATGGGTTGGTTCCATTTTCCATTCGGATCAATTTCACCACGTTAACTTATGATAAAATGTAATTTTGAGGGTTTAATGTTTTCAAATGATGTAGGAAGTTAATCAAAAGGGAATTAGAGTATCTTTAAGTAAAAATGAGGTTTTAATTAGGATTATTCAGGGGTATGAATGCATGAAATGAAATAATGATGTGAGTTTGAGGGATTAATATAGACATTTACCATTTTTCAACTAATCAGACATAGAGCCTTGGGTCCGATCCCAACAAAAGTCAAGGAAATGCCTTGAGACTTTCTGACTGATAGCTTAGAATTTTTAATGGCTTCCATTTTGATTAGGTGCATTTGAGCTAGCAACCTTTACAACATTTATTCTTTCTGAAAGTAATAAAACTATCTAATTCTACACTTATTTCATCCAGGAATCCAGATTAAACTGTTGGATTCACTTATTCTCTACCTAACTACTGAATTGTCATGATTAAACTGTATGACAATTATTTATTTTCTATCTACAACAAGTAAATTGAAACATAACAAGTCAAGATTAAATTGTTCAACTCATCATGGATTATGGCATTTATTGACACTCTGCCATAATCAACTGCAAAAGGTAAAAGTAGTTGCATTTAGACTTGCACACTTTCATGTTTTATTCATCTTTTTCTTTTCGTGTATATTATTTTTTCTAATTCCTTTGATTGTTCTTTTAGGACCTTTTACCCTCTTTTTGATTTTTTGCTTTTTATTTTTTTTACAAAATATGTGAATACAACTTACAGAAGGCAAAGTATGTACATACTTACAGGACTACCATCAGTCAAGTCAAAATTATGAATCCTATATTTATAGGTTGCTAACATGTTGCAAGTTCATGAATCAGAATTAAAAGTTGTCTTTACTATTTCATTTATCATTTCTACTTAATGGTCATGGTTATAATTACAAAATTCAACTAAGTAGTCTAATGATTGAACCTTGTAAGAGGATTTAGCTATTGGTTGACTTAAAGATTATTACCTTGATTTCTGTCTTGAATGAGCATGATTGATGAGTGTGTTGGTTTAAGATTTAGAAGAGATAATTGATTTCAGTGTGTTAATCTAAGAATTTGGAAGAGGTTCTACGAAATAAGTCCTTGTAAGAGAACTAGAATCTCAGACAAACGATAAGAAATCTGTTTTTAGAAGATTAGATTTGTTTTATTTAAGGAGGTGTTCAAGTGTGTAAGGAGACAAAGAACAATCTCTTGTAAAAGAGTATTGAATCCTATTAAAACAAACCCTCATTTAGGAAACCAAATATTTCTAGATCTATATATTTTAGATAAGTACCTCTAAGTGTACCTACTCAGATTGATAACAAATTGAAGCCTAATCTACAGTAGCAGATTGGCCCAAACAGGGATCTCGGGGGAAGACGTAGTGGGAGGCTTGTTGTACTGACGGGACCGAGTCTGAAGGTTGAGGTCTACGGTTATAGGTTGGTCAGAGTTCATCATGAGAATCTAGTAGTCAAAGGTACTAGGTGGAGGGGGTTAAGTGACCACCTGACCTTTAGGTGGTTGGGTAGCCACAAATCCTTGTTAAGGGAAAGAATTAGTAAACATAGTCGGTTGACTAGGCGTAGGACTGTGAAGGATGGAAGGGGAGGCTTGTTGTCCTCGCAATACTACTTGAGACTCCCACATCTGCCGCATATATGGTAGAAGAGGACAATCATGTGTGTAATGAACAAAAACACCACAACATGAATAAGGCTTATTCATACGAACAAGCCTCTCTTGCTTGGGCTGAGTGCCCTGTTGCTGGTTAGCAGTGTTAGGAGCATTACTTTGAGGATTAGCTCCAGGATTACCAGGGGCAGATTGATTTTAAGTGTCTTTCCTCTTCGTTTTGGAAGGAGGAGGATTAGTTGCGCCCTACTGTGCATACACCTGCCCCTGAGGAGGTGGTGGCTATTGTTGCAGGGGTTGAGAAGGCAAGGGAGGTAGAGGTGTGAGTGTTGGAGGAGCTAGAGCACCAGGCTACAGATACAGACAATAATGAGATTGGGTAACAGTGTGGTAAACAGAAGTTTGGGCAAAAGGAGGAGGCATGTCGTATCTTGGATACATGCTACCGAGAGGGGGAAAAGTGTAGGAGGTGTTAGCCCTTCCCTGAGGAAAACCATAGCCTATGGGAGGTTGAACGTATGGATTAGAGAGAGCTCCAATGATACTGTCGGCGACATGAGATTCCCCCAATGCGTTGGCACCACTGGGTCTAGGAAGATCAGGTAGAATAGTATAAACATAATCTGACTGAGCGTAGATCAGGTCATATTTTAACGCAATTTGGAGAGCGGATTCTTTGTCAATAGCAGGCAAGAGAGATCTAAGGAACTATTCCATGTAGACATGGTCTTCGAAGGTAGGGGCTCTACATAGGCTCTTTCTTCTCCATCATTCTTGGACATGATTGGATAGGCAGGTCGCAGACGATTGACGGAAAGAAGTCAAAAGTTTGGTACTAGTGTCATAACGAAGGGGAAGCTGGAAATAAGACAGAAAAGCCTAGGAAAGAGTCGCAAAGGTGGTATGAGAGGATGAGGCCTGATCATCATACCACTTAGAAGCTTTGTCAGTAAGCATATGTTGGAACAACCAAAGACAGACATAGTCATCGGTAATGGAGTTAGACAAACACCACTTGTGGAAAGATCGAACATGGTTAGTAGGATCTTCTCCAGCAAGACCTTCAAACTTGGGGATGTCGGAAGGGAGCTTGGTTGGCATAGCAGGCAAACTAAAATCATGGCATATAGGGTCATTTATCAACTGGTTAAAATCAGGAAGACTCAGGCCTGCCATATAGGGGAGCAAGGGAGAAGCCTAGGTAGTTTCTGTTGCAGTCCCACTAGTAGTATTCCCAAAATTAGGGCCAGGGTTACCACCAAAGTTAGGTCCTGAACCAGACATGCTGAAGGTGACAGGGGGAGAACTGGGGGCAGAACCAGAAGGAGAACCCAATGAACGAGAAGAAGATTCGGAGTGCAGACTCGGTGGAGGACTTGTTGGGGTTTCTATGTTCTGACAGATTTGGAAATACCAAAAGATAAGACAACATCAAACCACTTTGGGATCCTAGGATCTAGCTTTCCTGGATCCGTAGAGGGATCTCTCCAAAAGAACAAAGAATGATATATCTTTGAAAGCTCAGAATGAGATATTAGGCTAGGTATGAAGCACAAGGGGGTTTAAATGATTTGGTTGGTTGGTTGCTGGGTTGAGTAATGAGATCATAGACTGAGAAAGTAATGGAAGGAAAGGAGTAGGGCAATAAGACGTTTTGGTAAAAGAGAATAGGTTAAGGATGTACCATCCATTAGGCTATGAAGTCATGAAAGGAGATTACTCACACACAACTAGCCAAGGCTTCCAAAGGGTAAGTCATCTATACTAAAGGATATTTTAGATAGATGGTGGAATGGGACAATAAGAGTGAAGGTGAAAGAAGAAAAGAAACCCAATTTTTGTCTATAGATCAGGTCAGAGGTCATTTAACTCCAGACCTGCTTGGACATATTCAAAGGCAGCTTTCGATGAAGTCGCAAAGGGGGCAGCTTATATATCGGACCAGAGGTCATTTAACTCCAGGTCTGCTTTAGCATGCTCCGAGGGAAAAAAAAAGATAAGAGTTGACACAAAGCTAGAGTCTATAGATCAGACAAGGAATTTTAACCTTCCCTGCTTTGACACTAGCTAGGACATCCAAGCAACAAACACGAATTCACACATAAGCTAGCAATGGATAACAGCTGCTACATTGGTTAAATTACAAGCATTTGCTCTTAGATTCACAATCAGCGGAAAACATTGAAGGTAGGGAGAACAGAAACATAGGGTACCACTCGAGGGTAAATCCTATGCCAGATTTCTGATGCATACCAAAAGAAATGAACAGCATGAAAAAATGTAATAAAACAATGTAAAGATAAAACATCACCCATAGTAATAGACCAGGATCCTGTGAAATTTTCTTGATTAATTGATGCAAAACCAGTCACATACACTGAGCTCAATGGCTGATCACATTCCGAAATTTCTCCTCCCAGCCTACTACATTACAAACTACTCCGCTACTCTCTCCCAAACTATTCTAACAGTCAAAAATGAATCCCTACAACTGCAACTACAACAACTGAACCCCTTACAATGTGTTCTTTGGGAATTCTTATAGGAGCATGAGCAATAGCAGGAGTAGATGTAAACTTAATTGTTTCATTATGACAGAGGAGAGGTAGGTCGAATGCCCATTCCACAAAATGGCTCTTCATTAACTGTGTGTACTCTGAAGTATGGTCCAGAAGTCTTGTTAATAACTTCAAGTATGTTCTTCTGAAGAAATTTGACTGATGGTACTCTGTGGTAGCCTTTTGAAATAAGTGACGTGGGTAGAAAGGTCTGCAGGTCTCCCCATACCTCATAATTGTGGTCCTGACAGTCTTTAAGAAGCTCCTGTTAGCGCAATTAACCTTTTATGGGCTCGAGGAGGCGTGGAGACTTCTATAGGAAGGTGTCCTTTTGGAGAAATGGTGCTCTACTGACATTAAATACAGATATGACCTTCATGTGTGCTCTTTGGTCTTCACACTACGCTTTCATCCTTTTATCACGGGATTAGGTAATAAATCTACAATTAACAGGCCCGAATTCCTCTAATCTGTCTCTATTGTTTCACTTGGTAGATGCTGTAATGGCCTTTCTGCGTCTTGAATCATGGTGGCAGTGATTATGGAACATAAAGTGAATTCATCACTCTGTAACAACCCTGCAAAATAAAATGAGCCAATTATAAAATCTAGGGAGGTGGCGGTAGAAAGCTTTGGAGGCCTAAACGAATGATGGAAATGGTGGAGTTGGAGAGATAAACACTACAGTTTGGCGAGGAAATAATGCATTGGTGTAAAACCTAGAGTCTTTAAGGTTTCGAGCAAATACACATAATAACATGGCAAAAGAATGAAACAGAGACCATGATGTGGGACCAGCATGAGCGGAGGGCGATTAGGTATGACCCGTCTGATATCGAGAGATCAACGGTTGCGATCTAATCGTATCAGAGAAAAGTGGGGTCGAAACTCCGATGGATAAATATGAATGAGTGAGGCGATGCAATGAGGACCGTTGATCTAACTTAGATGGATGGTCACGATTGGATCGGCAGATTGCAATCAGGGGGAAACAGAGGGGACACCTTTGAGAACTTGCAACTGGCGATGCGCGGTTGAGCACCAACCATCTGATCTGGAACTATATTGACAGCGGAGATTCAATTAGCAGGGAGGAAGGTTGATGCGATGAGTGGGAGTGATGAAATCCAGACCGTTGGATCCTGAGAGATCAACGGTGGAGAACAGATTAGGGATCAGCAATCGGCGGAGGTCAATTGCGACGGGAATGGGCCTGCGATGGTACGATTATGTGCCAGTCGTCTGATCTTAAACCAGATCGACGGCCCACATTCCATCGAAGGGGTGAATGGTGGGGAAAAACGGGCACGATGCGATTAGCGTTGGGCCGTCAAATCTATATAGATCGAAGGAGGGGATCGCTGCAGGAGCTGATAGACCACAGTCCAAATGCATCGGGAAAACAAGCGGAACAAAGAAAATGTGCCCCGCGAAACCTCTGATTGTGATAAGGTGCCCAAGGCTTAAACGCTTAGTCTCGAGCACAGGGCATATGAGGAAGTGGTTTGAGGGGGCTGGCTGAAATGGGCTTAAGCCTGTCATATGTTAAAAGATGGATTTTTAAGCCAAAAATGAGGATTTTTAAGGCTAAAGAGGGAAACGGTAGAGAGAATAAGGAGGTATTAAACCAATCGAAAGGTATTTGAAGGGTTAAAAGTTAATTTGAGATGATTAATGAGGGATTAATGAGGAATCAAGAGAGGGGAAAAGGTGAAGAAACATAGGTTAAGTGGGAATGAAATAAGTGGGAAAAGGCCTTTTTGGGCATTCTTCTTCACAACAGAGAGGATTTTCTCATGGAAACAACAGTGGGGGTTTATCAAAGGACAAGGCATAAGGAGGCTTCAAGGATGATGTGCTTTCAGAGGAAATGTGTTCCTTGAAGTCTCGGCAACATTTTAGCCCCATGTTTGCTTGTCAAAAAATTCATAGGGGGCTAACAGTTGCTCCACATGGGGATGGCTTCTTCTTGAAGGAGTCAAGAATTCAAAGGATGATCTTCGATGTAAGCCAGATGCCTGGTACTTGACCCATCCATTTCTTTCTTGGATCAGCTACCACAAATCATGAATACATCAAATCAGCAGAAAATTTTCCCAAACAACTACCTACCCAGACTATAGTCCTAACATTTTTTCTTCTGGGTGCATTTGGACTTGCAGACCCTTTACATCATCAAATTTTTTACAAACAGGAAAATAAACCTATTCTATTTCTACCCTTATTTCTCCATGAGACCAGATTAAACTATTGACCTCATAGCTTCTCTACCTAATCTATATCTGCTAGGATTAAACTATCTAGCAGATTTCTTCTCTATATTCTAAGACAGAAATTGAAAAACAGTCAAGCCAGGATTAGACTGTCTGACTTGCTAGACTTTGCGAAAGTTAAAAAAAACTAACTACATGCTCAAGGCTAAGCTTTATTGAGCTTTCCTACCTACCCTACTCTACTTGGAGATCTCTGGCTCTTTTAGGCGATACAATAATGCCAGTGCAGACAGTCAAGCAGTAACAAAAAAGGATAGGAGCATTGACTACCTGTCAGAGATAACCACGGGGTGCTCTGCATGTGGTTCTTCAAAATTGCGGTCACCATCAGTGGTGACCACTCCTGATGAATTTGGCCCCTGAAAAGGATCCGTGCCTAAGGACTTGAGTCAGTGAGGGCCTCCATAGATTCTGCCACAGGATCAATGAACACATGACATACACTTTCTTCTTTCTGGCCTGCCATGACTGGTAGGCTTTCTTCATCCTGGGCAGCTTTGACTATTGCCTCTTCCACTGCATCTTCAGCGCGGCTCTTGAAAGCCCGATCATCTTCTTCTTGTGCATCGAAAGGTAGTGGAATCTCTTATTTTTTAGGGGGAAGGAGACTTTCCAAAAAGGCTCTGGGGTCTCTGAACTGATATGATTTTTCTTGAGAGTTCAGAAATTCGATCTTAGCCTCATATATTTCAACCACCAATTCTAAGAAAATTTTCCTGAGCACGGGTTTGAATTTTGAGCTAAGAAGAATAGCCTCTGGAAGGTCTTCCACCTCCAGCTCTGCCAAGTCACTTGACATTGTATCACGACACTCTGCTATGAAACCTGGATGCTTTTCTACAAACTGTTCAGAGTCTTCCATTAGTGAAGTGACTTGGTCTTTAGCATGGCTGATGTTGTAATGCGACATGGTCTCCTAGTGGAGTCTTGTGAAAACAAAGATAATGAACAGCCTATTGATCACCAGTGGAGTCTTCAATCATTAAGGAACTGTGGAGTCGCCAGGTGGAGGATTTAAGATTTTACCGTCCACCACAGTGATTGATTACCAAATCAAGTTTTTTGGTCTTGTTCCCTAGTGGAGTCGCCATTATGTTGGAGACTAAAATGGGACACAAGACTAGATATAGCAGTTAAGGGCACTCAAAGTTTTTTCCCCAGCGGAGTCACCATTATGTTGGGGTTCCCATTTTTTGGCCAGATTGGCAAGACCAAAAGATGAGACAACATCATAACCACTTTGGGGCCCTAGGATCTAGCCCTCCTGGACCCGAAGAGGGATCTCTCCAATAAAACAAAGAATGACATATATTTGAAGCTCAAACAGAGGTATTAGGCTAGCTATGAAGCACAAACGGGGGTTTAAAATGATTAGGTTGGTTGGTTGCTGGGTTGAGTCATGAGATCATAGACTGAGAAAGTAATGGAAGGAAAGGAACAAAATAGCAGGATGTTTCGGTAAAAGAGGAAAGGTTAAGAATGTGCCTTCCATTGGGCTATGGAGTCATGAAAGGAGATTACTTGCAAGCAACTGACCAAGGCTTTCAGAGGGCAATTCATCTATACTAAAGGATCTTCTTAGATAGATGATGGGATGGAACAATAAGAGTGAAGGTGAAAGAAGGAAAGAAACCCAATTTCTGTCTATAGATCAGGTCAGAGGTCATTTAACTCCAGACCTGCTTGGACATACTCATAGGCAACTCTCAATGGAGGGACAAAGGGGCAGCTTATAGATCAGACCAGAGGTCATTTAACTCCAGGTCTGCTATATTGTGCTCCAAGGGAAAAATGGAGATAAGAGTTGACACAAAGCTAGAGTTTATAGATCGGAGAAGAACTTTTAACCTTCCCTGCTTTGACACCAGCAAGAAACATCCAAGCAACAAGCTCCGAGTTCACACATCAGCTAGCAGAAAATAACATCTACTACACTGGTTAAACCACATGAATTTACTCTTAGATTCACAATCGGCAGAAAACATTGAAGGTAGGGAGAGCAGAAACATAGGGTACCATGCGAGGGTATATCCTATGCCAGATTTCTGATGCGTACTAGAAGAAAATGAACAGCATGGAAAAAATGTAATAAAATAGTGTAAGATAAAACATCACCCGTAGTAATAGACCAGAATCCTGTGAAATTTGCTTGATTAATTGATGCAAAACCAGTCACATACACTGAGCTCAAAGGTTGATCACAGTCCGAACTTTCTCCTCCCAGCCTACTACATTACAAACTACTCCACTACTCTCTCCCAAACTATTCTAACAGTAAAAAATGAATCCCTACAACTGCAACTACAACAACCGAACCCCTTATAATGTGTTCTTTGGGAATTCTTATAGGAGCACAAGTAATATTAGGAGTAGATGTAAACTTAATTGTTTCATTATGACAGAGGAGAGGGAGGTCGAATTCCCATTCCACAAAATGGCTCTTCATTAATTGTTTGTACTCTGAAGTATGCTCCAGAAATCTTGTTAATAAATTCAAGTATGTTATTCTGAAGAAATCCGATTGATGGTACTCTGTGGTAGCCTTCTGAAATAAGCGACGTGGGTAGAAAGGTCTACAGGTCTCCCCATACCTCATAATTGTGGTCCTGACAGTCTTTAAGAAGCTCCTGTCAGTGCAATTAACCTTTTCTGGGCTCGAGGAGGCGTGGAGACTTCTGTAGTAAGGTGTCCTTTTGGAGAAACAGTGCTCTGCTGAAATTAAACACAGATATGACCTTCATGTGTGCTATTTGGTCTTCACACTACGCTTTTATCCTTTGATCATGGGATTAGGTACTAAATCTGCAATTAACAGGCCCGAATTCCTCTTATCTGTCTCTGCTATTTCACTTGGTTGATGCTGTAATGGCCTTTCTGCGTCTTGAATCATGGTGGCAGTGATTATGGAACATAGAGTGAATTCATCACTCAGTAAAAACCCTACACAATAAAATGAACCAATTATAAAATCTAGGGAGGTGGTGGTAGAAATCTTTGGAGGCCTGGAGGAATCGTGGAAATGGTGGAGGTGGAGAGATAAACACTACAGTTTGGCGGGGAGATAATGCATTGGTGTAAAACCCAGAGTCTTTAAGGTTTTGGGTGAATACACAGAATAACATGGGAAAAGAATGAAATGGAGACCATGATGTGGGACCGGCATGGGCGGAGGGAGATTAGGTATGAACCGTTGGATCTCGAGAGATCAACGGTTGCGATCTAATCGCATCGAAGAAAAGTGGGGCCGAAACTCCGATGGAGAAATATGAATGAACGAGGCAATGCAATGAGCACCGTTGATCTAACCTAGAAGGACGGTCATGATTGGATCAGCAGATCGCAATCGGGGGGAAACGGAGGGGACACCTTTGAGAACTTGCGATTGGTGATGCGCGGTTGAGCGCCAGCCGTTCGATCTGGAACTAGATCGACGGCGGAGATTCAATCGGTAGGGAGGAAGGTTAATGCGATGAGTGGGAGTGATGAGATCCGGACTATTGGATCCCGAGAGATCAACGGCAGAGAACGGATCGGGGATCGGAAATCGATGGAGGTCAATTGCGACAGGAATGGGTCTGCGATGGTGTGATTACGCGCCAGTTGTCTGATCTTAAACCAGATCAACGGCTGACATTCCATCGGAGTGGTGAACGGTGGGGAACGAAGGGCACGATGTGATTAGCACTAGGTCGTCGAATCTATATAGATCGACGGTAGGGATCGTTGCGGGAGCCAATAGACCACAGTCCAAATGCATCAAGGAAGACAAGCGGAACAAAGAAAATGTGCCCCGCGAAACCTCTAATTGCGATAAGGCGCCCAAGGCTTAAATGCTTGGTCTCGGGCGCAGGGCATATGGGGAAGTGGTTTGAGGGGGCTAGCTGAAAGGGGCTTAAGCCTGTCATATGTTAAAAGATGGATTTTTAAGGCAAAAATGAGGATTTTTAAGGCTAAAGAGGGAAACGGTAGAGAGTATAAGGGGGTATTAAACCAGTCGAAAGGTATTTGAAGGGTTAAAAGGGAATTTGAGATGATTAATGAGGGATTAATGAGGAATTAAGAGAGGGGAAAAGGTGAAGAAATAGAGGTTAAGTGGGAATGAAATAAGTGGGAAAAGACCTTTTTGGGCATTCTTCTTCACAACAGAGAGGCTTTTCTCATGGAAACAACAGTGAGGGTTTATCAAAGGACAAGGCACAAGGAGGCTTCAAGGATGATGTGATTTCAAAGGAAATGCATTCCTTGAAGTCTCAGAAACATTTTAGCCGCCTGTTTGCTTGTCAAAAAATTCATAGGGGGCTAACAGGACTAACTCAAATCCTATGCGGAGGAGTAAGTATTCCTACCCGAAACTGAGGATGAAGGCCAAGAAGTCTCCGGGAAAAATGCCTTGGTGGTGCAATGATGATGACACAAACACAGTACAAAGGGAAGAGAGACCAACAAGGGCAAGCAGGTGCAAGATCAACTGATTAAAATGTCGAAACAAGGGCAGAGAGGTGCAGGATCAATTGATTAAAATGTTTTAAAGCTTGGCGGTGTTAACCAAGCTCTTCTTCGCTTAGGGTCTGTGTGTAAAGTGTGTAAATTTTAATTTTTAAACCCAGATGTTTGTAGAGAAAAATAAAAGTGTGTTGTATAACTGTAAATAAACCTGCAGATAACAGTATATGAAACTGAAATAATAGAAAATAAACATCTAATTATGCAATAATCTAAACCCAAGGAGGCGGGCCTCTCAAAAACTAGTATGTAGGTGGGCAAAAACATCTAGTCAAAACACACCAAAATAGCCAATAGATCTAAATTTGGGAGGGACAATGATCTAAAGGTCAGATTTGCTAGAAATAGGTGCAGAAAAACAACAAAAAATCAGAGGAAAGATTGTTGTAAATGAGGTGGCGAAAGGCTATATCCTAGAGGGAAGTGGAGGGGACCCTAGAGGAAAACCCAAACAAAACTAAAGGAGGTGGTTTGGATGGATAAATAACCAATCTGAAGTGGATCTAAAGGTAAGCTATCAGATCTAAAAAATGGTTGAACACACTGAAATTTCAGACAACCTGCAGTAGCTAAAACTCTTCCACAAAATGTGGAGGGTACTGAAGCCCTAGGGGCTAGGTTCTCACTTTATTGAGTAAAACAGAACAAGTACAGGTCCAAACTGGGCAAAGACGGAAGTCATACAACCCTGAACAGAGGCTCAGACAAACCTAGAAAACTTTCAGAAATCCTCCCGCAAAAAGTCCAGGTCATAGTTTGTGGCCTGATTTCTATAGAGGTCACAGGTTCTTGCCTGTTTTCTGCACCCTGGAGGTTCAAGTCGCAGGTTTTGGCCCCAAAAGTGTGACATGTACTCCCGGAACTCTCGGGATCAGGTTTTAGAAGAATGTGTCATCTCAGCTGTAGTTGATGCCGATCACCTGTGCAATAGGTCTGAAAACACACGAAAGTCAGAATTGTGATTAAAATCTTTCGGTGAAAATCACATCAAAATAGATTTGGTCGACATGTTTCAAACCAGCGAGTGTGGTCCATCATCAGGACAAGATGGAAAATCTGATCAAGTAACCCCTTTAAATAGAAAGTAAAGCTACCACTGGCCGTTTGTAAAATAACGACTAGTTTGACTTAAATAATAATATTTATTTTATTTAATTTTTATTCTATATTAAAAAGAGTAAATCAAATTATTAAATTTTATAATTTGAATTTTATATATTTATATTCATTTTAATAAAAATATATTATTTTATATATTTATATTTATTTTAATAAAAATAATAATTATTAATTTAATATATTTTTAAAGAATATAATAGATGTTTATATATATATATATATATATATATATATATATATATATATATGAAATAAATTAAACGTTAAAAATAATAAATAATATTTATAGTTTGAATTTATATAATTATTTTATTTTTAATAATTAAATGCTATGTGATTCCAAAATTCATCAAACAATTATCATTTTGAAAAAAAAAATGAATAAATAAAATAAAGATAAAACTAAAAATAATAAAAATAAAAATTAATTAATTAATTAAGAATTAAATAAATAATAATAATAAAATTAATAAAATTAAAATTAATTAATTAATTAATTATAAGTTTTTCTAAGAATGAAGGGCAGGAATCCAACATCTGCTAGTCATCCACCCATCATCTCTGTTGAGGTTGACCAGCCTCTTTTCGATTTCCAGGGCTTCTCTTAACTTGCAGTGGTAGAAATGGTCAATCCTTGCAATAACCTCAGCATCTTCAATGCAAATGTGATGATTTGTCTTCTCAGCATGGTCTGATAGCGCAAAGGAGCATTATCTACCATGCTTCAGGTCAGCAACATTTTCTTGAATTCTTTGACTAATTGACCGACCAGTTTCACCAATGTAAGGGGTCCCACAGGAACATGGAATCACATAAACACCCTTACCATCCTTCGAGAAAATTGGGTCCTTAACTGATCTAAGCGAACTCCAAATGGTGCGGGATGGCTTAAAGGTTGAGGAAACATTATGTTTCTTTAGAATCCTGGCGATTTTATCCGTAGCACCTTGGATAAACAGAAGGTGAACTCCAGACAAATGATCACAGGGTTCTTTTTTACCCTTAGGACCTTTTTCCGCTTTTTGAAAAGCTTTAAGACAATGACTCATGTTACAACCGTTCTTGTAAAAAACTTTAAGAAGATGATCCTTTTCACCTTCAAAGTCGTTTTCATCAAATATTCTAAAGGCTCTGGTGGCTAGGGTGCTGAGAACACCAAGTTTCTGAGCAGGGAAATGGTGAGAACTAGCATGTAAGTACTGCTCAGTGTGCATATTCTTTCTAAAAACCTGATGAGAGAGAGAACCATCATCATTCCTAGAAATGAGAACATCAAGAAAAGGAAAGCTACCATTATCTTTGAAATCCATGGTGAACTTAATAAAGTCATATTGATTATTAAGATGATGGAAGAAAAGGTCCAATTTCTCCATACCATGAGGCCATACAACACAGGTGTCATCAACAAACCTTTTCCAAAGCTTAGGTTGAAAAAGAGAAGAGGAGAGGGCCCTAGATTCAAATCCTTCCATGAACAGATTAGCTACCACAGGGGAAAGTGGGGAGCCCATGGCCACACCACAAGTCTGTTCAAATAATTCACCCTCGAAACTAAAGAAGGTCGAGGTTAGACAAATTTCAACAAGATGAGCAGTATCAGGATCTGTGACCCGAGAAATGACATTGATCACTTCCCTAATGGGGATGCAAGTATACAGGGACACAACATCAAAACTCACAAATCTATCCTTACGATCCAACTCCAAGTCTTTCAACTGCTTAATAAAAGAGCACGAGTCTTTAACAAAGGAGGAGGTCTGACCTACAAACGGTTTAAGCTTAGAGGCTATAAATTTAGCGAGCAGATAAGTTGGACCACCTATGGTGTTGACAATAGGGCGAAGGGGAACCCCATCCTTATGAACCTTAGGAAGCCCATAAATCCTCGGAGTGAGGGGGTTAGTTTCAATAAGCTTTTTACTCAAAGATCCAACCATGCTACTTGATTTTATAGCCAAAGCAACTGCTTTTGAGACTTTTTTAAGGGGATTTTTGTCCAACTTCTTGTAGCTCCCACTATTAAGAAGGTGATCCAGCATCTTATTACGATAATCCTCTTTTTTTAAAATAACCATAGCACCTTCCTTATCTGCCTTAAGAACAACAATGTCACGGTTATTGTTTAAGGATTTAAGAGCCTCAAACTCTAGCTTGCTGATGTTTCTCTTAGGGGGCTTAGCTTTTTTGAGGATCATGGCACAATCTTGTCTGATAGTGTCTTTAGTAGCATCAGGTAAATCCCTAATTCCATATTCAATATCACAAATTATGTCATGAATAGGGATTTTTCTAGGAGCAAGAGCAAAATTAAGACCCTTCTCTAACAAACTGAAGACATGTTGATCAAAGGAAAAACTTGAGAGATTAATAACATTCCCATATAAGGTACTATTATTGTTGTTAAAACTATTAATGTTGAGTTTATTATAATTATTATTATTATAGTTACTATTCTTATTATTCTTAAGGTTATTGATATCATTTTTATTAATATTAAAATTATTATGGTTGTCAATATTATTACTATTATTAAAATTGTTAAAACTATGATCAATCTTATTACTGTTACTAAAAAATTTATCATCTTTATTGTAATTACCATTATTTAAGGAATTATAAAATTGAGAACTAGAAGGTTCAATGTTGGAAATTAGAGGATTAAGGCTAACTGAATCCATACCTTTTAAGACAACACCAGAGATAGGAAGATCATCCACCAATCTAACGCTTGAATCTGGAAGAACTCCAATACCTCTTATCGTATAAGGAGAGGCCAAATAAGATGCAGAATTCTTCACTGCATTCCGACTGAGTGTCGCTGATTGACCACCCACACCTGCTACCATAGTTGTGGGAGAAAGATCAACGCTTGAAAAATTAACTGCCATATGAGGTGAGACAGGAGATAACACATCAGGCTGCAGAATTCTGGAAACAATAGGTCGAGGATACCCTCGATCTGCCACCATCGCAGATGATGACGCAAAATCAGGATTAAAGGTCAATGTATGAACAGAAGTGGAAGAAGATTGGAGATCTTCTGGAAAACAAAACACATCCGCCTCACCCAAATCTATAAAAACCGTCTCAAAACCAGTTAAAGGAGAAGACCGTGGAAGAATTTCCATCCTACCATCGAGAACGGGTCTGGACGCTGAATTTGAAAGAGTCGTTTTAGAATAGAAATCAGCATTAAAGATAAGAGAACGTAAAGCTCCAACTTGATTTCCGTTAACCCTACTGCTAGAAATTATAATTTTAATGTTTTAGGGTTATATAGGTTAAAAAAAACATCAAGAAAAGAAAAAAAGAAGCTGAAGAGAAACCCTAGGGTTTGAAGCAACTGGATATGCAGGGATCTAAAAAACGACAGCGGTCGTAATTGTAAACCCGTGTGGAAGTCACCAGTTGTTAGTATGAATCTTAATCACAAGCATATGAAGAAAGACCACTTTAGTTGTGCATAAAAAACAACCCTAACAACAAATATGGCTGCTAATATCTTTAGATCTGCAATTAGGTGACCAAGATAAATGCTGCAAAAATATAGATCTATACATTAAAATACATTAAGCAGTAAATTAAAACAAGAGTTGCTCCATGCATCCAATAGAAAAGACAAGAATATGTTTAAATAATTTTGTATTAATGGCACTTGGGAGGAGAACATAGAAGGATGTTACTAGTCCTCCTCAATGGGATGGGTTCTTGTAATTCCTCAGCACTTCAGATCTAAAATCCCTCTCTCTTGATGGTGTAGAAAACCCAGACAAAAATGGAACTCAAAGGGAGCTCACGGGAAAAATGGTAGCAAGATATGATAATGATGGTGGATCAAAGTCAGACCAAAAGTATAGATCCAGAGTGATCTTTAGGCAACAAAACGTAGTGAATGAATGGAAAATCCCTTCTATTTATAACAAAATATTGAGTTAGTATAGATATTGGTGCATAATTAAAATATTATTAACCAAATTAAGATCCAACTTTTATGGAATATTTTGTTATATTTGTTGGACGGAAAAGGAATTTGACTTGGGTCAAATCCCTTTATTTGTAAATAATAAATAAATAAATGATTTATTTTTATTTTGAGGATGTGGTTGAGTAATAATCAAATAAATGATGATTTATTTAATTATTTATAAATGATTTAGTCAAATTTAACAAGGAATGTTATTTAAATAAGGTTTAAATAATTATTCCTAGAAAATAATAAGATAAATAGTGATTTATCTAATTAATTTTCCTGTTTTGGGTTAAATATGACCAGGAATATTAATTAAACTATTGTTTAACTAATTTTTCCTTGAGGAAAATCAAACAAATGTAGATTTATTTAATATTTCCTCATGGGGTTTCCTTTTTTGTCCATAAACAACTTAATAAAGGTGGTTTACTAAGTTATTTTTCATAGTGAAAGCAATTTTACTTAGGGTAAAATTGGTCTTACATGGTGTACTTAGGTTCATCTAATAATAATAGGTTAGATGACCAAAAAATGGTGTAACACTATGATCAAAGCACAATTATGGCCACATACATAAAAAAAAATCGAAAATAAATTAAATTTTCACTTTAAATTAATCTATGTGATCAATCAAGAAAAAAAGTGGTTTTTGTTTGTTTGCGCATGATACTCAAAATCCTAGAAGACCTATTGTATCCTCACACACTCAAAATTAACTGGGCCTTGAGAATATTTTTTGCGAGTGTTGGCACAACGTCCCGTAAGAGCTAGCGACGCCCCCAGTCAGCCGAAGAGAATGCACCAAGGTAAGGGTAGAGGGTCTGGCGCTTGCCTGCACCGTCACCTATAAGGTAAAGGATGCCCTAGTTTTTGGCCACCAAGAACCACCATCCCACGTGAGCGTTTGAGTCTTGGGCTTCTTGGTAGTCATCTAATAATACCGAGTATCAACCAGGTCAGGTAGCCCTAACTGATACTGGACGCACTGCGCCTAAGCCTAAACCCCTCTTAATCGAGTCTCTGTCACGCTCGGGTTTTCTTTGGCATAGGCTGATAGGTGGATTTGAACTCTCTAAATACACAACTTATATGTTTCAATATGAATTATGATCAAGGCGGCTTATTGGATTCCTATCCCCTTGATCCTAACTTAAGCTATAAATTATTTTGTGGCCCCTGTGGGGAGAATTTAGTGAGTTTGGTTAAGTTAGTTTTAGGTGTCTTCCTTTGCTTAGTGGGTGAGTGTGTGTGAGCATAAGGTGAAAAATCTCATAGTTTGAATGTATGGATATCGCTAATCCTTTACAAAAATCCCCTATTTAAACTATGTTATATTGTTCCTGGCTCAAATGGAAAACATGTGCGGATAATGGGCTGCTTTCAAATTTTCCTAGTTAATCTATGTGACTAAATAAAGGGAGATGGCGAATTGTGAATATAGACCGCTCATATGCTTACCTAGGACCACTGAAGGGTAGAAAGGTAGCAGAGATTACTTGCTCTTATTGACAATTCAATCCTATTCCCGCAATTCCTAATGCAAAAATTGAACTAAACTAAACAATTTCTACACTAGAAAGAAGAAAAATAGCTATGCATGCATGGTCTTGGGCCACTTAATTGGACTAGTTATCTAAGTGTGATACCAAAATTTTCAAAACATAAATTGTTCGGAACGCAAGTTAATTTTCCCCCTACTTAAACTATGTGAATATTTTTTGCAAAAACTAACTTGAAGCAAAAATGACTCTAAGCCTACATCGAGTAGCTAAAAGTGAGTTCCCACAAGTTGTGGGGTATCACCACAAATGCTAGCAGATTCATTAGGAGCTTCCAAGCACCTTACAAGCAGAAAAAGGCAGAATCTTGGGAGAAAAATCTCATTCTGTAAATTGCGCGCAAAAATCCTTGACAAGTGCGCTTTCCTGCAGGTCAACACTGAAGGCGCGTCCTACGTGTCTGTGAGGAAAAAACGCATGAAAATTCCTACAAGTAGAAATAATTAGGAGCTTTCCTTCTTCAGTCTATCACTCAAAGTGAATCTAGGGGCTACAAGATGGATCAGAGGACTATCAGCTCCACTCTCCAGCATAGACAAAGGTATCTTACCAAAGGGCCCCTAGACAATGGTTCTAGGTATCGATGCAAGGCCAAGGAGGGCCTTATCCTCTGGATGAGGGGACCCAGTACGCAGAAATAAACACTGACGGAATAGCTCCCCTCCAATGACCAGGTGCAAACATGGGACAATGTTATGCTCAGCTCCTGCAGAGAAGCCAATCTTGTTGTGGTGGATTTGACGCACGGGTGTACGAAATCACACCAGTTTAAGGGGTGTGGTCTACCCCTTTAAACTATTGGTGATAGGAAGAAAGTGGTGGAGCTCAAAATCATAAAATCTAGAGGAAAAAGTATGCAAATTTAAGCCCAAATTAAACTAAAACTAAAACACAAATATACAGAAGCTATTAAAGAGAGTCAAAATGATATCAATGCAAATGATGGCTCTAGGCCTCTTCTTATTAAATGTTTGATACAGAGAATAAATTTTACCCACTTTCCAAATGGTCCCTAGACAATGGTTCCAGGTCCCGATGCAATGATGTTGTTTTCCAAGCTCTGCCTCGATGCAGTCTCCCTCTCTCTCTATTGTGATGGACTAAGATTGTTGGGTGGCCAAAAATCAAGTCCCCTCTATCTCCAGCTTTGGGTCACAGACTGTTATTATTGTTTGAGAAATTCTAGCTAGGATAACAATGTGATCAGACATTCATCTTCTCATGGTGGCTTTATATAGGGGATTTAAAATCCTCCTTCCCTCCCTTGGTACATGTTGGATGGTGACCCAAGGGAGAGGTATGATTCCTTTGTGTGCTCCAAATATTCCTTTTTGTGCTCACATAGTGTCTAAGGAGGCACTGGTGGCTGTCCTTAGGTGGCTTCATGTAAGGAGTAACTTGTCCTTTGCTTTGTTTGGTCCCGAATAGCGACATTTTTCCACTTTCAGGGATGCACGCTTCTGGGGAAAAAGGGAACGTAGAAGGCACTCTTCTCGAAGGATAATCCACACAATCATCATTTTAAGACTAGTTCAAATTTTATTTTCTAAAAACCTTAGATATTTTAAATACTTTCTTGATTCCATAATGTCTTCCTGCCCTGTAAATCCTTTGGCTTGACATTAATTAATTTCAAATTCTACTGTACGATTTACCAGTGTTAACACATTTCATACTCAAGTTAACTATCATGACAACCAAAGGGAGTTGGTTGAGGATGAAATCAATCAGGAAATAAAGGAAGATCCACAAGATCTCTATAATGGTACAAGTGATGATTCATCATCTCTTCTATATGAAGCTCAACAAGACCTTCAGCCTTACGACCAATTTTCACAAGAGAAAGAGGGAAACTAGTTTTCTATCCAAAGAAAGAAAAAAAATCCCTTCTCTTTTAACTGAAGAAGAAATCAATCAGATCCTAAACATACAGCTATCCTCTAAACTTTTATATAAAGAAGATCTTTCTATTTGTTATATTGTTGACTTATCCACTGATGAACTTTCTCATGCAGTAACTATAAAAAATGTTAATATTTATGTTGTGCTACCTCCTCAAGAGGACCTATTACCATAGAATTCCCTTAACAAAGGCCTGCAAGAAGAATCCATTCCATTCAGTCAAGGCATATCAAGCATACTGGAGAACAACATAGCAGAAATTTATGAGGCTGCCAAATTAGATTATCATGAAGAAGAGGTGGAATTTGTTTCTCAAAAGAATCCCAAGCTTAACAAAGTGGAGAAAAAAATAGTCCTGGATGAAAATTACTATTTAAATTCTCAAGACCAGATATTATTCAAATATCCCTTTGCTGGCTTCTTAGAGACATCTAGAGAAGGAGTAAAATATACCAAGAACAGTTTCTTGCAGAGTGTGCAGAATATTTTGAGCACTATTTTTCAAAAGCAAGGAAGATGGGAGTGGTCTTTTTGTCTTTTTAGCATACCTAAAAGGCTGATTGAAAATAAATCATGTGGTCACTCACTTGATTGGCTCTGTTGGAAAAAAGAGTTCACATAATGTAGATATCATATACAAGTTAGATTAGGATAGATAGGTATGCAAATAAGCTCAGCACTATGGGCATATTTTTAGTTTTAGATTGTTTTTAAAAAAAAAAGAGGAAGATAAAGAAAATAAGAAAAGAGGGCAGATAAAAGAAGAGGTAAAGCCCCATACCAAAAAAGAGTACTGAAAGTGTGCAAGTCTAAATGCCACTACTTGAGAAAGAAAGTCTTGTTCAGTCATACAACCTAATCATGATTGAACATGTTTTAAATTTATACTGATAGGTTAATGAAGAAAGATTTTCCAAACCATGTAAACTTGGCTTGTCATTAGGATAGATTAGGAAAATATACCGGTTATCAATTGTCAAATATGAATCAAAAGAGGAGAGGGATGCATAACAAATTCCAAATTACAACCCTCATGTTTTCAATTTTACCTTTTTGCGAAATAAATTTGTGAGCAGCTTGTCCAAAATGTTACAGCTTATGACAAATCAAACTGCTTGAACCTTAATTTGGTCATGTTTTGAATTTCATGTCAGTAGGTTAGAGAATGAAGATCTGTCAAACTTATTAACCTTGACAGATATGTATATTAGGTAGAGAATAAAATAGATCATCAGTCTAATCTAAGCCTTTGGATGATATAAGGGTAGAAATAGATAGTTTTTTGTGCTTTCAAAAGAAAAAATATGTTCAGGGTTTGCTAGTCCAAGTGCAACCCAAAAGAAGAAAAAAATACTAGGCAAAGTATGATGAGTAGGTAGATATGATATTGAAGCAATCGTGTTTTTTCAGATTTTTAGATCATATCTTCAAAGAGCAGGAGTAAATCAGCAAGTGAAGGAAGAGGAATCTTCCAAGTACAAGTAAGGCACTGATCTTCAAAACCCAGAGATCTGAACTCTGAGGTTCTGGACACCTCCTGAAATGAGTTTTCCTCCCCAAGTGGAGCCATTGTTAGTCATCAGTATTTTTCACTATCTTTAGATGACTATAGATTGGTTTTAGATTTCTGAAAACAACATTCCATGAATATTATGAGTTTTATAAATATCACTTCCTTCATTATCCTTATAAAACGTTTTTCACTATTCCTCAATTTTCCATCTTAAGGTCACCCTATTGCTCCTGAAAGACTCCTTATGGGCTTATGCCTCTCATCTTCATCCTTCTTTCCTGTCTATGACCTCACTACCCTATTTTCCCTTTTCAAATAGACTCCATCCTCCCTCTAGGGTTTCCTAGTGATGACTCATTCCAATGTCCCTTTGGGCATAATAAGCTATAAAAATACTCTGTTTTCACCTAAATATCTCCAAGTAAAATTTCAGTCAAGATCAGGTCAAAGAACACCCCTACTAGGTCATTAGGTTTTTGCATTGTTTAAGGACATCCTTGGATGTTTCAGTCGCTACTTTTCCTTTGCTAGAACCTGGCTCAGATGTAATAGAATGTCAAGACATGGTTATTCAATAAGGGCCTAAAATATTTCCAAGGAATATTATCTTTTCAAATCAGAGTCTGCACATGAGGAAAAAAGACAAACTTTGGCACTTCTGCAAGACTGTTGAAGGTTCTATCCACAGAAGGTATTGATGAGGTAGAATTTCTACTCCTGAATGAAAACAACTTACAACAAGGAAAGGGAAACACTTAGTCTTGTATATTATTAGGTTTTTGAACTTGATGGTCCAATTGAGTGCCAAAACAGTGACCCCTTGCATAAAATGACATGGAGGAAGCACTAAACCCTATTTTCCTCTTCCACTAGGCTAGGGTTTGCTATGGAAAAGAGGCATAGGAGTAGAATATCCATATGGTAGGTCATATCAGAAAGCATGAAGCCATACCAAATCATAAACATCATTCCTCCATCATTTTCCAAGAATTCCTTCCAAGAGCCAAGCCATGTGTCACTCATAGGTCCAGTTTTGCTTCAAACTATGTTTCTGACCAAATAGAGATGAACTTGAAAAATGTGAGAGAGGTTGTTTTCCATCATAGGTCCAAGAAGAAAAATTTCCTTTAGATTTTACACAGGTTTCATGGTATTAGAGAAATGTCAAAAATACAGGTGTCACGGGAGAATTGTTGCACTTCTGGAGTGACCTAGGGAAAATCAAGTTTTCACATAGCTAGAGTGTCCAAATGACTTGCACGATGAGTAAAATGACAACTATACTAGAATATATTTCCATTTCACTATCATGAGATCAATTTTGATTTGAGGAAGGCCTCCAAAATTTTCTTGCACCAGCACTCTGCATTTCTGCACCGTCATTCAGCACATTTTGACCAATTTTGGGAGAATCAATGTTTGACAAGTCAAATAAATTCCAATCGGAAAAATAAAAATGTATATTTGGAAATTAGATAGGATAATATTTCCAACAATCTATCATGGGCCCAATTTGGACACTGGGAAGGCCTCACAATTCCCTCTACAAAAAGGCATTGTGCCCTTGGACAAGAAAGGTTTCTAAGCCCTGAAAACACTCAAACCAACTCAAAATTGCTTCAAGTCATTGCCAAGGTTTATCCAAGAACTAGTAGGGGTAAGTAAAGGTCATCAACCCATTTTTAAGCATTTTTTTCATCATTTAATGGAAATAAATTGAAACCCTAAGAATCTACCCTAAGGCTTAAACTTGGCATCACTGTTTACCATTATTTCATTTGCCTGTAAAGAAAATCAGTGATAGACAGAGGGATTACACTATTTGAAGGTTTTTCATTCACTGAAGTTGTCCCTACACCCATTCCATTCATTCAATTAGTCCCTCCACTTGCAAAGGTTGCCATTCCATTACCCTCATCTCAATTTCACATTTAGCCCTAGGGTTTCTAAAGGATAGAGTTTTCAAAATGTCATAGAGAGAGGACAATGATAGTCGTGGAGAGGCCCAAATATGAATAAGGCATGAGCACAAATGTGGAAAGATCAACAAATTTTTAACCCCTCAACACAAGGGAGATAATGGCATCTCCCCTTATTGTTTTATGTTTCAAACATGTAGGTTGCTATGAATTTTGTGAAAAGGTGCAGCAGGTGCAAAACCACCCTAATATAACTAGACTCTTTATCATTAACTTGCATGAAAAACAAGTTAAGCTTGCAGGGGTCGCCTTTGAGCTATCTACAGATGCTATTGCCAATGCCACTGGGATACCAAGTGTGGGTGAGAAATGGTTCAAGCAGGAAAACCTAGACATGAGCTACTTTGAACCTTACCTAAAGCCTAGGTATAAGGATCACCACAAATCTATCTTTCCTTTTTCACATATGCTTGATAGATATGCACCCATGATGAGGATCATAATGAAATATTTCACATGTGAGGGAATATTATCCTGCCTTTACTCATACCACATCAGGTTGCTTTTTCATTTTACTAGAGTAAGGATGTTGCATGTACCCTATTACCTCTATAGAAGCATTGACAAAATGGCCTATATAGTGCAAAAGAGATATTTTCCTCGGAAAATGAAAAGCCTATTCGATCACTCACTTATTAAAATTTTGGTTATGAACCAACTACAACAGAAAGGCATTTCATGGGAGACCTTCATTTCCAATGAGGTTTTTACTGCTCCACAAGGCCACCATCAGCAAGATGTCCCTTCATATTCTCATCCTCCCCTTCCTCCTTCACCATCACGCCCCACTACTCATGCATCACCATCCACTCACATTCCCTCGCCTCATGATGACTGTTCCACCTCACCGTCCACTCACATTCCCTCGCCTCATGATGACTCTTCCACCTCAACATCCACTCACATTCCTTCACATCATGCTCATCCTACTTCATCACTTGTTCACAATCCCTCACCATCATCTCATGGTACTAGTGCATCAAACAATGAAGAAGGCAATGAGGAAGAGATAAATGAAGAAGAGAACAATGAGGCAACTGGCAGTGAGACAATTTTTAGTGAGGCAAGTGGTAGTGAGGCAGATGATAGTGAGGCAAGTGACAGTGAGACATATGCAACTGAGATGAGTAACATTGAGCCTTTTTATTTGACCTACCAGAGGGAAAATAGGCATGTGTTTGTTTCCCTTAAGAGGCAATGGGCCATGCCTTCTACATCAACCAAACAGCTTCACAAAGGTAAGGAAAAGGTCATGGATGAAGAAGAGGAAGACAAGCATGAAACTGAAAAAGAGTTTCAGCTAATTCACCTTGACAGTGAGAATGAGGATGAAGAGAGGATCATAAACATGTTGCTCAAGAGCAAGGATGCCCATATTAGGGATCTGCAAGCCAATCTTGGTAAGGAAAATAATGTGATCCTTTTCCTTGAGGTTGAAAATAAGCAGCTGGAGACAGAGCAGGCCATCAATGAGATCAGAGCTATCAGAGCTCGAAAAGAGGCTAGAAGAGCCAAGGCTAAGCTAGATGAGACCTTGGGCACTTTTGATGACAACAAAGAGGAGGAGGAACAACTTCCTAGGAGGAGGACAAGGACAATTGGTTTGAATAAAGCCTTAGCCAAAGAAAGAGAGCAAGAGATAGCATTGGTAGAGCAGCTCACTCCAAGTGAGCTGCTTGCCATCGAAATAGATTATGATAGGTGTTGGGGTCCCGTGTTTTGATAGTTTGGCAAATAAAAAGACAAGGAAACATGAGAACCAATATTTAGAGTTATAGGATCTAGTCCTCCTGTTCTCAGAGAGGGATCTCTCAAATGTTTATTTGCAAAGGTTTATCTTGTGTTCTTAGAATATGGATTTTGGACTAGTTATTAAGTGCATATGTTTGTTTGTTTGTTTGGTTGGGTTGATATAGCAGAATATGAAAGATCTAGGAAAGGTAGGTAGAAAGAGGAATTAGTAGCTTCATTGGGCAATGGAGTCAAAAAGAGGTCATGATGAACTTATCAATGGATATGGGATATCAGAGGGAAAATCTAACTTGGCCACAGGATCCTTTGGCTTTTGGAATGAGATTTGGAAAGAGAATTTTAATTCTCAACAAAGGGAATTTGAAAACACAATTGAGCAATAAAGATATTTTTGATAGAGAGGGCTAACCATGAATTCTACAAATCACACCTTTAAGCAAACAATGATTTCAAAAACAACTTTTAAAATGAAATCTAAGATTCGGGGAACACCCTATTTCCTCAAATATTTTATTTCAAATGGCTTAGAAAACATAAAATATTCACTGATAATTGCAGTCATAGAAGAGGGAACACCTTACACATCTATGATTACAACTACAAAGACATTCAATACAACAGTTTAAGAAAGGACAAAGGGCAAGATCAGAACAGACCTCCTTGACTCACTGTAAACAAGAAACTTCAAAGGGAGACTTCAATAACAGTTTTTATGTGGCAGCAGACAAGCAGGGAAAACCATAAATCATGTTGAAACCAACTAGTCAAACTATTAAGGAAATAAACAAGCATGAGGACTAAAGAGAGAGAGATTAAAGACTCTAAAATACTTCAGCAGAAGAAAACATGAAACAGTGAAGGATGAATAAGTCTAAGGTGCTTCCAGGAGTCATTTCTTAGCCTAAGAATTTCAACCCACTGTAGTAAGAAATTATGGAACAAAATGAAAATAGGAGAAAACATTAAAAAGTTCAGAATACTTCACCAACAGCCAATCTCATGGATCCAATGATAGAGCCTTCTCAGTAACAAGCATGCAACAACATCATCAGGGCTTCCAAGACTTCAATTTCTTCTTCAAATTCAACAGAATATGTATTATTTCAGAGAGTTCCAATATTACAACTAGTGATCAACCAACCAACAACTTCTCTTCTTCTACAAAAGTATTTGTAGAAGAAATGAGGAGGTGGACTCTGATAAAATATCTCTAAAGATAATTAATACAGACTTAAATGGCTTCTCAGCCTTTGGGGGCTCAATGGAGAAGCTTATATAGGTGTCCTCTGTATTAAATCATTTATATTAACTATTAGGTTTGCTGGAAAGAATTTGTTGACTTCAAGGCTCCTTGTTATCCTTGTAATAACTTCTGCTGACAGCTTACAATAAGTTCCTTTGGTTGAAATAACTATCCAGCTGTATTGATGCAAAATACCTCCTGGTCTGGTAATAACTTCGACCTTATTTTGATTGCTTTGAGGCTGTAGGTGGCTTCTGTGGTGGCTGGGGGATTTAATTAGCCCCTGATGTGGCATCGCATGCTTTCTGTCTGATGAACCTTTGTGAATTTTCTTTTAACTATGTTTAATTGGGGATTAGGCTTTTGATAAACCATTTTTAGGTGTAATCCCCAAAAATTTGTCTTCAATCTTCTGTTCTGGTGTGTTCTTGTTTTCTACACTGATATTCTTTGACTGTGCTTGATTCACTATGTTTTTCTAGTGTGCAGGGTTGCGCAGGGGTGATATGGCATCAATGCCTCATGAAACACCGATGAAACGTGGATTTGAAACCTGCAAGTGATTTCCTTTGATAAATCAAAAGCAGGAGGATCGTCACCCTCTACCTTTAAATTTTCTTCAGATATAGCGGAAAAAACCTTTAAACCCTGCAAAATACAAACAACTATTATAAAATCCTGCATGTATAGGTTTCCTTCTTCAGAAGGCACGTGGATGGAGCATGGTCATTGGATGGCATCATCCAATGATTGAGATTTATTAGAGGGGGTCAAAGGAAAGGCAGAAGAAGAATTTTAATCGGAGCCGTCGATCGTGTAGAGATCGATGGTCAGGAGCGAAGGTGAATAAATAATGTGAAGGGGTCACATTATTCGAAAAAATAAAATAAAAAAGGAAAAAAGATTTAAAACCTTTGTTTTGGCGAAAAATGGTCGAAAATCATGTTTGGGGTTCGGAACAAACGTGGGTCGTCGGATGAGATCGGCCCACACGATCAATGATGGAGAACATGTGAAAATAAACCTTATAAAATGCACCCGAACATTAAACCTTTAATTAAACCATGCTGACTGGGCGGAGAAACCATGGAGTGTGGGCTGTCGATCTGCAAATCAGATCGACGGCAGAGATTCTTTTAACACCGCGTCGTACCCTGGTTATTGCACGAGCATCTTCGGAGAGCGATCACCGTCCGATGAGAGGCCTCAGATCGGACGGTGGACGTCAATATCGCACCGGGTCCATGTCCGATCTTTACCGCACGATGAGGGTGATATTTGAGAATAGGCCCAAGACACGTGTTGGCCGGTGTATGGAATTGCTGCGAAATAGAAAAAACCGCCCCGCTCTCAAAAGTGGTGCGATGAATTCTGCCCGGTTTTGCAATGGTAAGTGGCTGGCAGGAACCACCGGGGTGATAGACTGCGCGCCGTCGATCTACAGATCAGATCGACGGTGGATAGCGAACGGAACTTTGCACCGGTGGAAACTTTAGGAAATAATAAAAAATCGACAAATTAATATAAACAAAGGTTTATACTTTGGGGGCGGAATATTAATTCGAAGTGGGTAGGCACCAGACTGCGGGGCCGTGGGTTATATGGAAAATCATCTGACCGGGGGTTTATGGAGGAAGGGCTAATCGCGATCGGGCGATGCGATAAGCGCTTGGATGGCCAGCGCCTGGTTCCAGCACCAAGGCGTATAGGGGAAAGGTTAAAGACTTAGCCCAAGGCGGCTTAATTCTATAACAAAAATGTGATTTTTAGAGATTTTCAATGATTTTCAAAGGAGTTTGAGGGTTTCAGTAAGGTTAAAAAGTGAGTTTTTAACCTTGTAAAAATGATTTTCATGAATGGAAGAACATGAATCATGAAAATAGAGGGGTTTTATGGAGAAAAAGGGGAGCAAAAATGAAGGTTATTTTATAGTGGAGGAACGGGAAAAATGATGATTTTGCAGCAGTATTTTCACTTATGGAAACAGTAGAAATTCTGAGTATAAAAGGGAACAGCAGTGAATATTTGGAGAGAGGCATGAGGCCTTCAAGATTCTTTGAGAGCCAACACTTTTTAGCAATAAAAATTGTTGCTTGAAGGCTCTTAAAGTTTTAGCCACCATACCATGTTCATAGGTATTAACATATCCATTGGTATGTGTTTTCTCAAGGCATCAAGAATTTGCATTGTACCTTCTCGTGAGGTCAGACCATGGTCCATTGGCTGTCTTCTCGTTGATGACCACAAAATGATATTAGCATCCATAAAAACAATGGATATTTATCAATACAACTTGTCTACCTACCTAATCCTACATATCTAACATTTTTTCTTCTTAAGAGTGCACTTGGATTGGAAAACTCTTTCTCAACATTTTATTCTTTTGAAAGCAGTAAATATAATCTATTTCTACTTCTTATTTATCCATGGACTCAGATTAAACAGTTGAGTCCATGTGATTCTCTACCTAATCTACTATCTATTAGGATTAAACTATCCAACAGACTTTTATTCTCTAAATTCTACAACAAAATTTAAAAGCATTCAAGTCAGGGTTGAACAGTCTAACTCGATCCTGGTCTATGGCATAAAACAAGCTACACATAGACATTATTTTGCACAAAATTTACAAGAAAAAGAAAGGTTTGAGATTTGAAATTTCAAAGTATTTCCTTCACTTTTTTACAGCTCTGTTTTGACTCTTACTTGAGTTGTCTTTGCTTTGCTAACTGGTTCAGATTTTAAACTGTTGAGAACCAGTTTTTTATATCTTTTGACTTAGAATTTGAAACAAATTTTGAGTCATTCTCTCTTTGAAACTTTTAGGTTCAGATTTTGAGCATGTTTGAACCTTTAATTTCTATCCTGATCTATCTATTGATAAGCCAAGATTAAGCAGTTTGGTAAATTGAATTCACTATCCTATCAGTAGAAAATTTAAAACTAATCAGTCAAGATTAGCCTGTATGACTAATTAGAAGTGTGTTCTTCAGGAGTGGCATTTAAGCTTGCACACTTTTAGAATTTGTTTCTTTTTTTTGGTATGGGGCTATACCTTTCTTATTTTCACAATCTGCCCTCTTTTCTTTCTTTTATTTGTTTTTGTATTTTTTTATTTTTATAACTTTGAATGCAATGTTCAGGCTATGATATTTACAACGAAAAAATGAAATGCTTTAAAACTCAAGACTCTTGGCAGAAGTAATGCTTGAGCATCCTGCCATTGACAAGACCTCCATATAGATCCTCTCCATTCAATTCTTTCAAGAAGAATGCATTGTGACCCCTTTCAGCATGAAAAATATAGGGACCTTTCCACAAATTCTCAAACTTGCCATGTTTTCCCTTCTCTTCTCTCCTTGAATCCCACTTAAGAACAACATTTCCAACCTGGAAATTTTCTGCCTTAGTTCTCTTATCAAATATCTTTTTCATATTTTCTTGGACCAACTGTGTTCTCTCATAAACTTCTTCTCTGGTCTGTTGTAAATGGATGGTTTGATTGATTCTCCTTTGCATATCATTCTCTTCAACCTGCAATTCTTGAAGGAGCTTCATGACTGGCACTCCTAATGAGATGGGAAAGACTGCATCCATGCCATAAACTAGCTGATAGGGGGACATATTTATTTATTTCTTTGTAGTTAACCTATTAGCCCATAAGGCATGATCCAGTTTACTATGCCATGATCTCTGATTTTGTTCCAACAGTTTTTTAATGATATTGATGAGGCTCTTGTTGGAAGATTCAACTAATCCATTTCCTTGGGGATAGTAAGAGTGGAATGGCCCAAGGTTATGTGGTATTTGTAACAGAAGTCAACCATATTTTTATATTTAAAAGCAGCAGCATTTTCTGTTATGATTTTTCTGGGACAACCAAATCTGGATAGGATATTTGTTTTAAGAAACTTGATAATGACATAGTCATTAGCATTTCTGGAGGGTATAGCTTCTATCCACTTGGTAAAGAATTCAGTGGCCATGAGGATCCACTTATGTTGAGCTGAGGAGGATGGGTGGATTTCCCCAATGAAGTCCAGCCCCCATTGTTGAAAAGGTGCCTCAACTCTGATAGGATGTAAGGGTAAGGGAAGAATTTTTCTTTTGCCATCAAATATTTGACACTTATGGCAATACATGACCAACTTCTGAGTGTCTGGGAAAAGGGTAGGCCAATAGTAACCTGATCTAAGAATTTTGTTTGTTGTGGCCTTCTAGTAGAGGTGTCCTCCACATTCTCTGTCATGTAATTCATGCATGATTTTCCCTGCATCATCTTCAAGTAAACATTTAAGCAAAATTCCAACCGCATTTTTCCAATGTAATACCACATATAAGATGCAAAAACTCACAGCTTTTTGTTTCAAAAATCTAGCTTTAGTTTTAGACAAAGAAGGAGGAGCATTTAAATATAAAATCACATAAATAATGTCAACATACCAAGGAGAATTTATAAATGTTTCTTCAATAAAAGGAGCAGTAGATTCTTCTATTTCTTCCAACACATCTACCATATTCATGTCTAGTCCTTGGAAGTTAGACTCAGCCATAATTTTTGCTAATCCTTACCCTTTAACTAGTTTGGTGGGGCTGATCTCTAAGTCATACTAAAGAATAGTTGCAATCCATTTTTCCCTTTTACCATCAGGGTCTTGACTTAGAATGTCCTTGACAATAGTATGTGGAACAAAAGCAATTATGTGAGAGTGTAAAATATAGACCCTAAAGTCCTTTAATGCTTTCACTAATGTTAAGGCTTGCTTCTCCATGATGTTATATTTGAGAGGAGCATCTCTTAAGGCCATACTAAAGAAAGATATTGGTTTTTCTTGCCCCAATTCATTCTTTTGAAGTAATACTGTAGCTATTGTATGCTCAAATGTGAAAGAAAATATATAAAAGTCTTTGGTGAAAACTAGACTAATCAGGACTGGTGTTTGAGTAAGAGCTTGTTTGACCAGTTCGAATGATTGTTTAGCTGGTAAAGTCCATTTTACACCGACATATTTCTTAAGCATTTTTGTAATGTTTTTTAATAACTCAGCAAGATTAGGGATAAACCTCCTCATAAAATTAATATTTCCGATGAAATATTGCAACTCTTTGAGGCTTCTTGGATGACTGATCTGTAATATGCCATCTATCCTTGTAGGGTCTATTTTGATTCCCTCACTTGAAATTATATGTCTAATAATTTTACCTTCTTGGAGACCAAAGAGTGTCTTCTTGGGATTCAATGACAAGCCAAATTTCCTACACTTCTCAAAAACATTTCTTAGGTGAATCAAATGTTCTTCATCAATTTTTGAGAAAATGGTTATGTTATCAAGGTAAATGATTATGAAATAGCCAATGTCTTCAGAAAATGCTATTTCCATGGCCCTTTGGAAGGTGGCCCCTGCATTCATTAATCCGAAAGGCATTTTGACATACATAAAGGTGCCCCAAGGTGTAGTAAAAGTAGTTTTGATTTGATCACTACGGAGCACTAACACCTGGTTGTAACCCGAGAACTCATCTAAGAGGGATATCCTTCTTGAACCATCTACCCTTTGAAGTATATGGTCCATCTTGGGTAAGGGGTAGTTTTCTTTTAAAGAGGCTCTGTTTAAATTTCTGAAGTCAATACAGAGCCTGATTTCCCCTGTTTTATTTCTAACAGAAACTAAGTTTGATACCCACTCTGAAAATCTAATGGGTACTATGATCCAAGCATCATGCATCTTTTCAATATCTTCCTTAACTAAAGGTAGTAAGAGAGGATTTATTCTTCTTAGTTTTTGTTTAAATTCTTTTGATTTTCCTTCAAAGGGATTTTATGCTGGATGATGCTGGTATCATATGATTTTAGGTCTTTGTATCCCCAAGCAAAAACATCTTTAAACTCTTTGAACAGCTCTACGTATTGCAATTTTATGTGAGCTAGGAGGGTTCTGGATATTTTAATCATCTTGGGCTCTACTAGACTGCCTATGTTGTGCTCTTATACATTCGTTTTCACAGGCTCCATTCTCGGTTCCTTGGCTACATCGTTAAAATCAAAAAGGTGTTCTAAAGGTGTGAGACCTCTTGGAATTTTATCATTTTTTCATTGTAAAACTTCCAAGTCTTATTGGTCTGTGTTGTCAATTATCTCTGCTTCAAAAGTATTCTCATAATGATTTATATCAGCAGTATATGTCATTTCAACTTCTGGGATTTGTTCAATATACAAACAGTTTTATTTATGGCTGGTTTCTGATATTGGTATGCAGAAATCATTTTCTGATTTTAAGAAATCATCTATGTGTTTGTCAGAGTCAAACACTTGCCAGTGATCTTCATTATCAGGCACAACAGGCCTGTGTTTTACCTTTACACTGAGTTTTTCATTTATCTCAGGTATTTGGCAGTTGCTGGCATTGAAGGCAAGTTCATTTGCTAGATGATTTAGTGCTCTAGGGATGAAAATGAGTTCATATTTTTCAAATGTTTTTAATAAATCAAAGGCAGCGTTTCGATATTCCCTAAGCCTTGGATTTCTAGCTGAGTATTCTCCTTTGATTTTTTTATGATAAGTTCAGAATCCCCTAAGATGGATATCTTTTGGGCTTCTAACTGTTTAAGCAATTGTAAGCCTAGGAGAAGAGCTTCATACTCAACAATATTGTTAGTGCACGGGAAATCTAATTTATATGAAAAACTTTGATTCGTATTTCGAATCCAGACACCTACCCCTGCACTTGTTTTATTACAGTATCCATCAAAGTTTATTGTCCAAAAGTATATTTGACTCATTTTCATTTTCTTGTTGTTGTTGATTGTCAATGTTTTGAATTTGATTGAAGGGAAGATTTGATTGTTCTGGTGAATTGATTGGGTACATGTTTTCCTTATCTTGTTGGGTGATTTCATCTTCATTTTATAAGATAAAGGAATCTAAACTTGATTGAATAGAATAGATTGGAGAGTTGTTTGGTATGTCTATGTTGCTCACCATGTACTTCATGTGATATTCCCTGTATAGTCTTCTGTTTTGGTTTAAAACAGGGATGGTGGCATAAGACATGTCCATTTGAAGGCTTCCTTGAAGTTTGGCTCCCCATGATCTTGATAAGAGCATGCCATACTTAGGGGGAATATCAGCTACAACTATGTCCATGACTAAACTCTTAGTAGGGATTTGGGATAAGTTAACACACAAATATTTGATTAAACCCAAACATTTGACTTTGCTTAAGTCAAAGGAATACAAATCTTTGTATGGTTTAGTACCTTGGGCATTAGATTGTGTGAAGCTCTAGAATCTAACATGGCATTATGTAAGATTTTCTCGTGTATATTCAAACTAACATAGAAGGGAGGGATAGCCCCTTCTTGGTATTTTCCTTCAACTTCTGGACCAAACAACAACTCAAGCTTGTCATCAGTCAAGTTCAAGGTGTCATTATCACCTCCTAAGTTCAAAGCTTTCAAAACTTGGTTTTTGTACACTTCTTGGGTTACTAGTTCAGCTAGGGGAATGGTAATTTTTATCTTAGTAATCTCTCCCTCAGGGCTGAAAGGGACAATTGACTTGTTCATATTTACACCTGTTTTTTCAATTTAATTCCTTTTAGCAATTTTGATTTGTTGAACCTTGTTTGGACTGGTAATTGGGACAGTTTTATTAGGACCACTAGCTGAAGTGCTAGGGGTACTCTATTCAAAATTTGGCTGAATATTTTTGTCTTTGTTTAAGTCTGGTTTCCTAGCCAAAATGTTGGTTTTCTCTGCTGTCTTTTTGGGCTGACTTTCTGCATTTTTCTTGACAGCAGTATTAGTGTTCTTATCCTTTGAATTTTCTATGTTCCCCTTGCTCCTAAGATCATATTTTTTGTGCACCTCCATGATTGCATTTTCAAAACCCAATATATAGCCATCAGAATCTTCATAGGTGTTTGTATTTTGATCATAAGAGAAAAAATCTTGTTCTTCCTCAGTGAGGAAAACATCATCTCCACTGTCTGATCCAATCAAGTTTACATGAGATTCTTCCAACCTTTGCAATTCCCTATCTTCCTCATATTGATCTACATAGTTCTGTTGGAAGGGAGGTCTAATCTGTTGGTCGCTTTCCTTTTTCTTATCTTGATTGTTTTCTCTTCTATAATTCTAATTTCTATTTCTATTTTGGTTATTTTGAGGTTCTCTTGGTGGCACTCTCTCATTCAAATTGATCTTTTCAAGCATCCTCTCCATCACCTTCACTAGGTTGTCAATTTTTGTGTCAGAAGCTGAGGTTGAGGGTAGTAGGTCATCATTATAAGTTACCCTCTTCTCTAATCTCAACCTATTTCTTTTCTCAATTATGTTTTCTTCTACACTCATAGCTCCTTTTTGTATGTCTTCTAAGGTTAAGTAATCTCTCCCCATTAACTGATAAGTCATTTCAGCATCAATGCCTTTGGGATACCTTACCAAGGCCATGCCTTGAGGAGGTTTCATGTGAGGTGGGAGAGCATTGTAAATGCTATTGAACCTAGTGGAGTAATCATGAACACTCTCCCCTTGATTTCTCTTGAGGCTGCTATACTCTGCTAGTATTTGGAGAGGGTTCTTTTTGAGTTCCCATTTGTTGATAAATGTTTGATGCAAGGCAGGGAGATCATTTATGTTGTTAGGAGGTAAGTTTTTAAACCATTCTTTACATCTCCTCCTAAAATTTGGGCGAATATCCTCATCTTCATAGTTTATTCTTCTATCTCCATGTAATCAAATGTATCTTCCATCCTATCTACATGATGTTGAGCTGTTGTAGACTCTTTTCCAGTGAAGTGAGAGATTTTGGATTGGTAATCATTTGGTAAGGGAAGTAGAGGTTGTAGTAACACTAATGGGGCATACCATGTTGCCATGGCTGGAAATAAGGGGGGATTTACAAGAGTAAAAGTGGGTTGAACAGGAGTGTTTTGCATAGTGGTAGTATAAATTAGAGTGGAAGAAACACTTGGGCCAGCAAACTAATTTTGAGTAGATTTGTTATGGAAAAGGATAAAGTGATGAAGAAGCTGGGAATCAGGAGGAGTGGAAGGTGAAGCTTCTCTACTAAAGCTCTATTACAAATCTGCAATGTCAAGATCAGTTTGGTTTAAATCACCTTGAGATCTAGTTCTAAAGATGTTCTGTGTATGATGTAAATCAAAGTGTGAATCCTCTAAGACAACTAGGTTTTCAAGGACGGAATTTGTTCTTAAGAGGTCCTATTAGCAACTGATTTTCCAGAGTTAGAAGTCTGCCACAGAATTATCTCAGGATTTTCAACGATTAAAGGAGGATTTGGGTCTGGATGGGATCTAGTGTTGATCCTATGTGAAGCCAGACTATTTTTCAAAAATGAGAGAGGTTGAGGTTTAAGGGACTGTTTTTTGGAATTTTACCTCTCACGATGTCTTATCTAGTATGGGACTAGGCTTCTAAACTTCTTCCAGGCTGGTTAACACAGTCCTAAAGAGATCTGGGAACCTAGATGAGTAATAGGCCGACTGGGGTTAGTGGAGTCGCTAGGTGGAAACTTTTTAGCTTTTATGAAGGTAAGATTTTGGATGGTTCCACCACCATGTTTATTTGTGAAGCCAAACTGAAATATTTTTGGGTTTTTCTGAGTTATTTTAGTATTATAGGTCAAGAGAGTGTTCTAAGTCTGATCTTACACTTAGCTAAGGTGTTTAAACATACAGAGTTCACTCTTATGTCTTGGTAACTGATTTCCTTCAAGGTTTGATAAGGTTTTATGAGAATCCTAAGGGTTACTTAGTTTGTCACTCATTCAAAAAGTCCTATCATGATTACCATTACGCTTGGTAGTTCTTGAAGAAGGCTACTTATGTTATACCAGACAATGAGTGTTTTGTTTTAAAGATTTTACTCAAGGTCCCACCGTGATCGCCATTATGTTGGGGTCCCGTGTTTTGATAGTTTAGCAAATCAAAATACAAGGCAACATGAGAACCAATCTTTAGAGTTACAGGATCTAGTCCTCCTATTCTCAGAGAGGGATCTCTCAAATTTTTATTTGAAAAGGTTTATCTTGTGAGCTTAGAATATGGATTTTAGACTAGTTATTAAGTGCATATGTTTGTTTTTTTTTTTGGTTGGGTTGATATAGCAGAATATGAAAGATCTAGGAAAGGTAGGTAGAAAGAGGAAGTAGTAGCTTCATTGGGAAATGGAGTCAAAAAGAGGTCATGACGAACTTATCAATGGATATGGGATATCAGAGGGCAAATATAACTTGGCCACAGGATCCTTTGGTTTTTGGAATGAGATGGACATCAATGATTTGGAAAGAGAAGTTTAATTATCAACAAAGGGAATTTGAAAACACAATTTGAACAATAAAGAGCTTTTTGATAGACAGTTCTAACCATGAATTCTACAAATCACACCTTTAAGCAAACAATGATTTCAAAAAAAAAAATTTAAAATGAAATCTAAGATTCGGGGAACACCCTATTTCTTCAAAGATTTTATTTCAAATGGCTTATAAAACATAAAATATTCACTAATAATTGCAGTCATAGAAGAGGGAACACCTAATACATCTATGATTACAACTACAAAGACCTTCAAGACAACTTTTTAAGCAAGGACAAAGGACAAGATCAGAACAGACCTCCTTGACTCACTGTAAACAAGAAACTTCAAAGGGAGACTTCAATAACAATTTTTAAGTGGCAGCAGACAAGCAGGGAAAACCATAAATCATGCTGAAACCAACTAGTTGAACTATTAAGGAAATAAACAAGAATGAATACTAAAGAGAGAGATTAAAGACTCTAAAATACTTCAGCAGAAGAAAACATGAAATAGTGAAGGATGAATAGGTCTAACGTGCTTTCAGGAGCCATTTCTTAGCCTAAAACTTTCAACCTACTGTAGTAAGAAATTATGGAACAGAATGAAAATAGAAGAAAACATTAAACAGTTCAGAATAATTCACCAACAACCAAGCTCATGGATCCAATGATAGAGCCTTCTCGGTAACAAGCATACAACAACATCATCAGGGCTTCCAAGACTTTAATTTCTTCTTCAACTTCAACAGACTATGTATTATTTCAGAGAGTTCCAATATTACAACTAGTGATCAACCAACAAACAACTTCTCTTCTTCTACAGAAGTATTTGTAGAAGAAATGAGGAGGTGGACTCTAGTAAAAGGTCTCTAAAGATAATTAATACAGACTTAAATGGCTTCTCGGCCTTTGGGGTTTCAATGAAGAAGCTTATATAGGTGTCCTCTATATTAAATCATTTATATTAACTATTAGGTTTGCTGGAAAGAATTTGTTGACTTCAAGGCTCCTCATTATCCTTGTAATAACTTCTGCTGACAGCTTACAATAAGCTCATTTGGTTGAAATAACTATCCAGCTGTATTGATGCAAAATACCTCCTAGTCTGGTAATAACTTTGACCTTCTTTTGATTGCTTTGAGGCTGTAGGTGGCTTCTGTGGTGGCTGGGGGATTTAATTAGCCCCTAATGTGGCATCGTATGCTTTCTTTTTGATGAACCTTTGTGATTTTTCTTTTAACTGTGTTTAATTGTGGATTAGGCTTTTGATAAACCATTTTTAAGTGTAATCCCCAAAAATATGTCTTCAATTTTTTGTTCTGGTGTGTTCTTGTTTTCTACACTGATATTCTTTGACTGTTCTTGATTCACTATGTTTTGCTGGTGTGTAGGGATGCGCAGGGGTGATATGGCATCAATGCCTCATGAAACACCGATGAAACATGGATTTGAAACCTGCAAGTGCCTTTGATAAATCAAAAGCAGGAGGATCGTCACCCTCTGCCTTTAAATTTTCTTCAGATATAGCGGAAAAAACCTTTAAACCATGCAAAATACAAACAACTATTATAAAATCTTGCATGTATAGGTTTACTACTTCAGAAGGCACATGGAGGGAGCATGGTCGTTGGATGGAATCACCCAACGGTTGATATTTATTAAAGGGGGTCAAAGGAAAGGTAGAAGAAGAATTTGAATTGGAGCCGTCGATCGCGCAGAGATCGACGGTCAGGATCGGAGGTGAATAAATAATGTGAAGGGGGTCACATTATTCAAAAAAATAAAATAAAAACGCAAAAAATGTTTAAAACCTTTGTTTTGGCGAAAAATGGTCGAAAATCATGTTCGAGGTTCAGGACAAATGTGGGCCGTCAGATGAGATCGGCCCATGCGATCAACGGCGGAGAAAAAGTGCCAATAAACCTTATAAAATGCGCTCGGACATCAAACCTTTAATTAAACCATGCTAAATAAAGTTCCCGAGTCCGGATTTGCTGACTAGGCGGAGAAACCATGGAGACTCGCCACAATTAAAATGTGCCGCGTGGATGCTAAAGCAGCGAAGGGATCATCGGCTGCCACTGTAGATGAGGGGACTGAGGTGATGGAGTGTGGGCCGTCGATCTGCAAATCATATCGACGACGGAGATTCTTTTAACACCGCGTCGTACCCTGGTTATTGCACGAGCATCTTCGGAGAGCGATCACCGTCCGATGAGAGGCCTCAAATCAGACGGTGGACGTCAATATCGTGTCGGGTCCATGTCTGATCTTTACCGCGCGATGAGGGAAGTATTTTATAATGGGCCCAAGACACGTGTTAGCCGGTGTATGGAATCGTTGCGAAATAGGAAAAACCACCCCACTCTCAAAACCAGTGTGATGAATTCCAGCCGGTTTTGCAATGGTAAGTGGTTGGCGGGGACCACCGGGGTGATAGACTGTGCGTCGTCGATCTGCAGATCAGATCGACGGTGGAGAGCGAACGGAACTTTTCACTGGCGGAAACTTTAGGAAATAATAAAAAACTGACAAATTAATATAAACAAAGGTTTATACTTTGGGGGCGGAATATTAATTCGAAGTGGGTAGGCGCCCGACTGCTGGGCCGTGGGTTATATGGAAAATCATATGATCAGGGGTTTATGGAGGAAGGGCTAATCGTTTTTGGGCGATGCGATAAGCGCTTGGATGGCTAGTGCCTGGTTCCAGCACCAAGGCGTATAGGGAAAAGGTTAAAGACTTAGCCCAAGGGGGCTTAAGTCTATTAAAAAAAATGTGATTTTTAGAGATTTTCAAAGGAGTTTGAGGGTTTCGGTAAGGTTAAAAAGTGAGTTTTTAACATGTAAAAATGATTTTCATGAATGGAAGAATAGGAATCATGAAAATAGAGGAGTTTTATGGAGAAAAAGGGGAGCAAAAATGAAGGTTAGTTTTGAGTGGAGGAAGGGGAAAAATGATGATTTTGCAGCAGTATTTTCACTTATGGAAATAGCATAAATTCTGAGTATAAAAGGGAACAACAGTGAAGATTTGGAGAGAGGCATGAGGCCTTCAAGAGTCTTCGAGAGCCAACACTTTTTAGCAATAAAATTTGTTCCTTGAAGGCTCTTAAAGTTTTAGCCACCTTTTGCTACAACAAATTTTATAGGTGGCTAAAAATAGGGAATCTTGGCTAGAGAGGGAAAATGTGCACTTAGAGGATCAGCTGGAGAAGACCAAGAGAGACCTTGACATGCAAAAGAAGATGTTAAGGCATTGTACCTTAAGAAACAAGATTGCAAGGGCAAAGCTCAAAAGAGCCCTTGCAAATATTCAAGCCCTAAAAGAGGCAAAGGACAAAGAAAAGCTTGAAATTCTTGTTTATGCATCCCTACAAGCATGCCAAACATGATCAGCAAGACAAATCCCAATTATGGCATCTTTTTGAGTTTTTGAAATTTTGATTGTTTTGTTTGCAGAAAAAAGGGCCAAGCGCGCAGCACCACTGGCGTTGTACTCTTTTTGGGACACCCAATGGATGAATGTCTTACATTTTCATGTTAATTATGCCAAGGACATCACTCACAAAAAAACTCATCTCATTTGGAGCAAAACTGGTCCTCCAAAAGTGCCAAAAACCACCTAAAAATCACCTTTCTGCCCTATTTTCAGCACTGGCGTTGCGCCCTGATCATTCTTTGGAGAATTGGTTTTTGACTAGGAAAATGGGCAGAAAAAATGGAAACTAAAGGCATATTTTGAAACTAGACAGGACAGGCTTTCCATTGAGCTATTATGGAGTTCATTTGGACATCAGGAAGGCCTCCACATCTCAGCTACAAAAGAGGTAATTTTTCCAGATTTGGCATTGTACCCTTGGCCTGGCGCTGCACCCTTGCACCTTGGCACTACTCCCTTGAATAAAAGTCAAAAAAACACACAAGGAGTTAACTAAAAAGATATTTTGATGGCTAAATAGAGAAATATCTCTAAAATTAGTTGGGAAGTTATGTTAGGAGTTATTTTTGTCATGAATGAGGTTGGGATATTTATGCCTTGGGCCTTGCATGGTCTCATAGTACAAAATGACTTAAATGTGTGATTATTGACATTTTTAAACCCTAGCTAGGGTTTTTCTCCTCCTTTGCAAGTTAAATACTTCATGAGGGCCTTATTGTAGATGTTGGTTGATTTTTGAGTTCAGCATAGACTCTGAGTTTTAATGATGTTTGGCTTTGGAGCCTTTTAAATCTCTTGGACTGAATATCAATGGAACTAGCACATTCCTAGGATTCATGAACTCTATTAGATGGTGATTTTATTCCATTCTTGTCAATGTTTTCCTTTTTTTACATTATTTTCATTGTTTCTCTGATAATAGGACAGAAATTTTAGAGTTGGATATGCTATCTTGGCACCCTACTTCTGTCTGCATCCTTTAATATCTATGTTTTCTTCTTTGAAGTTTGATTAAAGAATTATTAAATTCTATTTATTTTCACTGAAATGTTATCTTAAAATTTCTCTTTGTTTGAAGGTAATGATTAGAGAATTCTTAACTGCTCTCTAAGATTACTTGCTTGTTGTTTTGAGGTATGTTTAGTAAATTCTAGCTGAAGAATCCTTTAATGCTTTTCAGTTTTACCAAGCTATTGTCTTGAAGGATTTTCTTGTTCTAGTATGTTGAAGGATCCTTAATTTCACTTTAAACCTACTACATTCACAACTTCATGTTCATTTCACACTCACTAAACCTATTTAGATCCGTTTGGCTTTGTTAATTTGCCCTATGAAACACCCTTGATCTATTATTGTACTTTTCAAGACCTTTTGCAGACTCCATAGCCCAATGGTTTAAACCTCTATTACTCTATCCATTCTACTTGAAAACATACCCAACCAAACAAAACAAACAAGCAAACCCTATCATTATAACTAACTTAAAATCAAAACCCTAAAATCAATCAAGTTACATCTTTTACACAAATATAGAGAGAGCCCTCTCTAAGTCTAGGAAGGTTAGGTCCTAGGGCTCCAAAGTTGGTTTGATATTACTCTTGTTCAATTTGGTCTTGCCAATCCGAAAAAATACAGGGATGAGTCACAATTTTGTGTTGGTGGCCTATTGGACATGGTAACCCTCGAAGAAATAATTCAGAGAAATACTTCGCAGATCAAGGAGCAGAGTGCGCAACGCGAAGTACATTTTAAGTGTTAGGAGATTTGGGGTGGGTCAAAGCACCTTATTTTGTAAACGAATGGGAATATTTTGTGAACGTTGAACTCTGCCCATGGTTTTTAGACCATGGTATTGTAATGTAAAATACTATATAAGGATTCTAGGCTAGATCTCAAGGATAGACTAAAAAGTAGAATTTATGAGATGCACTTGGATGTAATGTTGTTTTGAGTCTGAGTCTATGGTTTTGGGTTAGAGGAAAGGTTCCTGTAGTTGAGTGTGTGGAGACCTTAGGAAGTCTCCAACTTAGTGCGCAGACCCCTGCAGCTAAGTGTGTAGGGTGGGATTGATTGTATGAGAAAGATATGGCCATTGATGTATTACTTTTGAAGATAGATCAATGTTTTGAGTTGATGTGTTTGCTTTAATAGTATTTTATGTTATCTATGCTAAGTAAGATTTTTTTATCTATAATTTCATAGTGAAGTTATGTTTATGGTTTTTTACATTATTTTATGCTTGAATAAGTAAGATCACACATGTTGAGTCAAATTATACACTTATAATTTATGAATCATAAATTGTCAACCACAGGTAGGTAAGCTTGTGAGATACTATTAAAAACATATGAAGGTTGATTACTTGGAGTGTTCATAAATTAATTATTCATACACACACAAACTAATGCATCTTTCCTGCATAAATACTCTAGTAGAAAAGGCTATGGAGTGGAATATAACATCCCTCTATAGCTCTCGGTATTGCTGATATTGGCCATGAAAAGATAAAATATCAAATTACAACAATCAAGAAACCAACTTAGACAATTATAAATCCAAGCTTTGATCAAATGAAATTAACACATTAATATCAAAAAATTAATCATTTAATCAATTAACAACCTGCTGATGAAACTTAAGAAATAATGCATTAGCTGTGTAAAATAATTATTGTTGCATAAAAAGAATTAAACACACACACACTGTGCTACAGGAGTTGTGAGTGAAGGGGTCCCTCCCTCACTCACAACCCCTTTAAAAATTGAAGAGGTTGCTCATAAAAATAGATATAACATAATGTTTGTATTAATATGAAAATATACAGCCAAGTACAATCTGATATATTTCTTATTAGTCGAAATCCCAACCCAACAACCCTTTACAATATGAAATACATCTCGTTTTATACAATCTCTAAAGCCATATTTGGCTCGAATGACTAATCTAAGCTATCAGCCAACAATACAGGTATAGGCTATCGAATTTAGCTTATGTTGATTCTAATCCATGACTAAAAGCATGGAATAGATGATTTCTGTTACATAGCGGAAGCTACAGGAAATCTGGTTACGAGGAAAAATCTGTAAGTTTGGGTTGTTCCAAAAAGAGGTTAGAACCAGCCAATGGAATATCCTTCATGTGCAACCAATTCCCCACAAAACCCATGTCTTCACTGGATCTGGTAATAAGTAGAATATAGTCAACCGTTGATGTCACTGTAGGAAATCAGCGGTTGCAGGAAATCTAGAACAGTTGCGGGAAATCTAGATTTGCTGCAGGAAATCTGGAACGAGTGCAGGAAATCTAGAATAGTTGCAGGAAATGTGGCTGCACGAGCTGTCTTCAATATTTTGCGGAGCTACTTCGAATCAAAGCAAGTCTACACATAAGTTCTAGATCAGTGGGAGTAGTAATTTAGTGAAGTTATAGCTAGATCAAAGAATACGTTAAGCCTAAGCCAAAATGACACTTATTATGTTAATTTGACATACCTTACACTGATAGTACCCTTTTAGCCAAAAATAGACAATATAACCAAACTAAGCATAATTAATGGTGAAAGGAGTTCAAAAATAGGAGAGGTAAGGCTTCGGAAGGGTGTGAAAAATGGGCAAAATGGATACTTAACATTTCCCCCACACCAAAACTCTTGCATGTCCCTATGCAAGCAAAATTGTAGCATCCTTTAAAATAGAGAATCAGTTGTTCACCTGGGCAGTGGCTACTGCGGCTAGATGATCCAATTGGGCCCGAATAGACTTCACCTGAATTTGACCCCTATACATTTCATTCTTCTTCTTCAGGTGGTCTATTTGAGCTTGCTTCTTTTTCATAATACGAGCCGCTTTCTCATGCCACTCCTCATGTTCTTTCTTCATCTTGAGGTTTTTCTCCTTCAGGGCTGCGTTTTCCTTCCTTAAAGCCTACTCTGAAATGGTGAGCTCTTTAATGGTCTCTTTCAGCTCCTATCGATATCGCTTCCTGTGGGGAGTATCTTCTCCCTCATGATGCCCCTGGGAAGATTGGGGCACACTAAGGTCCCCTTTCCCTTGCTGCTCTTTCATAGTTTTGTTTCTACTTTCCTACAACGAAGGACTCTAGAAGGAAATAGTGTCCTCATCAATGAATGTGGCTGGTTCCACCTTCTCCTTTCCCTTGGACAGACCATGGGAATTCCCTTTTTTTTATTAGACTTTTTTGGTGGTGTTCCCCATTTTATGGTATCCTTAATAGATAGCTCAGCAGCCTGGCTCCTCGTAACTCTTTTAGCTGGGGTAGTAGGTCCCTTCTACTGGGAACCTTTTACAATGATTTCCCCAGTCACCGTTACCTCTTCGTCCCCATCATCTTCTTCTACTTGTGGTCTATGAGTCTATGGCTTATTCTAAGGCTTCTCTGCTAACTATTCCTCCTCGAGAACTGGGGAGCCAGAGTCTCCATCTTCCACAAAATGGTTCTTGGCCATAAATTCCTCCCATGTCTTTTTCTTTTTCTACAGGACCTCCATCAGGATGATTTTCACCAACCCATGGTGATAGAGGTTTTCCTCTATATGTGCGACCCTTTCTTTCATGTCCAAGGACATTTTTGCAAAAGACATATTCAAATAATATTGAAAATTTAGGGGTTGATCTCAAAACTGATCGAGAAGCCAAATGTGAAATAGAAATGCGATTCCATACCAACCCTCACAAATTATATACTCCTGCATGAAGAACAGTAGGTGATTGTACTTAATCCTCAAAAACTCTTGTGGAATCCCCTTGCCCCAATCAGGGTTTGAATGATTCTTCTGAAAGAAAGAAGCACGCATTCCCTTGTTGAAGCGTTGGTTCTTAAACCATCGTTCCTCATCTTGTGAAATTCCACATGCCCTCACCACCAATTCCTCTGTTAGCCAAAATTGAACACTTCTGACCTTTTCTTTATCACTGTTTAGGTTCAAGGTGAATGATTTCATCACTTCAAAGTTATGGCCATCAAAATTCTGAAAGAAGGGCAGTCATCCCGCTTTTTCTATCCTCGCCTTGCTGCGAGGTCGCCTTCCAGCAGCGCGAGGCTATCTAGCTCAAATCGGATAGGGGGTCTTGGTCTATACATGGTGAAGGAGGAATGGACAGAGCGGATGAGGAAGGAATGGATAAAGCGAATGCGGATCACAAGAATGCATACGGGAGAGAATAATGCAACCAGTTTATGGAATGCAAACTGAGACCTTTGCAATAGATTTCTTGACAAAGAGAGGGGGTTAAATGGGAAAGATCGCAAAGCACGATGTTTTCAAATGGCACATCGTGATCATCATTATCATCATGATCCGACCTGCAGGATGGGCATCGGAAGTACAACCACCGTGACGTCATAAACATGATGACAGGTCATGGGATTTATGTTGCAACAGCTTACAACCGCACTTTTCCACAAGGGTTACCGTAGCCTAAGTCATGAAAATTATTAAAATTAAAGTGTCATTATACCTTACCTCAAGCATCTTATAACCGGTTGTACCTTACTGAGCTTACCTCCAATGGTCCAGTCCTTAATGACATTTCTTGTCCTTGCAATGAAGACTTACTAACATTACATCAGACATTTGATCACATAATTAATGACTTCGATATATAATGACTGTAGTACTATATTAAATAATTTAAACTATTTTCTATCTATACTTTTTGTCTTTCAGGAACCCAAGGCGTTTCTATAGGAAATGGAAGTATGCCTGTCAAATGTTTTGTAAAAATTAAAATGTATCTGTTGAACATTCTGGAGGAATTGAAACTGTGTTTTTCAAACCTTCTGTAGGAATTGAAACCATGTCCATTGAACCTTCTGTAGTAATTGAGACTGTGTCTGCAGGAATTGGGACTGTGTCTACAAGAATTGAAATAATTGTTGATCCTTCTACATGAATTGAAAATGATCTTCCCCACCGTCTATGTATATTCCATTGCACATGAATGAATGTGTTGATGTTGAGTGTGAAATGATCTCATTAGATTACCAGCCATTGAGGTAAACTATTAACTAATTCGAAGCCCATCACCATTAATGAGAGTGAGGACCAAGGTACCATGATGCATCCTATCATGTGTGAATTTATGAGTTATTGTCGAACCCCCTGTAGGATCTAGTATTAAAGGAGACATAATGTTTCTCCATTACTGCTGGCGAGATAGCCTATCATTAGGGCATATAGGCTTCAAGAAATCACAAGGCTCTAATCCTACACCCAGACAAGTTGCTGATGTCGATGGGACAAGATTGTTGGAAGGGGAGGGCTTAAGAAATCCCACATCATTCCAACACGAGCAATCCATATATTAACTAAAAGAAACAAATTCTATTGAGAGGATCCAAAAGGATCTACTAACCTGTGTTTTTAACGAGCTCAGTGGAAATCCTTACTCGCCAGATTTCAATTTTAAAGAGTCTGAAATACTGAAAAAGAAGACTCCAAGGGGCTCCTTTTCCGTAATGAGTCCATTGGTCTCAGAAAAAGGAATAAACCTATACCCAATATACATTCCTATCATGTTTTACTGAGCACATGGTGGAAAAAAATAAGCTCATTGTATCAGCAGGAAAATCAAGAAGAGATAGTGGAAGAAATGATCCCTTCCCTTACCATCTCTAGCTCTTCCTTCTTCACAATTTCTTCCACAAATTCCTCCTTTGATTTGTTGGGTGTGGAGCCTGATTATCTTGTTTACTTTGTATCACAGCATTGGACCCTATACCTTAAAAGGGGCGGAAACGCCGCCCTTAATTAATCGTTGACGTGGGGGGTCTGGGGGGGCGGCAGCGCTTTCCGAAGCCCCCCCTTGGCTGGGGGTTTCAGGGACAGTGCCCCCGAAGCTAAAAACAGATGTAAAATTTCCTTGTAAAAGTATAGTAATTTCTAGTCAATCTGGGCCATTCATAGGTGGATGATTTGATGGTAGAAGTTATGTTTAGTTTAAGGTTTTTTTCCCTAGAAGGCAACCCCCTTGTATATATGAGGGTATTTTATTGCGGCTATGCATTATATGTGTATTATCTGAGCGAGAAATAGATAGGGAGACTGTGAGAGAGAACAGAGGATATTGCAGCAGATTTTCTGTAGGTTTTGTCTCTTCATTTTGCTGGATAATAGAAAGGAAGGACTGGCTATTCGAGGTGGACGTAGCCCAAACTAGGTGAACCACGTATATCTATGTCTCTCTGGTTTTATGTTTTTTGTGTGCTTGTATTTTCTACATATTTTATGTGTTGCATTGCTCCATAATATATAATTTTCTAACAAATGGTATCAGAGCCGAAGGTATATTTGGCTGATAAACTCACAGGAAAGAAGGGTTCCTGGTTCGAGTGGGAGCAATGGCAGAAGATGCTAAGTTTAGGGTCGAGAAATTTAACGGCCAAAAATTCTCGCTGTGGAAGATGCAGATGGAAGATTATCTATATCAGAAACATATGTACCTACCATTGAGCGGAAAAGCAAAGAAGATGGCGGCCATGACAGACGCGGAATGGAACATTCTCGATAGAAAGGCACTCAGAACAGTACGGTTGTGCCTTGTGGCGTCAGTCACCTTCAATATTTCGAAGGAAACAACAACAGAGGGTTTGATGCAGACGTTGGTGAAACTATATGAAAAACTCTTGGCCTCAAACAAGGTATTTCTTATGAAACTACTATTTAATATGAAGATGTCGGAAGGTGGATCTGTTGCAGACCATTTGAATGATTTTAATACAGTTACCAGTCAGTTAAGTTCTGTAGGGGTAAACTTTGATGATGAAGTTAGAGCTCTGATATTCATGTGCTCATTGCTAGAGAGTTGGAATGTTTAGTAATGGCCATTAGTAACTCTGTCTCTAGATCTAGTACTTTAAAGTTTGATGATGTTGTTGGTGCTATCCTTAGCGAGGAAATGCGACGGAAAAGCTCTAGTGAGACATCGGGTAATGCTTTGAGTGCATAGTCTAGGAGAAGAAGAATGGAAAGAGGAAAGAGCTCGGGATATCGCAGTAAATCAAGGAAAGGCAGATCCAAGTCCATATCGGGGATATTGTGCTAGAAATGCGGAAAGAAAGGACACCTAAAGAAAGACTATAGATCTCGGAAGGGAAAAGAAGGAGACACATAGCAATAAAATAATCATGAAGCAAATGTGACAGGTGATGTGTTACAAGATGCTTTGATTCTTTCTTGCGAAAATGTTACTGATTCTTGGGTTGTAGATTCAGGGGCTTCATTCCATGCCACACCTGATAAGAAATATTTTCATGACTATGTTCAAGGAGATTTTGGACAAGTTCGTTTGGGTGATGATAAACCCCGTAAAATTGTTGGAATGGGTAAAGTTCTTGTAAAACAACAGAATGGAAACCAATGGCTACTAAAGGAGGTAAGGCATGTTCCAGATCTGAAGAAAAATATGATTTCAACAGGGCAGTTAGGCGGTGAAGGTTGTGTGACAACTTTCACAGATAAAACTTGGAAGGTCACCAAAGGAGCCCTGGTAATAGCAAAAGGCGAAAAGGTTGGTACATTGTATTTATGCAATGGTATTTCTAACTCTGTTAATGCTTTAACTTCCAAAGGAGCAGATGCAGCATTATGGCATCATAGGCTCGGACACATGAGTGAGAAGGGGATGAAGATTCTTCACTCAAGAAATTTGTTGCCGGGTTTGAAGAATGTTGATTTGGATTTCTGTGAGAATTGTATTTATGGAAAACAGAAGAGAGTTAGATTTCTCAGAGTTGGGAAAGAAAAGAAGAGCGAAAAATTAGAGCTTGTGCATACAGATGTATGGGGACCTGCTCAGGTGTCATCTCTCGGTGGCTCTCGTTATTATGTTACTTTTATTGATGATGCAACTAGAAAAAACTTGGATTTATTGTATTCAGAATAAATCTGATGTATTTGATACTTTCAAGAAATGGAAAGCTTTGGTTGAGATTGAGACAGGAAAGAAGTTGAAGTGTCTCAGATCAGACAATGGAGGTGAATATTGCAGCAAAGAGTTTGATAGGTACTGTTCATAGCATGGAATTCGTAGAGAGAAGACAGTTCCAAGAACACCACAAGAAAATGGTGTGTCAGAAAGGATGAACAGAACAATCATGGAGCGTGCAAGGTGCATGAGATTGCATGCAGGATTGCCTTTACAATTTTGGGCAAATGCTGTAGATACTCTTGTTTACCTAATAAACAGAGGGCCTTCAAGTTCCTTGGATGGTGGTATTCTAGAGGAAGCATGGACAGGTAAAAATGTAAACTACTCCTTTTTAAATCCTTTTGGTTGTGAGGCCTTTGTCCATATTAATAAAGAAAATAGAACAAAGATTGAGGCAAAATTAAAGAAATGTACATTTATTGGATATGGTGTTAATGATTTTGGTTATCGCTTATATGATTATGAAAATCACAAAATAATTAGGAGCATAGATGTAATATTCAATGAAAAGGTCTTGTATAAGAATCAACTGCAGGAAAAGAAACAGGAAAAAGAAAGCAAGGAATACACAATTCTTGATGAGATAACTGAAAAAGTAAAGGTGCCTGAAAATAATAATAATCAACTACAACAGCAACAACCACCATAACAGCAACAGGCACCTCAAACACCTGAAAGTGGTGTTAGAAGACCTACCAGGATAATTAGACCCCCTGAACAATACTCTCCTTCATTATATTATTTATTGTTGACTGATTTTGGTGAACCCGAATGTTATGAAGAAGAAATGCAGGTTGAAATAAGGAAGAAGTGGGAGCTAGCCATGGATGAAGAGATGGACTCCTTAATGCATAACCAGACTTGGGACTTAGTCAGGTTGCCTGTAGGCAAAAATACATTGCAGAATAAATGGGTTTACAGGCTGAAGGAAGAAGATGGAGGAAAACAGAGGTACAAAGCTATACTTGTGGTGAAGGGGTTTGCACAGAAGAAAGGTATTGATTTTGATGAAATATTTTCTCCTGTTGTTAAGATGACTTCAATCAGAACTATCTTAAGTCTTGTAGCAGCGGAAGATTTACATCTCGAATAGTTATATGTAAAGACAGCATTTCTCCATGGAGATTTGGAGGAAGAGATATACATGCAACAACCAGAAGGATATGAGGTCAAAGGGAAAGAAAAATTGGTGTGCAAGTTAAAGAAGAGCCTGTATGGCTTAAAATAGGCTCCAAGGCAGTGGTATCTAAAATTTGACAAGTTTATGTCTGAACAAGGTTATACTAGATGTCACTCTGATCATTGTGTTTATCTAAAAAGGCAAAATGATGGAATCTATATTATATTGTTATTGTATGTAGATGACATGCTTGTTGCAGGATCTAACATGCAGGAAAGAAATGTTCTCAAAATAAAATTGGCAAATTCATTTGCAATGAAGGATTTGGGAGCTGCAAAACAAATCCTTGGTATGAGGATAACTAGAGACAGGAAAAATCACAAATTAACACTGTCTCAGAATGAGTACATAGAAAAGGTGTTGAAAAGATTTAATATGTAGAATGCAAAACCCGTTAGTACAACTTTTGCTAGCCATTTCAAACTTAGTAAGGAGATGTGCCCAAAGACCCAAGAAGACATGGATTATATGTCTAAAGTTCCATATGCATCAGCAGTTGGAAGCTTAATGTATGCAATGGTCTGCACAAGGCCTGATATTGCACATGCAGTGGGAGTGGTAAGCAGGTACATGAACAATCTAGGAAAAGAACATTGGATGGCAGTAAAATGGATTCTCGGATATTTGAGAGGTACCACAAATCAAGCATTATGCTTTGGTGGTTCAAACATTGCTCTACAGGGATATGTTGATGCAGATATGGCAGGTGACAGAGATAACAGGAGGAGCACTACAAGATATGTATTTACTGTAGGGGGAACAACTGTCAGTTGGGTTTCAAAAATCCAAAGTGTTGTTGCACTTTCAATAACAGAAGCAGAGAATGTTGCTACTACAGAGGCTAGTAAAGAAATAATTTGGTTACAAAGGCTTATGGGTGAATTGGGTAAGAAGCATGATATGGGCACGTTATACAGTGATAGCCAAAGTGCCATTCATCTTGCAAAGAACTCATCATTTCATTCCAGGACTAGACACATACATTTCAAGTACCATTTCATACGGTCAGTATTGGAAGACGGAGAGTTGAAGCTGGAAAAGATACACACTAGCCAGAACCCTGCAAATATGCTAACAAAAGTTGTAACCAAGGATAAACTGAGAATGTGCTCAGTTTCAATTGGTCTTCAAGGATGACGATGAAGATGAGGAATAGCCAGGTCCAATGAGGAGTCATTGTCCAGAAAATGAAGCAGCGGTAGAGTTGCTACAATCAATCTCCAAGTGGGAGATTGTTGGGTGTGGAGCCCGATTATCTTGTTTGCTTTGTATCACAGCATTGGACCCTATACCTTAAAAGGGGTGGCAACGCCGCCCGTAGTTAATCGTTGCCATGGGGGGTCTAGGGGGGGGCAGCAGCACCTTTTGGAGCCCCCCCTTGGCGGGGGGTTTCGGGGGCAGCACCCTCGAAGCTAAAAACAAATGTAAAATTGCCTTGTAAAAGTATAGTAATTTCTAGTCAATCTGGGCCGTTCATAGGCGGATGATTTGACAGTAGAAGTTATGTTTAGTTTAGGTTTTTTTTCCCTAGAAGGCAACCCCCTTGTATATATGAGGGTATTTTATTGCGGCTATGCATTATATGTGTATTATCTGAGCGTGAAACAGATAGGCAAACTGTGAGAGAGAACAGAGGATATTACAGTGGATCTGCTGTAGGTTTTGTCTCTTCATTTTGCTAGATAATAGAATGGAAGGACTGGCTATTCGGGGTGGATGTAGCCCAAACTGGGTGAACCACGTATGTCTGTGTCTCTCTGGTTTTATGTGTTTTGTGTGCTTGTATTTTCTGCATATTTTATGTGTTGCATTGCTCCATAATATATAATTTTCTAACATGATTGGGATTTTTGATATAGCTTGAGCCTGTGGCCATTCACCAAGAAGGTAACATGCCCATTATCAATAGTTTTAAGTTGAACAGATCCATTTCCAAAAGCTTTTTCGATCTCGTAGGGGCCTATCTAATGTGTATTGAATTTCACTTTACAGTTCTTAAATTTTGAATCATACAACAATGCACAGTCTCCTTCTTTGAATTGCTTCTTTTTGATGTATCTATCGTGCCATTTATCCCTTTTTTGTTGGATCAAGTATTTATGATGAAAATCATCTTGTATGATCTCATGTAGCTCATTGAGCTGCAATATTATATATTTTTATGCTTCATCAAGATCTATACCCAAATCTGCTGCCATCTTGAATGTTCGGATCTAAAATTCAATGGGAAACAAAACTTGTTTTCCATACACTAATTCATATGGAGAAACGCCAGTGGTACTTCTCCATGTGATCATGTAAGCCCACAATGCCTCAAGACGCCTGTCAAACCAATCCTTTTTGTGCAATTGCATTGTTTTGGTAAGGATTGTCTCCAACACCTTATTGATTGATGCCACCTGCCCATTGGCCTGTGGATGATAAGGGGTGGACTTCCAGTGGATAATATGATATTTTTGCACAATTTCCTGCATAATATTAGACACAAACTGAGCACCTTTCTCAGTAACTATTTCTATAGGTACTCCAAATCTCACAAAAATATCAGAGAAAAGAAAATCTACCACTACTTTTTCCATTTCTCTAGGTAATTCTCTTGCCTCCACCCACTTTGTAACATAATCAGTACAAACCAAGATATACTTCTTACCTTTGGATGTAGGATTTATGGGACCTAAAAAATAAATAGCCCACCTCTTGAAGGGTTCTATGAGAACCTGTGGATGCAAAGGCACCTCGTCTGATTGTACTGGCCGCCCCATTCTTTGGAAATTATCCCACTTTCGAACATACTCCTTTGCATCTTTGAAAAGACTAGGCCAATAATAACCTGTGCGAAGGATCTTATAATTTTTCCACTTGTCTACAAAGTGTCCTCCACAAGGTTCATCATGATAGGATCTCAATATTTCATAGATCTCATCTTCTCTGACACACCTATGAATAATCAAATCAGTTCCAGTGAAAAAGAGATCTCCCCTAATCCAAGAGTAATCAACACTTTTTCTAATAATTCTCTTTTTCTGATTAGATGAAAAGTAAGGTGAAAAATTTCTTGTAGCAAGATAATTAGCCATGTATGTGAATGAAGGCGATTTAACATAGATGGCAAACAATTTTTCATCTGGAAATTTATCATTAACAGGAACATCCTCACCTACATGGTTGAGCCAAGACAAGAAATCAGCTACCCGTTTTTCTTTTCCCAGCCTATCCAATGCCGTGATGTCAAATTACTACAGCAGAAATAGAAACATAGTGATTCTTCCATTAGTGACTCGTTTATTCATGAGATAAAGAATAGCAGAATGATCTATGTGTACAAAAAATTCATAACTCGTGATGTAGTGTCTAAACTTGTTAATAGCATAAATCACAACAAGGAATTATTTTTCAGTTACCGTGTAATGAAGTTCTCCAGGAGTTAAATTTTTACTAAAAAAATAAATAACACGGGTTACAAGATCCTCCTTTTGACCCAATACTACTCCTATGGCTGAATCAGAGGCATTAGTGGAAATATGGAAGGGAAAATTCCAATCTGGGCCTTTCAAGGCAGGTGCTGAGGAAAATTTTCCTTGAGTTTATCAAATGCAACTTGACACTCATCATCCGATGAAATTCAGATTCTTTAGTCAATAATTTAAACAATGGAGAGGCTACTTTTGTAAAATTTTCAACAAACCTTCTATAGTAGCCTGCATGTCCAAGAAAATTCTCCACTCCCTTTTGATTGATTGGTGGGGGAAACTTTATAATAAATTAAATTTTCGCGAGATCAACCTTAATTCCTGCAGTAGAAACATGATGACCCAAAAAAATACCTTCAGTCATAATCATAAAACAATTTTCATTACTTAATGAAAGATTGATTTCTCTACCTCTCTGCAAAACATTTTCAAGATTATGTAAAGCCTCATCAAAAGTATCACCCATAACTGTAAAATCATCGATACAAACTTCTATGCAATCATGCAAAAGATCAGAAAAAATACCAAGGACTGCCCGTTGAAATGTGAGAGGTGCGTTACGTAGACCAAATGGTAATAATTTATATGCATAGGTACCATAGGGACATTTAAATGTTGTCTTCTCATGATCCTTTGGAGCTATCCTAATTTGATTGTATCCGCTGAACCCATCTAGGAAGGAAAAGTACTCTTTCCCTGCTAGAGTGTCCAGTACTTGGTCTATAAACGATAAAGGGAAATGGTCTTTTAATGTAGCTTTGTTTAATTCCCTGTAATATATACACACTCGCCATTTACCATTCTTTTTGGGGACAATAACTAGTGGGGGCACCCACTCGCTATCTGAGATAGGATAGATGAACCCTACATGTAATAATTTTTGCAATTAATCTTTTACAATTTCCCTTAAAGCAGGGTTCATCCTCCTTTGTGGTTGTCTCACAGACCTAGCATTTTCATCTATATAAATATGATGAATGCATGTGTCTGGTTGAATGCCCCTCATATCAGTATATTACCATGCAAATGTATCTAAAAAAAAATTCAATGTTTGAATTAATTGTTTCTCTTGTTCAGGAGTTAAGGCAAAATTAATATCTAAATGTTTTTCAGGAAAAAATTCCACTACCTTAATCCCCCATTCAGTCATTGAATATTTAGGAAATGCAAATAAGAGATATGAATGTAATTCAGAAGCTGTACTATGTTCATAAAAATCTTTCATATCAGGAATGATATCTAAATTATGACTAGGTTTTTCTTCTAAATGCTGCGGAAAATCAGGATTAGAAATACAACAATTTATCAAATTTTCCTTAGAATTTTCCTTAGGACTCATGGCTTGGGTTATTTTTAATATTGGTCTGGTACACTCAGAATCATGCTCTTCTTCTTCAACCCAATTTGTATTCTCTGATCTCGAGAGGTGTTTATCGGGGGGATACAAATTGATGTGCTTTATTTCAGCCCCATGAGTGATGGTCATGTTTTCAGATCTAAACCCGATGTAGGCATCAACCGTGGGTATACATAGCCTCCCCAAGATCAATGGATTCCCTCCCAAGTTGGTTTTAGGCTGAAGAACATAAAATTATGTAGGGTACTCCCAAGGATCTAATGAGATTACAATGTCTTATAATACCCCATCTGGCTTAACCTTAGACCTATCTGCTAATTCTAACATGGTAGTAGTGGGTAATAATTCAAAGGATCCTATATGAGATAAAGTCTCCATAGTCATCACATTAATGGCTACACCTAAATCAATCAAAGTGTTCTTTATGGGATACCCATTAATAAAGGTGGTAACCATGAGGATTCCTGGGTCAGCATATTTTTCAGTAACAAATCCGGTGGAGATTAAACTTGCAATCTTTCCACCTACTTGAATTGTGGAGGTTTCTTTATTTTGTCTTTTTGGTTTCTTAGTACATATTTCCTTCATTTTTTTGGCATATATTGGGATATCTTTAATTTCTTGCAGCAATGGGATCTGAATGCACATATTTCTCAATTCAAACACAAGATCAAACTCGAGCTTTTTAGTTTTTATTTCCATTTCCAACCTATCTGGAAAAGGAGGATGAACTATATGGGGTGAGGAAGATTATTGTGACCTAAATGATTTTGCTGGTTCAGGTATGGTTTCATCTTCAAGTATTTCCAGGCTATCTTCCTCTACAATCTCTTCAATTCTTTCGACCTAATTCGCCACTTTTCCCGATCTAAGTTTAATTTCCTGCAGTGGCATAGGAAATTCCCGCAGCGGTACAACAAATTCCTACAGCATAGGAACAGATATTTCCTATAGCCGCACATGGAATTCCTGTAGCACAGGAACATAAATTTCCTACAATGGTTGTGATGCAATACAATAGGTAGGAAAAGTGGGATAAGTGACCAATCCAATGTTGTGAGAAAATTGGATGGTTTTATTGTTGGGTTTAAACACTGGTTGAGTAGGTAGCTGTGTGGGACGAGGTTGATTTGGTGGGGCAGTTAATTGAAGCTTCTATTTTGGTTGTATCATTTGTTTTGGTGTGGGCTGCGAAGGATAAAATTTTTGAGTTGGGAAACTATGTGCAGCAGGGTAATAATAGTTCCCCTGCTAAGGTTGTTGAGGAGGCCAAGGCTGCCAGGGAATTGGAACATTCCACATCTGATTTTGAGCATAAGGAAATTGAAAACGTGATTGCGACATACCTATAGGACGTGGCTGCCATGGTTTTTTAGGTGCCATTGCATAAAGTGCATTGACATCTTCTTGATCGGCTATATATGCTGCTTTGATTTCGGGTAGAGAAGGACATTGATCAGTGGAATGCTCAACTTCACAAATTTAGCATACCTCTATACTGTCAGCAAGGCATTCCCTTAGAGCATGTTTCTTCCTGCATTTGGAGTAGAACACAACCAAGGCATTCTACAATTCATCCTATTTCTCCTTTTTCTTCTTAGCCTGCAAAACATCCAATTGTAAAGACAAAGTGCTAAGAATATCATTTTTAAAGTTTTCAAATAAATTACCCATTTTAGCTCGGGTTACTCCAGCTTCGGCAACTGATTTAACAAGACTAGAATAAGTGTCTCTTGACCATCCTCCAACCTTGGAATTTCCTCTAGAATATATTCTACAAAGCTCACACACATCATCATAGCTCAGCTTTGATACATTTTCTGCTCCAATTAAATTTAAGACCTCCAAATACTCTGATCTAATTTCCCTAAGAAAAATGGTTCTCTTGGTCTCTTGATCCAATTGATTCATCTTAGATCTTTATAAGTTATATTGGAATCTTTCCACCAAATCTTCAAGGCTCTCCCCTTCCTTCTGAGTCATACCAAATATTTCTTCCTTGATATCCCTAGTCTTACAATAGTCTTGGTACTTTTTTAGGAATACCTTCTTCATTTCATCCCAAGTTGAAATGGAGTTTGATGCCAACCCCATAAACCACCTGAGTTTCATCCTTCAATGTAGCAGGAAATAAATTCATCTTCTGGGCATTGGAATAATAGTGCTAGCTTCTGCATAGTACATCGAATTCAAATAGGAAGGCATTAGGGTCTTTACTAGAGGCACCACGAAATTTAGGCAAGGCTGAGGGAGGAATTTTTTTCATCTGATTAGCTCCAACAGCCTCCTTAATAGGGAATTAAAATGTGACTAATTTCCCCTCATTCTCATCATTTCCTTCTAGATGAGCCATATTAGTCCAAAAAAAAGTGTGACCTTGGAAGGCTACAGATTCTTTAGAATCATTGGTCTGGGTTCTAGTTATATGACAAGGTCCACAAGGAATTCCTCTTTAGGATGACCACTAAGTAGAAATGATGTCTTTCTTGTAAGGGGAGACTCGAGATGGGCAACAATATAATATTTTCCAAAGGAGGATTCTACTGTGAAATTATCAATCTGCTCAAGACTACAGACCTCCTGTTCGGATTCTTCTTTCTTTGTTGCCTTCTTTCTTGCATACTTCCTTGTTTTGGCCAGTGTATTAGTAAATGAAGTGGTGCCCACACCACCATGAAAAAAAATTGAAATTATTGGACCCTATTCATCTATTATACAAAAAAATTCAAAAAAAATATACTTACCAAACAATTAGGACATGGCTTTGGCGAATTTCAAACCTGTGTGGGTGTGTGGGCTTTTCCCTTCATCTTATCACTTCGACTCCCCCAATCCTGCAAAAAAAAAATCAACAAAATCAAACTAAAACACTTTCAGTACCATCCCTTAGCACATCCCCAGCAACAATTCCAAAATGTTGAATCAAATTATACACTTATAATTTTTCAATCATAAATTGTCAACCTAGGGTAGGTAAGCTTGTGAGATACTATGCAAAATATATGTAGGATGATTACTGAAAGTGTTCATAAATTAATTATTCATACACACACAAACTAATGCCTCTTTCCTGCATCAATACTCTAGCAGCAAAGGCTATGGAGTGGAGTATAACATCCCTCTACAGCTCTCGGTATTGTTGATATTGAACATGAAAAGATAAAAGATCAAATTAAAAAAATCAAGAAACAAAATTATAAAATCATAAATCCAAGATTTGATCAAATGAAATTAATAAATTAACATCAGAAACTTAATCATTTAATCAATTAACAATATACTACTGAAACTTAAGAAAGAATGCATTAGCTGTGTAAAATAATTATAGCTGCATAAAAAGAATTAAACACATACACACACACACTGCGCTGCAGGATTTGTGAGCAAAGGGGGCCCTCCCTCACTCACAACCCCTTTAAAACTCAAAGAGGTTGCTCATATAAATAGACATAACATAATATTTGTATTAATATGAAAATATATAGCCAAGTATAATCTAATATATTTCTTATTAGTCGAAATCCCAACCCAAAAACCCTTTACAATATGAAATACATCTCCTTTTATACAATCTCTAAAGCCCATATTTGGCTCGAATGACTAATCTAAGCTATCAGCCAAAAATAATGGCCTAGGCTATCGAATTTAGCTTCTTTTTAGTCTAATCCATGACCGAAATCATGGATTAGACTATTTCTATTCCATAGCAAAAGTTGTAGGAAATTTGGTTATGAGGAGAAATATGTAAGTTTGGGTTGTTCCAAAAAGAGGTTCGAAGTAGCCAATGGAATAGCCTTCATGTCCCACCAATTCCCCACAAAACCCAATTCTTTGTTGGATGTGGAAATAAGTATAATACAATCAACCGCTGATGTCGCTGCAGGAAATCAGTGGCTATAGGAAATCTGGAACTGTTGCGTGAAATCTGAATATGCTACAGGAAATATGGAAGATCTGTAGGAAATTTGGTTGCACGAGCTATCTTCAAGGTTTTGCGGAGCTACTTCGAATCAAAGAAAATCTACACATAAGTTCTAGATCAGTGGGAGTAGTAATTGAGTAAAGTTATAACTATATCAAAGAATATGTTAAGTCTAAGGAAAAAGTACACTTATTATGTTAATTTGACATACCTTACACTTATAGTACCCTTTTATCCAAAACTAGACAATATAACTGAACTAAGCATAATTAAGGGCGAAAGGAGTTCAAAAATAGGAGAGGTAAGGCTTGGGAAGGGTGTGAAAAATGGGCAAATTGGAGACTTAACAACGCATTATGAAAGATAGTTGAATATATGTGTTGAACAACGACGATATAGTTGATAGATATTTTCTGCGAAGCTCTGCGAAGTATAGAAAGGAGGTGAATCCCTAAAGCCACATTCCATTGTCCCTACGAATGCAGAATCCTAGTTTTAGCATCGCCTTATATTGCCTCAAGTGAGACTTTGTTCTGTGCAAGTAGATCATTCCTGAAAGGGCTGGTAATGGTGGGATTTTTTGGTTCATGCAACCATACTTGAACTTGGTTCTAGACCCCATTAATCCAACACTAACCCCCCAAAATAACCATACAATTAAATTAATTAATGTTTAATGAACTTAAAATCATAATTGGGGGTTTAAAATTTTGGAGAAATATATGACATTCTTGAGAATTGTCTTTGCTATGGTTTTTAGCACCTTTGAACCCTAACCTTTGAGAATTAGCAGTGGTGAATTATTTTTCTTCCCTTTAATCAAAACAATGACGGATTTCCCTGATCTCTGACCATGAATACCCCTAGAGGGAGGGGCACAGACCCCTCCTACTATAACATTTTTTCTCGTGATGGAAGTGTTGAACATATCTTAGTATTGGAATTTAGGGATAATTTGCAACTAAGGCAAAGAAGGAAAGTACTCCACTTGGGGCATAATGGAAATATCAATACAAGAGAAATTATCTTGTAGAATCTGAGAAAGATCCCAAATACAAGGAAATATTCACCAAACTAAATATCTACATACAATAAGACCATGCTCTTATCGACACATTTATGTAATTTTGACCCAATGAAAGGGACCTATTAAGTTGCATACAACAAAAATGGTAACCCAAATAACATTTGGACCTAGAGTTAGGAGCCAAGGGATTATTTAAAATATTTTTAATGAATAACAAGGACCGAGCATCTTTATAAATGGCCCATACTTTTTCGATAATGTTGGGCTATTCATGAGATTCTAGGAAGAAAGGTATTTCCCAGAGAAAGAACAATTCCTGGTGGCCCCTGTATGGGTTTTAATGTTCTCACTCCCCAAATAATTTCAATACCCTAAAATCCTTGAGGGTATTGGAAATACAATTAGCTCCTTTTTGAAGATATCCAAAGTGATGAGGAGGGGGAGTTACAATTAATATGCTAGTACATGCATATATATGAATATCTTAAAACCATTTCCAAAATCCAATGGTATCTCCTAGTAATATGAAATTTGAAAACAAACCCTAAACTACAAGCATAGGCCTTTCCACTATCATTTTTGTCAAGAATACGACTACTTATTCTGTGATTTCCCACTTCTTCGAGAAGAACTAAAGAAATAACTCCATCTAATAGATCCAGTGTACTTCAGACGTCCCATGACCAAACGATAAAATAAAACTCCAAAACATCCACTTGTTAAATAAATACGGGAATATCTTTAGTCTAAAAACAAATTTTTGGTCCTCTCTAATCAAGAGGAAGATGAAACTGCCTTATAAGATATCATGAACCTTGACCCAATAGGAGAGGGCAAGAAAAAGTAGTCGGGGTCACATAAAAGGAAAACCTTGGAAGGCACTTAGGAAACTATAATCCAAAATGAGGAGCTTTTTTTGGATGCTTCAATTATTGAACAAGAAGAATAACTAGAGGCATTTGAGGCTTATTAAGGAACACATTTAGAAGGAATGATTGAAAGTCATCATAATATAAAAACATAGTTATCCACTAATAGAGTTAGTGAAATAGATCGCCAATTCATTAGGGGAATTTTGCGGTAAAAAATGGGGCTCAAAATAAAAAATGTACTAACAAAATTAACTTTAAAAGAACCAATAGGATTAAATATGATCATGTCATCCCCAGGGGAAAATATTTTGGAGGGAAAAGAAGAAAACTACTTGTTTTTAATTGTATTTTTATCTTATCTCCTTATAGGTGTATTAAAATGTCAAGCGTAGACACCTTTTGGATGTGGAATTCAATTCCACATCCAAAGAGTTCCCACCCTATGTACTTATGAGTAGACCCACATTGAAAATGCATGAAAATAGTGTGTTCATGTTTAATACACTTTTTTCATGTATTTTCATTTATTTTCTATGTGTGTCTACTCAGAATTATGCAGAGGGGGTACTCATTTGATGTGTAATTTAATTCCACATCCAATAGGTGTCTACACTCAACATTTGAGTAAATATATAAGGATATACAATGAAAATGCAATTAAAAAAATTGTTTTCTTTATTTTTCCTTAAAAATTCATAAATCTTATTTTATTATCTTAACTATTATCTTATTATTTTCCTTACGAGTCCCTTTTTATACCTAAAAATTCCCCTAATTTTAGAGAGGCTATGAGTTAATCACTCTTGATTTGGTCGAAAGTAGAGGTGGAATGGATATCTTATGGAACCCCCAATAAGTATCCTTTTCACATTGGTTAGCCAGACCGCACATCATTTTAGGACTATTTCAATATGTAAGAGCCAAGGATATTGGATTTCTTAGAATAGTACTTGAGACCTATCTACCCGTGGAAATATCATGCTTCCTCAAACATCTAATGATTACCAGAGCCATACACTAGGAGGAGCTCTAGATATTGTGTGCGGACTTTAATATAATAAAATACCTAGAGGAGAAAGAAAGGTGTTATTCAAAGATTGGATTTAGAATCTTAGTAGTTCTATGTCGTGTTTCATCAACTCTTGATGATGGATCTAGACACCTTAAATAGTAATTTCACTTTGAATAATCACCAAGGAGGTAAACACCAATTAACATGTAGACTAGATAGATTCATAATATCTACAACTCTCCCATAAAAGGAAATTTTTGTGGAAGCTTCAAAAATTCCATGTGTGATCCAGGTGAATATTGGTGGTCACCCGCTTATTCCACTTGGGGCCCCACCATTTTCTCTTTCATTTTTTTAGTTTTGGCACAACTTACTATTTTTAGCAGTTTTTCGGGTCCTGAACTTCCGGAGCTGTTTTGAGGCCCTAAAAGACGTTTTTTGGGAAAACGGAGAGCAACATGGGTCCATGGACCGATGTTTCTTGTTCAAAATTTGTATTCCTTAGATAGATCTTTCTAACGAGGTATGGTACGCATCAAATGGAGATCGTATGCCAAAGTTACGCCCCTGGGAAGTTGAAACACCAATTTACCCAAACGGGGCCCATAGCTTTGGCGCTTCATATCCTAGGGTTAGGGTTTTGGCTGTTTAGGATTTCCCATTGTTTCTAAATAATAAATAGGCCCTCAAGCCTCATTGTAACTCAGTTCAGAGGCCTATAGCCACCACATCTCTTCTCAGAAATAGCTACCAGCGCCCTAGCTAGTTTTATTTCCATTCTGTCTGTAAGAAAATTTCAGTTCTTTGATATTAATGAAATGAAGTGTTAATTCCACTGCATCTTTGTGTTTATGGTTATATGTTTATTCTGTTGCATTCTTGCATAAATCTGGATTAGTGGTATCAAAGGGGTCTGCTTTTTCTCGATCTTTCTTTGCATGTCCCCAACGAGGTCGGGGTATAAGGAGTTAGGGCTCGATCTAGTAGAACCTTTGCAAGATCAGCCCCGCAAACCCCGATGGATGCCCATGGGGGATGAAAAGAAAGATGAGGGAGTAGGATATCCTATCAAAATATTTCTCGAGGAGGCCCACGAAAAACAAAGGAATGCGATCACAGATAACTTTGCCCAGATCCTTCAACGGCTGCCCACCGGCGACGCATCTGCATCCAACTGCCACTTTGGAGGTGCGACTCCTTTTAAGGTACAAGTAAATTTTGACATTCCCATATTTGAGGGTAAAATAGATGCAGATGCCGTAGATAGATGGTTGAATCTATTAGAAGGATATTTCTCGGTTCATGACTTTTCCAACAGGGAGAAGATTATTTTTTCACTCCTCAAAAGTGCCCCCCATGTCAAGGAATGGTGGGAAACCCACTATGAGAAAAAGGACGAGACAGAACCCTCTCTGTTCTCGACTGTACCCACTTGGAATTCTTTCCGAGACACCATCAAGGAACAATACTATCCCGTGGGGAGCTATGAGGACAAGTACATACAATGGACCACGCTGTGACAACAAAGGGATCGAGATGTGCATGAGCTAACGAATCTGTTCCATACCCTATGCACCAAGTTGGGTATCAAAGATTCAGAGAAACATCTGGTGCTAAAGTATCGTAGTTTTCTGCATAGATACATTCAGGAGGAAATGGAGTTCCTCGACATCTCCTCGCTTGGTACGGCATACCGATATGCTGCCAAGATTGAGCAGAAATTCAAGCAGAAGAAGCGAGACTTTGGATCTGTGAATCAAAAGCAAGGGAAGGGTTCTCCCAAAATGCAGAACAAAGGACAAAGCCAAGAATGGCGACTCAAGACAACCTGTCAAAGCCACAGGTAAAGAACAACACCACAAAGGCAAAGAAGGACACAAGAAAGTGGTGTGATTTCCATAAGAGCTCCACTCACAACACAAGTGAGTGTCGGGCCAAGCAGTCGCTGGTGGCCGAGATGAGGGCTTCTGAGTCAGATGCATGCTCCGAATCTAAATCAAAACCTAACAAGGGGAATGACAAAGGGAAACAAAATATTGATGTGGAGCCCAACATCATTGTTGCCACTACAAAGATCCAGAAGGAGGAACCGGAAGATCCAGAGGAGGAGGAACGTCTCTTCCACTCCCAGATGTGGGTAAAGGGCTCCCTAGTACGGTTCATTGTCGACAATAGGAGCCAAAAGAAATTCATTTTAGTAGGTGTCATGAAGCGGTTGGGCTTGTCAACCACAGCTCACCCGCATCCATACACCATCGGGTGGCTTCACCAAGGACGAGATTTCTGTGTCAGCCAGCAGTGTCGCCTTCCCTATAGCATCAAGCCCTTCACATATGAGGTATTATGTGACGTTTCTCCTATTGATGTTTTTGATGTATTATTAGGACAACCATACTTGTGGAAGCGTCATGTTGTGTATGAGTCTCAGCCTCACGCTGTTATTGTTACTTTGGGAAATAAGTTGTATAGGATACCAGAGGTACCACCTCCTGCCACTATCTCTTTGGTTACTACAAAACAATGTAGTAAGCTCAGATCCCAAACCAGGAAATTCGTTTTCCTGATGATCCGCCCCCAGGGCAAGAATAATATGGCCACAACCTCCAGATAGGGATCCTCTGCACAACAAAAACAAATGGATAAGGTTGTGGAGGAATACGGGGACATATTCACCTCACCCACAGGGGTTCCTCTGCATTGTCAGGTCAAGCACCCGATTGATCTGACCCCAGGTGTGCCACTACCCAATGGACCGATCTATCGGCGCTCTGTTCTAGAGAACGATGAAATCAAGAGGAATATTCAGGAGCTACTGCAGAAAGGTCACATCCGGCCAAGTTCATCACTCTGTGGGAGCTGGATTGTGTTGGTACAGAAGAAGGATGGGACGTGGAGACTTTGTATTGAATATCGAGCGCTGAACAAGATCACTGTTTGGAATAGGTACACGATCCCACGGATTGATGACCTTCTGGACCAACTTAAAGGTGCAAAATATTTCAGCAAGATCGACTTGAAGTCTGGATATCACCAGGTACCAATTGAACTCTCTGATGTGTGGAAGACTGCCTTCAAAGGTAAGGAAGGCCTTTTCAAATGGCTGGTCATGCCTTTCGGGTTGAAGAATGCTCCCGCAAGCTTCATGAGGATGATGGACGACATCTTGTGGCCATTCACCAACTCATTTGTAGTGGTGTACTTGGATGACATTCTGATCTTCAACCAGACTTGGGAAGAGCACCTTAACCACATCCGACAAGTCCTCTAAACACTGCGGCAACACAATTTGTGTGCCAATTTGGAGAAGTGCACTTTTAGCATGACCCAGGTTCAATATCTGGGATACATTATTGATGAAAGGGGGATGCATGTGGATCCAACCAAGATCCAAGTCATTCGGGATTGGCCAACCCCAACCACTATAACAGAGCTTCGCAACTTTCTGGGTCTTGCTAATTTCTACCATAGGTTCGTGTTGGGATTCTCTCATATCACTTGGACCTTGAGTCAAGTCACCAAGGGAGGAGTGAGAGAAAATTTATTTTGGTCGAAACCTCAACAGAAGGCGTTCACAGAATTGAAAAATCGCCTCTGTTCTGCCCTAGTGCTCACATTACCAGACTTGCAACAACCATTTGAGATCCAGACAAATGCCTCTAACTATGCTATTGGGGCAGTTCTTACTCAACAAGGACATCCAGTGGCATATCACAGTAAGACATTGTCTGACACAGTTCGCAAGTATCCCACTTATGACAAAGAAATTTATTCCATTGTGCAAGCTTGTTGACAATGGAAGCATTACATTTTGGGGAAGGAAACAATGATCCACACAGACCACCGGCCCCTGCAGTTCATACAGACACAAGGGAAGTTTCAAAATGATCGCCATTAGAAGTGGTCCACATATCTGCAACAGTTTCATTTGAACTTCAAGTACAAGAAGGGTAGCACCAATAGTGTTTCAGACTGCCTCAGCCGAACACCGATCGTGGTGCTCACCACCATTCTCAACTCTTGTGGGCACGAGACTTCTGATTGGCCGCTTCTCTACGAGAGCAACCTAGAATTCGGCCACACTTACAAGGCACTCTTGGGGGGTACGCAAGTTCCAAACTTTCACCTCCAAGATGCACTTTTATGTCACCTGGGACACCTTTGTGTTCCATCAAGTGAGCGTGCCAAGATGATATGGGAAGCACACTACAGTCGAGTCATTGGGCATTTCATGTTTGAGAAAACAGTAGCTGTACTACAAAAGTATTCTATTGGACGAACCTTCAAAAGGATGTCGAGAAGCACATCATATCCTACACTACCTGTGCCATTGCCAAACCAACCATCAAGAAGCAAGGCCTATATACTCTGCTACCTACCCCGAGTCGACCTTGGGAATCCATCTCCATGGATTACATGTCAGGCCTGCCTTCTACTAATCATGGAAATGACTGTGTTTTCGTGGTCGTCGATAGATTCATGAAGATGGCCATTATGGTGGCCTGCAAGAAGAATATCACAGCAGAAGCCACTGCTAAACTCTTCTTTGAACGAGTGTGGGTGCACTTTGGGATCCCACAGTCTAGCATATCAGATCGAGATAGCAGGTTCCTCAGCACATTTTTGTCCAGCCTCTAGTCAGTGCTAGACACCAAGCTCACCAAGTCCACAACCTTCCATCCCCAAACAGATGGCCACACAGAGGCCATCAATAGAATGATTGTACACATTCTGCACATGTACAATTCAAAGCATCCACGCACATGGGACGAGAGCCTCCCCTATGTACAACATAGTTATAATCGGGCTCTCCACAGTTCAATCGGCCATAGCCCCTTTCAGGTGGGCTTAGAATTCCAGCCACTATGTCCCATTGACATAGCCATGCCATTTGTGGCTACTCAGGCTGATTCGGCTCATGTCCAGTTTGAAGTCGACAAAGCAAATATCTTCATCGAGCGCATTCAACACATCTACCAACACGTTCATGACATATTGGACAGAGCCAATGCTAAGTAAAAGCACCGCCATGATCAACACCGGGTGCCACACAAATTCTAGGTAGGCGACAAAGTATGGCTACATTTGCAAAAGGAGCGCCTCACTGGACCCCACCGCAAGCCGCACCTGCTCCGATACGGGTCGTAAACCATCACCAAGGCTGTAGGGAACAATGCTTTCGAGCTCAGTATTCCACCATTCCTTAGTATGCACCAGCCAACCATTGGACACTTCATTAACACTTCCCACCTCTGGACACCTCGACAACGCGAACAACTCACAACAACACGATTAAACCTGAACTACATGAGACAAGCCACCTGAATTGTATCATGGACATGCAAATCAAGAACACTCGCCAACGAGAAGATCCAAACATCATCGGGTTGTCAAAGGCCACACAGCCCAACTCCACCTTTTCGGAAAGTGGTTCACCAAGGACCAAGTTCAGCAGAAATTTCCTCATCTCATGGAGGAACTTAACGCAATGGGGACCATTGCTTCCTAAGGGGGGAGGAATGATCCAGGTGGATATTGGTGGTCAACCACCTATTCCACTTGGGGCCCCACCATTGTCTCTTTCAGTTTTTTAGTTTCAGCACAACTTACTATTTTTAGCAGTTTTTCAAGTCTTGAACTTCCAGAGCCGTTTTGAGGCCCTAAACAATGTTTTTTGGGAAAACAGAGAGCAACATGGGTCCATGGGCTGATGTTACTCGTTCAAAATTTGTAGTCCTCAGATAGATATTTCTAACGAGGTATGGTACGCGTCAAACAGAGATCGTATGCCAAAGTTACACCCCTGGGAAGTTGAAACACCAATTTACCCAAATGGGGCCCATAGCTTTGGCGCTTCATCTCCTAGGGTTAGGTTTTTGGTTGTTTAGGATTTCCCATTGTTTCTAAATAATAAATAGGCCCTCGAGCCTCATTTTCACTCAGTTCAGAGGCCTGTAGCCGCCACATCTCTTCTCAGAGATAGCTACCAGCGCCCTAGCTAGTTTTATTTCCATTCTGTCCGTAAGCAAATTTCAGTTCTTTGATAATAGTGAAATGAAGTGTTATTTCCGTTGCATATGTGTGTTTATGGTTATATGTTTATTATGTTGCATTCCTGCATAAATCCGGATCAATGTGTAGGCTCAAAAAACCAGCCCATATGTTTGGAACTCGATCTTAAATCCACCCCCTGTAATCGGTCTTTTTATTTTGAAAGTATATGGATACAAAGCCCATATTTCTTAATTAAGGTTGAATAGTGGAGGTTCGAAATAAATAGCATTGTCCATAACAACATGCATAACTTCCAGCTGAAATTTAAGGCCCTTAAAGGCAAGATAAAATATTGGAATAAGATTGAGTTTAGAAATATATTCCTAGAAAAATAAGATTTGGAATCCAAAATGCAATAATTATAAGAAAAAATAATTATGGAGGGTTTAATAGAAGATTCGATCGAGGAGGAAGGATAGCTGCTTTGAATATATAATAACATTGAAAGCAAGAAGTATTATGGAACAAAATTCTAGAATAAGGTGGTTAAGAGAGAGGGGGAAAACAAATAATTCATAAGAAAATGATCAAACATTGGCACAACAACATAATTTTATTTTTGAAAACTATGAATGGGAACAAATTAGTGGCCTATGCTAATTTAGAGTAGGAAATAATAGAGTATTACCACTCTCTCCTCTTAAGGACGTCTCCCAATTTCCAAGTCACCATTTGAAAAACTTCCAAGAAACATATCGTCCCTAATTCAACTAACCCAAAATGATTCCTTCAAGAGGGAAATCACTTATACTGAAGTAGAAGAAGCGATAATTTCCATGCATAATAATAAGGACCCTAAGTTAGATCGATTCACTTCCAATTTCTTTCAATCATGTTGGCTTTTTTGAGGTCTAGAAATTCCCTACCTGGTGGAAGAATCCCAACAATCCCATTTAGTCTTTCTAAGTAATAATTCCACCCTCCTCAATGTGGTCCCAAAAGAAAATAAAGTTAATTTTTCTTGTGGATTATATCTTATTTCCCTTTGCAATTTCATATACAAAGTCATTTCTATGGTCATAGTCAATCATCTAAAACCCTTATTTGGTCCTATTATATTTCCTGGAAAAACATGCTTTCTAGAAGGTGAGAAAATCTTGGATGGTATCCTAGTAGCTCATGAAACAATACACTCTCTAAAAAATAAAAGGGAAGGGATGATGATCAAGTTGGGGCTATCAAAGGTTGATGACAATATAAGTTGGGACTATTTACTCTAGGTTCTTCGTGCAATTGGCTTCTCTAAAGATTGGATTGTGTGTATTGTATCCTTAATCTCAACCCTCTTCTTCTCAATCCTACTAAATGGATCATTTACATATTCCTTGAAACCCTCAAAGGGGATCCACTAGGGAGATCCTATAACATAGTTTCTATTTATCCTAGTAGCAGAAGGTATTGAGATGGCTCTTAAAGTAGTCGCAGGTCAAGGTAAAATAAAAATTTTATGCCTATATATGGTTGATCTTCCAATCACACATCAACAATTTTTTGATGAAATAATTATATTTTTTGTACTAAAGAATTGAGAATCTAATTATCTGAAACAAAAATGACTTTATGAAAGCATCATGTACCCCAATCAATGTTGGAAAAAAACATATCTATTTCTTTAATAGTAACGTAGTTGTACAAAAACACCTTGCTTGACAATTGGGGTTTTATACTAGTTCTCTACTTTCCAAATATCTAGGAGCACCATTACTTGAAAGCTCATTATAGACCAAACAGTGACAGAGCACACTGCAACAAATTTACAAGAAGCTAGATAGTTGTACCTTTCATTCATTGAATGTGGTAGGGCAGTTGGTGCTTTTGAAATCACTTTTACAATCTCTCCCTCTTTACCTACGTTTTTTTAAGGAAAAGCCCAAAGAAATTATTAGATCAATTAAAGATGTGTATAGGACCTTTCTATGGGGTCGCAGCACTTGAGAAAGAAAGTGGTCACTAGTGGTAAGGGAAAAATTGTGCCTTCCATAATTAGCAGGAAATTTGGACGTATGGGACCATGAAGTTCTTAACAATGTCTTGTGGGGGATTTGTGGTGGAGTTGGATTCAAGGATGATAAGAATTACACAATATCGTATAAGGTTCAATACCAAAAAGAATATCATTGCATATTTTAACATCATAACATCTTCATATTTTGACTCATAATCTTCACATTTTATCATTAATTAATAATATTTGATCAATATTATTTTCATTTTTATTAATAAAAATATAATTAAATATATCCTTCCAAAAATTCTCTTATTATGTTTGGCAACTTTATATAGTGATGTGCACATGATTAAATAAAGATACATTTAATTATATATTGACTTTTATAAATATTATCTATATTTACGTAGAATAATTACTTTTGACTTTTTATTAAGAATTGCTTTTACAATATTTTTTCTATATAGAAAATTGATCATAACAGATCATAACATTCCCCTTTTGGAATAGTTGATATTCTCCCTTACATTAGAGTTTTGATATCGTCATTTGAATCAAAAATTAATATGAGATCAAATCTTTTCTCTTACAAGCACTCTTTTAAATAATATTTTTAGTTATTATAAAATTAATATAATAATCAATATGAAAATTAATATATATAATTAAGACAAAAAAAAATGTTAGTACACTTTTTATATTTTAAAAATAAATATTAAATAATATATAATTTAGTATTAACCAATTAAATATCACCAATTTCGCAATTAACCACAAACTTATATATCTTTTACAATATTTTTATATATTTTCATAATTAATTACTCATTGAACTATATATATACTAAAATAACACATAATGGATAATCTCGTCTCTTGATATATAAGATATTATTTTTTATTGGTAATAAAAAATAATGGATAATTTCATTTTTATTTTTATTTTTTATAATAACTATATATAACAAGGAGTAAATTGGCCATGCTAATTGAATTTTTTTAATCGTTCAAATAATTGCACGATAAATAAATAATTAAATCCTTATATGTTTAATATTTAAATTATTCTATGCATATCTAATATTTATAAATTATTCTTGGTATATCTTATAATCTAAAATATATTTATGTATATTTATTTTTAACTGTAACATAATTAAAGTTTTAATTGTTGTAATAGTGTGGTGATAAATGTGATGAATTAATAAAATAAAAAGCTTATCGTTCAGCTTTATGAAAAAGAGTCTGAACGAGGAGAGTTTGGCTCTGCAGAACCCTCTACATTCTCAATACAACTCAAGCATTATATAGCATATATGGATATAGGGAAGTTAGAACCAACCCTAAGAAATAGAAACTAATTCCTATCCTAAGGTTTCGTGAACCAACTCACACTAATTAAGGATTCTCCAAAAATCTTTTAACACTCCCCCTTAATGGAGAAGGGGTTCACAAATATGCCTAACATCTCTCTAAACATTTCAAACTTAATTTTGCTAAGAGGCTTAATGAAAATTTCAGCAACATCATCACATGTTTTACAATATACAAGATGGATTTCTTTTGATTGAACTTTCTCCCTGACGGAGTGGAATTGTGTATCAATGTGTTTAGTGTTCTTGTGAAACACCGAATTATTAACAAGTTTGATTGAGCTCTGGTTTTCACATCTGATAATTGTTGCATCTTTCTGTTCTTCCCCAACATCTTGGGGAAGTCTCCACAACCAAACTGCCTCACATGTTGTTGCGCACGTAGCTTAATACTCTGCTTCCGTTGAAGACAAGGAAACTGTGTTATGTTTCTTATTGCTCCATGTAATCACCCTGGATCCAATGTTGAATGCATAACCTGTTATGGATCTTCGGTCATCTACATTTCCAGCCCAGTCAAAATTTGTAAATCCTGTCAATCTAACATCAGAAGAATCAGTACAAATAATACCATAATCTACGGTTCCTTGTAGATACCTTAAAACACCTTTCGTTGCATTCCAATGACTCTCAAGTGGCTTGGACATGTATTGACTTAGCACACTAACTGCATAAGCCAAATCTGGTCTAGTAGTGGTTAAGTAGATTAGACTCCCAACCAACTGTCGATAAAGTGTCGCATTTGCCTCTTTAGAGCCATCCTCACTCTGAAGTTTAATGTTCTGTTGTAATGTTACTGCTACAGCCTTGCACCGATCCATCCTGAATCTTTCCAGTAGACCGCTGACATACTTACCCTGAGACATAAAAGTTTGTCCTAAATCTCTCCAAATCTCAAGACCCAAACAGTATCTTAGTTCACCAAGGTCTTTCATTTCGAACATTTGTGACATTTGCTACTTGATTTCTTTGATTAGATCAAAAGCATCACATTTAATAATTAGATCATCTACATACAAATAAATCAATGTTATACGCCCCTTTTCATCTTTCACAGTATACAGATTAGGGTCATTTTTACTTCTATTGTAACTGTGTTGCCGAAAAAATGAATCAATATTTTCATACCATGACCTGGGTGCTTGTTTCATTCCATATAAAGCTTTTAATTCACATACTAAATATTCTTTCCCTTTCTAGACAAATCCCTCAAGTTTCTCTAAGTAAACCTCCTCTTTCAATTCCCCATTTAAAAATGCAGATTTTACATCTAGTTGGTGAATCATCCAGTGTTTTCTAGTAGCTAAAGCAATCATCATTCTGATAGTGTTTATTTTAGCTACGAGGGCGAAGGTTTCCTCATATTCAATACCTTATTTTTGTGAATACCCCTTTGCTACCAGTCTAGATTTTAATTTATCTATGGTTCCATCTACATTAATCTTGGGTTTATACAACCATTTACATCCTATGGTTTGTTTCCCTTCAAGTAGTTCAACCAGCTCCCAAATGTTGTTTTTGAGAATAGATTCATATTCCTGTTCCATAGCTTCTTTCCATTCACTACATTGATTTACTTCTCTATAACTAGAAGGTTCAACAACATTCATCATACTAGTTATAAATGCATTCTCCCTATATCTAGTAGGAAATTGAATCTGCCTACCTAATCTTCTAAGCATTGGCGTAGCTTCCAACCTGTTCTGAATTTCCTTTGAAGGACTCGGCTTAACTGTTGTATCTTAACTTTCTACTTCTGCCTTTTGCTGCCTCTCATGCTTGTTACCTATTTCTTCACTTCCTTCCACAAAAAACAAAATATCCCATTCCTTATTGCTTTTATCAAATTCATCATAAACTTGCTCATGGAACATGACATCTCTACTAACAAAAACTTGCGAGTAGAGGGATTAAACAATCTATAAGCTTTAAATTGTGAAAAATACCCTACAAAGGTACATATGATGGCTTTTGAATCTAGTTTTCTTATGTCTTCCTTTGGAATGTGGGCAAATGCTTTGGACCTAAACACTCTCAAACGTTTTACTGCAGGCTTGAATCCATACAATGCTTCAAAAGGAGTTTTAAACTCGAGACTTCTTTTAGGACTCCTATTTTTCAAGTAAACTGTAGTATTCAATGCTTCAGCCGAAAAACCATTCGAAAGACCCTTACCTTTCAACATGCTCCTAGCACAGTCCACCAATGTTCTGTTATTTCTTTTCGCTACTCCATTCTGCTGAGAAGTATGGGGTACTGTGAATTGCTATAATATTCCATGGTCTTTACAATACTTGGTAAGCCTCCTTCCTATATTCTCCCCCTTGATCAGAGCGGATAATTTTTATGTGCTTCCATGTTTGCTTTTCTATCATATATCTGAACTGCTTAAAGTATTCGAATGTGTGACTTTTCTTACTCATAAAATATACCCAAGAAAAATTTTTGCAGTCATCAACAAACAGTAGAAAACATAGTGCACCTCCTAATGACTTTGTTTGCATGGGTCCACATAGGTCAGTGTGCACTAATTCAATTATGTCTCTCTTTTTCTTTTCTAATCGAACATGGAATTATTCTCTATGCATCTTTCCTAACACACAAGCATCACAATCATTATGCACTTTTTTTAATGTAGTAAGACCTCTTACCATTTCCTTTTTTTGAAGTAACAACAAATCGTTGAAGTTGATGTGACCAAGTCTTTGGTGCCATAGGTCTTCTGTAGTCAAACTTGATGATGTGAAGACTCGATCTAGTGTTGTCCTCACATCCAATTTGTACAGACCTCCTGTGTGAATTCCTAAAGCAATAGTCTTTATGTCATACAACAAATCTTTGTAACTCCATATAACAATTAGATTTAAATAATTATACCTTGAGATCCTAATCTGTAATCATGGATACAGAAATCAGATTCTTTGTAACTCCAGGTACATACATTATATTATGGATATGTCTGATATTACCATCAGGAAAAATAACAGGAATTTTCTCGTACCCTTTGATTTGATGACTTCTATCATCACCAAGGTATATTTGTGCTCCGTTGTTGATTTCTTTAAAAACTTTGAACAATTGTGTGTTTCCCATCATATGTATAGATGCTCCCGAATCCACATACCAAATGTCTGTTTCGACATTTTCATAAGAGTCTGTCATAAACAATCTGAAGTCCTGAACATGGTGATAATCTACAAAATGACCTGCATGTCTTCCATGTTTCTGCTATTCTTCATGAAATTTCTTCTTCCTGCACTCCTTAGCCATATGACCAATTTTTCCGCAATAATTTTTTTTTACTACAGATTCGTTTCTATTTGGATACATACCTTGAGCTTGATTCGGTCTTTTATGTGGATTTCCTTCGTTTTGCTGTGATGGATTTCCTTTTTCTTTGAAGAATTTATTCTTTTCCATTAACGCAAGATCTGCACTCTGGGGTTTTAGAGACAATATTATTTCTTCTTCTTACATTAATATTCCTGCCAGTTCTTCAAACTTTGGTATTTTATATCTCGCACTTATCCCAATGATAAACATTTGGTAATAATCAGTCATACCATTCATGGTAATCGTGACCAAATTTGCATTTGCAACTATCTCATTGATATCTGTTTTTCTTCAGATCTTTCATCTGTGATATGAAAGAAGAAATTTCTTCATTCTCCTCCATCTTTATGGATAGAATATTGCTCTTCAAGAACAAAAGACAATTTGTATTCTTGACCTCATACAAATCCTTCAATATTGTCCAAATCTCGCTTGCTGATTTGCATTCTCTAATATGTGGTATGATGTAGTCTTTCACCGACATATTCAACAACGTCTTTGCCCTACCTTCTCTCTTCTCCCAGTTTGGAATCAATATGGCTCCCGCTGCTGGCTTTGGCTCATACCCATTTGCAATCTTCCAAGCACTATGTGCTTCTAGAATAGTCTACATCTTGATCTTCCAATTTGAGTAATTGGAACCATCAAGCTTGTTGCTCTCATTCAAGTATGACTCAATTATTTTATTATTCATCTTGACGATTCAAAAAAGTAATTGACAAGAGAAAAAATGATAGATCTACCCCAGATCTTTACAGAAAGCAATTTTACGATACAGATCTACGTATCTGCGATCAATCCAACAGGTTGTTTTGCACGTTGTGCAACAGGCTCTCGAATCCTCTGCACCACCAAAATCTACTTCAGATCTCTTCTTTCATCGATGAGCTTTCACTAGATCCCTTCATTAGTGACCTCTCACCGAATTTCTTCCTTCATCAGTGGTTTCCACTAGATGATATCTATTTCAGATCTCCTCGGTGCACAAACTGACCCAATTTCCGTGACGATCACGCCGGAAACGAAACTCAGTAAGTCTTCCTCTTGTCGGCGCCACTTTTCTGCTCAGTTCCGCACCATCGTCCCGACTTTTATTTTAGGAAACGCGACGATCGGTGCAACTATTCCTCCAAAACCTACGTTGATCCGCTCAAAATCCGAGAAAAAAAAATCACTCAGTTATTAGGGGCTTCTCCTCTGCCACCTGGATACTCACAGGGATCACATCACTCTGGCTATGATTCGACCTTGGAGATCTGATACCGTGATAAAATGTGATGTTGAATTAATAAAATAAAAAATCCACTAGTCATCTCTACGAAAGAGAGTCTGAACCAGGAGAGTCTGGCTCTGCAGAACACTCTACATTCTCAATATAACTCAAGCATTATATAGCATACATGAATATAGGAAGTTAGAACCATACCCTAAGAAAGAGAAACTAATTCCTATCTTAAGGTTTCATGAACCAACTCACACTAATTAAGGATTCTCCATTATCTTTCAACATGTGGGATTTGGTTAATGATTTTCTATTAATAATATATATTTCATATAAAATTATTATGTTATAATGATAAAAAATAAATCAAAGGATGAATATTTCTACCTATCCTTATAGTATTATATTACCGTTATAGTATTATGTTAGGTGTTTTACTTGTGTTTTCGAGATAATATTATATCTAATAAGTATCAATACTATAATAGTTTATTTTTCTTATAATAAAGGTAGTTTTTTAATTTATTTAGTCTTTTTATAATAAAGTTGCATATTAAATGTTAGTAATCAATTTTTTTTTTCTATGTGGTTTATGGACTTGATTGTGAACCGCTATTTTCATGGAATATTTCTACCAAGCAAATCCACTTTAAGGGATCACTTCTTATTGGCTCAACCACAAAACCTGATCTCGAGAGTATTGAGAGAAATGAACCCATGATTTCTCAATAGAAAAGATACTTTAACGACGGGACTCGACCAATTGAGTTAACCCATAGAGCTTACTAACCAAATTTCTATTTATATGAAGTAACTTTTTTTTATTTAATCTTTGAAAAAATATTGAAGTTAGATTACTATAACTATCAAAAATAATTAATATGTATAATAATTACTATATTTTTGGTGTCAGTAAAATATTTTTTCTATTTAAAAGAGGTCATGAGTTCAATTCACTTAACATTCTCAAAATCAAGTTTCATAAACCCAATTAATACTACATAAAAAAAAAATAGTTACTATAATAGTATATTTCTAAATATAAGATTACATGTTACTTAATCTAAAATCTTATAAAACGAATTAGTTTTCCATTTTGAAGAAACACAAAATCTTGTATATAATCGGAACTCATAGATGCATGTTAAGTAATATGGAGTGCCATATAAATGACCTGAACTACCATATGATTACTTAATGAACCTTTTTGTTAGAATGATACAATATGTAGGTAGATACAATATTATTACAAATATACTAATAGTAAGTATTCCAACGTAAAACTTCTTCAACTAATATGCTTTTATAATTAAGTGTTACTGGATTTGATTTTATTATAAACCAAGAGGATATTTAAATCTGCATATGTAAGTGATTCAAAGAATCCTTCTATAAGCGGGTAGTTTTAAATGATAAACTTATTTAGTGAGGTTAAAGTGTCTTTTATATCTATTCATCTTGTTACATAATTGGCCATGTTCATATTTTTTTTATTTTGAATTTGTCAATTTTAGTGTTAAGTTATATTTTCTCAAAATTTACATTGTATCTAATTTTTTCAAAACTTATCTACTTAATTTCACTAATTTTATGAGCAATAATTTTTGATGATTTGTAAATGGTATAAGTGATTAAAAATATATAATTATATTATTTTTCATTTATCATGATGTTTTTAAAGTAGAAATATTATATAAATCAATTTGTGGGGTCATTTTATCGACAATCTAAGTTTTAAAAATTAGGGGTGAAAAAAATTAGGAGACATTTTCAGGCCTTAAATGAACATTTGTTGTGGTCTCAATATTAGGTGGACTTAGATTTCATAATATACACATTGATACCTTTCCAATGACACAAGTATTGCCTCAATCAAAGTTCATATGAGAATGTTATGCTTCATGGAAGTTGACCTATGGTGATTGAACACCATAATTCGAGGGGATGCCACATCGCCCCCCATTACTCATGGAAAAGGGGATAGTCACGTGCCCACTATGAAGAAGAATCTAGAAAGGTCAAATTCAAAACTCTAGCTGAGAGTTGAAGGAGAAAATCTTAAACCCTAGTTTACTATCAAGCTATGTTGTAATTGGGCCACTAAGAGGAAAAGGGGTTATATTCTATTCAAGTACATTTGTTCCATAGTAGAGTATAGCGGTTTATAGTGGATAAGGAGAGCATAATTGATGAGTCTTGTATTCTATAGTATCTCATGAGCACAGGTCTCAGCTAACTCCACAAAGGGTGTATTTTCCTTTGTATTTGCATTATTTCCATTCCATATAGAAGAGAGCCCAGTAGCCTCACTTTCCAATTAGATGTTATCTAAGAGAAAATCTTGGTGTTTATTATGAGTGGTGAATACTTTTATTAGATTATTCTCTCTTTTCCACATTTTATCTATTAAATACATAAGCAACAAATTAGTAATAACAAATCCAAAATCTAAAAGAAATTAGTCTTTTAGTATATATTTTAGTTTATTTTTACAAATATGTTGTGATGAACTATTCAGTGAAATATCCATAGTCAAAGGACTTTTAAATAACTTTCAAATGCAAATAAAATTTTATTCAAAAACTTGAACTACTATATTTTTTTTTGTCAAGTGGTCCGAGTTCATAGATGACATCAGGATTGCCCTATGGCTTGACAAACCATGACCCAGGGGCATCTAAGCCGTCAAAATCACTTAGGGATCGCACCCGGCTTAGGCCACACTAGCCTTTAATAGAACTAGATTCCCCCCCCCCCCCCTCCCTGCCGAAATTTTGAACTGATAACCTTCACATCACAAAATGAATTAATAATACACTCCATCATTGTCTATTCTACACCCAGCATAAGAACTACTATATGAAATAAAACCTTATAGCTTTTAAATTATACATCTACCATAATTATTCAACTAAAAATATATGATAGAAAGTAGAAAAAAAATAAAACTAATTAAACCTAACTTTGAAATAGATTCCCCCCCCCTCCCGAAATTTTGAACTGATAACCTTCACATCACAAAATGACTTAATAATACACTCCATCATTGTCTATTCTACACCCAGCATAAGAACTACTATATGAAATAAAACCTTATAGCTTATAAATTATACATCTACCATAATTATTCAACTAAAAATATATGATAAAAAGTAGAAAAAAAATAAAACTAATTAAACCTAACTTGAAATTACTTATTAAAATCTCAAATTTTTATTTTAAAAACCCTGTACTTTTTATATCTAATAATATAAGTTTTTCCAAATTGTAAAAAAACTACCATAATTATTAAATTGTATAATTATATAATTTTTTCTAAATGGTAAAAAAACTACCATAATTATTAAATTGTATAAGTACATTATTTGATTTATTGAATTTATTAATTTTTACATTTAATTGCATTACTCGCAATTAAATTATTATTTTAACTAATTCATTATTACAAGTTTTCACATTAATTTGATTAATTTAAAATCATGTTCTTTGAATAAACTTAAGTTAGCGATGAGAAGTGAAAATTTGTAATCAGGTGAGACGGAGTCCTAATTTTGACAAATTAAAGCCCTCACTGGTCTCCAATTCCAATGCTATCCTTCCATAATTTAATTTGTAGATTCCATTTGAGGTTGATGGGTGGTTATTGGGATGGCCTTGTATAATATTTTTTGCTTTTTGTTTTTAACTGGGAGGAATTAGTAATTGGGTTAATCACACATATTGGCTGTGTGGGCTGTTATTGGTATGGTCTTGTATAATATTTTTTTCTTTTTGTTTTTAACTCGGAGTAATTAGTAATTGGGTTAATCACATATTCACTGATGTAATATGGGGATTATATTGATTTTTGATATTATATTTTTGGAGTTGTATATTTTTATTTTTTTTTCATTAACTAGGTTATGACTGAGATTGGATTTTGGATATTTTAGTTTGCAATTTTTCACATCACTTGAATCACCAGTTAAGTTGTCTTTTGAAATTGTCATTTCCATTTATTATTTTAAAAATAAAAATTTAATTTATATCATTATACAAGCTGTAAAAAGGAAATGTAAAATATTAAGTTAATAGTTTTCTTGTTGAATTTTTGTATCCACAACATGATTTTTGTTTTTCAAAAAGTAGTCATCATTTAGAATATTCTTATATTATTATCTCATTGAAATCTATATTTATTTTTTGGTTAGCTTTATTCATAGAAAATTGAACCTTAAATTTCATGTTTACATAATATGTCTTAATACAAGTATCTAACAATTAAGTTACCCAAGGTTGGCTATTCAATAAAATATATACTATCATCAAATTAAAATCTATTTTATTTTGATGAAATACTAGTAATTTTGATGAGATGCTAGTAATTGGAAAAATTAGAAAACATGTAAAATAGTTAAGATAGAGCAAGTGATCCGATAAATTGTTCCTCTTTGAGATGTGATTCCATTTCTACTAATGTTAATAAGTGGAAAAAATCGAAAAACATATGGAATATAAATCGTTATGTGATTCCATTTACAAGGTGAATATAAAAAAGAAGCGAAAAAATAACTTCAATGTTAGAGACTTAGAGTGATTATCCAAATTGATGTGAGAAATAAGTAAACATGAAATATGGAAAACTTGTAAGCTATAGAAATAAATAAACATGAAATATGGAAAATGTGTAAGCTATAGTCGATTTATCCAAATAAATATTTAAAAATGGCTCTAAAAATAGTTAGTTGAACAATTTTTTAATGGTTAGTTAAAATAACAATTAGGTGTATAAATTCTTTTATTGTTAACGGGATGGTGAGATGAATAATTATTTTTAATTCTTAGGTGTTACATTACTGTTTTATGGACTTACTATTCCAAAAATTGTAAATCTTAGTAGTGTTATTTGAATAATAATGTCATTATGAAAGACAAACAAAATTTCATGTTAGGAAGGGTTTTATAGATAGTTTAGAATTAGCTCTTTTATAAGAAGAATTTTCATGTTAAGAAGGGCTTTATAGATAGTTTATGATTAGTTTATTTATTTATGAGAAGTCATTTATTGAGTCAAAATTTGTGAATGTACATGTAAATAAATATAAGTAGATAAAACAATTTGTATGAATATTTATAAGAAATGAATCTTTTTTTCTTATTTAAGATTTTCACTTTTCTATGTTATACGAGAAAGTTGTGATAATTTGATTACACAATAAAATGCAAAAGTAATAATTCTTAAACTAAATTCTTGCACTCGTGTCATATCATGAAGTCAAAGTTTTTATAGGAGTCTTTCTCTTCTTCTATTTGGAAGCTAATGTCCATTTTTTTTGTTGATCATTGAAGGACATGATTAATGCTTACATGCCATCTTCCATTTAGTTGTTGTATTTTTCTATGAGGTAGACATGCTTAGAGGCCACTAATGGCTTAATCACATTCTTTGCCTCTTTGAATCTAATGACCATATTCCCAGCCATTTTTTTGATTGAGGATGATTACAATTAAACTTAAATGAGGAGTGAGTTTATGAAAATTCTATGGGTTTGGCTCAAAGTTTGTATGAGAAAATTGTTGATCCATCTCCTTTCCTTTTCTAATAGGGGGGTTTTTTTAGGGTGGAGTATTGGAAGGTTTCTCCCCACAAGTTTCTATTTCTTTAAATGCTTTTACATTTTCTTAGGATAGGCATAACAACTCTACATCAAGTTAAATGTTTCTCTATGCTAGCAAATTGGATAAAAGTTCAATTATCTAAGATTTCATTAATACTACCGATGGGAGGTCCTTGCTAATAAGTGAGTGATCGTTATACATTGCTACCCACCATATGGATTTTTTATGAGGCTTTCGAGGAGAGAGGTGTGTTGTAATATCATAATGCATTAGTCTACAATATACACAATCTAAAAACATGCCCTACACCTAAAGACAACCTACTCAAAGTAAGGATTTTGTCTCCTATTGTAATATTTTGTGATAAGATAGATTTCTTAGAATCTAAGCTTCTGTGATCCATTATACAAATTGTAAAATCCTTTCGATAATAATCACATGCAATGGAACATGGTAGACGCATTTCAAACCCCAATGAACCACATTGGTTGGTTCGAAACGAGTCAACCATGTTCCATTGCATGTGATTATTACCGAAAGGATTTTACGAGATAGATTTCTACCAAGAGTCATTTGTTGAAGTCTATTTCCATGTAGACATGAAAATGGGTAATAATATCCTTGTATTATATCCATGCACTTCGGAAATGATATTTTCCCGAGGTATTTCCTATCTCCTACAATGAATGAAAACCCTATAAGTATAGGATGAGTTTGGTCACCCTTTTCCATACTAGAGTTGTGGAGAGTGTATCAGTGGTTAGATTGGATGTTTCAAACCATGGCATCATACATAATCGTGATTTCCCCAAGACCATGGCCTTGAATAACAAATAGGGTTTGTATCTTCTTCCATCAGGCCAGATTCAACAATGATTAACCATTTTGCACATGGATAAAGAAAACCCTCTTCCTTGATTATGGGTTTCCAATTAAAAGAAATCCATTCATGTGGATCTATGAATATTAGATAGAGGCTAGTGAATTTACAAATTAGTCCATTTTTTATTAAAAAAAAAAAACTAGATTGTTCCATTTTTTTACGACTAGTGGAATAGAGGGTGGTTGGACCCTTTGAGACCACCTCAACTCACACAATAACGATTATCTACAACACCTCCAACCAGTTTCTCATGATGGAAACATCCTTCAATTTATATAAACATGATTTTAGTAGCTTCCAGAGTGTAGCTTGGAAGGAACCATATCAATTCACTATCAATGGCATAATATAGGAGCATGGCTTAAATGCCCACTGAAAATGCTTTTAATTCAATAAAATGGGCATCATGTAAAGAAATACTAAAGATCAAATGGAGGCAAATAAGGAATTTTATATGATAGAGGGTTCAAGGATCTAATAGAGATATAATGACCATAAAGGCCTCACGGAACAAACTTGAACTATATAGAGGGATCAACCTTCCTGGGTATGAGTGAACTTCCTCAGGCTTATGAAAAAAATGACGAGGTAGATTTTCCTAGGATTAGAGAAGCAAAAGATGAGCTAAGGCTTCAAAATTCATATACAATCAACTTCATTACTATAGGGGGTAGCCATTGAGGCCATTTAGATGGTGATAGGGTAATGTCCGAAAGATTATCAATACAAAACGCTATAATCAACATAATTTTATTTTTTAACTTTTTAACAATATCAGAAATTAAATTAAATTAATAAATGAAAAAAAAAAACCATATTTATACCATTACTTTAGTCTTATTGAAAAGTAAATAAAATAGACAACTTGGAATAATTTTTATAACACTATAAAATATATTTTACTAAAACAAATTTTAAAGATATACCTTTGCACCATTTTAACAAATTACTAGGTAGGGGAAAAACAAATTACTAGGTATGAGAAAAAATATGAGAAAGAAAAGCCTCTATACATCCAATACTTATTGGAAAAAGGAAAGAAAAAAGAGGTAATTTAACAAATTAAAGCAGAATGCGAAGCTTCAATTCATCATTGACAAGTTAGTTCAAAGCAACTCAATGAACCCTTTTGTTACGAAATTAATTCTAACCACAAAAGAAGGTGTGAAAAAAGAAAAACCTGATGTTCCATATTTAAATTAACTAGTGTAAGACCCTCTCAATTGAGCCTAAAAACAATAGTATTTATTCTTTTTATCTATTTAGTATTTTTAGAGTTCCATGAATCTTTGGGTCTTACTCAAAAATTCACATTAAAAGTTTTTTTTTCAAAATCTGTGACATTTACTCCTTTTATCTCTTTAGTATTTTTAGAGTTTCATGGATCTTTGTGTCTTTTGTAAAATCTACATTATAATTTTTTTTTAACTATTGTTTTCAAAATTGATTTGTCACTTTCAAACCTAATCTTTTTAACTATTTTGTTCAAAATTGACTAGCTTTTGTCACTTTCAGTCCTAATCCAAGTTTGTACAACCATTAAACTGTAGACTATATGGATTACGAATCACCTTTATAATTTTACCAAATTACATTAATCTAGCTTTTTTACATAACACAAACTACCTTTCAATTCTTGTTTAAAAAAAATTAAAAGCTCAAATTAGTTTTCAACTAACAATTGATTTGTCACATGCACCTCCTCAATGGACATAATAATTAAAGTGAAACTTAAATATTACTTTTAGATCCCATTTCTAATTGGCATAATGTTGTATATGGTTGTCAATATTTATTTGTCCTTGGGCAATTTCTTTATGAAAGGCCGTCACCTTTAATAATATTTTTTTAAAAGAGAAACATTAATTTATAAATATTGCGTCGGTCACACATAACTATGATTAAAGATTAACCCATTCATTCCATGTTTGTCTTTTTCTTTTTAACTTTATTTTTACGTACTTCAATGAATTTGTCGCACATGTGTCGCGTTAAGGTTGCCTTATTTTCAACGACGTCCATTCTTTCACGAGACGTTCAGTACTTTCCTTCTTCTTCCGTAATTTCCCTTGTTGCTCTTTATGGGTTCAAGGGGAGGGGACCAATGATGCTATTCCTCGCACAGATCCCTTTTGTTTGGCTTTTCCTTTTTAAAGTCTTTATTCCTTTTAGTTCCTGCCATGTGTCCTAGCTGGGGTTTGGCATTTATTTATTTATTATTATTATTTATTTTTGTACAACCTTGGGTAGATCGTTGTGCTTCCTCTCGATGATACTCTAGGTGGTAGATCGTTGTGCTTCCTCTCGATGATACTCTAGGTGTGCAATGGTCAAAATGTAATGTTTTTCCATAAAATATGATTTGTATGGGTAATGTAACTGAGAGTTTAAACTATCTCTTCAGTGTCATAGTTGTCATTTCTCACAAGACATTATTATGTAAATGTTTGCTAGGTTTACTTTTACACACATTATATTATATGATGCGATATGCCACTTTAGAATTTTATGAGAATATATATATTATTTTCCCATAACATTTACGATGGAACAAAGAGTCTAAGGACCACAAAACCATATCAAGAAACTTTATATCGATATGAGAGTTAAAGATAAAGAGTTCAAGGAAGTGTTGAATGTGTGGCGCTAGGGTTTCATATAGACACATCAGTACCTAAACAAAATCAACTTCCATTAAATGTAGGATCTACACTTTATCCTTAATAAAGTTAAAGTTCATAATGATTAATTAATGTAAAAAATTTACTTGAGGGATATTAAATTCATTAATGTAGGTTTTAACTCTGAACGGAAATTATCTACACACGAATCTTATAATATAAAATAAACAATAGGGAGAGCATAAAAAATTAAACAGATAAACACAGAAATTTTCTCCCCGATCCCAAATGGGGACAACCAGCTTGATATTTCATTATATTTCTTTTAGTGTTACAACACATATATATACATGTCGAAGCATACATAAACCCCAATCCATTAACCCTAGATTAGAACATAACCATAGTTCCCTTGACCGGATCTACAAAAAATACCAGGGGCCGAAAACCATCATACCCCATAACCATGTGCAAAACCATGCAGAAAACCATGGGTGCGGACCGCCCATCGGAAATTAAGGACCAAAAAATTTTCGCCGGGGCGCTGCCCCAGACCCCGGCAAGGGGGGCTATCGCCCCCCCTCTTACCCCCCCATGTGTGATTAGTTGTGGAAAGAATATAACACATACCCAACATTCTCCCACTTGTTGTTTCCTTTCCGCAGTGGGCCACAAGAGAGCTTAGTCATTGGCCCAATTCTTCAACACCCAATGTTTCTCTACACCAAGAGAACTTTTGACTGCTCACAGACTCCGTCAATGCATCTGCAACATTCTTCAAAGTGTCCACCTTTACCAGCAACACCCTTTTAGCCTCAACCATATCTCTAACAAAGTGATATTGAACATCAATGTGCTTTGTCTTTGAATGATAAGCAGGGTTCTTAGCTAAGAAAATTGCACTTTGTCTATCACAGTCTATCCTTATAGCTTGTTGTACCAACCCCATACTTGAACACAATCTTTGCAACCAAATTGCTTCCTTGCTTGCATGAGTCGCTGCCATGTATTCTGCCTCTGTAGATGAAAGAGCCACTACAGACTGTCTTTTGGTCATTTAACTGACTGTGCCTCCAAATAGGCTAAACACATACCCACTTGTAGATCTTCTTTGGTCCAGATCTCCAGCCCAGTCTGCATCAACAAAACCACGAATGCCCAACATTCTTTCCAATCTTTCTCTTCCATGGTAGCAGAAGCCATAATCACTAGTGCCACGTAAATATCTAAAAACCTGCTTCACTGTTGTCCAATGCTCCTTCCCTGGGTTTGACATAAACCTGCTCAATGCTTCCACTGCATGTGCAATGTCTGGTCTAGTACAGACCATTGCATACATTAGGCTACCCACTGCACTTGCATATGGAACATGAGACATATCCTCCTCTTCTTCTTGTGTCTTGGGACACTGTTCAGCAGACATCTTTACACCTACAAGAATAGGAACATTCACCGGTTTACTATCCTGCATATTGAACCTCTGCAATATAGTCTCGACATACTTCCTCTGGTTTAACCAGAGCTTCCTCTTTGCCCAATCTCTCCTAATTTCCATGCCCAAAATATAGTTTGCAGCACCAAGATCCTTCATGTCGAATTTGGAGAACAGTTGGGTCTTCAAATCTTGAATAATTTCTTTGTCATTTCCAATCAAAAACATATCATCCACATACAAGACCAAATAAATAACACGGTCACCAATCAATTTAAAATAAACACAGTGATCCTCCTTGCTTCTGGTGAAGCCAAGTCCTCGTATATAGTTATCAAATTTCTGATACCACATCCTTGGTGACTGTTTTAACCCATACAAAGACTTCTTCAACCTGCATACCAGCTCTTTCTTACCCTTCACCATAAAGCCTTCAGGTTTCTTCATGTAGATCTCCTCCTCTAGATCCCCGTGAAGAAATGTTGTCTTCACATCCATCTGCTCTATCTCAAAATCAAATGTAGCAGCAAAAGATAAAAGTAATCTAATAGAAGTAACTTTGGAAACAGGAGAAAAAAATATCACCAAAATCAATTCCCAGCACCTGGGAATAACCTTTTGCTACCAACCGAGCTTTGTATTTCTCCACCTTACCTTCTACATTCAACTTCTTCTTAAACACCCATTTTCTCCCGATGGGCTTCCTTCCAGCCGACAACTCCACTAGATCCCATGCCTCATTTTTGTGCAAGGATTCCATTTCATCAACCATGGCCTCCTTCCAGAGTTTTCCATCCTCTAAATCTACTGCCTTCCTGACAGTTCTAGGATCATCATCAGTTATAGTTAGGGCAAAACCTGAATAGAAAGCAGATGGACTATACCTTTCTGGTTGCCTTCTTTCCCGAACTGATCTTCTTATAGCTAGAGTTTGTGGCTCTTCCTCTTATGAATCTTCTTCTGTTGTAGAGTCTGATTCATACTCCTTTAGCTCAAACTCTATCTTCTCAGGTTCCTTTGGTATGACTTCATGTTTAACAACATCTTTCACCTCTCTAAACACCACATATCGACTGTACAAAACCTTCCTTGTTTCTGGGTTCCAAAGCTTGTAACCTTTTAAACCATCCTTATACCCAATAAAGATGCACCTTTCAAATTTATTATCCAACATGGTCCTTTTCTACTTTGGAACATGTAAATATGCATCACATCCAAATACCCTTAGATGTGAAAGAGAGGGTTTCTTACCAGTCCATACCTCATGTGGAGTCTTATCCTCCAACACTAATGAAGGTGATCTGTTAACCAGATAGCATGCAGTCTCCACTGCCTCTGCCCAGAATTCTTGTCCTAACCCGGTACCAATGAGCATGCTTCTTGCCTTTTCCATCAGTGTTCTGTTCATTCTTTCTGCAACTCCATTTTGCTGCGGTGTGTATGGAGTAGTCTTCTGTCGTGCTATACCACACTTCTTACAGAACTCTTCAAATTCATTCTTGCAGAACTCCCCACCATTATCCGTCCTCAACGCCTTTATCTTCTTCTCTGTCTGATTTTCCACCAGAGCCTTAAATTCTTTAAATTTGTCAAAGACTTCAGATTTCTTCCTCAAGAAATATATCCATGTGTTCCTTGAGAAGTCATCTATGAATGAAACATAGTACACAGACTTTCCCAGTGATGGAACTGACACAGGTCCAAACACATCACTGTGCACAAGTTCTAATATCTTGTTCGCCCTCTTAGCACCAAAAGGAAAACTCACCCGATTTTTCTTCCCATATACACAATGTTCACAGAAATCAAAATCCAGAGAGCAATTAGACATACCTTCTACCATACCATTTCTATGTAGTATCCGAAGGCCCTTCTCTCCAATATGTCCAAGCCTTTGATGCCATAGCATGGTCTTTTCTCCAGAGACAACTACGCTTTCCGCTCCACTTTCAGGAACCACATAACTATTACACCCATCAATAATAGTGTTGCCCTAAAGATTGTACAGAGTTCCAATCCGAACCCCCCACATTAATACCAGTGCTCCCCGAACCATCTTATAGGTATCTTTTTGGAACACTATTTTTACACCTGCATCATCCATCTTGCTTACAGAAATCAGATTTCTGGCCAATGCAAGAATGTGCAAAACACCAGGAAGTGTTCTAATCCTTCCACCTTGCAGCTTTAGCTTGACCTTTCCACGTCCGATGATTCTGGCCTTCCTATCATCCCCTAGGAAGACATCACCACCATCATATTTCTCATACTCGCAGAACCACTCCCCATGGGGAGTGAAGTGAAAGGATGCACCTGAGTCAATCAACCATGACTCATGATCTACATGTGTATTTGAAGAAGAAGCCAAATACACATCCCCACCTTCATCCGAGGTGGTTTTTGCCTCTACAGAAGGAGCATCATCAGATCCTTTTCATTTCTCAAGAGCTTTAGATTTGCACTCCCTTTTGTAGTGCCCTTCCTTTCTGCATTTACAGCGTACCTTTACAAACTTTCCAAGAGATTTAGATCTCCCTCTAGATTTGGATCTCCCACTCGAAACCTTATTCTTGTTTCTATTTTGGGACCTTCCTCATACAGATAAGGCATCTCCATTCTGGCCCTCCATATTTCTCCGTCTCATTTCCTCTAACAACAAGGCTAAGACAATGTCATCAAAATTCAAGGTAGTTGTTGTTAGCCACCTATGAATTTTTGTCAAGCAAATAGGCAACTAAATTGTTTTGAGCCTTCAAGAGATACATTTTCTATGAAAATCTCTCATCCTTGAAGCCTCTGTGTGTCCATTGCCTTTAAAAATATTCTCACTGTTGTTTCCATCAAAAAATCCTCACTAACTGTAGAAAATTGTGCTTAGAAAGGCCTCCATTTGCCCCTTGTATCCCTACAAAATTCCCTATTTTAACCCTTTTCCCATATTCGAAGTTCCCCCTTTAACCCCAAAAAATCCCTCCCAAAATCTCCTAAACCACCCATTTCATCCTTAAGAACCAAGTGAAAACCCTTCATTTGAGTTTAAACTCCTTTTTTACCTCTATCGAATTCCTCTGTTAGCCTTAAAAACCCTCCTTTTGGCTAAAAATCACTCTTTTCCATATATGATGGCTTAGCCCCTTTCGGCCAGCCCCTTAACCACTTCCCCATATGCTCTGAGCGCTAAGATGAAGCGCTAGCCCGTGAGGCGCTTATCACATCAGAGGATTGGAGTGGAATGCTTTTTTCCTTTGTAAACAAAATCTCCGATGCGATAGTGTAATGGTTCTGTTGGTTTCAGGAACAATCTCCGCTGTCGATCTTAACCAGATCCGACAGTCCGCGCAAGTCTCAACGCATCGTCGCCCGATCGCAATCGCTAATTTTAAACTATGCCACCCACTGTACTCCCCGATTGCGATCCCCCGATTGTAATCTTCGCTGTCAATTCCCCTTTAATCCAATGGTCATCGCATTCCCGCTCTGATCACAATTGCAAATTTCAAATGGAGCCACATTCCGTTCCTCCCGGTTGCGATCCTACGACGCGATCCTAGCCGTTGATCACACATAAGATCCAACGGTCATAAGCCAATCGCACCATTGCTCATCGAAGTGTCGGCCCTCCCATCACTCCCCTCCGATTAGATCGCAGCCGTCAATCTCCTCCTGAGATCCGACAGCCCTGATTGAATCGCCCTCCACCCATGACCAGGGTCCTACCATATCAACCCATTTCATATGTTTGTCGTGCATTGTCTATGTATTTCATTCAAAGGCCCAAACCTTGGGTTTTACATTAAACATTGTACCATCCCACCCGACATTAAGATTTTAACGTTTTTACATTAAAGTTTTTTCATTTCGCCCAACTTCCACATGCATTTTCCCAATGTTTCACTGTATGTTCCCGCTGCTTTCCATTGCATCCATAGCATTCGCTCCTATTGCGCTGCCATTGTCAATGCATTCCACCGCAGCCACTCTTCCCCATGCATGGATTTCTTAACAGACTTGTGTGTTTTGCAGGTGTACAGGCGGTTAAAACCGTCATCACTCACAGTCACTGTTATAGTGGTGCAGAGCGCTGATGAAGTTTTTTCAGAGCCTGAAAGTACAAAGAAGAGCCTGGGAGGGTGTTAGATCGTAATCTTCATTAAAAGTACAGGGTTTAACTGTGCGAAACCTTCCTCGCGCCCTCAAAGCTTAGATCTCATGGATAGAGACAGTCGTGAAAGCGACAAAGAGTATCACTACAGAGTTAAGGAGTTCTAATGCGCATTATTGAAGATTTTAAGCCTTAATTCAGTGTTTTAAAGGAAAAATACCAGATTGAAGACCTCATGACTCACACGGAAGGCTTAATAAGGCCCAATGCGCAGAAAAAAATATCATCAAGGTTTCACATCAGCAGAAGTCTCCTTCCGAGAAAGGACACAGTACTCATACTATTTTAGTCTACATTGTGTTCGTGAGAAGGTTTCCACCGTGACAACAGTCCTAATGCTACCAAAGCATTTGTTACATGGTATGGCAGACCTCATAGTCATTTATCTGCCTTTTTGTTTATTCACCAGAATACTACAAGTACTGTAGTGGAAGTACATCAAGGACATACTTGGAGTAAATTTCAGCCTGTCGAAGACCACTCTTTCTTCCAAAGAGTACCGAAGATTAATGCGTAGACATTAAGATAGAATGGGCCTCGAGCCTCTTCCTCTGCTCTGTTTTAATGTTTCATTTATTGATTTCATCTACCTCCTCTGCTTCTCTTTCAGTTATAAAAATCATGAAGAAACTCATTGTAAGGGTTGTTGGTTGTTGATCGGATATCTATGAATTGTAGGTTGTTTCTCTTGAGGCATAGTCCTCTGTGTAAAGTTGTATGATAGGCTGAGGAGGATGTTTTCAGACTGAATATCAAGCTATTGGAAATGATTGTACATGACTGGTGTTGCTATTTAATATGACAAGCACATTTCTTTGGATCCTGATTTAAAGCAGCAGTGATGTTGTTCTTACTTTGTCTCTGTTTTCCTTTGTAATTCGTCACATTTCATTTCTCTGATACGCATCAAAAATCTGGTTTAGGATATACCCTCGCATGGTACCCTAAGCTTCTGCTCTCCCTACCTTTAATGTTTTCTGCTATATGTGTTATTTGAGCACTGATTCAAGCTAATTTAACCAGTGTAGTGGCTACATTTACTGCTAGATGATGTATGAATTATTGAATCTGTTCTTAGATGTTCTTGTTAGGCTTTAATTGAATGAATTGGGATACTGGGAGTTTAGAACTCTGTCTCTGTCTCACTAGGATCCTTTTCAATTAATTGAACCTTTCTAAGATCCCTTAAGTTGGATGCCGAAGCATTGAGAGTTCAAAGTCTCTCTCTGATCTCAGGTCTTCACCTTTGCGTTTGAACCCTTATTTGTTCCCTTTGTCTGAAGAGTTAACCTTTAGGAGTTGGGTCACAGGTGTCTAATGGCATGTCCTATCCCTGGATTCGATTCCTGAATGGTCATCTTGGAGGTTTCCTTGTTATTCCCTTCTTTCTACATCATTTCATACCAAACTATCATCTTTAAGATCCAATGCTTTAGATGACTAGCCCAATTGAAAACCTGCATATTGGATAGCAAGTAAACCCTTTCCTGACTCCATTTTCCCAATGGTCTCGAGTGTTCTCTGATTTATCTCGCCTTTGCCTAAAATCATCTTTATTCAGCCTTATCTCATAGTGAACCCTTCCTTCCTGTTTCCCAGCAACCAAACAATCAATCAAAAAAACAAACCCATGCCTATAAATAGCCTAATATCTTAACATTTGAACTTCAAAGACTCGTACCATTCGCTTATACAGAGAGATCCCTCTCTGGACCCAGGAGGGCTAGATCTTGAGGTCTGAAAGTGGTTCTGATGTTGTCTCATCTTTTGGTATTGCCAAACTTGCCAAAACATGGGAACCCCAACAGTTGTATTGCTACCTATTGCAATAACTAGATTGTCCCACGAGTCTGGTAGAGAACAAAACAAACTGATGCACTTATCTTCATTTGAGATTTTAATATCAACAGATGACAGCTGACTTACCACAGTATTGAAGGTGTTCAGATGCTCTGTCATCGAGTCTCCATCCTTCATCCTCGGGTTATACAGCTTTTTCCGCAGGAACAACTTATTCACCAAAGACTTAGATTGGTACAAAGTCCCAAGTTTTTCCCACAAATTCTTTGCCGTAGCTTCCCCAGATACATTCAACAATACTAAATTTGAGACACACAACTGTATTGTGCTCTTAGCCTTCCGATCCAGTTTCTTCCAATCTTCATCTGACATTGCCGTTGGTATAGTACCTGGATCTACTGCGATCCACTGATCTTTATCCACCATCAGATCCTCCATCTTGAGCTTCCACAACTCAAAAATCTGACCATTAAATTTCTCGATCTCTATCTCTCCACCGCTCGCCATCTTCTTTCACCGCAAGAATCGATCCCATAGGTCTCCCACTGAACAGGGTCTACCTTAGGCCCGAGCAAAAAACCCTTAGCAGCAAAGGCATCCCGTTGAAGCCGAAACAGCTCTGATACCAAATGTAGGTTTTAACCCTGAACAAAAATTATCTACACACGAATCTTATAATAGAAAATAAACAATAGCAAGAGCATAAAACATTAAACAGATAAACACAAAGATTTTCCCCTGGATCCCAAATCGGGACGACCAGCTTGATATTTCATTATATTCTTTTTAGTGTTACAACACATATATATACATGCCGAAGCATACATAAACCCCAATCCATTAACCCTGGATTAGAACATAACTGTAGTTCCCTTGACCGGATCTACAAAAATACCAGGGGCTGAAAACCATCATACCCCAAAACCATGTGCAAAACCATGCACAAAACCATGGGCGCGGACCGCCCACCGGAAATTAAGGACCAAAAAAATTTTCGCCGGGGCGCTGCCCCGGACCCCGACAAGGGGGGCTACCGCCTCCCTTGTTACCCCCCCTGTTGCATCCAATGCAAAGGGGGGGCTATCGCCCCCCCACACGTGATTAGTCGTGGAAAGAATATAACACATACCCAACAATTAAGAGGAAGTACATTAACACAAAAAAAAATTATAAAATATAAAATATAATAGACATAATATTTATTTGGGAAAACTTCAAATCTGATGAAAAACCTAACTAATGAAATTATGTGAGTCCTTGGCCAAAACTCTAGCCAAGCCAACCAAGTGAGCCTTCACTGCTCACTTATTTGGCCCCTTACAATATAGTTCCTCTCATCCTTTAAAAGCTATTTTATATGATTTCCATGGGCACAAAACCATGAGAAACCAAAAAACCATGGGCCCAAAACCACTAGAACTGACCTAATCAACTTTGGCTCTTTCCTCAAGTCAAGTTTACCTAACAATTAAAAAATCACAAGTATACAAATAGATATAGGTTTTTTCTTGAACAAAAGGTCTCAAACTAATTTGGATTGGATAATTTTATTGTTTTTCATCCATCCCAATGTTTTTAGGGTGAGAAAATCAGATAAATCAACTTATGGGGGCAATTTTTGCAATGAGACCCACTTTGGAGAAATGGGGTCACAAACCTTTTAAGGGAAATTTGAGGCCTCAAATAGCATTTTTTGGGGGGTTAAACTTCCTTTCTCAACCATGTTACCCCCTATTAGTACTCCACACTCAAAGACATTTCCAACGATGCAAGAATCATGTCAATCCGAGTTTAGATGCAAAAGCTATCCCTCTTGGAAATTGACTTATCACGATTTACCATCATAATTCAAGAAGATGCGATGTCAACCCTTGTTATATTTTAGTGCATTTTTTTCCATAATAGAGAAATTATCTAAGGGTGGATATAGAGAGGGAAGAACTTAGAGTGTTTGTGTTTTGTAACAACCCACGAACCATAGGCTTCACTCCTTTATATTTGCACCAATTCCATTCATAGAGTGGGAAAATGGAGCAACCTCGCCTTCTAGTTAGGTTTTATCTCGAAAGGGTTTCCCATGTTGTACCTTGGTGTTAGTGTCATTTGTGAGTGACTTTTTTTTATATCTATTCTCTATTTTCTACATTTTATATGTTGCATGCATAAGAAAAAAATAATAATTTGATAAATATGTAAATCTAAGGAAAATTAACCTTTATAGTGTAGATTTTCATATTTTTGGTTATTTTCATTAGATTTGTTATAAAAAACTATCTACTGGAATATCCATAGCAACTTCTAGATCACCACCATGCTAGAAAGACATGAAAAATGTATTAAAATAGTATTTTAACTTTTTTCAATGATTAGAAACAAAATGGAGATTTCCTTCTCCCAACTAATTCAACTAGAAAAATAAGAACTTATGCATGGCCTAAGATCACCAAAGGCTCTTTGAACAATGTTGCAACTCTAATCAATTTAAATACCAATTAATGATTATTCCTGAACAATTTTTTTTTTTTGGTTGAACTAGGTTAATATATTATTGTGATTAGTATTCAAATTCAATCTAAAGTTCCAATGAAAACCATTGTTGGTAAAAGTCTTAAATGAATAATGTGAAAAGAAACCTTGTTTATGTCTAAAAATGTTTTAAACCAAATAGGTTGATAGGTAAAAAATCACATATGAAAAATATAGTCGACGCGTTTCGAACTAACTATTGTGGTTCATCATCAGGACCGAATGACAGCATAGATATAGGCTTACGATTTAAATAGATGCAGAGATAATCAAACTAGCCGTTATAGCATAGACTAGTTTGACTAAATTAATCAAGAAACTTACCTAGCTAGAGAATTTAAATTATTTATTAAAAAGTAAGGTTAATATTACAATTCTAATTAATTAATTTAATTCAATTTATTATTATTATTTTTCTAAATAAATAGCTAAATTAATTAATTTTTTAATTTGAATATATATATAAACTAAAAATTAAATAATTAATCCACTGAATAATTATTTACTTATCTGGTTTAAAAAAAAAAAAATCCTAAGAGGAAAAGGCAGGGATCTAACACCTGCTAATGCTTTAACCATCGTCTCTGTTCAGATTCACTGAATAAAAAAACCAGTGAATCTGAACAGAGACGATGGTTGGAGCATTAGTAGGTGTTGGATCCCTGCCCTTTCCTCTTAGGGTTTTTTTTCTAAGAGATAAGTAAATAATTATTCAATAGATTAATTATTTAATTTAATTTTTATTTTATTTTATTTACCTTATTTTATTTATTTATATTTATTTATTTTACTTATTGTGATTATTTATATTGTGATTTATATTTTGATTTACAATATATTTATATTCAAATTAAAGAATTAATTAATTTAGCTATTTATTTATTTAGAAAAACAATAACTATAAATTAAAATAAATTAATTAATTAAAATTTAATATTAACCTTACTTTTTAATAAATAATTTAAATTTTATAGCTAGGTAAATTTCCTGATTAATTTAGTCAAACTAGTCGTTATGCTATAACGGCTAGTTTGATTCTCTCTGCATCTATTTAAATCATAAGCCTATATCTGTGCTCTCATCCAGTCGTGATGATGAAACACAATAGTTGGTTCGAAATGTGTCGACGATATTTTTTATATGCGATTTTTTACCAAAATATTTTTTCAAAAAAGTTATGGATCACATAAGCCATCTCTCAAACAAAGTTGATAGATGTTAAATAAAATTTAAGTTAATCATATAATGATGTTTGTAAAAGTAGTCACATGCTAGATCTAAAATAATGTAACTTTACAAAGATAAATGGTTAGTATCAATTGTGAAGTGTGAACACCATATTTTTAAATTTGGTTCTTACCTTCAAAAACTGGAAAACACCTCATTCATGTGGTGGCTTCCTATCAATTATGGAGCACACAGACCATTTCAAAACTAATAACATAGCCTCTTCAAACCAACTGATGGATTAATATTGAATTAGTCAACAATTAATGTGGCAGATTGAAATTTAATGATTATATACCAACCTGGTGAAATTAAAATTTAATTTGGTCATTGCTATGTTATTTTGAATCATTTTAATATGAAACCAATGCAAATTTTAAGAAAGGTGTTCATTTCGTTTCAAAACCCATTACATGGATTCAAGCTTAGAAAAAAACTTGTAAAAATACGTGTGTTACAATTCAAGTTCGTGGGAAACTAGATTGACAATCAGATATTCGAAATTTAGGTATAACAGGTACTATCAATTTTTTTTTTCAAATATGTTAATTTGGAAGTATTAGAAAAACTTCACATTTGAAAGGAAAAAAAGCGTGGCCCCAAGATGAAAATAAGTTTGTACAATTTATTTAGAATTCTCGTTTCAATCACTTAATCGAAAGAAATGGATTGAAATGGAAAGAGACGGAGATGTTTTGAGCCTAAGATCAGTTCTAAGAATTCACGTGAATGTGGCGTTACACAGAAAATTACCCCATTGAATTACCATTTTCTTAATTTTATTTTAATGCGCTGAATTTTTTATGACCTAAAACAAGCACAGGGGAAATCACATAACGGATATGGAGCGACGATTTTTCCAATTACTATAGATTTTGTATTTGAGATACTACTAATACTCAATAGTTATATGGTTATTGATGAAGAGGTTTAAAGCACATATTTTAATTGTTAAGTTTTCAGACTGTTTTATGTTGATTCAATTATTTTAGCTCAATTCAATTCTTCATTTAGCAATGAATCCAATTATGAACAATGTTTCCAATCATAAAGAGTAACTGAAGATAGAACAATATATGCAATGACGAAGAAGAAAACAACACAACCATAAGAGACAGAAGATTGGTCAAAGACCGGGGAAAAACCCCACTAGGGGAGAATCCCTTTCAAATATTCTTCTTATTAGGTTGTCATAAAATGTTTTAGCAGAGACTACAATGAGACCAATACATAATCATCCAACAAAGAGTTTCCCAATACAAATAAAAAACAAACTTCTAGAATCATTGTACAACATAGAGAAACCTTCCAACCTTCATATGTCTGCGGTCAACTAGAGTCAACTATTATACCTAGCTCAAAACCCTAGTCACACTCATCAAGTTATTCTGTGGGCGACTATGGTTTTCTTGGTTGCTACCCGAGACATTGTAAGCGAGCGACTATGACCTCCAAGTCAGTTTCTGAAGAAATGTAAGTAGGCGATTGTGATCATATCTGCCCAAATCTATCTTAGATGCATGGTCACACCCTTCAAGTTGTTATGCGAGTGATTGTGACTGCACAGTCACTCTCTAAGGCACTGCAAGCATGCAACTATGGACTAGAACTAACTCAAACCCTCGGTTGCTCCCTGTGAGATGTTAAGCGTGCGACTATGATGCCCTAGTTGCTCCTTGAGGAACTGCATGCATGAGAATATGGTCGGATCTGCCCTGTGTCATGCATGCAACTGGAAAAAAAAAATCCTAATCCATGCGAGCCTGAGACTTGAAACTTTGAACAATGAGTGAGCTTCCTCTGACGAACCTATGTGATCGAAACAATAGAAGAATAGAGAAGAAGATGCTTGATGATGATGTTCAAATGAGCTTGAGGTATCTTATATTTATGGCTTCCATGAGGGTCCATTTGATGTTGAGCTCGACCTGTCCAATTGTACCTGTGTGTAGGGCCGACCTAATCCAATGTACACGAGTGGGTTTATAAATTCAAAACCCAATTTCTTCTTGTCCAAATGAGGTGATTATTAGGTTGATTTTAGTCCTCTCGAAAATAGGAATTCATTGCAATCATAATCTCTGTCATCTGAGTTATCCAAGGTGGAATGTTACCCTAGATGAAAAAATTAACACTCCCTCTCAACTAGGAAGAATTCCACATCCCAATATCAGTTTGTTGATCATCACATCATCATGTCATGTTGTGTTCATGTCGTGACCATCTCTGCTAAAATTTATCTGCTGAAACATTCTCGAATCTAAATGAAGAAGAATTAGGGACCATTAGCCTCCACTCTCTATTTCATGGGGGAGTCACATATCTCAATTCCATATTTGGAAATATTATATGCAAACACACAGGGGAGCACATCTCAACCCTGGAATGACATCAGGGAGCTCATTCTCAACATGTAACCACAAAGGGGAGAAAATATCAACCAAATCTTATTTCTGGTCGATCTTCCCATCAATCCTTAAGTGTCATGAGGTAAAACACCTACATCATAATCAACTTGGGTTGTACACCCCAAGTACACTCTCAACATGTTTGCGAAATGGGGAGTGGTATCCCCAACAAGCTTGGCTTGTGGGTATGATGCCAATTGGGGTATACTCTGCATAGACCATATAAAGGAACAACATCTCCAACCCTATGTAGATATGGGAGAAACATATCAACCCTATGGGTAACAAGTAGGGGTGATACCTTATTGTCCAAAGGTCCTTCAACCATAGGAGCCCTCTATCTCAAATTTTCACCCTAGGAGCTCAACATGGGGGAAGAATTGGCTCAGTGTCCTTGATCAACACTGCCCCTTATCTGCAAGGGTCACATCCATCAATCCAATCTTCTCTCTAAATACGAAGAACTTTACTTTCGGTAAAGCCTTAGTGAGAATATCTGCAATCATCTCATCTTTCAATATATAATGGATTCAAATGGCTCCTTTCTAATCGAATCTCAATGTGCTTGAACTTATCATGAAACAAAAGATTCCATGATAGATGGATCCCACTCTTATTGTCACAAAATATTACTCTAGTGTTTTGTACCTTCTTAAATATATCTCCAAAGAGATTCCTCAACCAAATTTCTTCGTAAATGGCCACGCTTGTTGAAATATAATCTACCTCAGTGGCACTCAATACTACATACTTTTGCTTCCTGCTCATCCAAGATATCATGAAAAATGCAAGACTAAAACAACATCCATACATACTCTTCCTATCGATAACATTGCATGTCTAGTCAGCATCGGTGTATCCATGAAGTCATATATCTCTGAAAAAATATCTCAGACCAGGTGTGATTGTCCCATGCAACTATCTCAAAATGTGTTTGGAAGTGAACCAACATGCATGGAGAGGCTCGGTCATGAATTGACTCAATGTATACACTGCATAACATATATCTAGATGAGTGTTTACTAAGAACATCAGAGTCCCAATAAATTATCTATACTCGGATGGATTCGCCAAATCGGGTCTTGTAGCTTCTCCACATAAATTCTTGAAGTTCATTTCGATCTGTGTAGCAATGGATTTGCATTATTTCATTCCAAATATTTCCAACATTTTCACAACATATTTTCCTTGTGAATGGAAAAACTTAGCAGGCCTTTCCCACACCTCAAGGCCAAGGTCCTTCATCTTGAATTCAGAGGCTAGCTCCATGTTGCACTTGATCATCAGAGGCTGACTACCTATTAGGAATAGATCGTCAACATACAAAACCAAAATCAATGACATACCTTGGATTGCCTTGAAGTAGAGATTTGGATCAACATTGCTTCTTGTGAATCCCAACTTCATCAAATAAATGTCTATGCGGGCATACCAAGCTCTAGGGTTTTGTTTCAAATGATACGATTCCTTCTACAACCTACAAATGTGTTTTCTATGATCCTCTACTTCAAATCCCTATGTTTTTTCAACATACAAATCTTCTTGTAATACACCATGAAGCAATGTGGTCTTTATGTCCATATGATGAAGATTACATCCTTGACTTGTGGCATGGGCTACTATCAAAAGAATAGTTGTGTATTGAGCCGCAAGTGAAAATATATCATCATAGTATTCTCCCTATTTTTGTGAGAATCCTTAAGCCACAAACCTTGCCTTGTATTTCTCAAAGCTACCATCAACTCCATGCTTGATCTTGAATAGCCACTTTGAAGTCACCACATATTTCCCTTTCAATCTCGGCACAACCTCCCATACATCATTCTTCATAATTGATTAATATTCCTCAGTCATAGAATCTTTCCAAACCTATAATTTTACGACGTCTTTGAATGTGGAAGGTTAAAATTGAATCATAGTGCTCATGGCTACAACATATCTTGGTACCTACATGGTTTCTTCCTTTTTATAAATGATCTTTGAATGAGAACATGACTCTAAACATGTTGTAGAGTGTTGCAAAGTTGGTATCTTCCTAGTATGAGGATCACTTGGAGAAGGATCTAAACGATCCATAGGCTCCATGGGATAATAAAAAATATCAGTCTCAGACTCGGGCATGGAAGGACCATTTAGAATATCCCTTTCATCATTGGTATTCTCTGGAGGAGGAGGTGGAGGAAGGTATATTGCTTTTCCAAGGGAAGCATATTCATCAAATGTTACGTCCCTACTAATTTAAAACTTTATTTGACGAGGAATATATATTCTATATGCTTTATAATTTTTACAATAATCAACAATGTACCTTTTCTTCCAGTAGCCTCCAACTTGTTCCTTTTTTCCTTTGGCACATGAAAATTAATGAGGAATCCAAATATATGGAGATGTCTAATGTTAGTATTGTCACCTATGAAAAGTTCTTCATGGGTCTTATTTTCCAATTCTTGATGAGGAACCCTATTTTGAACGTATACGGTTGCATGTGTTACTTCTCCCCAAAGGAAATTTGGCAGCTTTTTATCATGGAGCATGGCACAAGAAACTTCTAATATAGATCTATTCTTCCTTTCTACTAATCCATTTAGTTCAAGTGTATATGGCACAATTGTTTCCTTCTTGATTCAGTCTTTCTTGCAAAATGATATGAACTCATTTGACATGTATTCCCCACCATTTTCAGACTTAAATACTTTGATTATCATCCCCGTTTGCTTTTCATTCAAAGATTTGAACTCCTTAAACATTTCAAAGGCTTCATCCTTGTGGTTCAAATAGTATATCCTTGTATTTCTTGAGAAGTCATCAATGAAGGTGATGTAGTAGAGATGACCACCAATATAATGCATAGGCATCGCACCACATATATTGGAATGACTGAGATGGAGGATGTCATTTGTCTTGTTCTCACTAGAAGGGAATGGTCCCCTTGTCTTCTTTCCACTTGCACAACCTGGACATACTCCATCATGTTGGGCTTGAACATTGGGAATACTAGAGACTAATTTCTTCAATTTTGGAAGAGAATCATAATGTAGATGAGATACTATTTAGTTCCATAACTCCCTTAGATGATTAGTTTTATGAACCAATTCTAGAAGTGGTCTTCTAGTGACTATAAATTCCTTAAAATCTTGATCCTAATGTGAATGCATCTCTCATAGGTGAACCAACAAACTATGACAAACTTTTCCCTTGATGGATATAGATACCAAATACTTATTTAATCCTGGCACATACATAACAACATCCAACGAAACCGATTCCCCAGAATTCAAATGAAATTTGACATATCCATAACATTTAACGGGATGAGTGGAGTTGTCTCCAAGGATAATATTTAGCTTCATCTCCCTCTCTACTAGATTAGAGATAACTTCCTTATATCTAGATAAATGATGAGTGGCCCCATTATCAACCAACCAACTATCCCATGAATCTAGAGGAGAAGAACTATTAAGGGAATAAATAAGAATGTGTTCAGATTGATCCATTGCATTACTTTCATACCTAGAAAATATTGACTTCTTTTGACGACGATATTCTTCACGGCCGCTTGAGGTATCTCTTCTTCTTCTTTCATATATTCTATTTCTTTGGTCATATTTTCTTCTTTGATTATTGTATTTGTTGTTGTTGTTTCTTGTGTTTTAATGTGGTCCTTTCTTCTTCTTGGGAAAATCTCATGCATAATGACCCTTCTTGTGACAATTATAGTGCTAGTTCTCAAATCGTCCCCACATATGAATGACTTGAATACACATTCATTGAGGACTCAAAATCCCTCCCACTCTAGGTGATATATGCTGACCTCTAGTGTACCACATAGGGTAACCTTGACAATAATTATATAATTTCCAATATGCAAATATAATAAGGTCAGATGTAGATTATTTCTGCATTGTAGCAATTTATGTCATTGACATAAGTGAGAAGATGAATTATATCCAAAGCAGATCTCTAAAAACTATAGTCTGGTTGAAAGAGACAAACATCAAAAGCTAGATTCTAAGATTTAGTAATAAGAAAGTGAAAGAAAGAGAAAATAAAGTACAAACATAATGAGACGAGATACTAATAATTTCAATAATAATAAGAGATCATTGCAACATGTACAAGTGTTCTCAATGCTTTCATTTAAGATATTTGCAGATGAATATATTCAATAGTAAATATTAAAACTTAAAATCTACAAAAAGAATAAGAAAACTTATATATTTCTAAACTGCAAGTGATATCGAGTATAAAAAATACAACATGACATTGTAACAATCGTAAATGTATAACATATATTATTGTTAAGTCCAGAGACAAGATTTCAAAGTAAAAATAATCAAATGCTCATCATTCAATCTTTTAGATTTGTAGTATTATATCAAATCATTAAGACTAAGTGTAATAAATTCTAAATAAGAGAAAGCCTCTAATTTAGCTTTCAATGATTGTTAAACAAACATAAATGGACAAACAAAATGAGATTCCTCCAAAAAATAAGGAACAATTTTTATTGATATAACAAGAAACTGTGTATCTGGTACAGGAAGTTCTCACAAAATTAAAATTATTGTTTCTGTCAACAACCCCCCCCTTTACGAGAAACGTGGTTTTAAATAATAGTCCGAGAAATAACTATCTGAATTAAAATTAAAACAAGATAACTTAAAAATAAAATTTCTAGTCATTATGCCACTTACGCAGTTTGGAAGATTTGACTTTATTCATTTCACCTGTAAGGGAGAAAGTGTGGGCTCCACACATCCTAAATGCTGGTGCTTGAGTGGTAATTATAGGTATTTCTCCCTAGCCTTCCAACTGCTCTATTATATATAACATTGGCTGCACTATCTGAACATCTTGCAACGCCAAGGAAACATGTTCTATAATGAGGTTTCGTTTTAAGTGATTCCCCAATTTAGCCATTTTATCCCATTATGTAGTTGGTAACCAAGGTACATTTTTTTATTTTGTGATCATCATCACCAATCGAGATCTCGTCTGGTACCCAGTTCTAGAGATATTCTGTATTATTTTTTTAATCTGGAACAAAATGGTAAAATCTCTATAGAGCCCATTTATAACTGTGGATGACGAAATTGTTTCTTCACCCTATATGGCCAAACATTCGAGATCCCATTTTTTATTCTTATTCTTATCACAAAATTCCTCCTAGGATATTACCCAATTATTATTTCCCCAAAACGAAGGTACACCAAACCTTCCAAGACAATTCTAGTCATTTCAGAAGTCATTTATTTCTTTAGCAACCTTCTTAAATTCTTCCCACATCATTTGAATGGAAACCCACTTTTATTTTAATACGTAGAGGGAGAAAAACACTGGTCCCTGGGAGGAAGACCTAGCTCTCTCAAATTTTCATCCTCTAATGTGTTGATAATATCAATGATCGAATCAACATCCTTTAGTATCTCTTTGAGGGTTGAGCCTGTACTCTTTGTTTCTAAGTTTTCACTTTTGACTATGCCTTTCTCATAGTCCAAAATGATCTCAACATAAGCCCTGACTGTAGAAATATTTTGCCAAAATTCACTCCATATGTCTCCTTTAGCCTGTATTAACACTTTATTTCCTGTAAGTGTAACTGTAACTAGTTCTTTCAAGGTCTTGAATTCATCATGTTTTTCTTTTAAAATTGTTTGAATTTGCTCGATCTCATCAATACCAATTTTTTTTCTCTGCATTGATATCTTATCTTCTCTGATTAGACTAATTCCAATTCCTTCTTTAGTTGAGTTATCTTAACACATAACAACTTATAATTTTCAGTGTTAGACGCCTGAGTGGAGCTAAGATATCTATCAATTTAAGCTTTATATTCTGTCAGGAGTTTAAGGTGATGCTCCTATTTTTCACATGATTCTACTTTCAGGAGCTCTATTTGTCTAAGACTCTCTTGGAATTATTATTCCTTAAGCCATAGGGATAATTCCGTCTCTTGGAGTCGAGTTTCAATATATTCTCTTCTTTCAAATGCCTGAATCATAACTTGAGAATCATGATCAGGTATTTTAAGGATAGTTTGAAGGGATTTAATATCTTTATCTTTTCCCTCCAACAATATCTTAATGGGCCTAGTATATTTGGGTTGTCTGTATTTTCGAATCATTATATCTTCTAGTTCCTTTTTCTGGTTCGTTTTTGTCCTTAGAGAAACACGTGCCACATATAACTAATCAGAAACCTTTTCGAACATCACTTCCATTTTCCTATTCCTAGCGGTTGAGTCAAGTAATCTTCAGGACACAATTTAACGTGTTTGTCGATGGATATTGATAACGTCTATGTTTAACACTTTCCTCAAGTTAATAGCTAAAGAATAGGTCCTGGATCCCAACATCTGTTTATTTTCCCCAATCTCTGGTTGGACAACTGTAAGGTTTAAAATATTCACTTTGAAGTCAGTGGAAAAAATAAATTGGGGCCCATTTGTGGGAATCAAGTCCTTAAGTGTTGGGTCCTATGTTGATTGAGATTTCTTCAATAATAAGGCTAACTCCGCATCGGTCTCCATTATCTTCTTCTATTTAGTAAAGTTGTGTTTAATTTTGAGGTTCTGTGTTACTGAATCTCTTGGTTTTATATCATCAAGAGCTTGTCGGATTTCCTTATCCAATTTCTCAACCTCTTATTCAAACATGTCAGTGTCAACATCATCTTCCTTCGCCTTTACCCATCGCGATACTTCAGGTATGGTTGAGATCTTTGAATTCATTTTAGATGCATAGGTTATGGATATAGGAGTCACAGGTTCCGTGTTACTCTCCTGTGCTTTCATTTCAGAACTACTTGAAACAACATGAGTTTCTCCTTTGTTTGTTTTTGTAGGTAAACGTGATATTGATTACATGGTATCATCGATAGGTAACATAACTCTCACCACCTTTTTTCTTAGAGACAAAATGCAACTCATTCATAATATAAATAGTTTGCGTAAGAAATTCATAAGAAAATAACAAAGGTGAAATGTACTTTGGTATCTAAAAGGGTTGTTTTTCAAAACCATACAAGAAAATTACAGTATAATTAGGAAATAAAAAAAAAATTCCTGTAATTTTCTCCTTTTTCAATATTAATGTTCTAATCTTCTCTTCATAAATTCTATTTACTTTTGTTTCTTTTAATTTAACTTTTAAAGGATATGTAAAACAATCCACATATTGGGAATATGAATCAGGAACACATCGAGGATAAATCACATCAGTCCATCAGAAAAATTCACTCTCTTTATTGTCAACATTTATGGTGCTCATGAGAAGCTTCATAGATAGAAATAGGAGGGGTAATTGGAAAGGATCAGATGGACAAGATATGTACATTTGTGGCAGGAACTAAATGTAATGGCAGTAGATAAGTCAATCGAAAGGGCTTAGGTTAAATATTTTGGAAAATTAATTGTTTGGCGATCTCGTGGAAGAGTGACGAGTCGTATAGTTAAAAATACTGATTCGTCCATCTAGGTATCATATGCTATCCCAAAAATGATGCAAAAAAGAGAAGTCAAAGTCTGAAAAAAGTGTTTTAATGACTGTCTCGATATAGGAAAATGTAGATTTAGCATGGGATCGGGGGTTTAAAATAATATTTTCAAGATTTCCAGCTTATCGTTCTTTTCCCAAGTAATAAATTCCTAGTCTAACCCCTTGTTTGTTATGTCAACTCCTTGGGAGGGAATTCCAAACATCTTGGTGATTATTTCCTCATCTAGCATTAGGAAAACCTTGTGGCTAGACTGCAAGAAGAAGGCTTGATGTTTGAGGTCATAGAGCCTATCAAGAAACCAAATTGATTTGGGGTCGAAATTAATAGGGGACAAGGTAACGTGTAAGACTCTATACTACAACAAGCATATATCGTCGTCAGATACACTGGTGGAAAGGGTTAAATTTCTTTTAAGAGTAAGGACATATGTAAGATAAGCTCCAGTGTCTTGAACCTCGGCTAGATCATTTACCAGAGATTCCTTTACTGATGACTCATACATTATGAATTTAAAAATCCTTCATGTTGAGCTTTCTTAATGGTTATTCTCTGCCATGGATGAGTTCTCGAAATGACATGTAGAAAGGAAATTCAAATGAATGAATTGCCAATAGGTTGGCGGTATTAAGGTTAAATGAGGTTTAGGAAGATAATTAATGCGAAGCCCAACTACTGAGTGGTGATTGGTGGATGCATCGATTGAGAAAATGGGGCCCTGCCCATCAGGAAAAGGCATGTGCTTATACTTTAGGAAAATAGGGACCCAAAAATCGTTGATGTTCATAAGATCGAAGGCTAAGATGATATCGGGACGAAGTGGAAAGTTATCCATAATGCAAGTCATAACTTGACGTGAATCGTAATCCGTCGAATTAAATTGGTCTTTACGGTCCTGATTCCTCGAGAAAAAATCTTGCCTTTAATCTCCACGTAATTCTTGGTGCGATGAACAGGATCATGATAAATCGTGCATCGAGCGGCTAAGAAATCACAGATTTAAATGAGTTTTACACTCATCAGGAGTTTATAATAAATTAAAATTAGAGCATGAATTGGCTTTATGGGGCCATTCCCATCATTGATCTCATAAGGAAGATAATCAATCTTTCATACTTGCGATCAGTATAGTATATACCTAACGACCTTTAATACAAGGATTATAATTAATTAAAATCGCAATTATGCTTTAAAAGTTCAGACTTGGGTGGATTTTTTAGTGCATAAAATTGTCTCCTTTTGGGGATGGTTCTTCCTCATGGAGAACAATAATGAAGACCATATGCCTTAATGTTGGGCCATGGAGTCTGAAACGAATGACGTTGGGATATTTTCGATGGGATAGATCCGTACGAATATGGAATGGGTGATATTTTAGAGATACGATGGTTAAAGGTGAGGAATTAATGAAGAAACGATGTGAAACATTTAGGAGGAATATAATGAAGCTGTCACATTAAGCACAGTCATTACCAAAAACTACTTGCGATAAGTCAAGTTAATTTGTAATGGAAAGTGTTGCAGGAAACAACAGAGGAAGGCGTGAAACACTTCATGAAAAGTTGGATAGATTGTTGGATCTGTTAGTAGCGATGGAGGAGTTAATGGCTTGAATTGAAGATAAATTATTGCTCCTACTTGGGATTTATCATAGCATCCAGGGCATACATGTAGGGGAAGAAACTGGGAGAACTCCCCTTGTGGGCTTTGATCGTTTTGAGAAGGATGCAATCCAAGTTTCAAATATCTAAATTATATTATGAGAACTAAATTAATTTTGAAGGAGCTGTGTTGGCTCGAGGGGTCCTGACCCAGGTTCGGAGGTTAAGTTTTGCCAACAAACCCCTATACTACTAGCCCTTTCGGCAGTGACCTGCTTACGCAGGCCAAAGTCTCACTTGAAGCAGTATGGGAGGGTGTTGGAACCAAGTTTCTGCACCCTAAGAGAGAGTAGGTAAGTCAAGCGGGTCTGCGTTCAGCCTATCAGATATATTCCCAAGCTTATATATTAGAGCTATTATCATGCACAGATCTAGTAAATACCTTCTCATCCACGTGCGTAATACCAATTTATCAGCACAGAAAACTATAATCGCAGAAATTAACGGATCACGGATACATATACCAGAAACAACGATACTTTCGCAGTTCACAGCTATCAAACAAACACTTTCAGAACTTAATCATATAGCCCAAGTTCACATCAATCATAACAAAACAAATCCAGATAACATCAGATGTCAAAAAGTACTTTGCATATATATTAATACCAAAAGGCACTTACAATCCCAAAATACCACCTGCGTATAGAGCCAGCAGGGTCCGAACACAACAGGACTGAGGATCTCCACGCACACATCCAACAAGAGTCCTTACCCAAACAACCTGACTACAGATCTAATAATTCGTGCTTTGCATCAATCTGAATTCTTTCCTACCTTAAGACTCAAAAAGGTTCATCTATTTATATTGATTTAGCCTATGCATCCAATGGTTCGCAAACCATGGTTTGCGGACTCTTGGTCTATGCTTGACCCATTACAATGCATTCGGGGCTTTGACCCACCCCAAAACCACTGCGTTAGACTAAATAATACCAAAAATATACAAAAATGGACAAAATTCACAGCTTTAGGAGACCCTGTTCCAACAAGCTGTGTTAAGATGTAATTTTTGTATAAAATGTAAGGATGATTAGTTTTACGAACAAATGTTCAGTTCTTTTTATGGATTATATGTTTAAGTATTTTATCTCATTGTGTACATGAAATTTGAAAAAAATATGATAGAAACATTGTTTGTCTTCCAAAAATATTTAATTGTTATAGCATGAGGAATTTATATTTTTTTTTTCTTAATGGAAAGGTATGGAGTTTTTCCAGAGAGGAGAAGAGAATCCTTTCCCTATACCAATTCGTAACTCAAAATGGTATTTCGTGTTTTCTATGGATCTCTTTAACTATGATTTCCTCCCCATTTTTATGCGATAAAATAGAAACTTTACGAATTATTCAACATATAATAGTTCATAAGAAAACTTCATATGGATTTAGTGACAAAACATTAAGACCTAGTTAACAGAGTTAATAATGAAGGGGAAATTAGCATCACCTGGAGACTCAACATATGGCTATGTGATTGAGATACCTATGGAATGACTAGCATGTCACAAACAACAAATTCATGGGTTGAAAACACATAAAAAATGAAATTTTTACTAGTGCCCCACAACAATTTCCACCGAACGTCACTGTCCTACCAACGAACATCCATAGCCACAGTGGAATCATTCCCTACTTCAAAAATAAGATTTAGCTTCCTTAACTTATTTATCCTTGTATTTGGTGTTTCTATGAGCTTCATATTTTATTTAATTTTTATTTTTACTTTTCTGCAACAAGACGGGAAGAAACCACACTAGATAATTCGAATGCCACTAGTGTCAGCCCACTACCAACGAGCATCCATAGCCTCGACAGAGTCACTAGCATATCCTAAAAAATGCCACAACGTAAGGGAATGGGTAGATTATGCACTGAAGAATCAATACCATTGACCTTGCTCTGCTGTTAGCAAGAATCCATGGCCCCGATGGAGGTTATCAACATACCCCAACCTAAGAAGGAAAGGTTGATAGATTGTGAATAGCAAACTAGTGATGGAACTTTTTTCGTGGATGAAAACAACTCATTCTATAGCTATAAGGCTAAACATAATTGTGACACATAAGAGAACTCATAGGAATTTTAAAATATGCGTAAATATATAAATAGCCTCTAGGGATTAATAATATTTTTATGAAATTAGGTTTAGTCTTAACCGTTAAGTCACATGACCCAAAGTAATGATACTTAGGAACTAGGCATGATTTAAAATATGTAGAGTTATTATAAAGGTGTTCGCTTATTTTTATTATTGTTATATGAAGAAAATGATTATGAATTATGTGATTTTGTTCTATTTTGTTTTTTGTTTATTATTATATGTGTATAATCATGGAATATTTTTATATATACATATTATACTTTTTTTTTTAGATTGAAAATTCTCATCAGGTAAGATAATGTTTTAGAAATTGGCCTTTTATAGCATGACCAACTTCTTCCCCTTCAAAGGATTTTCCCCCCTCGACCTGATTGATTACAAATGTGGCTAACCATAAATTATCAAACTTTCTGTGTTTATCAGGTTCCTCATTCCTTTTATCCCACTTGAGAAACCAGTCACTAGGGAGAAAAACCCTGTCTTTGGCACACTTGTCAAAGATTTTCTTCATTTTTTCTTAATGTTGATTAATTATTTCATATACCATTTCTCTTTCTTGTTGAAGTTGAATCATTTGGTTAATACATCTTTATATATCATTAGGTTCTTCATTTTCTTCTTGAAAATTTTTCATAACCTTTGTGCCTAAGTAGAGTGGGAAGATAACATCTAGGTCGTATACTAATTGAAAGGGTGAGGTTCCGATAGTTTTTTTAGTGCTAATAATATATGCCCAAACAACATATTTAAATGCTACATGCCAATTACGTTTATTAGAATGTAATGATTTTTTTTTTTAATTTTAATAATATTTTTATTGGTGGACTTAGCAAGCCCGTTTCCATGGGGATAATAGGTTGTTGAATTTCCTAATTTCACTTCGTAATTTTCATTGAAGTTTTGAAAGGCTGTTGAACAGAAAGGTTTGGAATTTTGAGTTATAATACTTCGAGGACACCCAAAACATGAAAATATGGTTTCAGTTAGGAAATCCATCATTGTTTTATCGTTAATTTTCCTTAACGGGACAACTTCGACCCATTTAGTGAAATAATCTGTAGTAGTGATTATCCAACGATGTTGATCGCTAGAAAGGAGGTGGACTTCTCTAACGAAATCTAAGTCCCATTGTTTAAAATTGGCCTCGATTACGATATGATTTAGAGGTAAGGCCACGAGATTTTTCTTACTCGCAAATATCTAACACTGGCGGCAAGCCCTCACCTTCTTATTCACATCGAGAAAGAGGGTGGGACAATAGAGACCACTCCTAAGGATCTTATGAGCAATGGCTCACCATGCAAAATAGTCGCCACAAACCCCACTATGATGATGTGTGACTAGATAATCAACTTGGGAGGTTAATATATAGTTTAAAAGTATACCTACTGGGTCCTTCCACTATAGTTTACCGTTTATAATACAATAATTTACAAATTTTAACTTAAGAGAATGTCGTGCATCTTTACTCAAGGAAATTTGCAATAAAATGGTTTGAAAATAGCTCATAATGTATCTATATCATTTAGGCGATAAGAAATCTGGATGAAAGGTAGTAGAGTATGCAATAGGTAGCAGCAACCATGATTAATTATCCTGATGCTTTTCATTTGCTTCTGTCGAAGTTTCGAGAGCATATTTATTAATTCTTAATGCATCGAAGTTGGCTTCAGTCCGTAACTTTTCAAATCCTTACCCCTTCACAATCTTGATGGGTCTCAATTAGAAATCATATTCCTGGACCTTAGTTATAAATTTCCCTCTCCTCCCTTCGGTATCATGCTGCAAAAGAATATATCTTATTGCAGGGTGTGGGAGATAAACTATAGACTTAGCTAGAAGAATATATTCCCTAAAGGACTTAAGGGCTTTAACTAAATCATAGACTTGCTTCTCTATTATATTATATTAAATCGTTGCATGTTGAAGAGCCTTCCTGAAAATTTCGACAGGCTACTCATGCCCTTATTAATTATTTTGTAACAGGACAACATTAATGGTATGTTATGAGGAGAAAGGGAAAATTATAAAGTAATTTTTATAATCCAGGCTAATGAGGGTTGGTGCCTCCATAATGGAAGTCTTGATATTCTCAAAAGAATTCTTTGACTCTCCATATCATTTTATGTCATTCCCATTTTTAAGCATTTGGGAATACTTTTTACTATCTCTGCAAAATTAGGGATGAATCTTTGTAGGAAATTAATCTTTCCTAAGAAATCTTGAACTTCATTCTTAGTATGAGGAAGAAATATGGTATGGATTTCCTGCACCCTTTTGGGATCAATCTTGAATCCATGTTGTGACACAATATTCCCTAGAAACTTCCCTTGAGTCGTGGCAAAGAAGGATTTTTTGGGGCTCAAAGACTGATCAGGTGCTCAAAATTATGCTCAAAAATAAAAGTTGTAGGATCGGTGTGGAACATAAACGACCGTGTAGATCTCATTGTTCTAAATTCAGTGCAACTTGTTTCGCAAAAAACCGACACCGTATGCTCCCAGAAACACATTTTTTCCACTCTGTCAAACAGACAAAATTTTGAAAAAAAATGCAGGGACAACCCATTCAGCAATATGCACTGCTGCCTGGGCATGCATAGTGGCAGGTTAACTGGTCAATGGAATTTTCTTCAACCTATGGTTGGGTGCCAAGTGGCACGATTGGATTGGTTCGTTTGTGGCAGTTTTTGATTGGTTTGGCTTGTGGTAAATCACATGCTGCCACGTGGCCCAACCGGAGGCCACCACGTGGCAGCACAGGAGGCCAAAAATTATTTGGTTAAATCTGAATGGAGGAAGCAGGGGTCGAACCCAAGACCCACTAACACCAAACATCGAGCCAAACCATTGCGCTACCGCACATGTTGCTTAACCATATACAAAATCCACTTGGTTTTGTATTAATGTCATTTTCACATTGGAGGGAGGGGGTCGAGGTCTAGCCCTAGCCCTGGTCACCACCAGAGGCAGGATCACAGGATGGAGGATAGCCCTATGCCCTACTCCTAACTATAATATACAATTTAACTGTCAGATGTGACCACACCAGCCGAGAGAGCGATGGTGCCAGAACTGCGGAGTCCTAACTGACAGGTGCCAACACCACCATGGAGACCATGACTCTACCATGTGACCACAACTAGAATTAATTTTGGTGGTAATCCTAACCATCAGCGCTTATTTAAAAACAATTTATTCAACCATATTGTATATGGTTAGAAATTCAGTTTTTAGGCCTCATTGGGAAAATTAGTGTGACGATAATTTTTCCCAACTTTCGACAAATCAATGCTCAGTTAGCTAGATTCTGGGCAAAATTGAAGAATTGTGCCAGATTTTGAGGAATTTGTCGAACGAATAGTGGAGCAACTAGGGGAAGTCATAACGTCTCCAATTTTTGTCCAAATTCGATGCAGAAATAGGCTACACATGCATTTTTGGGCATTCTGGAGATGATGAAACAAGTTTTAGAGTTGTTTCCACATTGTAAACACATGTAATAATTTTTTTTAGCATAATAGAAGATGGCCAAGCCATTAGAAGTTGGACCAATGATACGTAGCCTAGGCAGGGTGAACTCCTTCATCATATTATGCTAAGTGATTATTTATGGTGATGTTCATGTCTGTTATATGTTGTTGTTCAATATTTTATTTAGGTTAATTTTCCCATGAAATTCACATTAAAACACATAAAAATTCATATTAAACTTGAAATTAATCTCTCAATAATTAAATCACTTTGTTTATATTTTGAATTGGATCTTAGCACAACAAAGCTAATATTCCCATTCAGATCAAGTTGGTATCAAAGCTTAAGGTTTACTAGTGCAAAGAGGATTTAATTTGTTTTTCAAGTGTTTAAACGCTTACAAGGTTGAAGCTCAAGAGAGGAGAAGGAAAGCTTGTGGGTGTAGGTTCTCTAGTTGGAGCCAGGATAAGGAGGGCACAGTTGCTAAAATTTCCACCAAAAGAATAACCTCTAGTTGCAATAGAAGGTTTAGTGATCATGTATGATGAAGGAGGAATTGATAACATGTTATAGGATGAGAAGGCTTTCAAGAAGTATTTATTTGACATGACAGAGATGGTGAAGGTCCTCTATGAAGAGAGGAAGACAAGGTTGCATGGTGAAACCTCCAAGCCTCAAAGAGGAGAGGGTTCTATAGGAGGAGGGGGTGATGGAAATGGTGATAATCCACCATCTATGCCACCATCATCCTCACCACCATCTTCAACTTCACCTTCATCCTCTTCCACTACTATAACCCTTACACATACTCATCAACCTACATCAAAAGGAATTGGTAAACAAACCTTGTTAAAAATTGATATGAAATTTGAGCTGCCTATGTATAATGGTGAAGTGAATGCAGAGAAGCTAGACAATTGGGCTTGTCAATTGGAGGTCTATTGCGGAATTAAAAACCTTCAAGATGATGATACAAAGATACAACTAGCTTCCTTGATACTGGAGGGTGCAACACTTGTATGGTGGGAAGCCAAGACACAAGATGAGATGAAGAAAAAGGGTAATATCTCACTCTCTTAGCCTAATTTCATTGCTACAATTAAAAGAAAAACCCCCTATCATATATGAAAAAATCCATCATGAATTGGCAGAACTTCAGACAACTTAAGGGTCAAAGTGTGCTATATTACACCCAAGAATTTAGAAAAATAGCTCTTATGTTAGGTGTTTATTTGCATTCACAAGACACATTTCTGAAGTATATAGGGGGTTTACATAGTTACCTAAGGAATACTATCCTTATGTTTTATCCCACTAGCTTAGATGAGGTTTGCGTGCAAGCCACCTACCTTGAGGCAAGAGGGAATAATATTCCAGAAGAGGGTAAAAATAAGCCATTTAAGGGTGGAGAGAAAGGAAAGGGAAAGAAAAATGCATCCATTCAGAAGGAGATAAAATGATATGCAAACATTGTTCCAAATAGGGTAATTATGGAGACCAATAGTGGAAGCTTCATCCAAAGATGAGGCCCAAGAAATTGAACAACATAGGAAAACAAAAAACAGTTGCAACCACTCAACAAGATTTGGGATTTGACCCGAGTGATGAGATAAAAATTACATCCATGGGTATGAAGGGAAAAAAATCCATTGCTAGCACTAGCTCATAAAATTGTCACACTAGTACTCCAAATGGAGAAATAAAAATTTAATTATTTCATGTGAGGGTTATTTCAAAACATACAAAAATCGACACACTCTTTGATAGTGGGCCTCAAGACAATTTTATGTACGAAGACTTGGTCAAGAAACTTAATCTTGAAACCATTCCTCATCACAAACCATATCCATTGGGTTGGATATGCAAGAACACAAATTTGCAGGTTACAAGAAAGTGTATTTGTCGGTTTGCAATCACAACAAACTTCATTGACGAAGTTGAATTAGATTTTGTACCACTTGATATTTCAGGAATTGTTTTAGGTATTCCTTACCTATATGATATAAAGGCTATCTTCTATCACCATGAAAACAAGTACCACTTGTTCAAAAATGGTGTGGAGTATATTGTGAGAGCTCATCGCAAGAAACTAAATCTTTCAATAGTTAATGCTAGGAAAATGAAAATACTAGTGAATTCAAGCAAGACTTTTTCGCTTCTTATGATTAAACCAAAGAATGATCTTGATTCTAAAGAATTCCAAGGTTGTGATCCAAATTTGAAATTTGATTTGATTGAATTGGTTAATAAAAATAATGAGATGTTTCAGGAGCCAAAGGGGTTACCTCCCAAGAGGGGAATCTAGCATGAGATATAGTTGCAACAAGATTGTCCTCTTCCTAACATTGGTATGTATAGGATGTCAGTGATGAAGAGTGATGAAATAAAATATCAAATTCAAGAGTTGTTGGACAAAGGGATCATCCGACCAAGTACTTCACCATGCGGGTCACCTATTGTGTTGGTGCCAAAGAAGGATGGATCATGGTGCATGTGCGTAGATCTCCGTGCATTGAACAAGATTATGGTAAAGAACCGTTATCCACTTCCTAGAATAGATGATTCACTTGATCAATTGAAATATGCAAAATGTTTTACTAAGTTGGACTTAAGGAGTGGCTACCATCAAATTAGAATCGCTGAAGGTGACATTTGGAAGATGACATTCAAAATAAAGCAAGGTTTGTTTGAATGGATTGCTATGCCTTTTGGTTTATGTAACTCTCCTGCTACCTTCATGCATGTGATGAATGATGTTTTAGGGTCATTTTTTTATGATTTTTTCATTGTATACTTAGATGATATCTTAATTTTCAGTAAATCAGTTGATGAACATGTCATGCATGTAAGAAAAGTACTTGATGTCTTAAGGAAACAACACTTGTTTCTGAAGATGTCAAAATGTGAGTTGGGTAAAAATTCTTTGGTGTACTTGGGGCATATTTTTGGAGGAGGTGAGTTGAGGATAGACCCCTATAAGGTTGAGGTCAATGTGAATTGGCCAACGCCCAAGACAGTCATGGAGGTAAGAAGTTTTTTGGGAGCATCCAAATATTGGAGGAAGTTCATTTCTAACTTCTCTTTTATCTCATCTCCTTTGAATGCTTTGACTAGTGTGAAAAATGTCTTCTAGTGGGGAGGAAAGTAACAAAAAGAATTTTATGCTTTGAAATAAAATATCATTTCAGCCCGAGTACTTGCATTACTGAACTTGAGACAACCCTTTGAGATTCAAACTGATGCAAGCGACTCTTCCATGGGCACAGTCCTTATGCAACATGGTAAGCCCATTTCATTTAATTTAGAAAATTTCAATGGTGCAGTGCTTAAATATGCAACTTATGACAAGGAGCTTTATACGTTGGTTCAAAGTATGAAAAAGTGTAAAAAATACTTGATGGGAAAGGAAACCATCATACACACCAACCACCAAGCATTGCAATATTTGCAATCGAAAACTAAGTTGAAAAAGTCACACTTTCGATGTATGGGTTTCTTAAAACAATTCCACTTGGTCATCAGGTAAAAGAAATGTGTTTACAACAAGGTTGGTGATATTCTTTGTAGTCCTACTATTAGTGCAGCTACTTTACTCAAGCATAATTCTATTTTGCATGAAAGTTATGTTTAGCAATATGCATGTGATAATGACTTTCAAGATGTTTATGCAAGCTTGAGTCAAGGAATCAAGTAGAGGAATTGGATTACCATGTACATAATAATTTGTTGTATCATTTGGAAAGCTTTGTATTCCACAGGGGGAGAGAGTGAATTTCATAAGGGAAGCACACACTTCACTTATTGTTGGAAATTTTGGTGTAAGAAAAATAGTGGCACATCTTCAGAGGTATTGTTATTGGCCTTGTATGCTTGAAAGTGTGTCACATTTCATTAAAGGTTGTTCATTATGTGCAATTAGTAAGCCTAGAAATAGGAATTTAGGATTGTACACACCACTTCCTATACCTTTACGTCCATGGGAGAGTGTTTTTATGGATTTTGTAGGAGGTCTTCCATTGTAAAAAAGAGGTCATGATTAATTGTATATAGTTGTGGATAGGTTCAACAAGATGTGTATACTAATTCCATGTAAAAATAAAATCACATATAAAAAAACAACTCACTTATTCTTTTAGCATGTTTGGGTTCATTTTGGTTTTCCCACATCCATTGTTAGTGATTGCAATTCTCGATTTTTTGGGAATTTTTGGTCAAGTTTGGGACACCAAGTTGAAGAAGAGTACATCCTTTCATCCACAAACAGATGGTAAAACCAAGGTGTTAAATCGAACATGCATATATATTATTTGAGGATACTGCAACAAGCATCCTCAGTTGTGGGATGAAAACTTGCACTACATTCATCATGCTTACAACCGTGCAAAACACTCCTCTACACAAACATCACCATTGGAGGCATGTCTTGGATACTTTCCTAGTTCGCCATTGGATTTCATTTTTGGAAAGGATGTTGATATTGATCGCCATAGCGACATAGACAAAGCCAAAAAGTTCATAGAACAAATCCAATTGATACATCAAAAATTTCAATATCAACTTGAAAAAAGCCAAGGCAAGTACAAAGAAATGCATGAAAATAATCGTGTAGATCACCAGTTCAAAGTTGGTGATGAATTTTGGCTTCAAATTAGTAAAGAGAGGCTTCAAGGGTAAGGTAAAAAACTGAAACCAATCCATTATGGTCCTTTCAGAATTTTGGAAAAGATTGGTGAAATGCCTTCAATTTAGATTTTACTTCAGATATGCAAATTTACTCTATTGTTAATGTTGAAAACTTGAGGTTCTATGAGCCTCCATTGATTGAAGATCAAGGAGAACAAGTTCAAACTCCTTCTATTGAATAATTTTCTCCCGATACCTTGATAAGCTTTAGCAAGACACCATTCTTGATAGAATAACAAGGACATCAAAAAGAGGGAGTGTTGACTACCTTCGTGTGGGGCTCAAAGGAACCAATCCTTCTAAGGCCAAATGGATCTAGATTGGAAAGGTAAGGGAATTGCACCCTCATATATTGAACAACTGAAAGTTATCTTCTAGGGTCTAAAAGCTTCCAGTGGGGAGGAGTGATCAGGTGCTCAAAATTATTGTCAAAAATCAAAGTTGTCAGATCAGTGTGGAACCTAAATGACCGCATATACATCGTCGTTCTAAATCCAACACAACTCATTTTGCAGAAAATTAACACCCCCAAAAACACGTTTTGTCCACTTTGTCAAACTTGAAAAATTTTGAAATTTTTTTTTCACGGACAACCCAATTAGCAGTCCATAGTGCTGACTTGGCATGCATAGTGGCAGGTTGATTGGTAAATTGAATTTTCTTCAGCCTCTAGTTGGGTACCAAGTGGCACGATGGGATTAGTTCGTTTGTGGCAGTTTTTGATTGGTTGGGCTTGTGGCCAACCACAAGCTACCACGTGGTCCAACTAGAGGTCGCCACGTGGCAGCACAGGAGGCAACAAAATATTTGGTCAAGTCCAAATGGAGAAAGTGGGGGTTGAACCGACGGCCAACTAACACCAAAGTTCCATCCAAACCATTGCATTACTGCACATGTTGCTTAACCATATATGAAGTCTATTTGGTTTTGTATTAATGTTGTTTCCGCATTGGAGGGAGGGGGCCGGGGTCTAGCCCCAGCCCTGGTCACCGCCAGAGGTGGGACCATGGGTGGAAGGCTAGCCCTGCGCCCCCGCCCGTAACCATAATATACAATGTAACCACCAGATGTGGCCACGCCATCCGAGACCGCGATGGAGCTAGAACTGCAGAGCCCTAACCGCAAGGTGCCAACACCGCCACAGAGTCCATGACTCTATCATGTGCCAATAACTGAAGTTAAGTACAGAGGTTAGCCTAACTGCTAATGCCTATTTAAAAACAATTTATTCAACCATATTGTATATGGTTGTAAATTCGAGTTTTAGGCCTCATTGGGAAAATTAGCATGACGACAATTTCACCTGATTTTCGGCAAAATCGACACTCAGTTAGTTGGATTCTGGGTGGAATTGTAGGATTGTGTCAAATTTTGAGGAATTTGTGGAACGAATAGTGGAGCAACTAGGGGAAGTCATTACTTCTCCAATTTTGGCCAAATTTGATGCAAAAAGAGGCTACACAGACATTTTTGGGCATTCTAGAGATGATGGAAAAAATTTCAAAGCTATTTGGGCATTGTTAACACATGTAATCACAATTTTGAGCATAATAGAAGAGGGCCAAGCCATTGGAAGCTGGACCAAGGAGACGTATCCCAGGCGGGTTGAACTCCTTCATCATATTGTGCTATGTGACTGTTTATGGTGATGTTCATGTCTGTTTAGATGTTGTTGTTCAGTGTTTTAATTATGTTAATTTTCCCATGAAATTCACATAAAAACACATAAAAACTCATATTAAACTTTCAATTAACCTTGAAATCCTTAAAGAACCTTGTTTATATTCTGAATTGGATATTATCACAACCATGTTGGGTCCCTATATTACTAGTGTAGTCTCTTAGTATTTTAGTATATCCCCCCTTATTGTTATTGTTGTACCCCTATAACCCCCATATTGTTATTATTGTGCCCTTGCATTATTATTTTTAGGTCGGCTAGGATACATTGTGGCCCCACTATGATTACATTGTGGCCCCATGGACTCCTATATATTGAGAGGAGGTTTTGTCATTTGTATCATCCAAGAATTGTTCATTCATGTAATGTATTGGAGGTTGCCCCCTAGAAGTGGCTTATTTCTAAGGCATTGATATCTCTTTTATTCTATTTTTGGAGCTGGTTTCACAACATTTGGTATTAGAGCATTGGGATTCTAGGGTTTCGCTGCTCCAAACAAGTCATTGTGGAATTTTTGCTATAAATTTTTTCTACGAAGGTTTAGAAGCTGAAATTTCTAGAGCGCGAAGCTGAAATCATAAGGAACATTGTCGCAACATTTCAGAGCTTGGTTCACAATATTTTTGGAGATATGATCTATGGAATTTAGGTCTTTTTCAGGCTCCCGAATTTCATCTCAAAGAGGTGATCGTGGGAAAATATTCATAAATATCTCTCTAAGCATCGGATTGGAATTATGTAAAAAGTTTCTAGAATTACATGGACTATAGTTTCCTATCTATAAATTTTAGAGCCAAAGGAGAAAATAGTGACACGTGGCAAGTCGTACAAGTTAGCTCTACTGAACCAATCCATAATTAGGTCATTGTGGGCGATTGGAAACAAATTTGCCTTCAAGAATCCAAATCAGTCCAAACTTGTGGCATTCAAAAGAGGATTTAGAGGGCTACCTCAGGGCCAAATTTCAGATATTGAAGATCCGAAATCACAAAGATAATTCAGTTTCAATATAGATCTCCTCAAAAGCAAGAAAAAGGTGTGTATTTGTTTTTTCGAATTGCATAAGTCTTGTGTGAAAAATCAGTTTGAAGTGATTCCAAGGGCATACTGAAGCATAGATATCAGTATTGGGTTCTAAAATTCCACCTAAAAATAATTCCATACCCATTAAACCCTCAGAAATCTATACGATGATGCCTGAAGAGGAAGAATTACAGTATGAGATATCAAAATTACGGTACGAAGTGCAACAAATTTCAATTTTACAAAGAGAAACTGAAGATGACATAGATGGTTTAAAATTAGAAATGGAGGCTAAGTTGGATGGTTTGGAGGATCAAATAAAATCTAATATGGATGGTAAAGTAGTGGAAGATCACATTGAGCATCAACAGAGATTTCGCCAACTCTCAAAGGATAACCTAAATTTGGTGCAGAATCAAATGAAACAACAAGAAGATCAACATCACATTGAAAGAAGTTCTGAAGTAGTCACAGAAACAAGAACTCAACAAGTACAATCAATTTCAGAGTATCTCAACAAGTGGAATAACTTTCCTATAGAAGATTCCACATGGGAGGATGAGAATTTTATACAGAAGCATCAAGAAATAATCAAGTGTTGAGGACAACACTTGTTTGAAGGAGAGGGGCATGTCAGGTCCCTATATTACTAGAGTAGTCTCTTAGTATGTTAGTATAGCCCCCCTTATCATTATTGTTGTACCCCTGTAACCCCCATATTCTTATTATTGTGCTCTTACATTATTATTGCTAGGTCGGCTAGGATACATTGTGGCCCCACTAGGATTACATTGTGGCCCCATGGACTCCTATATATAGAGAGGAGGTTTTGTCATTTGTATCATCCAAGAATTGTTCATTCATGTAATGTATTGGAGGTTGCCCCCTCGAAGTGGCTTATTTCTAAGGCGTTGATATCTCCTTTCTTCTATTTTTGGAGCTGGTTTCATAACATTATGGTGATGTTCATGTCTGTTTATATGTTGTTGTTCAGTGTTTTAATTATGTTAATTTTCCCATGATATTCACATTAAAACCCATAAAAAATCATATTAAACTTTCAATTAACCTCGCAATCCTTAAAGAACCTTGTTTATATTCTGAATTGGATCTTAGCACAACAAAAATGATATTCCCATTCAGATCAAAGACATATCATACCTTCGACACTTCTACAAAATTGCTTCTAAGTGTTTGAGATGATGGTCATCACTTGAAGAGAAGGATGTCATATCATATAATGAGATAACTATGAATCGATCGTTCTCATCAGCGAAAGTGATATCGATCGCTCTCTATAAGGTGGCCCCAATAGTAATCAACCCAAATGACATATTTTGATACATGAAAGTACCCCAGGGGGTAGTAAATGCGGTTTTATACAGATTTTCCTTCTGGAAAGCTCTCTGGTTATACCCAGAAAATCCATCCATCATAGAAATGTGAGTTTCTCCTACTACTCACTAATGTATGGCATCCATATTGGGAAGAGGAAAATTTCCCTTAAGTGAGGCTCAGTTAAGATTTATAAAATCTATACATAACCTAATTTCACTGTATTTTTTCCTATCAGGGACCATATTGGATACCTAGTTGGAATAACGTAATGGAACAATTATCTTAGAATCCAGGGGATTTTTAATTACTTTCTCAATAGTGTAGAAATTATATAACTAATGCGTTATATGTCTAATATTCTCCTGATCACACACTATTTTAACTTCATGCACAATACAAAATCTATTCCACCATTGATCATCACATGCAAAAATTAAATCAATTGCATGCACACATTGAAACCATAAAAATTCACACACATTAACACAGTGTTTTAACGGGAAAGCATGAAGCTAAAAACCCCAACTATCTGCATATAATATATGTCATATATATCATGTAACAATCCTCATACAAAGCTTCTCAAAAGCTCTCAGTACAATACAATTGCTACACACTAATCAGGCCTGACCTAGCAAATCCATGCACCGATCTTTGCCACCTGCTAGCTTGCCTCTACTGTGCAAACCCTGCTGAAGAATGGCTCTGAATGAAACTGAATAATGGCTCTGAATGAAATCGAATTGGTCTAGCCTTGCTCATGAAATCCTCATTGGCATATCTACTGAGTGTTGGATGCAATCAATTCATCACTATAGTCACAACTGATAGTGTTCTTTCCCTTTCACCTATCTCTCCACTGGTCTCCACTGAAACTGTCCATGCATTGTAGTTAACTGATGTATTCTTCAGTTGATTAATGAGTTAATATTTAGTGAATTAATTATTAATTAATTCACACCACTCTCACTAGTGTATCAATCAGTTAGACTAGATACAACTAGCTCAACTGTGTCTAACTGAGTTAAACTGAACACAACTCCACCAACTACCTCAATAACTCCACCAAACTATGTCACATGAGTTCTAACTGAAGTCTCCATGCAATAGCTCCACTTAACCCTCAGGAATAGCGTAATTCCTTCTGTCAGCTCCTGTGCCACATCTGTGCACTTAACTGAAGTGCTCCAAGAGAATAAGTTAATGTTTAGAGTCCAAATATTATTAAGAGCTAATAATATTCGACATATCTATTTTTAGACTGGAAATATAAAAATAGATTCTGCCCAATATGTATAAAAATAGAAGTCCATCTATTTTTCCAGCTTGACCAACCATCCACAAATAACATCCTGCAACTCATAGAATATGATCGACATGTCTAAAAATAGACATCGTCTAAAAATAGACTTGCGCCAAAAATAGCCTGCGGGCCCACCTAGTGAAGGCGACTCTTTTCACTAAGCTCATCATTTTGTTGCAATCTAAATACTCCCTCTCAACAATATAGGGATTATCTTCCACCCCGATCCTGTCTCTATGGTATTCTAATTTGCTCCTGGTGAGCGCCTTCGTCAGAATATCAACATCCTAATCCTCCGTAGGAATGTAAGTAACATGATCTTCTGCTGCACACAATCTCTGATATGATGGTACTGGATGTCAATGTGTTTAGATCTATCATGAAATACTGGATTAACTGAGAGTTTAATGCAATTATGATTATCACAATATATCACAGTATGATCTAAGTGTGAACCGAATAACCCGACCAGGATCTTCCTCATCCATATAGCCTCGCATGCAGCCAAACTTGCTGCCATGTACTCAGCCTTTGCTGAACTGAGTGCCACGAATCTCTGTTTACTGCTGTACCAAGAAACTACTGTAGACTCGATACTGAAAATCCCTCCAGATGTGCTCTTTTTGTCCGTTGGGATCCTTTCCCAATCTGCATCCGTGAAGCCATGCAACTTCACCTCATCCGACTGTCTGTACCACAGTCCATATCCCAATGTGCCTCTGAGATATTTCAATACATGCTTCCCTACCTTCAAAAAGAGCTTGGTAGGATTAACCATAGCTTGTGAAATCTGGTTAACAGCATAGCATATGTATGGTCGTGTATTGACTAGATAAATGAGCGAACCAACCAACTGTCGGTAACAGTGGTATCCACTACCTCTGCCGATGTAGCATCCTCTTTCCTCCAACCACCAAGAAGAGGAGTGTTGATAGGCTTGTAGCTTTGCATGTTGAACTTCTCCAGTCTCTCCCGGGCATACTTGCCTTGAGACACAAATAGTCCATCCTTCCGCTTCCAAATTTCCAATCCTAGGAAATAATGAAGAAGACCCAAGTCCTTCATCTCAAACTCCTTTGCAAGACCAGCCTTGCATGAGAGTATCAATTTTTCATCATCCGTCAATATCAAATCATCTACATAAAGTACAATGATCAACAAATTACCCTCCACCACAATCTGGTATAGGTTCGGATCTGCCTCACTCTTGGTGAATCCAAGACCGGTGAAATAACTGTCTATCCGTGTGTACCAAGCACGAGGTGCTTGTTTCAGCCCATACAACGCTCTTTTGAGCCCACACACATGCGACTCACTGCTGAATATTTCAAATCCTTCACGCTGCTCTATGTACACCTCCTCCTCAATGACTCTGTTGAGGAACACAGTCTTCACATCCATCTGATGAATGTGCCAACCCATCTATGCTGAGAGAGCTAGGATTTCTCCGTATGGAACAATACCTTGCGATAGGTGCAAAGGTTTCTTCATAGTCAATCCCCTCGATCTATGAGAAGCCCCGGGAAAAAAATATTTCCTTGTACTTCTCGACGCTCCCGTAAGCAGCTTGCTTCACTTTGTAGATCCTTCTCGAACCTACCACTGATTTCCCTTCCGGCCTTGGGACAATATCCCATGCACTGTTTCTGACAATCGAATCATACTCTTCCACCATGGCATCTACCCATGCAAGGCCCTCCACAGCTTCCTCGAAAGAAGATGGTTCTGTCATGATACACTTTCTCATCAGAGCCATGTATCCAGTATATCGGTCAGGTCACTGTCTTTGTTTGCGCTATGATGTAGGGCCTCCTACATTCTGCCCTGCATCTTCATTCAGTCGCTCAGCTTCTGTAGTGCGCTTTCGCCCTCTGATGTTTGGCGTTGCATGAGTGGTTTCTTCCACTCCATGAACCTCCTCTTGTGGCTGATCCACATCCTGAGGCTCATCCTTAGGAACTAATAGCTCCTCATCTACATGCAAGTGTAGCTCCCTCTCAAGTGACAACTTCATGGCTTTCTCCTCATGAAATTTGATATCCCGTCGCACAACAGTCTTCCAACTGTCTGGAAAATACACACGATAGTTGTGGGTGTTTCTGTGTACCCCAAAAATATCCCAACCTTTGCGGTCGGCTCCAGCTTCTTCCTGGCATCCTTCATCACATGAATGTAAAGAGGTGAGCCAAAAATATTCAAATGAGAAATATCAGGCTTCTTACCAGAAAATGCCTCTTCGGGTGTACTCATGCCAATTACTCTATGAGGACAATGATTTTGCACATAAACCACAGTGTTGCATGCCTCATCCCACAAGTGTATGGGAAGGCCCTGATCATGCAACATCAGCACCCACGATCGTTCTGTTCTTTCGCTCCGCGACCCCATTCTGCTGTAGGTTATGAGGTGCTATGAGCTCTCTTCGAATTCCTTCTATGTGGCAAAATTCTTTGAATTCACCACCATTATTGCTCCTAAGAGCCTTCACCTGCTTCCTTGAGTCTTTCTCCACCAGTGCCTTGAACTCACAGAACTTAGAGAATGTCTCGCTCTTCTTCTGCATGAAGAAGATCCAGCACTTACAAGAAAATTCATCAACAAATATCACATAATACCTGTGCTTTTCTGTCGAAGCTACTGAGAAAGGTCCACACACGTCTGTGTGAATTCTCTCAAGGATCAGGCGTGAATATCCTTCTCATGAAAGGTGGATTTCACAAATTTTCCCAAAGTACATCCCTTGCAATGATCTGAATGCGCAAGTGTACCTTTGGGAAGCCCAATAGAAATCTGCTGCAAAATTTTCAAAGCTCCATGGTGAAGATGGCCCAATCTCCTGTGCCACAATTTTCCCTCATCCCGGCTCACCACTCCTTCTGCTTTGCCTGCCATTGCTGCACAACCATCTACCTGCAATTGATAAAGGTTCTTAACTCGAACCACTATCATCCAGGTTTCACCATTTTCCTTACTGCGTAGGAAAGCCTTTCCCTCGCTAAAGACAACATCATATCCCTTGTCTTCCAACATCACCACAAAGATCAGATTCTTCTTCAATCCTAGAGCATGCATGACATCCTTCAAGATGAAAGGTTTGCCAGAATCCCTCTCAAAGGAAATGGTCCCGATAGGAGTCACACTGTATCTACCATCATCACCCATCTCGATGTGCACTCCAAGATCCTTCTCATCTAGATCAGTAAACAAATATTTGTCTCCGGTCATATGGAAAGATGCACCACTGTCAAGAAACCACACTGATCCCATCACACTTGAGACCAAGCATGCGATCAACGAAAAATCCAGCTCAAATTGTGAGGCTAAGGCCTCTCCAGCTGCAGATCCAACAACCTGCTTATTTTTCTTCTTCTTTGGACAATTAGTGGCGTAATGTCCGTGTTGGTGACAGTGAAAGCACTTCACCTTGGACATGTCCTACTTCTTGCCTTTCGCACTGGATTGAGAAGGATTTTTCTTTCCCTTCCCTTTCCTTGCTTTGGTAGCCAAAGCGAAATTTTCTTCATCTTCATTCTTCGATGAAGATCCATCCCTGGTACTCTGCCTTATCTCCTCCTGCACAATATCCGACCAAAGTCGCTTCCATCCTGACAGTTTCTCCCGACCATTGATAGAGTCCTCATAGGAATGCAAACTCTTTGGAAGCCCAAGGAGAGCCAACCTCACCAAGTCCTCTTCATCTACAGTAACCCCCAAACTTCCTAGCTCATCCCTGCACTGGAAAAACTTCATGAGGTACTTGGCTATACTTTCTCCCTTCTCCATTTTTATTTTCCTGAGCTTGTCTTTAAGCGCCAACTTCCTCTGGTCGCTTTTTCTTTGGAACAAGTCTGTCAAAGCTTTCCACATCAGGAATGGAGAATATTTACCATGAAGGCTGGACATTATGTGATCCTTCACACCTTCCAACAGAATCCTTCGACATTTTTCTATCTTCTTTTGCCATGCGTCAAGTACAGCAGCATCGCTAGAAGTAGGTTTTGGAATTTCTACATCTATGAACTCCTTCAACCCATTATCCTCCAACACTGCCTCCATCCTGTCCTTCCATGCAATATAATTTGAGTTTCCCTCAAGGGCATACTCCAATCACAATCCGTTGAAAGACATCTCAACTTCGACACCAAGAAAACACTACAGCAAATTCGAATTCCACCAGCACAAAACTCAACTGCTTCAATGATTTTCAATTGCTCCAATGATCAATATCACTCCGATACCATGTAGAAATTATATAAATAATGCGTTATATGTCTAATATTCTCCTGATCACACACTATTTTAACTTCATGCACAATACAGAATCTATTCCACCATTGATCATCACATGCGGAAATTAAATCAATTGCATGCACACATTGAAACCATAAAAATTCACACACATTAACACAATGTTTTAACGGGAAAGCCTGAAGCTAAAAACCCCAACTATCTGTATATAATATAGGTCATAGAAATCATGTAACAATACTCATACAAAGCTTCTCACAAGCTCTCAGTACAATACAATCGCTACACACTAATCAGGCCTGATCTAGCAAATCCATGCACCGGTCTTTGCCACCTGCTAGCTTTCCTCTACTGCGCAATCCCTACTGAATAATGGCTCTGAATGAACTCGAATTGGTCCAGCCTTGCTCATGCAATCCTCGTTGGCATCTCTATTGAGTGTTGGATGCAATCAATGCATCACTATAGTCACAACTGATAGTCATCTTGCCCTTTCACCTATCTCTCCACTGGTCTCCACTGAAACTATCCATGCACTGTAGTTAACTGATGTATTCTTCAGTTGATTAATGAGTTAATATTTAATGAATTAATTATTAATTAATTCACACCACTCTCACTAGTGTATCAATCAGTTAGACTAAATACAACTAGCTCAACTGTGTCTAACTGAGTTAAACTGAACACAACTCCACCAAACTTTGTCACATGAGTTCTAACTGAAGTCCTCCATGCAATAGCTCCAGTAAACCCTTAGGAATAGTGTAATTCCTTCTGTCAGCTCATGTGCCACATCTGTGCACTTAACTGAAGTGCCCTAAGAGAATAAGTTAATGTTTAGAGTTTAAATATCATTAAGAGCTAATAATATTCGACATATCTATTTTTAGACTAGAAATCTAAAAATAGATTCTGCCCAATATGTCTAAAAATAGAAGCCCATCTATTTTTCCAACTTGACTAACCATCCACAAATAGCATCTTGCAACTCATAGAATATGATTGAAATGTCTAAAAATAGACTTGCACCAAAAATAGCCTGTGGGCCCACTTAGTGAAGGTGACTCTTTTCACTAAGCTCATCATCTTGTTGCAATCTCAACAAATGGGAAGGAGGAGAAGAGGATTGATGTTTCTAAGCTTTTGTATGAAAGGTTTAACTCCTTATTTTTGGATCTTGTGTTCTATGATGCTTTGGTCATATTCTTTAAGGTCATCATAAGACCAAGCAAACCCATCGATATATTTTGAAATAATTCAAACACATTGATATTTTACATCAGAAGGTAATAGTAGGGATAAGTTAACTAATTTAGTTTCACTGGTATGAGTGATATTCACTGACTCTATTTATATATTAGGGGGCATAAGCGTTGGGTTGGAAATATCATCATTCTGATCAAAGCTATTCTCTAAAGGAGTCAATACTCTACGAATATAATTCTTTTTTAATTGGATGACATCGTGATTACCAATTTTTGTTTTTAGATGGGTAGAATTACCACTTTCTTGATCGTTTTCTTCATCCTCGTCTATGTAATGATATGCAAATTCACCAATTAGTTGAATAAATCTCTTAATATCCTATTCATCTTCAAATAGCTTCTAATTCTTTATATTATTAGGCATAGAAGGTCTATAAAGGACTTCAATATCAAATTTTATTTTAAGTCTAGTGGGAGGAATGAAAGTAGTTGCAGTAACAACAAGGGCATCAACTAATTGGTTTCCTTCCCTAGGGACAATAGTGCACTATATAAAAATAAATAAACTATCAATAAAATCCCAGACTTGATTCCGATAAGCATGTAACCAAGGATGCTTAGCTTGACATTTATTGGTTACTTTCTTAATTACTAACCCTGATTCACCAAAAATTGATTATTTTTGTGGTTTCTAATCCAAGTAATAGAGCCTCATATTCCATTATATTATTAGTAGTTTCAAAGTTTAACTCGAAATATAAATAATTACTTCGTTGAGAGGGAGGTATCAGAACAACACTAGCACCAGACCCCGCTCTAGAGGAATCCCCATCAAAATAAATTTTCCAAACAACATTAGGGTATGTGGGAAAAGAGATAGAAGCATATTTATCAGAAGTAAAAGTTTATTCTACCTCTGAAACATCAAAAACAAAGTTTCCCATATTATCTTCAAAAGTATAAAATGGGGAATTCTCAGGGTGTTGTTCTTAATTGATTGTATACGTCAACCTAGATTCTATGTACAACTGATGAGTGCCTCCTCCGAACATAGGTATAGTAGCATAGGAAATATCAAGTTGCAATGAACCAGAAAGATTAGTGACCCAACTCCTTGATAAGAGTATCCCGTAATTGGGAGGGACATAAGCTACGATGACATCCATGACAATACTTTTGATGGGAACCTCGACCATAAATACAACTAGATATTTAGTCACACCAAAACATTAAACTCTTCGGGAGTTGAAGGAATACAAATACCAATATTCCCAAGTTATATTTAGTCCAACCTTATCCATAATCTCCTGGAGCATGAGATTATCTAATGAATTTGTTTCACATGTGTCACCTTAGGGTTTCTTTTTTTTCAACGATGTCCATTATTTCATGATACATTGTTTCCTTTCCTTCTTCTTTCCATAATTTCCCTTGTTTCTATTTAAGGGTTCAAGGGGAGGGGACCAAAGATGTCTTCCGATGAATTTCATATGTGATGACTGTATGCCTTAAATATTTATGCCCGTTGATGCTACATATAGTCTAGCCATTTTTGAAGGTGACGATACAAGTATTTTTTTTTCCACAAGGAGATGGGGAAGCGCAAATAACCATTAGTTGCATTGTAGCTAGAGATTATTGGAAGAAAACATTGAGAAACCTTTGAGTTTTGGTATTCCCATTTAGGTTTAAAGGGTTGATTCTACTCTTGACCTTAGTCATAAAAAAAATATTGGAAGGATGATAAAAGCTCATTTCCCACATTCACGATTTATTTTGCTAAAGGAAGGAATGTTTAACAATGCCAATGTAATATTCCAGACAAATTTTGTGGATGGAGTGTCTACTGTCACAAGAATAGTGTCAGTAAAAAAAAATAAAAAAATTCAGAGGGAAACCTTGAGCGTAGGCCATTGGAGGAGAATAGATAGAAGTGATAGAGATCAAACAAGTGCTTATAAATTACTAGTATAATCAAATCTCTACCTGCTTGAACAAAAGTTCAAGTCTTATTTCCCATCCGTTGTTTCATTAGGTATATCATTTTTTGCATTACTATTCTGAAAGAAATGATTGGAGCTACTATTCCTTCTCATAGGTTTATTGCAAAGGTATGTTTTTACATGCATTGTGATATATGTATCTAACAATATAGTTTGACACTTTGTATATGATACATGAAAGTCCACTGTAGGAGCATAAAAGTATTGTAAATATTGCACATAGGGTTTTAGAAGTCATTGGATTTCTTAAGAACCATTGCACGCAATAAATTCTCCAATTTATCTCTCATAAAAAAACCATGTATTTGGGTTGATTACTTACCTATTAAAACAATTGATTTTATCCACTGATAGCATGACATTGAAGTTGTTGTCAGACAATCCATGCATATTGTTTGAGTGGATATCATTTTCAAACAATTATAAAGCTCAAGGCTGCGTCAACATTCTTCTCTTGTGATATGCAAGTGGTTCGGAAAAAACTTGCTTTGTTCTTCATATCCAGATTTGACATTAGACATATATTTTATGCTGGTAGTAGCTAATTGTTGACACTTCTAATTTCTTTGGGAGTGGAAGTACTTTATTTGTGTTGATCACTCCATATTTTGAATTAACTAAAAAATATGATATTTTCAATAGTCAAGGACACAATCAAAATAAACAAAACCACTCTTGTTGACATTCAAATATGTCTGCAAAATGCGTAGGAAAATATTTACTTTTTGTAGCTTGAGTATCAGCTTCAGCAAGAATAATTATGGTTGTGGAGTCATCATTATGAACCCTTTTCTATTCAAAAAATTGAGACATAGTCCCATTAGCAGTCAGACATTGATAAAATTAGTGAAATTGAGGTTGAATCCCATCATGTGTCTAGTTCGAGAGCACAATTAAGTGCAGATGCAGAAGTTCAATTTTCACTTCCCAAGTCCTTCATCAGACCTTGGGAAGAGCCTATCCATAACAAGCAAAGAAATAGTATTGGATATGACAAGGATGTGTCCTTTCATATTCTAGATTATTGAAATCCCATCCAATTTCAGAGTGTTGGATTCCTTCATCACAATTCACCTTCAGATGTTCCAGATTCTCCTCCTCTCCCACATCAACAACAACATAATGTAAAATTCCAACATTGCGATCGAGTTGTCCATATGAAATATCATTGTTTTGATATTCATCCATGCTAGAATTGTCATTAAACCACTCATTCTTCACACAAATGATTCAGAAACAAGCCTCCTGCAAAAACAAATATTTATCTTGGATGGATCACTTCATGGAAATGGGATTCAACATCCACGAAGATATTTAATTCATATGACATAATTTTTTCTAGAGTATTGAACAGTCTTGAGGTTTATTTTTCTACATCTTCTCACCTTGTATCTGATTTGTGGGGGGGGGGGGGGGGAGTGATGGTCATACTAATAAGTTTCAAACCCACATCGAACAATCCTGAAACCAAACCTTCCATACCAGATTCATAGTTGTAGCCAAAGATAGAGATGCCCTTGAGCATGAATTTGGTTGGTGGTCAGCCTTAAACCATCTATACGAGGTTGATACCTCCCTTTCCAGGTTGAGCTTCTCCCTCTTCAAAGAATTGGAGACACTTCCTCTAGCAGAAGAATTCAACTTCTTTCTAGTTTTGGAACAGTTCCAGGAATTTCATTAAGCATTACATAGTTGATGGTCATCCTTAAACCACCACAGGTTGAGACCTCCCTTTTCAGGTTGAGGTTCTCCCTTTTTATGAATTTTCTATACCTCCTTTTCCAGTTTGAATGTTTCCCTCTTCAAAGCATTAGGAGAAATTACTCTAGCATAAGACTTTAGCTTCACGCCAGATTTGGAAGAGTTCTAGGAACTGCATTAAGCATTCCAGTGTTGGTGGTCATCCATAAACCACATCGTTATGCCAACATTTTAGAGAGCACATTCATTCTAGTGTTTCCATGCATATTTTTCATGTTTTGTATTACAACTCTCTTCCTGGACTGATACATCCACCTTCATATTAAGGGGGGGAATGTTGGACACCTAATATGCCAAGCGTTAAGGTGTGGGAGATAAATGGTAAAAGGGAGTCCAAGGGACCTTTGAAGATGAATCCAAGAGTGACAAGAGTGTATTATAAATTTATATCTTTTTTAATATAAAGGAAATTCATGTTTTATCTTTCACATCTTGTCTTTTCCATGGTTGTGTTTAACACTAAAAATTAAAAAATCATAAGTGTACAAATAGATATATGTTTTTTTCTTGAAGAAAATATTTCAAACTAATCTGGATTGGATCATTTTATTGTTTTCCATCCATCCCAATGTTTTTAGGGTGGAAAAATAAGAGAAATCAACTTATTGGAGCAATTTTTGCTATGGGACCTAGTTTGGAGAAATGGGGTCACAAACCTTTTAGGGGCAATTTTAGGCCTTAAATGAATTTTTTTGAGGGGTTAAACTCTAGTTCTTAAACATGTCACCACCTAGTGCTACTCCACACTCAAATACCTTTCCAACAATGTAAGAATCATGCCAATCATATTATAGATGCAAAATTTATGCCTCTTGGAAGTTGGCTTATCGTGGCTGACCACCATAATTCAAGAAGATGGCATGCCAAACCCCTATTATATTTTAGTGCATTTTTTGCCATAATAGAGAAAAGTAGCTAAGAGTGGATAGAGAGAGGGAAGATCATAAAGGTTTTTTTTGTAGCAACCCATGGGCCCACGGATCTATTTTATATATTTCACGCATAAGAAAAAATCAATAATCTGATAAATCCATAAATCTAAGGAAAATTAATCCTTATAGTATAGATTTTCATATTTTAGGATATTTTCATTAGATTTTTAAAAAAAAACTATCATAGAAACTTCTATATCACCAACATGCTAGAAGCCATGAAAATGTATTAATATAAGATTTTAACTTTGTTCAATGATTAGAAACAAAATGGAGATTTTCTTCTCCAAAATGATTGAAATAGAAGAATAAGGAACTTATGCATGACCCAAGATCACTAAAGCCTATTTGAGCAATGTTGCAACTCTAATTGATTTAAATACCAATTAATGGTTATTCCTCAACAATTTTTTTTTGGTTGAACTAGGTTAATATATTATCGTGATTGTCATTCAAATTCAATCTAAAGTTCTAGTGAAAACCATTGCTGGTAAAAGTCTTAAATGAATGATGTGAAAAAAAAACCTTGTTTATGTCTAAATTTTCTTAGACCAAATAGGTTGACGTGTTGAATAAGCTTGAAGTTAATCAAGCATGGGGTCAAAGCTCATAATGTAATGATTTCTATAAAAATAGTCACATGCTAGATCTAATAATGTAATTTTATGGAGATAAATGGTTATTATCAATTCTAAAGTTTGAACAACAGATTTTTAAATTTGGCTCTTACCATAAAAGAAAATGGAAAACACCTCATTCATGTGTTGGCTTCCTATCAATTATGGAGCACAAAGAAAGTTTCAAAAATAATAACATAGCCTATTCAAACCAAATTATGGATTAGTATTGAATTAGCCAACAATTAATGTGGTGGATTAGAATTTAAGATTATTAAAATATAATTTGGTCATTGCTATGTTATGTTGAATCATTTTCACATGAAACCAATGCAAATTTTAAGAAAGGTTTTCATTTCATTTGAATAAAGGTTTTTATTTCATTTGAAACCCCATTACATGGATGAAAGCTTAGAAAAATATTTGTCAAAATACTTGGGCTACAATTTAAGTTTGTGGGAAACTAGATTGACAATCAGATATTCAATATTTAGGTATAACATGTACTATCTATTTTCTTTTCCTAATTTTATTCAATATTTTATTTTGGAAGTATTAGAAAAAATTCACATTTAAAGTGAAACAAAACGTGGCCCCAATATGAAAACATGTTAATCATGTACAATTTATTTCTTAGAATTCTCATTTCAATCACTTAATGGAAAGATATGGAAATGTTTTGATCCTAGGCTCACTTCTAAGAATTCATGTGAAGCTCACAATTTTTTTAACAATGGTTAATGCCCTTAATACATTACCAAATGTGGCCTTGCACATGAAATTACCCCAATGAATTACCATTTCCTGAATTTTCTTTGAATGTGCTGAAGTCTTTATGACCTAAAACAAGCACTGGGGAAATCAGATAACGGATATGGAATTATTTCATTTATTAGGCTTTGTACTTATATCTTGACTGGTATTGGGACAACTCTATCATAACTATAACGCTTTTTCCTCAAATCTGATTTTCCTAGATATTTTGATCTCTTATGATTTAGAAAGTGTAGTGTTTTTTGATAATCAATATTTCAAAAACCTTGACCACTAGCATAGTTTAAATGCTTTGGTAGCTGCAAAAATGTCCCCAAATACAGAAAAATGCAGCAAAAAGGAGTCAAAATAAGAAAACTGGCATACTTCGCAGTTCCCACATTCCTATATCCTGTTAGTTGCAAACACATCAGTGGCACACGTTTAAGTTCTGCATTATGATTTTGAGAAATTTAGCGTTCTAGTTTGGTTGCAGTATATTGCAATATGTTATAAATATGGACAACTAAATACATTATGGTTTACTTGGTGCTTGGTCTTGCAATTTGTATTCAAAAGAAGTGAATGATGGTCAAGGAGTTTAAACAGCGGTTTTCTGCGTACACTTTATCTTCATAATACATTATGGTTTACCTGGTGCTTGGTCTTGCAATTTGTATCCAAAAGAAGTGAATGATGGTCAAGGAGTTTAAACAGAGGTTTTCTGCATACACTTTATCTTCATAAGCATTTATGGCTAAGTTGTATAAATGTATTTTATGTTTTGATGGTATGAATATTATCTAGCGAAGGTTTTGGAAGTAAATTTGGATCGTGACAATTGGCAATTATTCATCAGACTATGCAGTAAATGTTTGATATTGATTTTCGTTGGATATCAAAAAAAAAGTATTTAGGATAAGGATTATCCAAAATCACATTTTTTTAAGGCGTATAAAACAGGTTAAAGTTAGTAGAAATTTCGGTGTCTGTTGTAATTATAAGGGATTAAAATTTCAGGGTATAATTTCTCCATGGATTTAGATGTCTTGTAAATCAAACTTCGGTTTTTGTTCAAGTGGGACTTTGACTTTTTGTTTCACCCAGGTTATGAGAAAATGATTTTTTCAGAGCAATTTTGGATAGTCCTTAATGTGCCAGCTACAATGTAGACGCAGAGATAGCAGACTTAGCAGACTTTTCAAGCTCGAATCTAATCTCAAAATGCTCTGATTTGTTACAGAGAAGTCTAGTGACCATACATCGAACCTGTTGTTGCTATTCGGGAGAAGTTGAAGTGCACACTTAATTGATGACAATTCATTGTCCAGAAAAAAGGATCTGTGCACAATCACAGATTGGAAAACTTAGTGTCGAAATCCCGTCCTTCCAAAATTGAAGAGGAGCCAGAACAAGGATCAATTCTTCCATCTTCCGTCTCACAGAATTGGAACCAGATCTAAATAATAAATGAAACCAACGAAAAAATTACGTTATTGATCCAAGTCTGTGTAATATCTGAGCTTCTTATCTACCAGGGGTCTGTGTCTTCCACTTGTCCAGACTTGAGTGATAACCTAGCCCAACCAATAATGTTGTAAAATTATTTACCATGATGAATTTGTTTTGAGTTGTTAAATGCATACATAAATTATATCACTGTATGCTAACAATGGTCACATTGAAGAAGCTCCATGGAAAGTGGTAGAATAACCCTAGACCTGTGATAAAAAATCACCTGCGGAGGCTCCTTACACTGTTGTAAGCTCAAATTGTGCAGCTCGAACCTGTAGCCTGCATTTGTGAAGCTTGGATACTTGTGATAGCTACGGGGCTCAAACTTAGCATTCTCAAATTTTTGGAGCTACAAGGATATACTTGGTTTCTTGTCAATAGACTTGGCACATTACTTGGCATACTTGTATAACACTCAATTAATAATTCAAGTCTTGTCATCATTGTTCATACAATGAGAACTCTGCAGGGTTTTAGAGTTACTGTGTATTATGCAGGTTACTCAATGAGTAGAGTATGAGCCATAGAAACAAGGATAGAAATCCTGCAAGCGTTGAGTTATTTCAGGAAGTTTGGGGGACTTGAAGAGCTACCTCAAAAAAACAAAAAACAAGGAACTACTTCAGATTAGCCTCTTTCAAGCACAACCATGCCACTATTGTCAATTAAAATTAGGTTCAAACCTTCACTATCTGAGAACTGTAATTTTCAGAGGGTTTCTTCAAGATCAAATTTCAGAGTTAAATTTGCAGAATTCTAGAAGTCATTTAATAAAGAGAATCAAGGCTTCAATTACAATTTGAAACTAGAACATGGTTACTTAAGTAGAAAATTGGTAGTATTTAATGGAAAGCTTTCCAAAAGTGATATCCAAAAATTTAACTGTCTAGAGTTAGCCATAGATAACAGGTTGTACATAATTCAAGACAACTTCACAAAAATTTCCAAAGAGAATGCCACATAGGAATCATGTATTTTCATTGTGTTAATCGTGTGTCCACAATTGAAGAAATATCAAGACACAATATCCTTAACGTCTTCAGAAATCACATGTATAGTTTATCAAAACAATCCAGCGAATACCAGATGTGCCAAAAGAAAATAATATAGAACCAAACAAATCCCACTAAATTTTTTAGAAGATCGACCTCTAGATAGAGGATCTCATCCTTCTAGTATTTTCAAAAATATCCTCTAAGGTCTTCCATTTAATTGATTCTTATGATAAGGCTCATATTATTCTTACTTCAGAGAGCTTGATTCACATAACTTCTTAATTCACATAGTTCCTTAGACTTCACATCATATATTATAGTATTTCGCCTCAAACTTGGTTATTCAAAAGAGATTTAGGTCCTCAAGTAGCTTGCATAATATATAGAATAAGGATCTTGCATAGGATTACACAATAGTTCGCATAGAATGTCATAGGAAGCACAAAATAGCCATCGTGTTCCTTCGATAGGTTTCAGTACTTGGGAATTTAGCACAAATTCTTGAGCAAGTACCCAAATGCTAATTCTTTTAAAGCTTGAATAAACTCCTAAAACTTGTAAATTCATGCACATTATTAAGAGGAACAAACATCCCATAAAAGAGTAAATAAATCCATAACTCTCTTCATCTCCAAAAGGACCAAAGGCAAGACATGTGAATCCAAAAGACCACACAAATGAAGAGAGTGGAAAGTTACAATAGACTTTGGTTCTAGTCCCATGTAAAAGATTTGAGTGTGAACCGTAATCACTCTAAGAGAACCCATAATTAAATTTCTTGAATAGCAAGTGGCCCTGTTGCAAATAATGAATATAACTGTGATTATGAGGTTTTGCTAGGTTCTTGAAAATGAAAAACATGAGGTATCGATAGTCTCCAAACAACACCAAAAACACTAACCCTCCATTAATGCATTTTCTCCTAAAATACACTTGAATGCTAATCTTGAACATGTTTCCAGATGGCCTTGAAAACCTAATTTAAACTAGGAAAAGATAAATCAACTTAAAAAGAAATGGATGTCGTAGGTGAGTTTATAACGGGGCAATTAATGCCAATATGAAGTGGTTACGTAGTAAAATAAACACACAACAATCCAACCATTGTTTTATTAATTGACATTGGAAACTCAAAATTGATTAAAAAATCATAAGAAGTGTGCTATGGTGTTGAGCAGATTGATTAACATATATAGTATTGTCTATAACATTTGAAAACTCAACACAAAACTATGTATTTTCCATCACATTCAAAGGTAGTGTTATCAAATTTTATAGTTTCTCATTCTCTACTTTTCATACCTCTATAAATTAATAAGGTGGACCACACATCACATATGAAAACCACACCATATTTGCACAAGGTGTGAGCCAAGATTTTTTGTAAGGAGTGCAACAAGATAAGGTGCGCAAGTGTTTTGTCAAGGCACACGAACAAGGTGTGGTCTGTGGAAAAAAATTGGGGTTTCATACCTACAAGAACTTTTGTCAGTTTTGTTATTCAATTGGTAGGTGGGGATCATCCACTTGCTCGAGAGAAACAAAGACATACGAAAATAATCCAATTGAAAATATTGATCTTGTTCTTTCTACCCGGAGGGTGAAAACCAGATTGTGGCTCCATGGTAAGTAGCTACAAAAGGGGTGAAAAACTCAATAACAAGCATGCCCATGTATTCTTCACTCAACAGATAATTTGAGAAGGTTCTTGATACATTTCAAAAAGGATAAATTTTTATCTATATATTGGTAGAGGATCTTCATCTAAAATTTTTCATTTGGGACATATTGTTCTTGTTAAGCATTACCAGAAACTTTGTAAGCTTCATAAAAGTGTTCACTATCACTAGCAACATTCATCACACTTAATATCCAATATTTTATTACAAGTTTTCTCCAACATAAGATACAAATGACAGGTCAACCATGTTTTGGTTGACCTAGATTATATAAACAAGAAGAGTTTTCTCCTCCATTAGGGCAACATTTGGGTCAAGGAAATAAGAAGAGTAAATTTTCACTAGTGAAGAAGAGAAAATGGATCAATTCATGGTCCCTAATTTGTTTTGGATTAAGGATTATTAGTGGATTAAGGACCTAATGTTCAATCAACACTTAATTGAATCTGACCGATGCGAAGTGGAAAGACTCCTCTTCAACAATACTAGGAAAGGACATGCAGTTTAAGGGTAGTAACTCAATTAATAACCTGAAACTTGACATTTATCCAGTACGTAGGCAAGTAATATAGGCTAGTAAATTCAACTATGAATGATAATTGAACCCTGTCGGGAGGGTTAGAGGAAACCCTAGTTTAAATCTCCTGAGGAACACAAAGATGAATACAAAACTGATAAACAGTGATAATAGTTCTATTCCTGCAATGTGTAATAATTAATTTGAGGGAAAATATTAAGTCTGGGGAGGTATTTACAACAAAAGGGGACTAGCCTTCTAGTGAAAGTAAATTTCGAAACATAAACAGTAGAAAATTAATTGAAAACATCGGAGAAAATTTAACCAAAATTCCTCCTTCTTCATCTTGAATAGTATTAAAACATTTATAAGTTAATAAAGGTCAGTAACTAAATTTCTTAGTTACAAAAGCAATATTATTATCAGATGTCCTGTACATGATGGTTACATAGCCACAAATGGAAATTTATGCTGGAGATAACTAGATCCACAACCGAATGTATCAACATGGAAAAGATCCGGGAAACCCTTGAGGGGTATGGCCCAAGTCCCACTTAGATAATCATGCACTAGGGTCGTGGGAGAACCTGCACAGAATATAATGATCTCTATAAACCCTAGAATAATATACCATAAACAAGTTTAAGAACATGAGGCCAAGAAACTTTCCAACATTGGCGACATTTGTAATGGATTCACCGTCTGGATTTTTTAGTGGCATCGTAACCACTGGAGAGCAAGGAACACAAGAAAAATAAAATAAAATAGAACCATTAATCAATAGAGAAAAAAGACGAATCAACTCTGTAACGTTTGTACATATTGAATAGGGAATACCTGTAGTGAATGCCTCCAGGATGAGCCCAACTTTCAGAAAGATAACTTCCTGAGACTGTTTTGAGTGCAAATTTAAACAAGTGTTGATGCAAGTCAAAACCCTATATAGAGGAAAACTAGAAAAATTGTCATACTCGCATCAAAGAAATTAAGGGGTAATGCAACCAATGCACGTTAGCAAATCTTAGGAAATGAAAGGAACTGAATTGATACATGTGGTATCAGTGAAGGTCGTTACTACCGAGTTAAGACACCTTGAGTTGCCAATTTGTAAAGTATTACCAAGGTAACCATCAGAAGCAGGTCAAAAAGGTCACACCAGGTCGTGGAGAGAAAGACCCAAGGGTGACAAAGAAATAACCTACACATATACCTCTATGTTAGTGTAGTTTGAATTTTAAAAGAACTTAGAGGGAAAAATTACTCAAAACTATTGATGGCATATCATCTGGGTTCAATACCTATGAAAGAAGCATTATCATCAGACGCAAACCTTGGCCTCTTGAATCAGTTCACAGGAAGGCAGAGCCATCAAACCCTCATCAGAATTGAAAAAATGAGCTCGGGATGAAAACCTAGGGTGGAGTTTGGTACCTCAACAAACTCCTTTAGTCCTCGACCATTCGATCATGAAGGAGAGATCCATCGGGTCTTAGGTGGATAGATTTCCTCACATCTAAGAATTTTCCAGAACGATGTACCTCGAGGATTAAAGGAGTGTTAAATGCAGTACGTTAGTAGCATTAACAAACAACCCACGACTGTTTAACACCTAGCGTTAGTCTAGATCATGACAGATCATCCAAATATACCGATGATTTATGAGTTGAACTTAGAATAAATTCATATGATCAAACATTAACCTAAGTTCGTAAATTAACGAGTCTACACCATGTTAATTATGCAATTATACAATGAAATTTAAAGTTATAGAAGTTTATGACATGTTTTTACCATGAAATATTTTTTTTTGTGTATAGATGTTACATATGGAAATTAAATTAATTGAAAAAGGATATTTATGTATTATTATTTAAATATTTATATACTTAAAAGGGGTTTAAATAAATAATTTTTGAAATATAAAAATTACACAACATTTGAATGATGATAATATAATATTTCAACATAAATTTGGTAATCTGTGACAACTTTTAACCTAGAGCAAAAGTAGCTCAAATAAATTAATAAATTATATATTTTTTTGTCTTATACTAAGATATGGGTAGGTTGGAGATTGTAGAATTCATGTAGTTGAGGACTGCTTATTTCAGTTTCAAATATACTTGGAACGAACTAAGGGAATTTGAATGTTGTTTTGAACATGTTGTGGATAGAAGCTTTGAGAAAGATTTTAGACCTGTATGTGATTGTTACCCTTACATTTGGTACGAGAATGGACCAGTGTTAAAGGATGATGATAGGTAAAGAGACATCCTCATAACCTCTTTTTTCTTTTGAGGGGACATGAATTACATTGGGTCGTGAATGGAGATGAACCTTACTTTATTCCTACGAACTTAGATGCATATGTGTACATTAGAAGACCATATTGTTTCCCTTTGAAAGAATATGTGTGGTGGATATTTGGGGGAAATTTGATTGTCCAAAAAATGTAGATCGGATTTGGGGACCTTGTGGATTTTTTCCTTCGACCCAAGTAGTGCTCGGAGGTTGCATTTGAGGGGTTAGTGGACACAAACCTAATATGAACAAGAATGTTAGTGTTTGAGCACCTATGATTTGGGATAAAGGCTTAGGGGTTCTAGGAGTTAAGGGATTTAGGGGTTAAAGCGTCAGGGGTTAATGGTAAAGGGTAAAGGGTTAGGGCATATGCGATTTATGGGTTAAGGGGTTGAGGTCTAGGGGTTGTAGAGATTAGAGGCTAATGACAGTGGTTAAGGGCTTCAAGGGTTAAGGTTTAAGCACCACAGGCTTAGGGGTTAGGGCATTTAGGTAGTTAAGTGCTTAAGAGTTATGGGATATGTTATCACAAAATTGTACTTGATTGGATTCTTATCAAACAACTTAGTGTAATTGTTTCAAACCACTTCTAACTGAAGCTTAGCCTCTTCAGTTTGAGAGGGCTCTCTCAAGGGGGTTTTATGATATTAAATAATGATAGTACTACATGGATAACTCTATGGAAATTGTAACTTATTTTTTATGATTACAGGTTGAAAAGAATGCAGACTTGCTACCATCGGGCTTATGGAGTCAACAATCATTAGTTTCAGTGACAATGTTCCTTAACATGGAAGCTGAGGCGGATAGAGGTCTTTAACAGAGGAAACTCACACATAAAAAATAGGAAAACACAGTCATTTCATCACTAAAGGAAGTTAGAGCATAAAATTATGAATTATGAGTAATATATATGAAATCTACTGCAAGTGATAAAACATAAAGATATAGATCAATAAGACATCAAAAACCTCATGAGAATATTTGGTATGTCAAGAAGAATATCACTTTGTATTACTGATATAGGTTAAAGACATAAAAGCAGTAGTTTGGTGCAAAAAATCTCTAACCCCTTACTACTTCAATGATTTTTCTTTAAATAGACATTATTTACAATAAGGATGATCTTCCTAGTGGCTAGATCATCAAATTCTCCTATGACACCTTTCATAACTGAAAGACATAATTTCTAACCAAAAACTGACAACTATACCTTAAAGAAACCATCTCCTAGTAGGAATCTAACTCCTATTTATTACATTGCTCTACCCTATCTGTAAAATAGTTACATGATGGTTAAAAACTAAGTATCACATGCTCGAAAGACACATGACAGAGTTCATTACCACTTTACATATTTAAAACCCTCCTAAATTTATGGAGCATGACCCTGTTTTTTAGGAATAGATAGCACTTATCTTCAACATTGTTTTGACTGATGACCTATCTTCAAAACACCTCCTTTGAGTCATAAATTTGTGATTATAATCTCCCTTGACAAGCTGGAGGACTTCATCTGGCCAAAAAATGCTTTTAGGATGCTCAAAACCTCCAACAATTTCTCGCTACGAAGACAGGACAATTTTGTAGCGAGTTTTGGTAGCGTTGGAAAAGTAAATTTTACATCCATTTACTTCACTCCTTCATTGTTCCATGATGTCAATTAAGTCATGACACATCACCACCATGAATATCCCTCCTTGAAAACTGTAAAAACTGACTTTAGAATCAAAAAGGCTGCTACAGGTTTTTTCGTAGCGTATTCCTTGCTTTAAGCCCAAGGAACGCTACGAAACCGTGTAAAAACTCAGAAATTGCCTATTTCAAAACTGTTGTCAAAAAATGACCTCCAGCTGCAAAATCTTGATTTTATGCATGTAATGAACCTTCTAAGGCATATTTAATCTCAAATTATTTCTCCTAAGGTGTTTCCTCCTCATGTATGATCAGTTGAGGTATAGGCTCTTCAACCACTGTTATCTTCAAACCTTTCTTTTCCACCTCTTCATGAATAAGTACTAATTGCTCTTGAAGATCCTTCACTTGGTCCTTCAATGTCCTATTCTTATATTGCAAGTGCAGGTTTACCTTTTTGATGTGCTTGACCTCTCTTCTTAGTTGCTGAGTCCACTTTATCAGTTTTTCTGTATTGTCCAAGGTCTTTGAGACACTTGTGACTTGATCTTCCCAGATATTCCTTATTTGTTCAAACTGTACTCTTTCAGCTCTATGCTTCTTTGCCTCTTTCCTTAGGACTGATATCTCTTCACCTGCCTCTTTTAATTGTTCCTTAACCGCCTCAACTTCACTTTTTTCAGTGATTTTCTCATTACCCTTATTTTGTTTGATGAATAATTCTTCTTTTCCAGGTGAGAAGAGTTCTATGATGCTTGGTGGTGGATAAGTAGTTTCACTGACCTTTTGAGTCTCTTTGCTACTTTCCATGACATTTATTTCATGTCTTGTCATTGGATTTCTAGCTTGAAACATGAAACTAGCATCATCACTTGCAAACTTTAACTTTTTAGTTGTTTTTCCTTTCATTAGCTTCCTTCCTCCATCTTCAACATCTTCAACTTGCAAAATGGGAGTTTCTTCAATATCAATTGCATGCAAGATGTCCTCTAAGTTACCCTTAACCACTGTTTGGCTCCTAGTAACTCTCTTTCTTCCATGTTTGCTAATTTTTGGCTTCTGTTTTGAAGGTGTAGCTTTGGGTGTGTCAATCTTCTGCAAAGGCTTAGTCTCCATGCTCACTGGTTCTAACTACTCTACCACTGTTGGTGATGAAATATCTCTAGGTTTGGGAACTCTTTTAGGAGTGAAAAAATCTACTTAAAAACCACTCATGAATAGAAAGGATGTCCAATCTCTTCCTAATCCCTTCAACTCCTCTAACACCAACAAATTAATTGTTGGAAATGTTGTCATTGATGGCAAAGGAATTGGCAAAGACAGGAGCATCACCTAAACTATCCATAAGGAAAAAGAGATAGAGAGGTAGCAGAGGCAGCAGATGAAACAGAGGAATTAGAGACAAAGCAGTAGATTTAGGATTTTAATACAGTTTGCAAAGGGGATGACAAAAAGGGAGAGCTTCTAGCAAGAGACAAGGTAATAGATTGAAGGAAAAATTGAATATCTGGCCAAGATTTGTATATGTTAATGAAGAACTGTGGCATTGTGTTAAGTATGGTTGAGTAAATTTGGAATATATATGACCTGTGTGATCAATTTCATAATGGGCAGAGGATACCTACGGTGTCCGGAGAGGAATGAAATCATTGTTGCAGAGTTAGGGATATGTGTATTATATGTATTGACTGATGTAATTCTTGTGTGGAATCCCCTGAACCTCTGTATGAGTCTCTGCGTATGGAGTTAAAAGTGAAATCCTGTTGAGGATTCATAGTGGTAGGATTCGAATTCCAGGATGAGACCTTCTTGTAATAAAGAACTGGCTTAGTTTGATATTTGCAGTCGTGCAACTACTTGCTTGAATATATGAGGGGCTCTCGAGGAATTCAGTGTATCCATTGAAGAACCTAATGGTGGCAGAGATATGAGGTTTTTGAATGTATAGGTAGAAGCAGAACTGTGACAGGATAGAACTCCGAAATGGAAGGTTGATATGTTATATATACCATAGCAGAATTGAAGAATGACATTGAATTGTCACGAGTTAATGTTTGTGAGGAAATCCCGTCGGAAGAGAACTACATTTGTTCGTTGATTATTGTAAATCCTACCAAAGATAGACTAGAGTTATAGCGCAAACCCATATTAACCCTTTGGAATCATGAACAGAACCTTGAGCGAAGGACGGAACCACGAAGGAGGAACAGTGAAGGCAGTTTATGGTTTTCATCGCACCACTTTCAACGGGCAAGCGATATTCAAGAGGTGGGGAGCGATTCCATAGAACAGGCGACATGCGTCCCTGTATGATTTTACAAAACTGCTTTTCACTATGCGCCATCGCACATTATAGTTCGACCCAGGATGCCCAGCGATATCGTTGAGAATCGTTGATTTGGGAAGGGGTCATCGGATGGTCGTCATTTGCTGAAGATGCGCGAAGATTAACACAGGTACGGCGGACCATCACACGTTAACGTTCGACATCGGAGGTCGAGCGATATGTATATACGCTGTTGATCTAGAAGCTTGCTAATTTGACGGTGATCGGACGCTGGACTTGCGTGAAGTTTACCGTGGTACGATGGGTATATTGGATTGGCTATTGAATATGTATGTGGGCCCGGGGTCAAAGGTTTATTGTAAGATTAATTTATTTAGAAGCGTTGTATATTTCTATAAAATCTGAAGGGTTAAACTTTAGACATAAGGCTTGGGAATTCAAAAGTTGTAAATATATTTATTTGTCAATTTCCTTAAAATTGATAAATAAAATTAAAAGGAGATCAAAAAGCCCCGTGGGATAAACTAAAAGGAATACTGACAGAGGAATACCATTAGCGGTTCGTGGTTTTGACTCATGGTTTTAATAAAGGCAAAACTATATAAGGAGAAGAAAAAAACAATAGAGAACGACGTGTGCATTGTAAGGGTGGTGAATAAGAATTTCTCCAAAGAATATCTACATGCCAAGCTCTGTTCTTAACTGATAAATCTAAAACTACGATGCACCCATGAATATAATGATCTGACGACGATGAATCTCTGGTTTAAATGACGGACGAAATCATGAGGAACTGGTGTGAGTATACAGAAAATAAATAAATCTGGTGACCGGAAAGGTATGTCGTATGGAACTGGTGGATTCAGTATGAAAAATAGATGAAACGTGGTCCACAGTGGTGGTGAGGGTCGAAGCCTTCAGAGAGGGGTTTGTAGCTCCCTTCCAGTGGTAGCTGGTAAACGAGAGCAGGGGGTAGTAGCTCCCTTCCAGGAGAGGCTGGTAAACGAGAAAAGGTTGTAGCCTTCTGTAGGTGGGTGCCTGCGTGCTGGTATAAGTCTGCACCAACATATATTGTAAGAAGTTTTATTTATAATAAATATTGAAGACTGAGATTACAGCAGTAGTGGTTTTCTCCCGAATTGGGTTTCCACCTTAAATCCTGGTGTTCATATGTGTTGTTTATGTTTGATGGTTTGTTCTGTTATTTATGTTCATGCTTAACGCTTATCTGATGCAATTCTCTAACTAAAGACATAATAAGATATCTGGACATACATGTTGGATGCAGTACTATAACATATGGTTTTAAGAGAAAGAAAAGAAAAATTGTTTCAACCCTAAATACTGATTCACCCCCCCTCTCAGTATTTTTTCCCAACAATTGGTATCAGAGCAGGTCCTTCTGAAAAAGCTTAGCCGCTAGAATGAAGATCAAGCAAGATGAGAAATCAAGATGGAACAACATCTATCAGGCCTCTGCTCTTTAACGAAAACAATTTAATCTTCTAGAAAACAAGGATGAGATCCTATCTTCAGTCTCTGGGAGAAGAGGTATGGGAAATTGTTGAACAAGGATATCAATATCCAGCTGCAGTACCAACAGATCCAACGGAAAGAAAGAATTATGAAACAAATGCAAAGGCAGTCAATGCTCTATTGGGAAGTCTAACTGAATCAAAATTTGTCAAAGTCATGCAGTTGAATACAGCCAAGACAATATGGGACAAAATCATTCTAAGCTATGAAGGTGATGCAAAGGTAAAAAATGCTAAACTCCAAACTCTCAGAATTCAATATGAGAATCTAAAAATGGATAATGAGGAGAGCATTGCTAATTTATTTTTACGTCTTGATGATATTGTAAATCGTATGAGAAATCTGGGAGAAACAATAACCGAATCTACCTTGGTTGAGAAAGTCTTAAGATCACTAACGCCAAAATTTGAGTCAAAAGTTTATGCTCTTGAAGAAAAGAAGGATCTTCAAAATCTTACTGTGGTGCAACTTCATGGCATACTAACTGCTTATGAAATGAGAAGAGGAGGACCATCAGAATTCAAAGAAGAAGTCTTTACAACTTCTACAAAAGGGAAGGAAGTACAAAAAACAGAACGATCGGGATATATCTCAGAAGAAGATGAGATAAAATTTTTAAAGAAACTTCAACTTGGCACATGACGGTTCAGAGGTAAGCTTCCTTTCAAATGTTTTGATTGTGGAAGAGTTGGTCATTATGCTTCTAAGTGTCCTTATAAAGAAACACATAAAAAGGGGAAGGAAGTAGCAAGAAGGAATAAGAATCGTTTTAGCACTAGAAACAGTTACTATACTCATGAAGACAGTGATGGGTTATATGATAGTGAGGAAGAATGTGAACAAGATCTTAGACTTCTCATGGCATTTGAAAAAGAATCTAGAGAAGAAAAGGATACTTTTGTGGATGCTCTAGAAGACAGTGATTTTCTTGATGAAAACAATAAACTCAAAATTTTCTTAGAAGAGAGTAAAATAACCATAGAAACTTTGAAAAATCAGCTTGAAGAAAAAGAGAAACACAATGAGAAATTAGAGTGTGAAGTAGTAAGTCTAAGAAAAGAACTTGAGAAAGTAAAGACTCTGAATCTTAGATTTGCTAAAGGTTCTGAAACATTAGATGAGATTATCAAGGTACAACGTTCTCCTCTTATAAAGACAGGTCTTGGATATATTGGAGAATCTTCTCAGGCTTCAGCACCAAATTATCTAAAAGCAGTTACATCTGGTTTACAACATGCTGCCACTCAGCAAGGGAATAAAGAATATTTACAAATAAAACATGATCATCTCAATTCAAAGAACACTAACAGGAATGTCTTTCAAAGAAACACCAATCAACAGGTAAATTCATGTAGAAGATTTTATGATCGCAGAAATTTCTTCTTCAATGGACAATGTTTCTCATGTCACAATTTTGGTCATAAAGTTGTTCAATGTGTAGCATATAAAACTATCATGAAAAGAGAAGCAAGAAAGAAAAGGATTGATATTGAAACAAAGAAGAATACCTATAACAACTTTTCTCCTCTTCAAAATGAAGTTGAATGTGCTTATTGCAATAACTTTGGCCATGAAGAATCTGAATGCAGGAGCAAATTTCAGCCAAAAGAACACGTTCCTTCAAGTTCCAAAGTATGGAAAAAGAAGGAATTACATGTTGAAAATTGTGGCATAGATTTGTTTGCAGAAGATGAAGAAAACCAATGGTACATTGATAGTGGATGCTCAAGACACATGACAGGTGATAAAACCAAACTTCTTGCATATAGTGCTCTAGAAAAGGAAAATAATGTTACATTTGGAAATGATACTCCTGTAGTCATTAAGGGAAAAGCGTCTATTTTTCTAAAAGAAAAGGTGAAATATAATGAAGTCATGTAAGTGGATGGATGAAAGCATAACTTGTTAAGTGTAAGTCAAATGTGTGATAAAGGAACTGAAGTTGTCTTTAGTTCAAAAGAATGTGTGGTACGTGATCTTAATACAGGTAAAACAATTATAAAAGGAAAAAGAACTCCAAGCAACCTATATATATTAAAGAACTGCAAAGAACAATGTTATTTGAGTAAATATTCAGAAAATTGGCTATGGCATAGAAGGTTGGGGCATCTGAGCTTCTCTCAAATCAACAAATCAAGCAGACTTAAAGCTGTCCGTGATCTTCCCAATATTACTCTACCTGAAAATATCATATGCAAATCTTGCCAATTCGGTAAGCAAATCAGAGTACAATTTAATGCCAAGGAAAGATCATCAAGTAAGCCTCTTGAACTCATTCATACTGACATATGTGGACCTATGAGGAAAAAGTCACCACGTGGTGAAGAATACTATATCTTATTCATTGATGATTTCTCTAGAATGTGTTGGATTGGGTTGCTTAAACACAAAGATGAAGCATTTGAGAAATTTTTGATCTTCAAAGCACTAGTTGAGAATGAATTAGATCTAAAAATCAAGTGTCTTAGATCTGATCAAGGAGGAGAATATACATCCAATGAATTCCTTGAATTTTGTGAACAACATGGCATAAAAAGATAGTTTTCTGTAGCTGGCACTCCACAACAGAATGGTGTTGCAGAGAGAATGAACAGAACAGTTCAACAAATGGCTAGAGCTATGCTTGATGATTCCAGAACACCTGACACATTTTGGGGAGAAGCAACACATACAGTAGTAAACATTCTCAACAAGGCACATGTTCGTGTAAATAGTGATAAAACTCCATATGAACTCTGGTATGGTAATCCTCCCACTATAAAGCATTTTAGAATTTTTGGAAGAAAATTCTTTATCAAGAATAATGATGAAAAACTTGGCAAGTTTGAACCCAGAGCAGATGAAGGAATATTTCTCGGTTACTCCTCTAGGAGTAGGGCATATAAATGTTACAATAAAATACTTCGAAATATTGTTGAATGTATTGATGTTGTCATTGATGACTCTCCTGTAGCTCCAAAAGAAGAAAAGAAAACAACAGATGAAGATGATGATGACACATATCCTTCTACATCAAATAGTAATGATACAAACAGTGAACCCAGTGAAGAACCCGAAGATGATTTGTCTGAAAAGGCTCCATCCAGATATGTTCAAAAGAATCATCCAGAATCTCAAATTTTGGGAGAAAAGGGATCAGGTGTACAAACAAGAAGGACTCTTGCGGGGACTTCTAGAAATCTGGCATTTCTATCCACTATTGAACCTCACAGTGTTAGTCAAGCTAGCAAAGATGAATTTTGGATTCAAGCCATGAATGAAGAGATTGATCAAATTGAAAATAATCACACTTGGGAATTAGTACCAAGACCTCAAGACAAAAATGTCATTGGAACTAAATGGATATTCAAAAACAAGTTAAATGAGAATGGGGATTTTATAAGAAATAAAGCTAGACTTGTTTGCAAGGGGTATGCTCAACAAGAAGGTATAGACTTTGAAGAAACCTTTGCTCCTGTAGCCAAACTTGAAGCCATAAGAATGTTTCTTGCTTTTTCAAGCTTCCAACAAATCAAAGTTTATCAAATGGATGTTAAATCTACTTTTCTCAATGGTGATCTAGAAGAAGAAGTTTACATAGAACAACCAGAAGGATTCATTTTGGGAAATGATGAAAAACTTGTTTGTAGACTTAAAAAGGCTCTATATGGTCTCAAACAAGCTCCAAGGGCATGGTACTATTGTCTTGACAAATATCTTCATCAACAAGGATTTTCAAAAGGGTCTGCTGATAGTAACTTATACACAAAAACTAAAAATGACAAACTATTGATTGTGGTTGTATATGTTGATGATATCATTTTTGGAAGTAATGAAGAGTCTATGAGTCAAAAATTTGCTTCTGATATGTAGCAAGAATTTGAAATGTCTTTACTTGGGGAACTAACATTCTTTCTTGGCTTGCAAGTGCAACAAGCAACAAATGGCATATTCTTATCACAAGCAAAATACCTCAAGAAAATATTAAAGAAGTATGGCATGGAAGATTTCAAACCTGTAAGTACACCAATGATAACCGGATGTAATATTAGTTCTAATGATGATTTCCCCATGGTGAATCAACCAGAATACAGATCTATGATAGGAAGTCTACTTTATCTCACTGGGACAAGACCAGACATCATGCATGCAGTTGGGATTGTTGGAAGATTCCAAGCTAATCCAAAGGAGTCTCATCTTCAAGATGTGAAAAGAATATTCAAATATCTACAAGGAACTCAAGACTTTGGACTATGGTATCCAAAGAATGCTGATCTTACTCTTCATGCGTACACTGATGCAGATTGGGCTGGAAGTGTTGATGACCAGAAGAGCACTAGTGGTGGCGCATTCTATATGGGGCCCCGGTTAGTATCTTGGTTTAGCAAGAAGAAAAGCTCTATTGCCTTATCTATAGCAGAAGCTGATTCGGATTTATGCAGGAACGCAACAGAATAAAAATATAACCATAAATACAGAGATGCAGCGGAAATAACACTTCATTTCATTAATATCAAAGAACTGAAATTTGCTTACAGACATAATGGAAATAAAACTAGCTAGGGCGTTGGTAGCTATCTCTGAGAAGAGATGTGGTGGCTACAGGCCTCTGAACTGAGTTACAATGAGGCTCGAGGGCCTATTTATTATTTAGAAACAATGGGAAATCCTAAACAGCCAAAACCCTAACCCTAGGAGATGAAGCGCTAAAACTATGGGCCCCGTTTGGGTAAATTGGTCTTTCAACTTCCTAGGGGCGTAACTTTGGCATACGATCTCCGTTTGACGCGTACCATACCTCGTTAGAAAGATCTATCCGAGGACTACAAATTTGGAACGGGCAACATCGGTCCATGGACCCATGTTGCCCTCCGTTTTCCCAAAAAACATCGTTTAGGGCCTCAAAACGGCTTCGGAAGTTTAGGACCCGAAAAACTGCTAAAAATAGTAAACTGTGCCGAAACTGAAAAACTGAAATAGACAATGGTGGAGCCCCAAGTGGAATAGGCGGGTGACCACCAATATCCACCTGGATCATTCCTCCCCCCTTAGGAAGCAATGGTCCCCATTGCGTTAAGTTCCTCCATGAGATGAGGAAATTTCTGCTAAACTTGGTCCCTGGTGAACCACTTTCCTTGGTGCAGGAGTTGGCCAGCTTTGACAACCCGACATAGTTGGATCTTCTGCTGGCGAGTGTTTTTTATTTGCATGTCCATGATGCAATCTGTGGTGGCCTGTTCCATGCAGTCTGGATTTAACTCTGCTGGTGTGAGTTGTTCTGCAATGTCCGAGGTGTCCAGTAGAGGTGGGAAGTAAGGACGAAGGCGATCCACATTGAAGACTGGGTGCAGACCAAGGAATGGTGGAATACTGAGCTCGAAGGCATTGTTCCCTACAGCCTTGGTGATGGTGTACGGCCCGTATTGGAGCGGGCGAAGCTTGCGGTGGGGTCCAGTGAGGCGCTCCTTCTACAAATGTAGCCATACTTTGTCACCCACCTGGAAGTTGTGTGGCACCCGGTGTTGATCATGGCGTTGCTTGTACTTGGCATTGGCTCTATCCAATATATCATGAACCTGTTGGCGGATGTGTTGAATGCGATCGATGAAGCTACTTGCTTTGTCAACTTCAGACTGGACATGAGTTGAATTGGCCTAAGCAGCTGCAAATGGCATGGCTACGTCAATGGGACATAGTGGCTGGAATCCCAAGCCCACCTGAAAGGGGCTATGGCCGATTAAACTGTGGAGAGCCCGATTATGACTATGTTGTACATAGGGGAGGCTCTCGTCCCATGTGCGTGGATGCTTTGAATTGTACATGCGCAGAATGTGTACAATCATTCCGTTGACGACCTCTGTCTGGCCATCTGTTTGGGGATGGAAAGCTGTGGACTTGGTGAGCTTGGTATCCAACATCGACCAGAGGCTGGACCAAAATGTGCTGAGGAACCTGCTATCCCGATTTGATATGATAGACTGTGGGATCCCAAAGTGCACCCACACTCGTTCAAAGAAGAGTTTAGCAGTGGCTTCTGCTGTGATATTCTTCTTGCAGGCCGCCATAATGGCCATCTTCGAGAATCTGTCGACGACCACAAAAACACAGTCATTTCGCTGCTTAGTAGAAGGCAGGCCCGACATGTAATCCATGGATATGGATTCCCAAGGTCGACTAGGGGTAGGTAGAGGAGCATATAGGCCTTGCTTCTTGATGGTCGGTTTGGCAATGGCACAAGCAGTGCAGGATCTGATGTGCTTCTCGACATCCTTTCGAAGGTTCGGCCAATAGAAATACTTCTGCAGGATTGCTACCGTTTTCTCGACCCCGAAATGCCCAGCGACTCGACTGTAGTGTGCTTCCCATATCATCTTGGCACGCTCGCTTGAAGGAACACAAAGGTGTCCCAGGTGACATAAAATTTCATCTTGGAGGTGAAAATTTGGAACTTGCGTGCCCCCCAAGAGTGCCTTGTAAGTGTGGCCGAATTCTGGGTCACTCTCATAGAGAAGCGGCCAATCAGAAGTCTCGTGCCCACAAGAGTTGAGCACGGTGGTGAGCGCCACGATCGGTGGTCGGCTGAGGCAGTCTGCAACATTATTGGTGCTACCCTTCTTGTACTTGATGTTCAAATGAAACTGCTGCAGATATGTGGACCACTTCTGATGGCGATCATTCTGCAACTTCCCTTGTGTCTGTATGAACTGCAGGGGCCGGTGGTCTGTGTGGATGATTGTTTCCTTCCCCAAAATGTAATGCTTCCATTGTCGAAAAGCTTGCACAATGGAGTACATTTCTTTGTCATATGTGGGGTACTTGCGAACTGTGTCAGACAATGTCTCACTATGAAATGCCACTGGATGTCCCTGTTGAGTAAGAACTGCCCCAATAGCATAGTCAGAGGCATCTGTCTCGATCTCAAATGGCTGTTGCAAGTCTGGTAAAGTGAGCACTGGGGTAGAACAAAGGTGATTTTTCAATTCTGTGAACGCCTTCTGTTGAGGTTCTGACCAAAAAAAAATTTCTCTTACTCCTCCCTTGGTGACTTGACTCAAGGGCCAAGTGATATGAGAGAATCCCAACACGAACCTCCTGTAGAAATTAGCAAGACCCAGAAAGCTGCGAAGCTCTGTTATAGTGGTTGGGGCTGGCCAATCCTGAATGACTTGGATCTTGGCTGGATCCACATGCACCCCCTTTCATCAATAATGTATCCCAGATATTGAACCTGGGTCATGCCAAAAGTGCACTTCTCCAAATTGGCACACAACTTGTGTTGCCGCAGTGTTTGGAGGACTTGTCGGATGTGGTGAAGGTGCTCTTCCCAAGTCTTGCTGAAGATCAAAATTTCATCCAAGTACACCACTACAAATGAGTTGGTGAATGGCCGCAAGATGTCATCCATCATCCTCATGAAGGTGGCGGGAGCATTCGTCAACCCGAAAGGCATGACCAGCCATTCGAAAAGGCCTTCCTTGGCTTTGAAGGTAGTCTTCCACACATTGGAGGGTTCAATTGGTACCTGGTGATACCCAGACTTTAGGTCGATCTTGCTGAAATATTTTTCACCTTTGAGTTGGTCCAGAAGGTCATCAATCCATGGGATTGGGTACCTATTCTAGACAGTGATCTTGTTTAGCACCTGATAGTCAATACAGAGTCTCCACGTCCCATCCTTCTCTCGGTGCACTCAGCTCGACGGCTCCCACAGTTCTAAGGAACTTGGCCTCGATGTTACTATAAGTAAATACCCCCGGACCGCTCTTGATTTCATCATTCTCCTGTAATTTCGCAGCACCGATAGATCGGTCCATTAGGTAGCGGCGCACCTGGGCCGATCAATCGTGTGCTTGACCCGACAGCGTAGGAACCCCCCTCGTGGGTGAGGTGAATATGTCCCCGTACCTCCACAACCTTATCCATTTGTTGTTGTTATGCAGAGGAGCCTGCCTGGAGGTCGGCCATAGTTTTCTTCTTGCCCTGGGGGTGGATCATTAGGAAAACGAATTTCCTGGTTTGGGAAATAAGCTTACGGCATTGTTTTGCAGTAACCAAAGAGATAGTGGCAGGAGGTGGTACCTCTGATATCCTGTATAACTTATTTCCCAAAGTAACAATAACAACACGAGGCCAGGACTCATACACAACATGATGCTTCCACAAGTATGGTTGTCCTAATAATAAATCAGAAACATCAATAGGAGCAACGTCACATAATACCTCCTCTGTGAAGGGCTTGATGCTATAGGGAAGGCGGCATTGCTGGCTGATGCAGAGATCTCGTCCTTGGTGAAGCCACCCGATGGTGTATGGATGTGGGTGAGCTTTGGTCGGCAAGCCCAACCGTTTCATGGCGTCTGCCGAAATAAGGTTCTTTTGGCTCCCATTGTCGACAATGAACTCGTACTCTGGGAGCCCTTTACCCACATCTCGGGAGTGGAAGAGACGTTCCCTCCCCTTCCGGATCTTCTCGTTCTTGGATATTTAGTGGCAACAGCAGCATTGGGCTCACAGTGGCATTGGGCTCGCATCAATAACTGCTTCCCTTTTTCACTCGCCTTTCAAGTTCCTCGACTCGAAATCGCAGCATGCATATGACTCATGCCCTCATCTCGGCCACTAGCGATCGCTTGGCCCGACACTCACTGTATTGTGAGTGGAGCTCGTATGGGACTCACACCACTTTCCCGTGTCCTTCTTTGGCTTTGCTGTGTTGTTCTTTGCTTGTGGCTTCGACAGGTTTTCTTGAGTTGCCATGCCTTGGATCTGTCCTTTGTTCTGCGGTTTGGGAGCACCCTTCCCTTGCTTTTGATTCATAGATCCAAAGTCTCGCTTCTTTTGCTTGAATTTTTGCTCAAGCTTGGCACCATACCGGTATGTCGTACCAAGCGAGGAGATGTCAAGGAACTCCATTTCCTCCTTAATGTATATGTGCAAACAACTGCGATACTTTAGCACCAGATATTTCTCTGAATCTTTGATACCCAACTTGGTGCACAGGGTATGGAACAGATTCGTCAGCTCATGCACATCTTGATCCCTTTGTTGTCATAGCCGTGGTCCATTGTATGTACTTGTCCTCATAGCTCCCCACGGGATAGTACTATTCCTTGATGGTGTCTCGAAAAGAATTCCAAGTTGGTACGGCCGAGGATAGAAAGGGTTTTGTCTGGTCCTTGTTCTCACAGTAGGTTTCCCACCAGTCCTTAACATGGGGGGTAGCTTTGAGGAGTGCGAAAATAATCTTCTCCCGGTCTGAAAAGTCATGAACCGAGAAATATCCTTCTAATATATTCAACCATCTATCTATGGCATTTGCGTCTATTTGAACCTCAAATATGGGAATGTCAAAATTTGATTGTACCTTGAAAGGAGTCGCACCTCTAGAGTGGCTGCTGGATGCAGATGCACCGCCAGTGGGTAGTCGTTGAAGGATCTGAGCAAAGTTATCCATCATCGCGTTCCTTTGTTTTTCGAGGGCCTCCTCGAGAAATATTTTGATAGGATCTCCTGCTCCCTCATCTTTCTTTCCATCCCCCATGGGCGTCCGTCGAGGTTTGCGAGGCTGATCTTGCAAAGGTTCCACCAGATCGAGCCCTAGCTCCTTATACCCCGACCTCGTTGGGGACATGCAAAGAAGGATCAAGAAAAAGAAGCCCCCTCTGATATCACTGATCCGGATTTATGCAGGAATGCAACAGAATAAACATATAACCATAAATACAAAGATGCAGCGGAAATAACACTTCATTTCATTAATATCAAAGAATTGAAATTTGCTTACAGACAGAATGGAAATAAAACTAGCTAGGGCGCTGGTAGCTATCTCTGTGAAGAGATGTGGCGGCTACAGGCCTATGAACTGAGTTAAAATGACGCTCGAGGGCCTATTTATTATTTAGAAACAATGGGAAATCCTAAACAGCCAAAACCCTAACCCCAGGAGATGAAGCGCCAAAACTATGGGCCCCGTTTGGGTAAATCGGTGTTTCAACTTCCGTGTGGGGCGTAACTTTGCATATGATCTCCGTTTGACGGCTACACTCAGCACCCTCGTTAGAAAGATCTATCCGAGGACTACAATTTTGGAATGAGCAACATCGGTCCATGGACCCATGTTGCTCTCCATTTTCCCAAAAAACGTCGTTTAGGGCCTCAAAACAGCTTCGGAAGTTTAGGACCTGAAAAACTGCTAAAAATAGTAAATTGTGCAGAAACTGAAAAACTGAAATAGACAATGGTGGAGCCCCAAGTGGAATAGGTGGGTGACCACCAATATCCACCTGGATCAGAAGCAGAATATGTGGCTGCAGCATCATGTTGTACTCAACTTCTCTGGATGATGCAAACCCTACAAGACTTTCAAATCAAATGTTCACCTCCTATCTCCATTATGTGTGATAATACAAGCGCTATCAGTATCTCAAAGAATCCTGTTATGCATTCCAAGACCAAGCACATTCCCATCAAATATCACTTCTTACGTGAACAAGTGCTTGAGAAAAAGGTGAAATTGGAGTATGTTTCCTCCAAAGAACAAGTTTCTGATATATTTACCAAACCTCTACCCAGGGAAGCATTCGAATATCTCAAACAGAAACTAGGAGTATTCTCTTCCATGCAGAGGAATAGGTCTACTTAAATACGGAAGATTAAATTGGTTGTGAGGTGCTCTAAATGCACAGGCTCAGGAGGAGCATTGGTCATATGAAAGGGATGAATTGTTGGTCATATTATGTTTGAAAATGTAGCATGATCTCAGGGGGGGCATGGCATTGTCGGTTCAAAGGATCTTGATCAAACTCTTTGCCATTGATGTAAAAGGGGGATGAAAAGCAACAAAGGGCTTCTATAAGACCATCAGAGGAAGAGTATTGCCATCAATGCCAAAGGGGGAGATTGTTGGAAATGTTGTCATTAATGGCAAAGGAATTGGCAAAGAGAGGAGCATCACCTAAACTATCCATAAGGAAAAAGAGACAGAGAGGTAGCAGAGGCAGCAGATGAAACAGAGGAATTAGAGACAGAGCAGTAGAGTTAGGAGTTTAATACAGTTTGCAAAGGGGATGAAAAAAAGGGAGAGCTGCTAGAAAGAGACAAGGTAATAGATTGAAGGACAAATTGAATATCTTGCCAAGATTTGTATATGTTAATGAAGAACTGTGGCATTGTGTTAAGTATGGTTGAGTAAATATGGAATATATATGACCTGTGTGATCAATTTCATAATGGGCAGAGGATACCTACGGTGTCCGGAGAGGAATGAAATCATTGTTGCAGAGTTAGGGATATGTGTATTATATGTATTGACTGATGTAATTCTTGTGTGGAATCCCCTGAACCTCTGTATGAGTCTCTGCATATGGAGTTAAAAGTGAAATCCTGTTGAGGATTCATGGTGGTAGGATTCGAATTCCAGGATGAGACCTTCTTGTAATAAAGAACTGGCTTAGTTTGATATTTGCAGTCGTGGAACTACTTGGTTGAATATATGAGGGGCTCTCGAGGCATTCAGTGTATCCATTGAAGAACTTAATGGTGGAAGATATATGAGGTTTTTGAATGTACAAGTAGAAGCAGAACTGTGACAGGATATAACTCTGAAATGGAAGGTTGATATGTTATATATACCATAGCAGAATTGAAGAATGACATTGAATTGTCACGAGTTAATGTTTGTGAGGAAATCCCGTCGGAAGAGAACTACATTTTTTTGTTGATTATTGGAAATACTGCCAAAGATAGACCAGAGTTATAGCGCAAACCCAGATTAACCCTTTGGAATCATGAACGGAACCTTGAGCGAAGGACGAAACCACGAAGGAGGAACAGTGAAGGCGGTTTATGGTTTTCATCGCACCACTTTCAATGGGCAAGAGGTATTCAAGAGGTGGGGAGCGATTCCATAGAACAGGCGACATGCGTCCTTGTACGATTTTACAAAACTGCTTTTCACTATGCGCCATCGCGCGTTATAGTTCGACCCAGGACGCCCAGCGATATCGTTGAGCATCGTTGATTTGGGAAGGGGTCATCGGACAGTCGTCATTTGTTGAAGATGTGCAAAGATTAACATAGGTACGGCGGACCATCACACATTAACGTTCGGCATCGGAGGTCGAGCGATATGTATATACGCTGTTGATCTGGAAGCTTGCTAATTTAACGGTGATCGGATGCTAGACTTGCACGAAGTTTACCGTGGTACGATGGGCATATTGGATTGGCTATTGACTATGTATGTGGGCCCGGGGTCAAAGGTTTATTGTAAGATTAATTTATTTAGAAGCGTTGGATATTTCTATAAAATCCGAAGGGTTAAACTTTAGACATAAGGCTTGGGAATTCAAAAGTTGTAAATATATTTATTTGTCAATTTCCTTAAAATTGATAAATAAAATTAAAAAGAAATAAAAAAGCCTCGTGGGATAAACTAAAAGGAATATTGACAGAGGAATACCATTAACAGTTCGTGGTTTTGACTCATGGTTTTAATAAAGGCAAAACTATATAAGGAGAAGAAAAAAAAATAGAGAACGACGTGTGCATTGTAAGGGTGGTGAATAAGAATTTCTCCAAAGAATATTTTCATGTCAAGCTCTGTTCTTAACTAATAAATCAGAAACTACGATGCACCCATGAATATAATGATCCGACGACGTTGAATCTCTGGTTTGAATGACAGACGAAATCATGAGGAACTGGTGTGAGTATGCAGAAAATAAATAAATCTGGTGACTGGCAAGGTATGTCGTATGGAAACTGGTGGATTCAGTATGAAAAATAGATGAAACATAGTCCGTAGTGGTGGTGAGGGTCGAAGCCTTTAGAGAGGGGGTTGTAGCTCCCTTCCAGTGGTAGCTGGTAAACGAGAGTAGGGGGTAGTAGCTCCCTTCTAAGAGAGGCTGGTAAACGAGAGAAGGTTGTAGCCTTCTGCAGGTGGGTGCCTGCGTGCTGGTATAAGTCTGCACTAGCATATATTGTAAGAAGTTTTCTCTATAATAAATATTGAAGACTGAGATTACAGCAGTGGTGGTTTTATCCTGAATTGGGTTTCCACCTTAAATCCTGGTGTTCATACGTGTTGTTTATGTTTGATGGTTTGTTCTGTTATTTCTGTTCATGCTTAATGCTTATCTGATGCAATGCTCTAAGTAAAGACATAATAAGATATTTGGACATACATGTTGGATGCAGTACTGTAGCATATGGTTTTAAGAGAAAAAAAAGAAAAATTGTTTCAGCCCTAAATACTGATTCACCCCCCCTCTTAGTATTTTTTCCCAACATTAATTAAACCATGGTGAAAGAGAAAAGTTTCATTTCCTTCTTTTTTAACTTGGACCTTATCTGACATTTTAGTTAGACTTCTGTATAAGTAAATGAGCAAAGAAAGAGACCTCTTATCCAAAAAATGCAGCAGAAGCCTAAGGTGGTAGGAGTAGACCATGTGAAACCTTGCTTCATAGTTTAAGTACTTTTGAATGATCATCAACAACTTTGAGTAGTTGTCCTTCATGTAGCTCCTTGGGATAGAGTTTGTGAGATCAATTTCACTATGCTTTGGCTTGATGAATTCTTTGAAGTCCTGCATGGTGAACTTGATGCCTTTAAACCATTGTTCCCCTTCTCTAGGGATTCCCGTTGCTGCTGAAATACTGTCTAGTGTTACTGTGAGGTTTAGCATTTACACTTTTGAATCTGTCCCAGTGAAATTGATAGAAAACTCTTTAGAAACTTGTATATGACAACCCTGCAGCCTTTGGCAGAATTGAAAACAACCTATTCTTCTGAAAACCTCCAAGGAAGTTGGGTCTTCATTTGAAAAATTCATGTCCATGGGCTAATACATGTGCCAGTGACCAACTTTGTTAGTCTTCTTCCTTGCGGCCATGGTGATTTTATATCTACTCACGCTCGTTTGATTAATGACACTTGCAGCCTTTGAAAATGCTAGCAACCTGCTTGGATCGATGAAGAAACTCTCCAGAAATCAAATATCATGCAAAGAAAAAGTAGAGAATGACAAAAAGACTCAATTGGGTAATTTTTTATGGTTTCGATGACAACTCATGCCTTCATCATGACACATGCATGCTAAAAACGGTAGTGATGACCTCAGCCATGACTTTGTACTTTTGAAATAACCCTAAGTGACTCGAATGACATCCACCATAAATCCTCGAATGATGAACTAAAACTTCATCTCAAGTTTGACAAGATGGATAGGAAAATTGTTTTTCATAGCGTAGCTAATTCATTTTCTAACAGTTTCACTATGAAACTATTAGGCAGTTTCGCAGCGAAAACTGCTATTTCACGGTGTAAAATGCTACGAAAAGATGTAAAATTGGCTTAAGTGTCCTTTTTAAAATTAAACGCTTGGTAAATGAACTCTGACACCTAATCATGACTGATGGGATATAACGTGACATAAATGAAGGCGAGTTTGAACCATAGGATAGGTTAAACACGTAAAAATTTGAAATTTTCCTATATCAACGTGAAAGGCTTAAGGAAACCTTTGAAAAATGAAATATATGACCATGTCAAATAATGTTTCATATTTTTTTGAGTGATAACAGTGGCTCCACTTGGGATGGTGTTCCCCTGTGGTACACCAAATAACCTGATGTTCCAGTGGCATCCATCTTCTTGGAAATAAAAACTCTGAAATTTTCCAAGCTTCCTTCAAACTCTAATGGCCTTCACCTCGGGCTCAAGCTTGATGATCAACTTGTCTTTATTAGTAGAAAAACATAAAAAATGGAATATATACAATGGATTGAAAAATTAGTAGAACTTAAGAGGAATAGTGCTTCAAAAACCTACCATTGACAGGTCCTCCAGCACAAGGTTGTCCATCCATCTCCTGCAGTAGGTATGTGTTGTTGTGGAATGCAGCTACTATGAAAGGAACTTTCCAAATATTCTCAAACTTACCATGTTTTCCCTTTTCTTCAATTCTATCCTCCCACTTCAATACCACATCTTGAATCTAAAATTTTTCCTCTTTGACCCTCCTACAAAATTTCTTCTTAATTATGTTTTGAGATTGTTGATTGCTGTTATATACTTCCTCCCTTTTTTCCTACAGAGATATCAACTGGTTTATTCTCCTTTCAATAGCATTAGGCTCATCTTCTAATCCTTGCAACAACTTCATAACAGGCATTCCCAAGGATCAAGGATGTAGGAAAAATGGCTTCAGCTCCATACATCAACTCATAAGGTGAAGTACCAATTGACCTCTTTGTACACACTCTATCAGCCCACAGAGCATATTTCAGCTTCATATGCCATGAACTTTTATTTCCCTGCATCACTTTCTTAATAATTCTCACAATGCTTATGTTAGAATATTCAACAAGACCATTACCTTGTGGATAGTAAGCAGTAGAGTGTCCAAGTGTAATGTAATATTGATGAAAAAACTGATTAGCCTCTTGGATTTGAATGCCTGTGCATTGTCAGTGATGATCTTCATAGGAAAACCAAACCTTAACAATATGATATTATCTAAGAATTAAATGATGATTGAATCATTTTCTTGCCTAGTTGGGATTGCTTCAATCCACCTAGTGAAATAATCAGTTGCTGTTAGGATCCAACGATGCTGTCCTGAAGATGATGGATGAATATCACCAATAAAATCTAGCCCCCACTACTAGAATGGTGCCTCAACATAAATAGGCATCAAGGGTAAAGGAATAAGTTTTTTCTTACCATAAAAAATCTGACATTCAGGTAGGCAACAATCTTCTTGTAGACATCTTTGAACATAGTAGGTCAGTAGTATCCTACTTTGAGAATCTTGTTTGCTGTGGCCTTCCAATAGTGATGACCTCCACAATCTCCTTTATGAAACTCCTTAATCAATTTTTCAACTTCCTCTTCTAGAAAAAAATTCAAAAGAATACCACCATTATCTTTCCAATACAGATTTTTATCTATGATGTAGTACCTAAGAGATTTCAGCTTCACAAACCTTGATTTAGATTTAGTCAATTCAGTAGGAGCTCTATGATGAGGTAAGACAAAAACAATGTCTCTGTACCACTCAGATAGAATGTACTTCTCTTCAATGGGAATCAACTGTTCATATTCATCTGATAATTATGAAATTTCTGCAATTAAATTCATATCAAGACAATCAAAATTGGACTGTGCCATCAATTTTGCTGGCCCCTGACCTTTCACCAATTTTGTATGTCTGATTTCTATATCATATTCCAACAAGTTAGCTATCCATTTCCCTCTCTTACCATCAGGATCATCTTGAGTTAAGATGTCCTTCACTACAACATTAGGAACAAATGCTATGACATGAGAATGCAGAATATAAATTTTGAAATATTTGATGGCTTTGATGAAAGAATATGCCTGTTTCTCTAAGATATTGTACTTCAACTCTGAATTAGCAAGGGTCCTAATAAAAAATGAAATGGGCTGCTCTGTACCTTCATGTCCTTTCTACAGAAAAACTCTAGCAATTATGTTTTTTGATGCAAATGTAAAAACCATAAATTCCTTTGAAAAATCTGGGCTAATCAACATTGGGGGCTTGAGTGAGTGCCTTCTTGATTTCCTCAAATGATTTCTTTGCTTCCACTGTCCATTTAATTTCAGCTCCTTTCTTCGGCATCTTGGTTATGTCTTTGACAATCTCAACAAAGTTTGGAATAAACCTTTTCACAAAATTCACCCTTCCAAAGAAAGACTGAATTTCCTTCCTGCTTCTAGGGAGATCTACTTTCTGAATGGCATTGACCCTGTTTAGATCAATCTTTATCCCATATTTAGATATAATGTGCCCAAGTAACTTTCTAAAAGTTAAAGAAAAAATAATCTTAGTGGGATTAAGAGAAATACCAAACCTTCTACACTTCAGCAGAACTTTCTCTAGATGCTTCAAGTGGCCTTCCTCTCTCCTTGAGAATAATGTTATGTCATCCAGATAGACAACCACCAACTTATCCTTCTCCTCAGCAAAAGCAATGTCCATTTCTCTTTGAAAGGTCAATCCTGTATTCATTAGACCAAAGGGCATCTTGGCATACATGAATGTTCCCCATGGTGTGGTAAAGGTAGTTTTCTCCTGATCTTCTCAGTGCTCTAGTATCTGATTGTATCCTGAAAAACCATCCAGTATAGAAATTCTTTGGGAACCAACAATGTTATGCAGAATTTGGTCCATTTTTGGGAGAGGGTAATTGTCCTTCAGAGAAGCTTTGTTCAAGTTTATGAAGTCAATGCATATTCCAATTTATCCACACTTTTTCTTGACAGGTACCAAGTTTGCAAGCCACTTTGAGAATCTGATTAGGAAAATAATTTTTTCATCAAAGAGCTTCTTAATTTCCTTCTCAATCAGAGGCATGAGAAGTGGATTAATCCTCCTCGGATTTTATTTGAAAGTCTTTTCATTTTATTTAATAGGAATTATATGCTAAATAATAGTAGGATCATATTTATGCAAATGAGCATAACTCCATGCAAAAATATCTATGAACCTTTTCATCATCTCAATATATTTCTGTTTCATCTCTACAGAAAGAAATTTTGAAAGTTTAATAATTTTTGGCATTGCTACTATACCAAGGTTACAACTCTCTACCTCTTCATCATCAGCTTGCATCCTAGGGGCTTTGAACACATCATTTTGGTCAAAAATATTTTCAAGTGGGATGAGACCTTTGGGTATAGAATTATTCTTTAGCTACAACACTTCAGAATTACCCTTAGTTTCAGCAAGCATGTTTTGCTGATCTACTAGTGTGCTTTCAAACTCCTCTTTCAATTCTATGAATTTTTTGAATTGCTAGTCATCTTCAAAAAATTTCTAATGAATTATGTTGTCTGGGATGGCAGACCTATGATGAACTTCAACCTCATATTTTTCAGTGGAATGTGCAGGAATAACAAACAGACTTGCAGAAACAGCTAGAGAGTCAGCTACTGAGTTTTGATCCCTAGTCTTCACAATAAATGAATATTCTTGAAATTTTTCTAACATATCCATGATAAAATTTCTGTATGCTCTCATTCTCACATCCTTGGTTTTATACACACCTTCAACTTGTTTAATAACCAATTTAGAATCTCCACAAACTAAATTTTTTTTGGCACCTAATCTTTTCAAAATTTTTAAACCCAAAAATAAAGACTCATACTCAACCATATTATTTTTGCAATCAAAGTTTAGTTTGAAAGAATAGAACTTACTTTCATCCTCTAGAGTTGTGATCCAAATTCCTGCTCCAGCCCCCTCTCTTCCTGCTAATCCATCAAAGTGTAACAACCACCAGCCCTCTGCCTTTTCTTCAATGATTCCCTGATTTTCTGCTTGCTGATTTCTAACCTCCTGAATTTCTACTTTTCTTTCATCTTCTACTTCATCAGTCAACTCATTGAAAAGAATAGTTGATCCTAGTTCAGTTTCAACAGCATAAATTGGGAAATTCTAAGGTTTTTCCTTACTACTCACCATATAAGCCATCCTTGTCTCTTTGTACAATCTTCTTTCCTCACCAAAAAAAGGAATGGTGGCATAAGTTAGGTCCATTTGGATGGTGCCTTTGATCTTTGCTACCCAAGACCTGGATAGCAGCATGCCAAATTTGGGTGGAATGTCTGCTACCACAATGTCCATTACCACTGTCTTGGCAGGGACTTGTGTAAGACCAACATCAACATCTTTTATCAATCCAATGGATTGAACTCTTTTTGAATCAAAAGAAAACAAATCCTTGTATGGCCTAGTGATTTCCAATCCCATTATTTCCATAATCACTTTGGGCATGACGTTATGAGAGGACCCTGAATCCAACATGGCATTGTGTAATTTCATGTCATGAATACTAAGGATGACATAGAAAGGAGGCACCTCTTCATTCTTCTCATCTTCCAATCTCAGTCCCAAGTATATGGTTGGATGGTCTTCTTGAAAATTAAGGATGTCAGCAGCTCCTAGTTGGGAATTCAACATATTTACAATTTTACTTATGTATTCATTCACCTTAAGAATTTCTCCAAAAGGGACTGGGATCTTGATTTTGGAAATTTCATTCTCCAAACTGAAAACAAAATTAATTTTTTCAGTCTCTTTGATAGGAGGAGGAGGTGGTGGATCTTTTCTAACCTCATCTATTTTAGGGGCATCTTTCTTGGGTTGTGTTTTATTTGCACTAATAGGGACATTTCTGTTTCTGAGGTTGTATTGTTTCTGCATCTCAAAGATTGCATGTTGATAACATTTAAGGTAATCAGATGGTTCCTCACCCTTATTTATATCATGATCAGACTCATCATGTTATTATTTAGTAAAAAACATTCCAGACATGTTTTTATCTATGCAATGAATGGAGTCTTCTAGTATCTCAAGCTGATATTCTTCATTAACTAAATTTTGTTGAAAAGGAGGCCTTACTTGAGGGTCAGGCTGATTTCTATTTTCCCTTGGTCTCTGCTGATTTTGAGGTCTTATGAATTGATGATTTCTAAACTGTGGTTCATGTTGTGTAGGAGGTGTAGAAGTATTACCAAGGGCAAGCCTATCCATCAAATTTTCCATTATCTTCATCATGGAGCCAAATTTTTTATCTAAGGTGGAAGGCTTATCTTATTCTTTCAATTTTTTCTTTCCCATCTTGGAATTTTTAGCTGATATCATATTGACTTCCACCTTCACAACATCATTTTTCATTTCTGCTAGTGAATGGGATTCTCTTTCTCTTAGGAGGATAGAAAAGGAATAATCAAAAGCCTCAACATATCTCAGTTGAGCTGCTCCTGGTGGAGGCTTAAGATGGGCAGGGATGGAGTCATAAAATTTATTAATTCTCTTGGAGAAATTTAGGACAGTTTCATCTACAGCTATTTTCAAACTATTGTACTCAGTGAGGGCTTGCACAAGGTTGGTTCTATTTCTCCACTTTCTCAAGAAGCTATCTTCAAACTCATTCCAATTATGTAGGCTTTGTGGAGAAAGGGCTTTGAACCACTTTCTGACCTCACCAGTGAATCTCTGAGCAAAAAGCCTCATTTTAACATCTTCATGGTCAACCTCCTCCCTGTCTATGAAGTTATTAAACTGGTATAGATGCTCTTCAACTGTAACCTCTTCATAAATTCTCCAAGTTTTAATTCTAGTAGAATATTTGCTTGGAAGAGCATTAAGGACAATTGGAAGAACAAGAGGGGCATACCTAGCAGGTGCAGCAACAGGTGGAACATTTCCAGCCATGATGACAAGAACTATGGTGTTTTTAGGGACAACAATAGTAGAAGAATAGGCACTGTTAGGAGGTGGTGTGGCTGGTATTTGTAAACCAGTTACAATGAAACTCCAGTCAGGTAAAGGAAAACCAGATTTACTTCTTAGCAAGATTTCAAATGGGTCTAGTTCCTTCAACCTATCCAAAGATTATTTCTCTAACAACAACTTTGATGTGACTACCTCCCATAATTATTTTTTATATTTTGGGTCACTAAGGATGAGGTATCAATGCCTCTTCTTTGTAGGTCTAAAACAATCTAAGTCAATTCTTTTTCATTTTCGGACTTAAACAAGACTTCTTGAATTTTATCATCAAAACTTTTATCTTCAGGACTTCTTAAAACTTCAGAGGACAAGGATTTTGTGTGTAATGGAGTACCTGATTGTGCAGAGCTGCCTTGAATGCCTCTAGAAATTGTGTTTGGATTATCCACAATTGTAGGTGGATTTGGGTCAGGATTACTCCTCGTATATCTCCTTTTCGAAGCCACCTTTGAACATGAGAATTTTTAATGGAGTCAATAAGGTAGTTGCAGCCTCGAACAGATTCTGAGCTCTTGCTACCTTCAAGAGTTCAACTTCAAAATTTCAGGAAAAGTATATCTTCAGGCTCTCGGCAGACGCATCAAAATGTTATCACAAAATTGTACTTGATTGGATGCTTATAAAACAACTCAGTGTAACTGTGTCAAACCACATCTAACTGAAGCTTAGCCTATTTAGTTTGAGAGGGCTCTCTCAAGGGGGTTTTATGATATTAATTAATGATAGTACTAGATGGCTAACTCTATGGAAATTGTTATTTGTTTTTTTATGATTGCAGGTTGAAAAGAATGCATGATTTCTACCATTCGACTAATGGAGTCAACAATCAGTAGTTTCAGTGAAAATTTTTCTTAACATGGAAGCTCAGGAAGATAGAGGTCTTTAACAGAGGAAAATCACACATAAAACATAGGAAAACACAATCATTTCATCACTAAAGGAAGTCAGAGCATAAAATTATGAATTCTAAGTAAAAGAGATGAAATCTACTGCAAGTGATAAAACATAAAGATATAGATCAATAAGACATCAAAAACCTCATGAGAATCTCAGATCTGTCAAGAAGAATATCACTTTGTATTAATGATATAGGTCAAATACATAAAAGCAGCAGTTTGGTGAAAAACATCTCCCACCCCTTACTACTTTGATAATTTGTCTTTAAATATGCATTCTTTACAATAAGGATGATCTTCTTGGTGGATAGATCATCGAATTCTCCTATGACACCTTTCATAACTAAAAGACATAACTTCTAACAGAAAACTGACAACTATACCTTAAAGAAACCATCTCCTAGTAGGACTCTAACTCCTATTTATTACATTTCTCTACCCTATCTGTAAAACAGTTGCATGCTGGTTACAAACTAAGTATCACATGCTCAAAAGACACATGAAAAATTTCATTACCACTTTGCATATTTAAAACCCTCCTAGATTAATGGAGCATGACCTTGTTTTTCAGGAACATATACCCTTATTTTCAACATTGTTTTTACTGATGACCTGTCTTCATAACACCTCCTTCGAGTCATAAATATCTTATGATAAGCTCCCTTGACATGTTGGAGGACTTCAACTGGCCAAAAATTACTTTTAGGATGCTCAAAACCTCCAACAATTGCTTGCTATGAAAACATGACAGTTTCGTAGTGAGTTTGGTAGCATTGGAAAAGTAGCTTTTACATCCATTTACTTCGCTCCTTTGTTGTTCCATGATGTAAATCAAGTCAGGACACATCACCACCATGAATATACCTCCTTGAAAACTGAAAAAATTGACTTTAGAAGAAAAAATGTTGCTACAGGTTTTTTCGTAGCGTATTCCTAGCTTTAAGCCCGAGGACCACTATGAAACTATGTAAAAACTCAGAAATTGCCTATTTCAAAACTATCTTCAAAAACTGACCTCCAGCTGCAAATCTTGATTTTCTGCATGTAATGAACCTTATGAGGCATAGTCAATCTCAAATTATTACTCCTGTGGTGTTTCCTCCTCATTTATGATCAGTGGAGCAATAGGCTCTTCAACCACTATCATCTTCAAACCTTTCTTTTCCAGCTCTTCATGAATCAGTTCTAATTGCTCTTGAAGATCCTTCAGTTGGTCCTTCAATGTCCTACTCTTAGATTGAAAGTGTCGGTTTACCTTTTTAATGTGCTTGACCTCTCTTCTTAGTGGCTGAGTCCACTTTATTAGTTTTTCTATATTGTCCAAGGTCTTTGAGACACTTGTGACTTGATCTTCCCAGATCTTCCTCATTTGTTCAAAGTGTACTCTTTCAGCTCTATGCTTCTTTGCCTCTTTCCTTAAGACTGATATCTCTTCACCTACATCTTTTAACTGTTCCTTAAGGGTTTCAAATTTTGGTTTTCAAGTGGTTTTCTCTTTACCCTTCTTTTGTTTGATGACTAATTCTTCTTTTGCAGGTGAGGAGAGGTCTATGATGCTTGGTGGTGGCTGAGTAGTTTCATTGACCTTTCGAGTTTGTTTTCTACTTTCCATGACCTCTCTTACATGTCTTGTCATTGGATTTCTAGCTTTAAATAAGAAACCAACATCATCACCTACAAACTCTAACTTTTTAGCTGTTTTTCCTTTCTTTAGCTTCCTTCTTCCATCTTCAACATCTTCAGCTTGCACAATGGGAGTTTCTTCAATATCAATTGCATGCAAGATGTCCTCTAATTTACCCTTAACCACTATTTGTCTCCTAGTAACTCTCTTGCTGCCATGTTTGATAATTGTTGGATTCTGTTTTGTAGGTGTAGATTTGGGTGTGTCAATATTCTGCAAAGGCTCTGTCTCCATGCTCACTGGTTCTAAATTCTCTGCCACTGTTGGTGATGAAATATCTCTAGGTTTGGGAACTCTTTTAGGAGTGACAACATCTACTTCAAAACCACTCATGAACAGAAAGGATGTGCAATCTCCGCCTAATCTCTTCAACTCCTCTAACACCAACAACTTAATTAAACCATGGTGAAAGAGAGAAGTTTCAGTTCATTCTTTCTTAACTTGGAACTTATTTAACATTTTAGTTAGAGTTATGTATAAGTAAAAGGGCAAGTCAAGAGACCTGTTACCCACAAAATGCAGCAGAAGCCTAAGGTGGTAGGAGTAGACCATGCGAAACCTTCCTTCACAGGTGAAGTACTTATGAATGATCATCAACAAATTTGAGTAGTTGTCCTTCATGTAGCTCCTTGGGATAGAATTTGTGAGATCCATTTCACTATGCTATGGCTTGATGGATTCTTTACAGTCCTCCATGGTGAACTTGATGCCTTTAAACCATTTTTCCCCTCCTCTAGGGATTACTTTTGCTGCTAAAATACTGTTTGGTGTTATTGTGAGGTTTATAATTCCCACCTTTGAAGCTATCCCAGTGAAACTGATAGAAAACTCTTTAGAAACCTGTAGATGACAACCCTATAGCCTTTGGAAGAATTGCAAACAACCTGTTCTTATGAAAAACTTCAAGGCAGTTGGGTCTTCATTTAAAAAAATCATGTCCATGGGCTCATACCCGTGGAAGTGACCACCTTTGTTAGTCTTCTTCCTTGCAACCATGGTGACTTTATATCTTCTCAAGCTCGCTTGATTAATGACACCTGCAACCTTTGAAAATGCTAGAACCTTCTTGGCTTGATGAAGCAACTCTCTAGAAATCAAATGTCATGAAAAGACAAAGTGGAGAATGAAAAAAAGAATCAATTTGGTAATGTTTTATGGTTTCGATGACAACTCATGCCGTCATTATGACACATGCATGCTAAAAACGGTAATCATGACCTCAGCCATGACTTTGTACTTTTGAGATAACCTTATCTGGCTCGAATAACATCCACCCTAACTTCTACAATGATGAACTGACACTTCATCTCAGGTTTGAAAAGACAAACAGGAAATTTGTTTTTCATAGCATAGCTAATTCATTTTCTAACAGTTTCACTACGAAATTATTAGGCAGATTCGTAGCGAAAACTGCTATTTCACAGTGTAAAATGCTATGAAAAGATGTAAAACTGGCTTAAGTGTCCTTTCTGAAATTAGATTCTTGGGAAATGAAATCTGACACCTAATGATTACTGATGGGACATGACTTGACCTAAATGAAGGTGGGTTTGAACCTCAGGATAGGTTAAACATGTAAAAATTTGAAATTTTCTTATATCAACTTGAAACGCTTAAGGAAACCTTTGACAAATGAACTCTATGACCATGTCAAATAATGTTTCACATTTTTTTGAGTGATAATTATGTAGCCTTAGCTACGTTACACCCAAACTATGTATATTTAAAAAATATTTCACATGTGTTTGAACCACGTTAACCCAGCAGATGCAACTTTCCATACGGAAGATATTTCCCTTTTAGCACAGTTTATGTTTACAAACTATATAAAAATACCCATTTATTAATAAAAACATTTCATCCTTCTATCTTTTGTAGAAGTAATTTCCTTTTGGACTTTACTCTTTGACATACCCGCATTAATAAAATTTCACACAAGATAGTGGAATTTCATTAATATCAATGTTGTATTATCACCCATGAAATAACACTAAACTTTATGACTTATATTCTGCGTCTTTAGAATATTACCTATAATCCATTTAACTTCAAATATCCACCTTTTATTCTTGTCCGATCCGACGACTATCAGTTTATCTCATTTCAAATAGACCGATATTTAATGTTTTGAAGTTGTGCAAAATGGGTGGGTTTTAAGTGCGACGTGTCATCATAAGACCACTATCGCACGTCTTCAACATTTACCACTTACCACTCTAAAGTTTTGTGAAAGACACTTATTGGTTTTCAAAACCACTTCACCATTCTTCTGCGCCATCGATCCATGATTTCTTCTTTCATACGCTCACAACTGTAATAAATCAATTGCATTTTCCACATTTATTACTCAACGCTGTCACCAATTTTCATATTCTATAATGTTCGTTGCAGTGCTAAGATCACACAGGTTCCATCAATGCTTATCCACAGTACCTACGTCTTAGTGTGGAATCCCTTTCACCTTCGTCATTTACATTCAGATCTGCATAATTCGGTTGTCACTCCATACTGAATCCACTTCCAGCTCTCGGAAATTTCATTAGCACCTATGACTTCTACTAAAACGTGTATACAATTCTATACAATCCCGAAGCTTAAACATAAAATACACATATATATTATGACAAAAGTAAATTCCACGACATTTTATGTTATACATCTTCTCACCTCATTTTGTACTCTTCTCGCTTCTACGCAGTGTGAATTTGACATCAATTTGAAGGGCCAAGTTCTTTTTAGTGGCATCGATCCGTTCTGTGATCGATGCCCAACCTTTGACATACACAATCTACACAAAATTATAAATTGAATGTTCGACCTTTTAAGAACACATAGTCTCATGAATTCATAAATCCTATAGCTCAATACACAATGACATAATTCCCCATTCTGAATCAAATTTTTCCGTATATATGTAACCAAATAATTACAAAAGATTTATTCTCTCTCTGGCCTGATATTATAATCAGTGGCCTTTCTTCTAATTTGCCCGTAGGCTTACAAAAATGAACCCTTTTCTGTCTAAAACCTGAATCTCCTCCCTATCTACTTTGAGGATTATAATTTTATACAAATGGCTCTGAAACCAATTCTGGTTTAGATCCCTAGTTTACTCAAAAAATCCCTAATTTTTCTAAGTCCTCATTAATTCCCTAAATCTCTCTTTTATCCCTAAGGATCCTCTCAATTCCATAAATCGTGAACTAATTCCTAATTTAAGATCTTCAATTAATTCCCAAATTTCTCAATCCCTCAATTATGCTAATTCTCTCATGTTCTCCAACATTTGAAAACATTTACAAAATGACTCACAATTATTAATTAATTCCTATTCTAAATGTCTCACTTAAATCACTCAAAATATTTAAAAGTACATTAATAGGAAACCATATTTCTGTAAAACACAAGACCCCTATGTTTATTAAAATACAAAGAAATTTCTGAGCCTAATGCTCATGTATCATACTTCCAAAATTAAAAATAATCATGATCTCCCGATCATGTGCTTTTAATATTTGTCTTCTTGGATCCCATACCTTGTTCTGTAATTTGTCTTTTGTTGTTGTTGTTGTTGTTTGTTTGTTTTCTCCAGGTCTCCACACTTTATGCTTCACTGCCCCACTGGCTATACTTTCACAGTCTGCTGCTGTTTTTCTCTTGCTGCTGCTTCTTTGCTTTTTGACTGTTGTCTTTCTCTGAGACACTTTCATCATTGTCCTTCTTAACAATTCAATTTATTTGTCTAATAGATATTTTGACTGTTGATTACTTCCATCTATTGATTGCTGAAATTTTATTGTTACTACCGCCCTTTCATACTTACCCTCTTGTTTACTGTTGTCTTGAACCTTTTTAATTTCTGTCACATTGTATTCCAAGACAATATTATGCTTCTGTTTACTGCAATGGATAACTTCTTCCTGATTGTCACTTATGACAATTTATTTGTCTTCTTCCTTTAGCAATTCCTTGGACTGATACATAATCTTCCATTCACTGCTATCTCCTTCTCTTTTCTTTAGTTTGTTGATGCCATCTTCTAACTCTTGCATCTTCACATTCTGCACTTCTTCAAGCTCTTTCTCTTCCTGTATTGAATCCTGATTCTCAAACATATTTTCCAACAATCTAATCTCTTTGTTCCATGGATTAAGTACTTCCACAAAAAAATATTCCTCTTTCTTTACTTAGCTTCTCATCTGTGCCAAATTTTCTCCAGCATTTGAAACAAAACCTGCACTCACAAAACATTTATTAAAATAAAAACCATAAGGCCTCAATGCCTGTTTTTATTTTGGAAACATTTCAGTATGCTATTCTGATTTTTTCTCTTCTATCAGCACATCAGTATTTTGATTCAATCTTCCCAAAGAATTCTCTAAAGGACTCTCGAGACTGTCAGCTAGTCCCTTTTCCACACCATGTAATATTCCAAAATTTCCAAGCAGAAAATTGAAATATTAATTTTTGCTTATATCATCTAGGAGGTGAATAAAATGGGTAAAAGGCCCATGAGTAGGAATAAAATCCCTCATAGTGTGCAAGTGATCCATTGAGTAGCTTAATTTTGCACCTTCCAGTGTGAAAAGGGGCAATTGCATGAGGACAAGGTCAAGTTTGACCAAGCCAAATACACTGCCTGTTAGCCCCTTGTAAATTCCTTAACTAGCAAGAAAGGGGCTAGTTTGTTATGTAAGCCTGCAAGGAATGCATTTCCCTTGAAACACATCATCATTGCAGCCTTGTCCAGTCCCCTAAAATTGTGACTGTTTTCCCTCTATTGAGTCAAGCCAATAAGCCTTGCTGATAAAGAATTATGCTCCAAAAGGATTTGTTTTGCCCCTTGTATCCCTGCATTTTTCCCCCATTCAATCCTAGTTTTCCCCTTCTTCTAAATCCCCTTGATTTCCCCCTAATATCCCCATCAAACTCCTCAATCCCTCCAAATCTACCTCAAGTCCCACCCTTGCCCTTGGTTTCCTCAAATTTCCCCTCTATCTCTTTACCGTTACCCTTCTTAGGCCTCAAAATGCATTAAAAAGGGTTAAAACCCACGTTCGGACCATATGATAGGCCTCGACCCCTTCTCCGGTGGACCCACACCTCTTCCTCCCATAGAACCCAGTGCTGAGACCTAATGCTGGCCTGAAAGGCACTTGTCCCATATGTTTATCGGGCGTTTTCTCCACCGTTGATCCGTATAGATCAAACGACGATCGTTTAAACCCACAACGCTCGTGATTCACCCGTTCAAACCACCAATCATGCCATCGCCGTCCATTCACCACCAGATCAATGGTTCGGAGGGTGTCTGCCACTGTGGTCCCCCCCGCACACCATGCCATAAAACAACCCGATTTTCATCGCACCGCCTTCAGGCGGTAGGCGGTATTCCCTCATCGGTCAGCGATTCCATTCACCTTTCGATGCGTGGCTCCTGTACAGTTTCAAAACCGCTTGCCCATCGTGCGTTATTGTTCGTTACAGGACACGCAGTGATATCCACGCTAGCCGTTGGATCTGCCCTCGCTCATCCAACGAATCGCTCGACGAAGTTGTGCGGGGTTTAAACCATGGTCTCTGTACCCTTGGCACACCGTTCAATACCCTCCGCCGTGTTTCCCACCGTTGATCTCCTCTCAGATACGATGATCCAGAATCGTCTTCTCGCTGTTGACTGTTCCATCGCCAACCGGTCCCGCCACGTCACCTCCACGTGTCCCACCGTACAGTCACCCTCCCGTTTCATATATTTGTTCATAAGTCGGGTTTATTAAGGTTTTCATTTATTTTTCCTCCGTGCCACCTCCCGACTGTAATCCATATCGTTTTAACCACACTATGGGTCTTCCACAATGTTTTCGCCATCTAACCAGTCTGCGTAGTCAATCTAGCCACCCCTATTGCATCCACCACCTCCATTGTTTTCTTAACATGTTTTCATATTTTTCAGGGTTTCAAAGAGGTGGAAAACCACCATGGTGAACATGTACTTCTTTAATGGCGTGTTGCGCAGAAAGAGAGTTGGATTTAGAAGCTGGTACTACAAGGAAATGTCAAGAAAGGTGGTGGCAGTATAATTTCTATCAAAGGACAAAGTTTGAAACTTCACAAACCCTATCCGGTGCCATCGAAGCTCAGATCCTCCAGAATCGAGGCATTTATGAAGCAGTGGGAAAAAAACAGCTTATGATCAAGGATTCCAGCATTAGAATTGAGGGTTTTGAGCTTTAATACAACAGTTTAGAGGAAAAAAACTAGATCAAAGATCCCATAAATCATGCAAAGGTACAACACATAGAAATCAATGCATATCAGGGGTTTATATGGCAGCATAATGTTTTTCTTCCATAAAGGACAGAGCGCCCATACAGTGTTCAATCTATGCCGTGTTCTAAAAAGTTTTCCTACCCTGAAACAACCGCAATACTATCAGAGCATTTATTTCATCAGTATGGCAGACCTCTTCATTATTCATTCATCCTTTGTTTATTCACCAATAGCATCACACAGTACTGTAGACAGAATTACATCAGAGTCATTTCATAATAACCTGAAAGCTGAAGAAGATCATTCATGCACCCAAAGAACATTAGAGATTAATGCACAGGATTTATACAGAATGGGCTTCGACCCTATTTCTTTTCAGGAGTTTAATACTTCATTTAGTTCTTCACCTACCTCCTTTGCTTCCCTTCGGCTATAAAACTCATGAGAAGAATATTGTAATGGTTGTTGATCAGTTATCAGAGAACTGCAAGTAGTTTCTTTGAGACACAGTCTCTATGTAAAGATTGTAAGATAGGTTGAAGGATATGTTTTCAGACTGAGTATTCAGCTATTGGCAATATTGTTCTTGATTGGTATTTTTATTTAATATGACAAGAACATTTCTTTGGATCCTGATCTGAAGTAGCGGTGATGTTTTCCTATCTCTATGTTTACATTCATTTCATTTCGTTTCTATTGGCTTGCATCAGAATATTGGCATAGGATTTACCCTTGTTAGGTACCCTATGTTTCTGCTCTCCTTGCCATTTATGTTTCTCTTCTGAATGTATTATCTAAGGAATGTTTTCAGTTGGTTTAACTAGTGTAGTGGATGTTACTTCTTTCTCTCTGATGTATGAATTAAATGAATTCAGTTCTTAGATGCTTCTTGTTATAGATTTAGTTGGAAGATTTGGGAACACTGGGGATGAGTATTAGCCTTGTCCATTAGGATACTTGTACGAACTTCTGATCTGTAACTTTGTGCTCTGAAATCTGTGTTATCCCCTCCCCTCCTGCTTTCCATATCACATAATCATCTTGAAGATCCTCTGTTTCAGATGACTAGCCCAATTGAAAGCCTTCTTATTGAGTAGCAAGCAAATCCTTTCATGACTCCATTTCCCAATGGTTTTGAGTATCTCCTGGAATGTTTTACCTCTGTTTTATCCCTCTTTACTCATCTTGGTCTCACATTGAATCCTTCATTCCCGATAACTGGCAACCAAAATCAAACAAATCAAACAAATCAAACAAACAAACCTTGTGCCTACAACTAGCCTAAAATCATAACATTTGAGCTTTATAGAAATAAAACTTTGCTCAAACTAGAGAGATCCCTCTTTGGACCCAAGAGGGCTAGATCCTGAGGCCTGAAAGTGGTTCTGATGTTGTCTCATCTTTTGGTCTTGCCAATCTGGCCAAAACATGGGAACCCCAACATAATGGCGACTCCGCTGGGGACCGAGTGCATTACAACTTAAACATTCTTAAGCATTCAAAAGACCTACAATCTCTGGTTAGGTTGGAAGTTAAACAGTCTTATTCTCACATCAACCTCTATACCATTTGTTTTGTTTTCCCATACTCTTGGACAGAGTCTGGAAAGGGCCAGGTAGCCTCCGGATCTCACACTCTTTCAGAGGTGAAATATCTGGTAAATGCCCTCCCAGTCAATCTCTGGTTAGAGTTTGCTGTGTTTGAAGATATCCTCGAAAAGGGAAATCTCAAGGGCACTGTGGTGGACAGTGTACCCTTCAAAAAACTTCCTAAACCCTCCACCTGGCGACTCCAATATTCCATAAACATTTCAAAGACTCCACTGGTGATCAGTAGGCCTGCTGATTATCTTGGTGCACATTAGACTCCACTGGAAGACCAGCCTCCTTAACAACATCACCACGGTATAAGTAACGAGTAGGGTTCGGCTGCTTGATCAGAAAACAACATTCTGGCTTCTAGAACCATTCATACAAGAGCTTACCCTAACCCAGACCCACCTGAAATAGTTGATAACCTCGAGAGCATCCTCAAGGAAGCTCCTAAACTTAAAATATCAACTATTTCCAGTCACGTATATAGAGCTAATTCCACACTAGAAGAACTTACAGCTCTATCGCACTTTCACCTTGACCTAGACCCACCTAACAGCTTATCTAGAACTAGGTCATTTAGTAGCTTAGACCGGCCAGACCTTGAGCTTCCTGATTCACCACAGCAAAGAGGTAGACACCTTGGGAATAGACAAAACCCTCCATCTACACCTCATGATTTACATTTCATACAAAACTTGGGGCTCAGTCACCCTAGGTTTGCTCATCAGTCCTCTGCTAGTCATAATATCCCTGTAATCCATATACCTGCTGCCCAAGCCCCTTTAGCTCATCAAAATATCATCATGGCAGCCTGGTATGCACCTTTGGTTTTACCCCAGCCTCTAGTACCCTTACCGAATGATTATCAGACTAAGATTCCACACTTCACTGCAAAGGAGTCTATCATAGCCCAATAACATGTAGATAAGATGGATGATTCTTTTGACTACATGGAAATTGATGATGATACAGTCAAAATGAGAATCTTTTCCCAAATCTTAGGGGGTGATGTGAATAAATGGTTTAAGGGCCTACCTCCAGGTAGCATAAACGATCTCCCAGCTCTATATCAAACTTTCATAAACAAATGGGAAACTAGGGAAAATCCTCGCCAACTCCTAGCAGAGTACATGACCATTCAAATAAATGTAGGAGAGAGTGTTCACGATTACACAACAAGGTTCAACAACATTTATAATTCTCTCCCTCCACATATGAAACCTCCACAAGGCATGGCCCTAGAAAAATACCCTGAAGGCTTCGATGCTGACATGGCCTATGAGCTTAGGGATAAGGAATAAAACACATTGGAGGACATGCAGAAAGGAGCAGTGAATATAGAAGCCAACCTGATTGAGAAAAGAGCAAGACTGAAATCTGAGACAAGGGTAACATACAGAGATGACAATGTAGCTTCCACATCTAACCAAAATTATGATAAGTTGTCTAAAAATGTGGAAAGGTTACAACAAATGATGGAAAAAATGGTTGTCACAGTTAGTAACCATAATAGAAACCAAAACCAGAACCAAAAATTTAGAAGAAACAATAACACTCCCAACAGACAAAGAGAGTCAAACCAGCAAGTTATTCCCCCATTCCAAGAGAATTTTCTTGATGAAGATGAGGGAATCATAGAAGAGTCGAAGGGAAACAAAATTAATATGTTTGAAATAGGAGATTAAATCCATAACTGTTACTCAGAAGAAGATCAGCCTTCACCCTCTGGTTGGGAGGAACAATGGTTGGAATCTGAAGATTACAAATTAGGGTTTGAAAATGCCATGATGCAGATCAGAGAGCGATATGAACTTAGAAGAAAAAAGAGTCAAGAAACTGCCAAACCAAAAGCTTCTGAGGTCACCATAAATAAGAGACCTGAGAAATCTTCTAAAGCAACTACTGAAATTAGCAAACCATCAACCGAGAGTTTTGGAAAGAACAGAGAAAAAGACAACCAAAACACTAATGCACATGGTAAACCAGCTAGCAACACTAGCACTGCAGTTAGTGCTCCTAATAAAACTGTCACAAACATTGTACATAATCAAAATCAGCTCACTGATTCAGCCACTAAGGCGGTGGCAAATAGAACAGAGATGAGTATCCCAAAGAGTCAGTCCACTTTCAACTTGGGAAAGTGAGATCGCAAGAATTAAAATCTCTGTCCCACTTTCTGAGCTGGCCACTCAAGATGTATATAAAGGCCAGATTTTGAGAGCTTTGAACTTAGGCGAGAATGGTGACTTCGTAAATCTGAACGATGATCAGCCTGCCCTTCTGTTTGGACCTAAGATAGAGGGGAAGTTTCAGGAGGGGGTAGTCCCACCTTTCTATATCAGTCTCAACATTCATGACAAGATCCTGCATAATGCAATGCATGATTTTGAAGCATCTCACAACCTATTGCCTAAGGTAGTCATGGAGAGGTTTGACCTAGAGATAACTAGAACTTACAAATATTTATACTCTTTCGAATCTAGCAGAGTAAAATTCCTAGGCCTGATCAAAGACTTATGTGTGAGCTTGACTCAAATCCCAACCAAATGTATGGTCATGGATGTTGTGGTGGCAAATGTGCCGCCCAAGTATGGCATGTTGTTATCAAGATCATGGGGAGCCAAGCTGCAGGGTACAATGCAGATGGACGGCTCATATGCCACAATCCCAATCTTTGGCCAACTTAGAAAACTGTATAGGGAGACACAAATGAAATTGCTAGTCAGTAGCCCCGAAAAGCCAGAAAATTCACCTGTTTATTTTGTAAATACAGACCTTGACTCCTTCATATTTTGTAATGATGAATCCTTGGAAGGGTCAGAGTCCCAAAACAGAGATACAAACAGAGAGGCAGAGGCCATGGATTTTAACATAATGGCTGCTCCGGATTTAGAGGATAACGAAGAAGAAAACCGCATCGAAACCTGTAGGATATGCGGTGGAGACATAACCCCGAGTGAACAAGAAACCGAGCGTAAACAACCATCTGGCTAGATCCCTGAAACTCATACATTTCACGAGGAACAAAGCAATACACAGCCCAGTACATACCCTATAGAGCAAACTAATGGTAAAACCAGCCATAGGGAAAAGAGTGATAACGAAAACGAAAATGAACCCCTGTGGGTGATGAAATTCGATGGGTCATGCACCAGAAGAACTGCTGGGGCAGGAGTATGCTTACACAATATAGAAAATGATTACGTGGAGAGCCATGCCTGTAATCTGCATTTCAAATGCACGAATAATGTCACTGAATACGAGGCTTTGATCATGGGTCTAAATCTGTTAAGGAAATTAGGGGCCCGTAAGATAGCTATGCAGGGATATTCTGAGCTGGTGATAAAATAGGTAAACAGGGAATACACAACGAAACATCCTAGGCTGAGAGCATATGGGAATGACACCATGGATCTACTGAAAACTTCTGTTGAATACAAATTAGTGTTCGTTCCTAGAAGTCAAAATGTCATTGCAAATGGATTAGCTTGCCTAGCCAGTTCCTACCCCAAGAATCCCAGTGACCAGCAAATCATCATTCAGACTAAATTTAGACCTACTGTGCTAGACAACGAAAAATATTGGCAGGTCTTTGAAGGTGATAAACAGATTAAAGATTTTCTGGTAGGCAGAAACGAGTTTGAGTTTTCTATTTTAGACTCAAAATCTGACCATAGCTGCCTAAGTGATGAGTTCTCAGATGAGGAAGAAACACCCTGTAACATAGAAATAAACTCTCTAGATGAACAGACTGGAAACCCAGACTGCAAATGTGAAAATGCAGATAGTGAAGAGGTAGAGGTGCTGCAGGCCAAAGATAAGAATATACCTAGAGGCCTGGCACCCTTAGAGGATCTTTTTGACTTTGATGATGTGGCAAAAAAGCCCACTATCGAACATGCATACTCTGATGTGGAAGAATGAAACATAGGCACAGAGGAGAAACCCAAAATGATTAAACTGGCTAAGTCTTTACCTGCAGACATGAAGAAGAAATACATTGACCTTTTCAAGGAATTCATTGATGTGTTTGCATGGAGCTATGAGGACTTAAAGGCCTATGACACAGATGTCATCTAGCACAAAATACCCTTGAAAGAAAATCAGAAGCCCTTCAGACAAAAGCTTCATAGGATCAATCCTAAACAACTGCCTGCAGTAGAGAAAGAAATCAAGAAGATGTATGAAGCAGGTATAATTATGCCTGTGAGGTTCTCTGATTGGGTATCAAACTTAGTGGCTGTGAGGAAGAAGACAGGAGAAATCAGATTGTGTATAGACTTCAGGAATCTTAATAGAGCCTCAATCAAAGACAATTACCCTTTGCCTAAAATGGAACATATTCTTCAGAGGGTGGTGGGTTCTAAGAGGATTTCCCTGCTAGACGGTTTCTCTGGATATAACCAAGTCTTAGTAATCCCAGAAGACCAACTTAAAACAGTTTTTACCACTCCATGGGGTACCTTCATGTATGTGAAGATGCCTTTCGGATTGATGAACGCTGGAGCCACCTTCCAAAGAGCGATGGACATAGCATTTTCAGATGAGATACGAAACTTCATTGTTATCTACTTAGATGACATAAAAGTATTTTCCAAGACCGAAGAAGAACACCTGAAACATCTGAGAAAAGTATTCGAAAAATGTAGAAGGTTTGGTCTGTCCCTGAACCCTAAAAAGATTGTCTTTGGGCTACAAGAAGGTAAACTTCTTGGCCACATTATATCCGAGGAGGGAATCAAGATAAACCCACAATGAGTTGAGGGAATACTACAGATCACACACCCCAAGAACATCAAGGAATTACAGTCTTTCATCGGGAAGATTAACTTCCTTAGGAGGTTTATTCCAAATCTGGCTAAACACCTTAGGAACATGACTAACATGCTGAAGAAAGGTGCAGGAGTTAAATGGACTGTGGGAGCTAAAAAATCCTTCGAATCAGTGAAACTCGCACTTACCCAATCTCCCGTCCTAATCAGCCCAGATTTCTCCAAAGATTTCCTGATTTTTTGATTCGCCTCGGAGCATACAGTAGTTGTAGTCTTGCTGCAGAAAAACACAGAGGGAATGGAACAGCCAATTGCCTTTTTTAGCAAAGCACTCAGAGATGCACCCTTGAAATACAACATCATGGAGAAACAGGCCTATGCTCTGATTAAGGCCTTGAAAGACTTCAGGGTGTACATATTTCATTCCCATACTATAGCTTATGTGCCCAACATCATAGTCAAAGATATACTGTCCCAAGACCTAGATGGGAAAAGGGGAAAATGGATAGCAGTGATCTTAGAGTATGACCTTGAGATAAAACCCACCAAACTGATTAAAGGTCAGGGCTTAGCTAAATTAATGGCTGAATCAAAACTACAGGCCCTAGACATCAACATGATAAATACCTTGGATGAGAAACAAGAAATGCCTGATCTCACTGTTGAGGAGAAATTTCAGAACTCTCCTTGGTATTCCAACATTCTGTATGTGCTTACACACCTCAATTCCCCTCCTGGATTATCGAAGACCAAGGCCAGATTCTTAAAGCTAAAAACCAGAAATTACTGCATCTTGAATGAAAACGTATACTGGAAGAATCCTAATGGCCTATTTCTTAAATGTTTTCCTGAAAATGAGGCAGAGAGGATTAAACAAGAATTACACGCTGGATAATGTGGAGGCCACCTGAGTTGGAAAGCCACTGCAAAAAAAATACTCAGAGCTGGCTATTATTGGGCCACACTCTTCAATGATGTTCATAAAATGATAGTTTCCTGCCACAAATGTCAGATCTTTGAAGGCAAAAGAAAACTCCTCCCTTTACCCCCACAACCCATCATTGTTAAAGGTCCCTTTCTGCAATGGGGCCTAGATTTCATAGGGGAAATTCACCCTGCTTCTTCTGCTCAACACAAATGGATCCTAAAAACCACAGATTATTTCACTAAGTGGATAGAGGTCGTGCCCAAAAGGAATGCCACAGACTCAGTCATCATTAGTTTCCTAGAAAGTCACATCGTCTCTCGGTTTGGCTGCCCAAGGAAAATAATCACTAATAATGCTACTTCTTTCGGATCCAAAAAGATGGTTGATTTTTTCCACAGGTACCAAATAACACTTGGTCATTCAACTGCCTATTACCCTCAAGGTAATGGATTAGCTGAATCATCAAACAAGAGCTTAGTGATCATCATTAAGAATCTGTTGGAAGAGAACAAAAAATCATGGCATAACAAGCTAGTACATGCTTTGTGGGCTGACAGGCTTACAACAAAGAAGTCCATTGGGATGTCACCATTCCAACTGGTCTATGGAACAAAAGCAGTATTCCCTACCAGCCTTGGGATACCAGTGATCAAGCTGGTCCAAGAGATCCAATCGGAAGAAGATAGTATGGTGAGGAGAATAAGCCAAACAATCCATCTTCAGCAAACAAGGGAAGAGGTCTACAACAAAGTAGTGAAAGTTCAGCAGAATATAAAGAATTTTTTTGACAAAAGAACCAAAGCTGCTGATTTCAAAGTTGGAGATAAGGTTATGAAGTGGGATTCGAGAAGAGAGGATAAAGGAAAGCACAGCAAATTTGACAGTTTTTGCCAAGGTCCATACCTCATCCAGGCCACTGTGGGTACCAATGCTTTCTTCTTACAAGAATTAGATGGCACTGAGTTGTTTGGGGGTCCTGTCAATGGCAGGATTCTCAAACATTACTTATGCTAATTTACAGTTTCCAGTTTCCATTGTACATACCATTGCAGTTTTTATTTTCAAAAAAAAAGAAAAAAAAAAGAAAGAGAAAAGGAAAGGTTCAGACATGCTTAAAATATGAACCTTTGATGTGCAAAAGAATCAACTCTAACATGCTCAAAACCAGAGCTGAAATGAAGAAAAGGAAGTGACTCTTACATGCTCAAAACTTGAGTCACAAAAAGAAAGAAGGATACTACAAGTTCCAGATCTCAAGCCTTCACAGTTTGTTTTCAGTTTTCTGCAAATTTTGTCCATGTGCAACTGTCTTTATGCCTTGGACCCACAGCAAGTCAGACAGTCTAATCCTGGCTTGACTGTTTTTAATTTCCTGTCTTAGAATGTAGAGAAGAAATCTGTCAGACAATTTAATCCCAGCAAATATTAGATTAGGTAGAGAAAAATATGAGACCAACAGTCTAATCTGGTCTCATGGAGTAATAAGTGTAGATTTAGAACAGGTTTAATTTTCTGTCTGAAAAAAAAAAAAAAAAAAAAAAAAAAAAAAAAAAAAAAAAAAAAAAAATATATATATATATATATATATATATATATTGTAAAGGGTCTGCTAGCTCAAGTGCACCCTAGAAGAAGAAAAATGCTAGATGTAATATGGGTAGGTAGTTAGTTGGAGAAAGTTTTCTGCTGATGTAATATTTTCATATTGTGGAAGCTGATCTAAAGAAAGAAGGGATGTGTAAAGCAGCAGGCCACTGGCCTACACCAAAGATCTACTCTTTGAATTCTTGACTCCTTCAAGAAGAAGCCATCCGCATGTGGAGCCACTGTTAGCGCCTTGTAAATTCCTTGACTAGCAAGCAAGGGGCTAGTTTGTTATGTAAGCCTGCAAGGAATGCATTTCCCTTGAAAACACATCATCCTTGTAGCCTTGTCCAGTCCCCTAAACTTGTGACTTTTTTCCCTCTGCTGAGTCAAGCCAATAAGCCTTGCTGATAAATAATTGTGCTCCAAAAGGCTTTGTTTTGCCCCTTGTATCCCTGCATTTTTCCCCCATTCTATCCTGGTTTTCCCCTTCTTCTAAATCCCCTTTATTTCCCCCTAATATCCCCATCAACCTCCTAAATCCCTCCAAAATCTACCTCAAGTCCCACCCTTGCCCTTGGTTTCTTCAAATTTCCCCTCTATCTCTTTACCGCTACCCTCCTTAGGCCTCAAAATGCATTAAAAAGGGATAAAAACACACTTTCGGACCATATGATAGGCCTCGGCCCCTTCTCCGTTGGCCCCACACCTCTTCCTCCCACAGAACCCAGTGCTAAGACTGAACGCTGGCCTGAAAGGCGCTTGTCCCATATGTTTATCGGGCGTTTTCTCCACCATTGATTCGTATAGATCGAACGGTGATCGTTTAAACCCACAGTGCTCGTGATTCACCCGTTCAAACCACCAATCGTGCCATCGCCATCCATTCATTGACAGATCAATGGTTCGGAGGGTGTCTGCCATTGTCGTCCCCGCTGCGCACCATGCCATTAAACAACCCAGTTTTCATCGCACCGCCTTTAGGCGGTAGGCGGTATTCCCTCATGGTCAAGCGATTCCATACAAATTTTGACGCGTGGCTCCTGTACAGTTTCAAAACCGCTTGCCCATCACGCGTTATTTTTCGGTACAGGACGCGCAGTGATATCCACGCCAACCATTGTATTTGCCCTCGCTCATCCAACGATCATCGCTCGACGAAGTTGCGCGGGGTTTAAACCATGGTATCTGTACCCCTGGCCCACCGTTCACTGCCCTCCGCTGTGTTTCCCACCGTCGATCTCCTCTCAGATTCGACGATCTAGAATCGTCTTCCCGCTGTTGACTCTTCCGTCGCCAACCGGTCCCGCCACGTCACCTCCACGTGTCCCACCGTACATTCGCCCTCCCGTTTCATATATTTGTTCATAAGTCGGGTTTATTAAGGTTTTCATTTATTTTTCCTCTGCGCCATCTCCCGACTGTAATCCATATCGTTTTCACCACACTATGGGTCTTCCACGATGTTTTCACCATCTAACTAGTCTGCGTAGTCAGTCTAGCCACCCCCATTGCGTCCACCACCTCCATTGTTTTCTTAACATGTTTTCGTATTTTGCAGGGTTTCAAAGAGGTGGAAAACCACCATGGCGAACATGTACTTCCTTAATGGCATGTTGCGCAGACAGAGAGTTGGATTTGGAAGCTGTTACTACAAGGAAATGTCAAGAAAGGTGGTGGTAGTATAATTTATATCAAAGGACAAAGTTTGAAACTTCGCAAACCCTATCCGGCGCCATCGAAGCTCAAATCCTACAGAATCGAGGCATTTATGGAGCAGTGGGAAAAAGCCAGCTTATGATCAAGGATTCCAGCATTAGAATTGAGGGTTTTGAGCTTTAATACAACAGTTTAGAGGAAAAACACCAGATCAACGATCCCATAGATCATGCAAAGGTACAACACGCAGAAATTAATGCATATCAGGGGTTTATATGGTAGCAGAATGTTTTTCTTTCATAAAGGACAGAGCGCCCATACAGTGTTCAATATATGCCGTGTTCTGAAAATATTTCCTACCCTGAAACAACCCCAGTACTATCAAAGCATATATTTCATCAGTATGGAAAACCTCTTCATTATTCATTCATACTTTGTTTATTCACCAATAGCATCACACAGTACTGTAGACAGAATTACATCAGAGTCATTTCATAATAGCCTGAAAGATGAAGAAGATCATTCATGCACCCAAAGAACATCAGATATTAATGCACAGGATTTATACAGAATGGGCTTCAACCCTCTTTCTTTTCAGGAGTTTAATACTGCATTTAGTTCTTCAGCTACCTCCTCTGCTTCCCTTCGGCTATAAAACTCATGAGAAAACTATTGTAATGGTTGTTGATCAGTTATCAAAGAACTGCAAGTAGTTTCTTTGAGACACAGTCTCTGTGTAAAGATTGTAAGATAGGTTGAAGGATATGTTTTCAGACTGAGTATTCAGCTATTGGAAATATTGTACTTGATTGGTATTGTTATTTAATATGACAAACACATTTCTTTGGATCTTGATCTGAAGCAGCAGTGATGTTTTCCTATCTCTGTGTTTACATTCATTTCATTTCGTTTCTACTGGCTTGCATCAGAATATTGGCATAGGATTTACCCTTGTTAGGTACCCTATGTTTCTGCTCTCCTTGCCATTTATGTTTCTCTTCTGAATGTATTATCTAAGGAATGTTTTCAGTTGGTTTAACCAGTGTAGTGGATGTTATTGCCTACTCTGTGATGTATGAATTAAATGAATTCAGTTCTTAGATGATTCTTGTTATAGATTTAGTTGGAAGATTTGGGAACATTGGGGATGAGTGTTAGCCCTGTCCACTAGGATCCTTGTACGAGCTGTTGATCTGTAATGTTGTGCTCTGAAATCTGTGTTATCCCCTCCCCTCCTGCTTTCCATATCACATAATCATCTTGAAGATCCTATGTTTCAGATGACTAGCCCAATTGAAAGCCTGCCTATTGAGTAGCAAGCAAATCCTTTCCCGACTCCATTTCCCAATGGTTTTGAGTATCTCCTGGAATGTTTCACCTCTGTTTTGTCCCTCTTTACTCATCTTGGTCTCACATTGAATCCTTCATTCCTGATAACCGGAAACCAAAATCAAACAAATCAAACAAATCAAACAAACAAACCTTATGCCTACAACTAGCCTAAAATCATAACATTTGAGCTTCATAGACATAAAACTTTGCTCAAACTAGAGAGATCCCTCTCTGGACCTAGGAGGGCTAGATCTTGAGGCCTGAAAGTGGTTTTGATGTTGTCTCATCTTTTGGTCTTGCCAATCTGGCCAAAACATGGGAACCCCAACACTGCCTAAGAGGGTGTGGCTTGCTTGAGAAGACAACACATTTTGAGAGGGAGGAATATTCTTTGTGGAAGAAACCATAATGTGTGGGGTCCAGGGAAAAAGAGACATTCACTTGCATAAAAGGAGGAAGAGGCAGCCATAGTGAAACATGTTTGAGTTTATGATTATTGGTCTAGTAGACTATTTGCAGTCTTCGGCTGTTCAGCTGAGTTGCAGTGCTGTTTAGCATGAGGGATTCTTGTTTAGGAATTCTTCTCCTTCTTGAGAGGCCTCTTCAAGGATTGCACTTCATTTTCTCCACATCTAGGCTCAAGGCCAAAGCCATTCCTTCAGCTACAACGTTATCTCTGCTTAGGTGGAACGTTGTGTTGCAAGGTGTTGTAGTGGAGGGGTTTCACAACACCATTACTTGTCTCATCTTTCAGAGGAGGGAGCTTCTATTCCTCGGGAAGGTTAGTAAGGAATGTTTCTGAGATTATTTGCATATCTTGGCATCAAGCATATCGCATCATCAACAATGCATTCCCTTCACTAGACTGCATTATTTCAGTGAATACTTGTAGTGAGGGTTTGCACCATCATCTTGGAGGAAGAGATTTCTAGTGCGGATCAACCTTGCACTTGTGAGGTCCATTGGTGGAGGTTTGCTTCAGATTTTACATCTTGTGCAGCCATCTCCATATTTTTTCATTTTTGTGTTGCAGCTGCTACCCTGCAACTCCGACATTTCTTCAGAATTTCCATTTTTACATATATTTCATCCAATCCTCTTAAGGATTGTTGTATTTGTTATTTTTAGGGGTTGAGAGCTTTCTCCCCCTAATTTATTGAGATATAATTGTCATATCATTGTATTCTCTATTTTTTTGTTGCAATTTCTCCTATAGAATGTGCAGTTATAGCCTAGAGCATTCTTAGTGTAGCAGTGTATTTCACATTTCTTGTACATGTCTTATTGAGGCTTCCATTGCCAAGCTTGAGAGATTGATTCCTCAAAGAATTGTACTCCTTTGCTACTATATTATATAATTGCTGGCTATTGGCATCTTCATGTACTTAGGCTTATAATAATAACACTGTTATTCCATTGTGTGTGCATACATTGTTGCAGTCCCTTCATCGGGCATTCTCTGAAGACAACTAGGTGTGGGAGATCTGTTTAACCCACCTAGAAGGATTTCTTTGAACCCACCTCTTGGGTTATGGTCTTAGATACATTTATGTAAGGGATCCAGGTCTTTGTTTCAATTCCTGTAGTAGCCATTACTGGAAAATGCATTTTCCAGTCACGCCTTGCTAGCTGTTCTAGTTTTGGAATATTATAATGGTATCAAAGCATCTTTCTTGGCTCAGCCTGTGAGTCTCAGCCCAAGAAATTAGAATATTAAAGAGGATGGGTTTTATCTCATCATATTTAAGATCCATGAAGAACCTCCCCAAGGAGGATAAGAAGAAAGAAGAGGAAGAACCCTGCAATTCTTATTCTCATTGAGAAGGAGACAGAGAAATGAGCAAGAAAAAGACTCCGTTTGCTGGAGGAGAAAAAGGGGATAAGCTTACAAAGCTTCTTCCTAGATCTGTACATATTCTTCATGAATATTTCAAGAAGATCAGGAGGGAGATGTATGAATAATATTTGAAAGGGTTTGAATCAAAAGCAAACTCTATATTTTCATATGAGGAGTGTGAGAAAGCAGCTACACACCATCATGCATAGCGCAGTCACATGCCCAGGATTTCCAGAAGAGATATGGGAAGAGAATAAGAGGTTGCTAGGAGGGAAAATATTAGTAATTTCCTAAAGGAGTATGAGTCTCAAACTCAGAAATTATGAGATCATCTCAGTTTTTCAGAGTTTTGCAAGATGAAGGTGAAAGGAAGAGAGTAGCAGGAAATATTTCTTCTATCTACCTTTTAAGGTTCACCTACATGCTCAGCCAAAGCTTGGGTGGAGGAGTTAGAGACCTTTTTGCAACAGCACAGAATCCTTGAAGATGAAGCCATAAAAGTTGCAACACTGCATTTGAGAGGTAAGGCCTATGCCTGGTGGATCTTTGAATCCTTTTCTTTAAGAAATGTAAATACTGCATCTTATGCAAGTTTCACTAGGGCCTTAGTGAAACTATTTGATGGAAGGATTCATGAGACACACATGGTGGAGCTAAACATGGGAACTCAAACAAAACCCTTGCATGAAAATGCAATTCCACTTCAGAAAACCATGGAGGAGGCTGAAAACTTGCACCATACCTTGGCAGGAGAAAGAATTTCTTCTCACACCTTTGAGCAAGGAAGCAGGAAGATCTCTTTTTCAAAGAGGAATCCAATCATTGGAGGGTTTCCCATTCATGTTGCAGAGATTGACGACAACAATGCTGGCATATATAGATATTATCTAGTGCCTCACGCAGAGGAAGGAAGAGCTCTTGCTCCAAGTAGAGGGATGCTTGCATCTTTGCAAGGAAGTCCCTAGGATCTCATGTGTAGAGATCAAGGCAAAACTCATGTTCTACATGTGCCATTGTTGAGGAGGTGTGGAACCATGGAGACACAAGGAGAAGGTAGGGAGGAGAACCAGTGTCATGAGATGAGATGTACACATCCCTATCCACTTCAGGAGGTTGATGCACTTGAGGAGAAGACTGGATTGCACAGTGAGGGCATGGACAGAGTTTTTCATTCATATATGCAGTCATCTCTTGATGATTATGTCTCATTGCATGGAGACATTTTGCTGGTGAAACCACTGGACGAGCAGAGGAGGATGGATGCTTCACCAGTTGAGGTACCACTCATTGATTTCAGAGGAGTGGAGACCTTGGGAGAGTTTGATACAACGCTGGGAGTCTTGGGTATACTCTAGGAGAGAGGGAGCATCCCCTCAACATTATCATTACCCACTTCCATTTCAGATTCTGCGTTGTGGCAGAAGTAATAGGGGAAGGATAGCAACCTTCCAACTTGCATCTTTGGCATGGGAGATTGTCAGAGAAGAGGATGACCATATGACATATTTTCTTCACGAGAGATCATCAGCGCTATCACTATGGAGGATAGATCCGTATTGGAACTCCCAGTTGTTGGTGGAGTATTCCAAGGATATTTTTACTTGTATGATATTGGATGGCTAGTTGCATGAGAAGGGATATTCAGTCAGAGATGGGGTCATCTTCTATCATGGTAGGATTTTCTTTCCTAGAGATTCTAGGCTTAAGGAGAAGTTTCTACAAGCAGCTCAGGAGGATTTCCTTTTCAACCCCACTTGTTCTATGAGAGCATACCACACCATCATGGAGGGGTATTTTTGGAAGGGCTTTGAGGAGGAGATATATCAGCATATGAGTAGATGCATGGATCATATGGAGATGGAGGAGTTAGCACATCCACCTCTTTTATTTTTGAGGATGAGAGGAGACTCATTTATGAGCCACTCCCTTTGCATGAGTAGGAAATATGGTAAGGGAATTCATTTTTGTTTACATGATTATTTTTACAATGTATATATGCATCCCTTAACCATACATGTGCAGGATGATGCTCCAAGGAGGAGCATTATTTTTCTAGACCACATGGTTTAGTTGAGGCCATAAGCATGATTGATGGCCATTCCCAAGGAGGACTTGGGGAAGAGATATATTATGGAGGACATGCTCATTGTACACCTTACATCATTCACTTCCTCCATACATATGAGGAGATTGGAGCAGCAGGAAAGTGGTTGAGAAACCACACCTTTTATCTGTCTCTATTGCAGTTGAGGGTCAAGTTGTGTTGGTTGCATTTGAGGGACCATTGTCCTTCTCATTTGTTACACATGGCAACAAGCATGATTCTCATTTTTTCTCCCTATGGCTCTATTGTTTCTATCTTTATGAGGAGCATGCTTGGGAGAGAGACACATTGGGTGAATGTGTCCTTTGAGGGATAATCCTCCAACATTTTTTGCACTACATCCTCTAAAGGGAGCATGGGAGATGGTATGGCCACTATGATAGATGTAATACCATATGATGGATGTAATACCATATGATGATGATTTCCAACTCATCATATATGGGGATATTTGGGCCAACATGATTTTCAGCGTTGGAGGAGAGATCCATGGAGGTCTAGTCTTCATCTTGACACTTGAGGGCAAGTATTTTGCAGCCCAAGATCAAACATTTCTCTAAAATTATCATAAGTGGAGAGGAGAACAGTGTGGGGTAGGCCACCTTGCCTACCATGTATAAAATTTTAGCTCACCTACTTTGTCGGAGCCAAAGGTGGAGGACAGTTTCTAGGATTTGCCTAGTTGGGAGGTGACTCATTTTTCTTGGCTAATAGCTTGGGGATGGAGGATCCATATGAGGGAGATAGCTACCATTATATTTCAGATCCCATTCCTCAAAGGGACCTCTAGACATCACTTTTTTATCCTCTTGAGTATTGATAGCTTGGTAGCTAACTTGCATGCTGAGGAGGAGAAATGTGGAGGCTTGATTGATGAGATAGAATTGCTTCACCTGGAGGAGATCATCATACATGGATGCTACAGGGAGAGGAGGAGAAATAACTCAATCTATCCTTGCACTTTCTTAAGGAGAAGAAATATTTGAGAGGGGAGGACTATAATATTCCAAAATTTGCAAGCAGAAAATTAGAATATTAATTTTTTCTTATATCATCTAGGAGGTGAATAAAATGGGTAAAAGGCCCATGAGTAGCAATAAAATCCCTCATATTTTGAAAGGGATCCATTGAGTAGCTTAATTTTGAACCTTCCAGTGTGAAAAGGGGAAATTGCATGAGGACAAGGTCAAGTTTGACCAAGTCAATAGCGCTACCTAGGAGGGTGTGGCTTGTTTGAGAAGACAACACAGTTTGAGAGGGAGGAATATTCTTTGTGGAAGAAACCCTAATGTGTGGGGTCCAGGGAAAAAGAGACATTCACTTGCATAAAAGGAGGAAGAGGCAGCCATAGTGAAACATGTTTGAGTTTATGATTATTGGTCTAGTAGACTATTTGCAGTCTCCGGTTGTTCAGCTGAGTTGCAGTGTTGTTTAGCATGAGGGATTCCTGTTTAGGAATTATTATCCTTCTTGAGAGGCCTCTTTAAGGATTTAAATTCATTTTCTCCACATCAAGGCTCAAGGCCAAAGCCATTCCTTCAGCTACAGTGTTATCTCTGCTCAAGTGTAACGTTGTGTTGTAGGGTGTTGCAGTGGAGGGGTTCCACAACACCATTCCTTGTCTCATATTTCAGAGGAGGGAGCTTCTATTCCTTGGGAAGGTTAGTAAGGAAGGTTTTTGAGCTGATTTTCATATCTTTGCATCAAGACAAGAATCTCCCATCATCAAAAGCGCAATCCCTTCACTAGACTGCGTTATTTCAATGAATACCTACAGTGAGGGTTTGCACCATCATCTTGGAGGGAGAGATTTCCAGTGCTAGGATTAGACTTGAACTTGTGAGGTCCATTGGAGGAGGTTTGCTTCATATTATACATATTTTTCAGCCATCTCCATATTTATTTAGTTTTGTGTTGCAACTGCTACCCTGCAACTCCGACATTTCTACCGAATTCCCATTTGTACATATATTTCGGCCAATCCTCTTAAGGATTGTTGTATTGTTATTTTCATAGGTTGAGAGCTTGCTCCCCCTCATTTCTTGAGCTATAATTGTCATATCATTGTATTCTCTATTATTTTGTTCCAGTGTCTCCTATAGACTGCACAGTTATAGCCTAGAGCATTCTCAGTGTAGCAGTGTATTTCACATTTCTTGTACATGTCTTATTGAGGCTTCCATTGCCAAGCTTGAGTGATTGATGCCTCAAATAATTGTACTCATTTGCTACTATATTTTATAATTATTGGCTATTGGCATCTTCATGTACTCATGCTTATAATAATAATTATGTTATTCCATTGTGTGTGCATACATTGTTGCAGTCCCTTCATCGGGCATTCTCTGAAGACAACTAGGTGTGGGAGATATATTTAACCCACCTAGAAGGATTTCTTTAAAGCCACCTCTTGGGTTTTGGTCTTAGATACATTGATGTAAGGGATCCAGGTCTTGGTTTCAATTCCTGTAGCAGCCATTACTGGAAAATGCGTTTTCCAGCCATGCCTTGCTAGCTGTTCCAGTTTTGGAATATTACACACCATTTGTTTCAATGATGTCTCTCTGTTCTTGTCCACTGTAGTGAACTCTCTCTTCTGAAATTTCACTGTCATACTCTGATTTTTCCAGCAAATAATCCAGAATTTCAATTTTTCTTTGAAATTTCTTAAGTACTTCATCATCACTTATAATTCCTGCATTTATAAACAAATTGTCAGTTTGAAAATTACAAGGCTCAACAACCTTAACCGTTTCTTCACTTATCAGCTCTTAAGTCTGAGTCTCATCTCCTTCTTTCACAATAAATTCTTCCTGTGTTGTAACAGCTTCACATGCATTACTAACTTCTTTCTATTGCAATAAATCACTTCTTTTCTCATTCAAGAGAAATTCTTCATCATTACTTTCTTCTTCAGAGTATTTATCTTCTGAAAGATACTCTTCCTGATCTGAAAATGGAAGGTACTTGAAAAGGGTGCAAGGTATCCATTTTCAATTATGTAAATGAGTGCAAAAATACTCTAAGTTTAAATCTGAAAATGTGAGAACTTCATATTTCTAATACAGAGATAGACTGTAGGGGCATTTACCAGATATTTCAGCTTTCAAAGAAAGGATGAATCCAGAGGATACCTGGCCCTCTTACAGACTCTGCCTAAAGAAATAATAGAAGTAAACACTCAGATTTAATTAAAATGATCTTGCTTTAAACTTGACATTATGCGGAAATTTAGCTTGCAAATGGTGTATGTCTTTTCACTGTTTATGTATCTTAAGTGTAATTTTTTTTGCTGAAACTTAACATGGGTATCAGCAACAATATTCAGCAATATAATATCAAAACACAACAGCAATATGATATAGGAGTTCACCCCAACTCTTGGGCTACATCTCCTAGATCAAGCCTCCCAAAATGGGCTTGTCCTCTTGTATTAAAAGCTCTCAAATGCAATACAAGATTATAAGTGTCTCAATAGACAAATATGAATATATAAACTGATTCAGAAGGCAGGAAAAAGCTAATAATGCCTTTTCAAATTCACTAAACAGTGAAAGATTACCATAAACAGTGATTTCTTCATCAATGTCCTGCTGGTGCTTTGAACTTCTCTGCAACTTTTCGGGCTGTATAAGTCCTCAAATTCCTTTGAAACCACTTCCAATGGCTTCATAAGGTCGAAATTATCTGAAATAGAGCTTTGGTTCACCTCAAACTGATAACCACAACTCAAAACAGCTCAAACCCCAAAATGGCCATGGTGGCCTTGAAAACTCTCCTAAAGGTTTTCGGCCTCTGAAAGTCTTCAAACAGAGCTAAGACCTGTTCCAATGGCTCTGGAATGTAAGAAATAGTCGAAAATGACTTTTGGTTCACCAAAAAAGGTTAACCACAGCTCAACCAAACTCAAAACCCAAAATGGCCCTAGTGGCTCAAAAAGCTTCTCCGAAGCTAAACAAGCTGAAAATGAGCTCCCATGGCTCTGAAACCTATGCCATTGAGTCCAAAATGTTGAGAACATACGAAATCAAAAAAAAAAATCGTTCCAAAAGGTTGAGTAATGAGAAAGTTATGACCAAAACAACTTTGCCCCAATTTCCTCCACTAAATGTGGGGCAACTGCCAGTTAACTCCACTAAAAGTGGAAGTCCACCTAAATTTGGGAGCGCCTCCAGAATCTCCGCCATATTAAACTCCACTTAACTGAATTTTAATTAAATATTAAACTTGAGATTAGGCTCCTTAAGCGCTCTTAACATTAAGCTCCCACACTAGTCATATGATGAGGTTCCATGGGAGGAGGGCTGGCCCCTCCGTGCTCCGCCGGACCCACTTTACTAAAAGTGCAATAACTTCTTCATACGGTGTCCGTTTTTCGAACCGTTTGCGGCGCCAGAATCAGGAAGATGAGACCTATGTAACCATCTTGGTTTCAATCAATTTTGAGAACTTTCATTTTTGAGCTTTTTCCCAAGCTCAGATTTGAGCTCCTGATCACACCTCCCAAATGAGAGGCTTTTGGTCCCCAAAAGCTTACTGAAATGCTGAACTGATTTGTAGTACAGAAAATGAGAGAATGAACATCCTCTTCTCTTCATCCCTTCAAAAAAATTTCCTTGAAAAGAAAATGAAATTGAACCACAAATGGAAAGAATTTGACATTTCCCTTCCTAAATGCGCTTGTCCACAACTGTCCGCAACTGACCTTCTTGAACTCACATAGAAATTTCTGGCGAGAAATTTATAGAGTGAAACTATACAACGCAACCTTGATCAATGATCTAAGGTGGCTCAAAACAAAAAAGATATTACAGCATAAAATACATGCATACATCCGAAATTTGCATATGTACAAAAGGAGTACGTCTTACTGTGTCAAGAAGTCCATCCACTTCTCACCAAGCCACTTCCATGGCGACTTTTGCTGCTGCAACTTTTCCTCATGTGAAACTTCCCTTTCCACATCAATAATGGAATATGAGGTTCCACCTTTGCCAATATTTTTGTCCTCTTGCTGCATGTGCGTGGGACGACGAGTTGGATGCAAAGTCCAACAATGAGAGACAACATGTCCCTTCTTTTGGAAAAAAGTGCAAATCATATGCACATTCTTTGAAGGTAGTCTTTTCTTCATCTGCTTCTTGTGTGCCTTCTTCCTCATCCAGCATCTCGAAACATGATGGTTAAATCGACCACAATATGTACAAGAAATCCTCTTATGTTGCTTTGCATGCTTGCCATAAGCTGCATGTCTACCATCTTCTTGCTGCAACAAAGGCTTCAAACAATGGTAAGGAAGATTTCCATCATGAAATTTATGTAATTGAGAACTTGGGAGAAATTCTCTCTTCAAATTTGCATCACATTCTTGAATGCATGTGCTCAAAGCTTTGCCATTAAGTTGCTCATAGCCAAGACCAATATTCTTGGGACGCTCCACAACACAAATAGGCTCAACAATGCTTTGTGCATGCTTGCCCAAACCTTTGCCTTCTTGATAGCCCATTTTCAACATCAATTTGGACCTAGTACCTCTTGTATGCCTTTCAAAAGAACCAACACACTTTTCAATAGAGGAAACTGAAGACAAATCAGAATGATTTACCTCATGATTTACATCCTAAAGATGAGGTATTTTCTTGGAAAAATCTTCTTGAGCTTGAAGAAGCTGCAACTCCATATCATGCAATCTTTGAAGAATGACTTCTTTCTCTTCCTTCATAGCTAGCAATTGTGCACGAAGTTGAACACTTTCCCTTTGATCCTCAAGGAGAATCTGCACCATGTCCTTCACCTTAAAGAACTCATTCTTCATGTCATCATTGAAGAATCTTGTGAAGGAGGAAAATTCACTTGTAGAAGAAGTTGACATTATGTAAATGTTAAAACAACCAAAAGGAACTTCCAAAGAAAAGTCCTCAAAGCTTTCAATCAAATGACAAGCTTTTAGCCAAATGTCAGTAAAGACCTCTTCTCATTCAAGCAACGATAAAACAAAAACCATTGGAGTTTGTTTTCCAAAGATAATCTTGAGGTAAGTTGGGTAAGGAAAATAGTCTTCAATCCTTTCCAAGACTCAGCTAACAACAGCTATCCTTCCAACTCAAGAAAACTCACACATGCAACCATTTTGCAACCAATAAAACAGTAAATCTCTTACACTATTTTAAAACCTTTTGCACAATAAAAAATGCTCAACCCAAGCTCTGATACCATATGATCTGAAAATGGAAGGTACTTGAAAAGGGTGCAAGGTATCCATTTTCAATTATGTAAATGAGTACAAAAATACTCTAAGTTTAAATATGAAAATGTGAGAACTTCATATTTCTAATACAGAGATAGACTGTAGGGGAATTTACCGGATATTTCACCTTTCAAAGAAAGGATGAATCTAGAGGCTACCTGGCCCTCTTACAGACTCTGCCTAAAGAAATAATAGAAGTAAACACTAAGATTTAATTAAAATGATCTTGCTTTAAACTTGACGTTATGCGGAAATTTAGCTTGCAAATGGTGTATGTCTTTTCACTGTTTATGTATCTTAAGTGTAATTGTTTTTGCTGAAACTTAACATGGGTATCAGCAACAATATTCAACAATATAATATCAAAACACAACAGCAATATAATATAGGAGTTCACCCCAACTCTTGGGCTACATCTCCTGGATCAAGCCTCCCAAAATGGGCTTGTCCTCTTGTATTAAAAGCTCTCAAATGAAATACAAGATTATAAGTGACTCAATAGAAAAATATGAATATATAAACTGATTCAAAAGTCAGGAAAAAGGTAATAATTCCTTTTCAAATTCACTAAACAGTGAAAGATTACCATAAACAGTGATTTCTTCATCAATGTCCTGTTGGTGCTTTGAACTTATGTGAAACTTTTCAGGTTGTAGAAGTCCTCAAATTCCTTTTAAACCACTTCCAATGGCTTCATAAGGTCTAAATTATCTGAAATAGAGCTTTTTTTCACCTCAAACTGATAACCACAACTCAAAACAGCTCAAACCCCAAAATGGCCATTGTGGCCCGGAAAACTCTCCTAAAGGTTTTCGGCCTTTGAAAGTCTTCAAACAGAGCTAAGACCTATTCCAATGGCTCTGAAATGTAGGAAATAGTCGAAAATGACTTTTGGTTCACCAAAAAAGGTTAACCACAGCTCAACCAAACTCAAAATCCAAAATGGCCCTAGTGGCTCAAAAAGCTTCTCCGAAGCTAAACAGGCTGAAAATGAGCTCCCATGGCTCTGAAACCTACGCCATTCAGTCAAAAATGCTGAGAAAATATAAAATAAATTTTTTTTTTTTTTAAAAGTTTGAGTAATGAGAAAGTTATGACCAAAACAAATTTGCCCCAATTTCCTCCACTAAATGTGGGGCAACTGCTAGTTAACTCCACTAAAAGTGGAAGTCCGCCTAAATTTGGGAGTGCCTCCAAAATATCCGCCATATTAAACTCCACATAACTAAAGATTAATTAAATATTAAACTTGAGATTAGGCTCCTTAAGCACTCTTAACATTAAGCTCCCACACTGGTCATATGATGAGGTTCCATGGGAGGAGGGCTGGCCCCTCCGTGCTCCGCCGGACCCACTCCACTAAAAGTGCAATAACTTCTTCATACATTGTCCATTTTTTGAACCATTCATAGCGTTGGGATCGTATCACCGAGGCCTATCTCGTCTCTTAGGTTCCAAATAAATTTGAGAACTTTCATTTTTGATCTTTTTCCCAAGCTCAGATTTGAGCTCCTGATCACTTCCATGCACCATCTGCAAAACCTGTAATCACATCAAAAACATTAGTTGTAAAAATACAAGGCTTTACATCCTCTTGCTGATTTGAAATTGTCCAACAGTTCAGGAAATCATCAATAATCTCATTTTCAACAAGGTAAACTTCTTTCTATCTTGAGTTCTCATCATAACTCATAAGATCTTTCACAGATTTCCAATCTTCATATTCACCCAGAATTTCAGCCTGTTCTGGTTTACAAATGGAAACTTCCATTTCTGACTCTGCTTCTCTGAGTTTTTCTATCAACCACTTCATTTGTTTCTGTTGTAGTATTCTCTGTAATTTACACCATTTCACTGGCTTTTTTTTCAAGACCCAACCTTGTCTTTGGTTTTCCTCTATCAGCATTGTTAACGCATCAAATTATTTTCTTATCTCAGCCAACTCCTTGTCAAGCTCCTCTTGAATCATCTAGTTCTTGCGGATTTTTTTAACACTCTTCATCTTCATCTTGTAGCTTTCTTCTGAACCTTGTACATGACTTTCCATAGTCATATTCTCTTCTATGTGAGCTTCTACATCTGCAACCAATCAACCTCCTATTGAGTTGATTTTTTTTCACCAAGATTCTCCTCTTCCTGGTCTTCAAGTTCTCTCTTCTCAAAATTTGTACTGAGAAATCTTTCTCTCTTCTCTGGTTTCTACACTCACTTCATTTAAATACACCACTGTCCCTGTCTATTCCAAACCTTAGCTGGAATGAGGTCCTGCCAGAATTTCTAAGAAATTTCAAAAGTTCTTCCTACATTCTTTCTACTGTAATCTTGTGCCAACTTTCCACTCCTTTAGTATGTCGTAATCTTGTTTAAAACCCCTCATATGAATATCAATAGTCATCTTGTTCTTTCCATCTCTATGAGTTCCTCACTCATTCATCATGAGATGTACTAAGCCTCAGCAATAGAAATTTCTCCTTGCTGCCACTTACCTTACCAAGCTTTCCTCTGTATTTGGTATTTGGTAACACTAGTGCCCTCTTTGGAACCTTCCTTTGAGTTTTCCTCTGCTCCTTATAGGCTTCAAATCATCTGCACCTTTTAAGAACACAATGTCCTTTTTATCCAACCTCTTTTGCAATTCTTCAAGGTTCTGCCACACTTTACTTAGAAACTCTTACTAGTTTCTTTGACCTTCTTTTGCCAAGACACTTCCTCTTTTTCTGCAACTTGAATTCTGCAAACATAATCTTCAAACTAGAGTTAAAATAACACCTACCGTCTCACCTTCAAGATCTCTGTGTAATCTTGTTTCACCTCTCATTTTTACTTTGAGTGGAATGTTTTTATTTATTTATGTGAATGTCTGTTAAACATCAAGTCTATGTATCTGCTTCTTATCAAATTTAATATCTGATCTCTTCTTACTTCCTCCATCACACATGCATTATTTACAATTTTAATTAAAAAAAACTTGAACCTTCAAAAGAGATTTTTCCAGCTCTGATACCACATGACACAGCCTTAGCTGTGTAACACCCACACTAGCATATTTAAAAAATATTTCACATGTGTTTGAACCAACTTAACCCAGCAGATGCAACATTCCATGCGGAAGCTGTTTCCCTTTTAGCACAGTTTATGTTTACAAACTATATAAAAATACCCATTTCTTAATCAAAACATTTCATCCTTCTATCTTTTGCGGAAGTAATTTCCTTTTGGACTTTACTATTTGACATACCCGCATTAATAAAATTTCACACAAGATAGTGGAATTTCATTAATATCAACACTGTATTATCACCCATGAAATAACACTAAAATATATGACTTATCTTCTGCATCTTTATCATATTACCGATGATCCATTTAACTTCAAAACTCCACCCTTGATTCTTGTCCGATCCGACGGCTATCAGTTTATCACATTTAAAATATACCGATATTTAATGTTTTGAAGTTGTGCGAAATGGGTGGGTTTTAAGTGCGACGTGTCATCACAAGACCACTATCGCACGTCTTCAACATTTACAACTTACCACTCTAAAGCTTTGCAAAATCCACTTATTGGTTTTCAAAACCACTTCACCATTCTTCTGTGCCATCGATCCATGGTTTCTGCTTTCATACGCTCACAAATGTAATAAATCAATTGCATTTTCCACATTTATTACTCAACGCTGTCACCAATTTTCATATTCTACAGCGTTTGTTGCAGTGCTAAGATCACACAGGTTCCATCAATGCGTATCCACAGTGCCTACGTCTTAGTGTGGAATCCCTTTCGCCTTCGGCATTTTCATTCAGATCTGCATAATTCGGTTGTCACTCCGTTCTGGCTCCACTTCCAGATCTTAGAAATTTCATTTGCACCTGTGACTTCTACTAAAACATGTATACAATTCTATATAGTCCCGAAGGTTAAATATAAAATACACTTATATATATTATGAAAGAAGTAGATTCCTTGGATTTTTATGTTATACTTCTTCTCACCTCATTTCGTACTCTTCTCGCTACTACGCAGTGTGAAATTGACATCAATTTTAAGGGCCAAGTTATTTTTAGTGGCATCGATTCATTCTGTGATTGATGCCCAACCTTTGACATAAAAAATCTACACAAAATTATAAATTGAATGTTCAACCTTTTAAGAACACAGAGTCTCATTAATTCATAAATCATGTAGCTCAATACACAATGAAAAAATTCCCCATTCCAAATTGAATTTCTCCATATATCTGTAACCAAATAATTACAAAATATTTCTTCTCTCTCTGGCCTGATATTCTAATCAGTGGCCTTTCTTCTAATTTTCCTGTAGGCTTACAACAATGAACCCTTTTCTGTCTAAAACCTGAATCTCCTCCCTATATACTTTGAGGATTATAATTTTATACAAATGGCTCTGAAACCAATTCTGGTTTAGATCCTGTTACACTGAAAATTGTCATTCTGACATTATGTTATGTGTATGAGTTCATTATTACTCATACTTCTACCTTTGCAAGTCTAACATATCAGTTCCTCATGTCAAGCCTTGAAAATCAGAGAAAAGTTCCTAAAAGTCTCCTAAAATTTGGTATCGCACTTTCTCGCTATCTTGCCTGCAGTCCTGCACCCAATGTTCAGCTGTCATGCGTACCTGAACTCACTTTCTCTTTGTTATAGGTGTGGACCCCTGTAAGATAAAAAAGGCGCAAGTAATTTCCAAAAAGCTCAATAAAAGTGAATTCTAGAAGCTTCCAGAAAATATCTTGCAGTGATAGAACCGCTCTTATGAGGTGCATGTATCCCTTACCTTATGGAGCTAACCCCTTGATGTGAGGAGCTTATCCCTTTGAAGGGGGATTCTATCCCTTCATAGTTGGAACATAAAACCTCCTCTATTCTACTATAAAAAGAGGCATTGGGTAGCCTCAAAGGGAGTTGAAGCTTTAGAATATTTGAAGTTAAGTGTTGTTGAGATTCAGACTCAGTTAATTAAGACTTTTGCGAGGAAATATTACATACCTCTATTCGTCTTGATTGAGGAGTGCAAAGCTTATCAAAGTAAAGGAGATTCCTGCTTTGGACCCCGGAAAGTCCTGTGCAACATCAAGGCTCAGGTTGTAAGGATTTTCTTCTTTTGAAATTGTTGGAACACCTAATCCTCTATGGGTAGGTGTGGAATATGAAAAGTCACAATGGAGTCCAAGTGACCTTGGAATGTGAAACCAAGAGTCACACCATTGTACTATAAATGTACATCTTTGTATAATGGAAAATAAGAAAGCCTCACGCTTATCTTTCATTGTGTGTTGTTTCTCTTGTGTGTGCATTCTTCTTCCTCATACACCATGTTTGTGCTTCAACATGGTGTTTAACATGGTATCAGAGCGGGCGATTGCTGGCCCTGCTCCAAATTGAGTGAGCCATTTGTGTTTATGGCCTGTGCATATCTGCATTTTTGCAGCATTTAGAGAGTTTTTGCAGCAGTGATTTTGACATTTTGCCGCATTCAGAATTGGTTTTGAAGAGGAGCAGCATTCAAAATCCCAGCATTTAGGCATTGGCTTTGAAGAAAGACAACACTGCCCATATGAAGGTTTTCATTCTCATTTTTCCTGCAATTTCTATTAATTTATGCATTGAAGAGTTGCTGGAAAACACTGTTTAAAGAGGGTTTCTAAAGTAGAATTTTCTGGCTTTTTAATGGAAAAGAATTTTGAGTTTTTCTGCTGCTGAGCTATTGGAAAAATTTCTGGGTTTTACTGCTAAAATTTTCTGGAGAATTCTGCATTTTTAAAGTCCATTTTCCTGGAAAAATTTCGAAGTTTTATTGGCAATCTCTGCAAATTTTTTTGCGGTGTATTACTACTTGAAATCCTGCATTTCTGAAGAAATTTCCTGCTGCTGCTTTAAAGTCTGGAGTCTTAGTTTTGCTCCTATGCCGCTGGAAAAAAATACTTTGCTCTCTATTCTCTGCTCTCTACTATTTAAAAAAAATAAAAATAAAAATAAAAAATAAAAATAAAAAATAAAAAAATAAAAAAATCCTGAACCACATATCTCCTACACACGCCCTGGCTTCAATCTGCATACTCTCCACATCCCTTACCTGCAACAACGCTCCAATACCCACAGGCTACCCCTCGCATACAGTCCTACCTATCTGCTCCCTTACACCATACTTCAACCCACTTCTCCTGCGGCCCCCTTACTGTAATATACACTCCCTCCGCACACAACAACCCTTCCAAATGCCGCCCTCGGTCCTTGCAACTCTCCAATCCGCCCTCCCTCTCACGCGGTCTCTCCAACGCATAGATCTCTGCGCATACCAATCCACCTGCACTCAAACGCTCGCCTCCTCACTACCTCAATCAACCGGCCTCTTCACCGCAACCCGCGGGCTTTCTTGCCTATCTCCCTACCCACTGTCCACGCTATCACCTACGCTCCTGTCGTCCCAACCCCATCGCACCGCTCGCTCGCCCTCGAGCTACCTCTCCAACGCTCAACTATTCCCCACGGCCTTTTGTCCTCCCTCCCTCCATACACGTTTTGTTTTTGCCTTTTAAAAATAAACAAAATTTTATTTTTTCTTTATTGTTATATCCGCCCATTCCTTTTAATACCACCTCTGCTTTTAAATTTCATATTTAATTTCATGCCCGCCCTCCATATAAAACACCTCTCCCTTCCCACAATTCGAGTTTTTAAATTTTAATCTTTATAGTTCCCCTCTCCCCATTCTAATTACCCTCCCCCCCCCCCCCATATTAATGAAATCCCAACCATTTTAAATTCTTCCCAACTTTCCCCTTTTCCCTTTTAATTTTTTATTATTAAAAATTCTCTTTTCCCATATCTTATTAATCCTCTTTTTAATATTCCCTCCCCACCCCCATATAATTTTCCCTCTTCATTTTTTTAATTACCCCCATCCCTTTTAATTAATCCCATTCCCTTTTATTTTTAATTATTCCCATTTTTTTAATTAATTTTTAATTATTTAAAAAAAAAAAAAACAGCAGCAGAGAGAGAGAGGAAAGAGAGAAAATTTGAACAACAGAAATGAAGAGAAAATGACATGTGAAGCAAATGGACAGAAAACGTAGAAGAAAAAAGAGAAGTCTTGCATTTAATGATTTGTGGCATTGATTTGAAGGGTGATTTTTTGAAGAATTGACATTTGAAGACAAGTTTGCCATCATTGCAAAACAACTATTTGAAGAAAAATTCAGCTGCATAGTGTTTTCAGCTGCACATATTTTGCAGAGATATTGTATTGAACTGACATTGTATTGTGAGTAAATATTGCTTCTTCATTCATAATCAGTATTTGAGTTGTTGAAAAATTGTTGATTGCCCTCCATCATTTGAGGAGCAGATTTTGTACTTGAGATTTCCATAGTTGGAAATTCTTTGGAGTCATTTGTATTTCTTGTTGCATCACATTGTAAACGGGTGCATTTTCGGTTGAAGCCGACACCCTTTCATTTTTGAGCCTAAGTTGTTGAAATGGCCAAAATCAATGAGGCATTAGTGTTGTTGAATGACCTCATTCATTCCAATGTTGATGATATGATAAAAATGAGCAAGCATGCTCTTTGTAACATTCAGATTTGTTTGCTAGATGCACAAGAAAAGATTGAGTTTTTACAGTTGGAATCTCAGCTTCAACAAGATGAACTTCAGAAAAATAGTCACCATTCTGAACCTGTTCCCGTTCAGAAGATTGTGAAGGACTCTCATCAGAAGAAAGAAGATAAAATTGCAGATGATTCACATTCAGTGCCTTGTACTAGAGCAGATGTACATGCAGATGCAGCAGTTCAACATGCAATTCTCAAGCCCATCATCAGACGTTGGGAAGAGCTTGTCCACAACAAGCACAGAACTGGTCTTGGATATGACAAGGATGTGTCCTTTCATATTCCAGACTACACAAAGCCCATCAGGATTTGAGTATGAGGATTCATACCACGGTTCCTGGGCCCATTCTGAGATCTGATTCCTGACAACAACGAGATTGAGAAATGCGACACTTTGTGATCGGAGTTGGCCATATGAAAGATCCTTTGTTTTGGTCTTCATCACATGCAAGCTTTCTTGTGGTCGGCACACCCATTCTTCAGACAGATGCTTTAGAAACAAGCCTCCTGCAAGAACAAAGATTCATCTTGGATGGATCGCTTCTTGGAAATGGGCATCAGCAGCCAAGAAGATGTTTAAGACACATGTTAGAACTTGTTCTCAGATATTGAGCAAACTTGTAGGTGATTTTTCACCATCATCTCACCTTGTCCCTGACAGGGGGGAAAATGGTGGTCATGTACAAACTTCGATGACAGATCAAGCGAGCCTGAGCCACAATCTCTCATTCCATGTTCGAAGTTGCTTGACGGTTGTGAGCACGAGCCACAATCTCTCATTCCATGTTCAGAGTTGTAGCCAGCAGTTCAAGCGAGCCTGAGCCACAATTCGTCATTCCGGATTCAGAGATGTAGCCAGAGATATGGATGCCCATGAGCATACCTTCGGTTGATGGATAACCTAAAACCATCATCTTTGGTTGGTGGATAACCTAAAACCATCATTTTCGGTTGGTGGATAACCTAAAACCATCATTTTCGGTTGGTGGATAAACTAAAACCATCATCTTTGGTTGGTGGACAACCTAAAACCACCACAGGTAGTAGACCTCCCTTCTTTTAGGTCGAAGGTCTCCCTTTTTATATGAGGGACAATTCCTCTAGCAGAAGCCTTCAGCTTCTTGCCAGTTTTGGAAGAGTTCCGGGAACTGCAACATGTATTGCGTTCCAGTGTTTGTGGTCATCCTAAAACCACCTCTTTTTTCCAACATTTCAGAGAGTTGATTCAGCCCAAGTGCTGCCATGTATACTTTGCAGATTTGTATTACAACTCTTTTCTTGGACTCACACATACCCCTTCGGATTAAGGGGGGATGTTGGAACACCTAATCCTCATGGGTAGGTGTGGAATACGAAAAGTCACAATGGAGTCCAAGTGACCTTGGAATGTGAAACCAAGAGTCACACCATTGTACTATAAATGTACATCTTTGTATAATGGAAAATAAGAAAGCCTCACGCTTATCTTTCATTGTGTGTTGTTTCTCTTGTGTGTGCATTCTTCTTCCTCATACACCATGTGTGTGCTTCAACATGGTGTTTACCAAAAATTAATACAAATATACTCATTTTTCTCAATAAGCTTTCAATCAATGGCTTATTTCATAGATTCCTTGATCACTATGATAAGCATGGTTTATGATAATTTCTATACAGGTGCTATGTAATGTTTTTCTTGTTTGTGACTGCAGGTTTACGAGGAAAACTCCTTCAAGCGCACGAAGGACAACAATGACTTCAAACAAGCATTGGAAAAACGGTAAGTCCTTAACACCTCTATAGAGCTTTTCATAGATCGTATATGCTTAGAGAAATATTAGTCTATTTGGCTATTTGTTGCTAGATACTTGTACTAGGGAGATCGGTCTTGTCCGCAAGACGGATTAATCCTCCAACAAATTGGCGACTCTGCTGGGGACATAACTTGTTGTTTTTGGTTCTCTTTTATTTTGATTTGAGGAAACGTTTTCCTATTTTTTGATTGATAGACATTTTCCTGGGTAGCTTAGGTTTTCTCTGTTTTTGAAAATTTTGAGATATTTTATGTTTTTCTCTAATTTTTCTTGGGACCACACTTTGCCTTATTTGCACAGTGCGGGCAGTTTCACATTTTTTCTTTAGTAAACAGTGCGGTACCGCACCTGTTACTTCTTCAAGCCTATGGATCCTGTTAAAATTTTGAAAAACCTTTGGATTTATTTCTTTAGTTTGTCTTTATTGTAATTTAGATTTTTTGGTTTCTGCCCAGATTGATGATTGTTTCTGTCAAAAGCTTTCTGTGAATGAGTCTTAGCAGTATTGGTGTTTTGATGATTTTCTAGAAGTTTTGCATTTTGGATTGTCTTTCACTTGGTCTTTGTAGCGATTTGAAGCATTGACTGTTGGAAGTACCTAAGATTACATTGGTCTTTTGTCTTTTGCTGAATCTGGCCTGATTGTGAAGTCATCCTCTATTAAGAAATAGAGTTACCTGTTTCTTTGCAAACCTTCAAAAAGAAACTTTGTTATTGGTTTTTGAATTTCATTTTTTCATAAAAACATAATTGAGTGTTTTTGATCTGTTTGTTATTCTGAATGAATAGATCCTTAGCTTGCTGAATAGCTAAGTAAAACCTTCTTCAATTTTTTTTTCTTAAAAGCTTTAATTCAATTATATTATTAAAATTTGTAGGTCGCAGAATTAGTTTGATAGTTTTGAGTGTTTTTCATAGAATTTTGTAGATCTCTTTTGAAGAAAACTTGTTTTGTAGCTTCAAGTTTTTGAAAGTGAAAGGATTTTTCTTAAGAGCTTTAATAGTTTTGTTTCATTTTGAGTTATTGCTGAAAAGACAAAAACATTTTCTTTCAATTGCTCTTAATGTTCAAAGAAGGAATTGTTCATTAAAAGAATTGCATTCTCCAACTTTTCCTTAATTAGAACTTCATTGAAAGGAAACGATCTAATTATCATTTTTAGGTGCATTTTTAGTGTTTTTGGAAGTCGAGTCTTCACATCATCAGAGTTTCATTTTTGCACCCATTGACTTAAGAAACAGCTCTTAAAAGTAACGCTTAATTAAAATTAATCTAGCAATCTTTTTATTTTCTAGGGCTCTTATCACCAACATAGCTTAGGCTAGTATCTTGGAGTAGGGAGTAATTAACTCTCCAGGGTAGTAAAACAAACAAGTAGAAAAATCTTGCGGTAGGAAATAAACCCAATTGTAATTTGTATAATCTGGGAAGCTTCTCTTAAAGAATTCAATCACGAGATCATGTCCGAACCTTTGAGACAATCAATTCTGTTTCATTGGGGAAGATAGAAGATTTTGCGCGTATTACAAACGGTAAAACTCAGATTAACCATTATCGAGGAGCCTGGGGTCACTTGCCGGTAAACCTCGGATTAACCATGTCGAGGAACCTTCAAGGGGATTGAGCTTTGATACTCTGCCCTTGTGCGTGGGATCGGATCGTAGACTGTTCCCCTAGTTATATTTGTTACTATTGGTAACCTTAGTGTCCAAAAACTTAATATTATTTCCTAAGGTGACGGTGAAGGAAAGATCTCACTGTACCTGGAGCAGACGTCGACTAGACTCACTTGGACTCTCTAGGGGGTTATCTTCACACGAGATGGTTTTGTGAGGAAACTTGTGCCAGTCTGTTTCATTAAGTAGGTTGTCGAGGTAACTGTTCCAACCGCCCTTTCTGTATTAAAATTCTACTAAGTTGGATTTCATCACCAACTAGTGTCTTTAGTACGGGAAATTACTGTTTGTGTGTGGTTTGAACTCCTAGATTTTTAAGCATGTGATTCAGCTTTTTTATTTCTAGAGACTTTAGGTGTTTTCATTGAAATTTTCTTTGTTTGCGTGTGATTAGTAAAATATTTAATCATAGCGGAATTTCCGAGACAATCCCGGAGACTACAAGGGAAACCCCCTAAATATTCACCAAGTCAGCTTGAAGGGCTTCGTGCTCTAGTATTGTCTAGTAGCGGTAGGATTAAATCAACAGAAGTTGGAACTTCATCCATAGTAGTTCATCTTGATTATCAAACACCCATAACAGAACACATTCAAGAGCCGATTTCAGTTTCTGAAGTTACTGGTAGTATTTCTCCTGCCAGTGAATGGGCTCACAAACCTGAAATCTCTGAACTTGAAACTGAACCTTCTGTTTTGGAAACATCTTCGGGATTTTTTTCACCAACTTCTAGCGATCTTGGTTCACCAAGGGTAAGGAATATTGTCACTGACGATCTTCCATCTGGACTAATTTCTATTGAAGAAATTACTAATCCAGACAAAGAATTATCTCTTCCCAATTCCCCTCAGTTGTTAAATCTTAGGGAGCGTGAATCAATTTTCTACAGCCCTATTCAAACTACTGCTTGGTACTTATCCTTAACAAATTTTTTAGAGAATCTGGGTCTTGCTTTTCCTCCACCTTGAGTTCCATTTCATCCAACACCCAGAGGTTATTATCCGTCATCCATTATGGCAGGAGAGTCATCCATGTTTTCCAAGACACCAGAATCATTTTTACATGGTGGTCCTTCTATTCCTTCGGGATATCAGGCTCTGTCTGGTACTTTCTCGGGGGAAACTCCTCAACCGATTGAAAGCGTGTTATCATCTAGATTAAGTGGAATTAAAACTGAAACGTTGAACAAAGGGAAAATTTTTATGATGTCTAGTAATATTCCGAATCCTCAACCTCAAGGTAGTCAGGTATCGCCTAGAGGGAAATCTCAGGGAAGTCAGTTACTGCCTGGGGGGCAACCTCAAGGTAGTCAGTTACTGCCTGGGGGGAAACCTTCAGGAAGTCAGTTACCACTTGGGGGTCAACCTCAAGGTAGATTTTTCCCAGGACAAACTGTGGAATCATATTATTTTGGGGAACAACCCCAAGGACAGTACATACCTCAAGGATATCAACCTTCAGGACAGTACACACCCCAGGGTCAACCCCAAGCTCAATATGCTCCTCAGGGTCCTTATCAACCCCAGCTTCAGTACACGCCTCAGGGTTATCAACCTCAAGGTTAGTACCTAATTCAAGGTTACCAACAGCCTTTTGGTCAGTCATCTTTTCAAGGAGTCAGAAATTTACCACTTACTTATCAACCCTACGTTCAACCAGGTTAGGGTCCTTATGTTCAACATTCTGCGGGACAATACCTTGGAATGAATATGGTGTGGGATCCGTTGCAATATCAACAGCCTATGCAGCCTAATGTGCAGTTACCTTTTCAACCTGGACAACCTTTGGTTTCTGGTCCAACCCAGCAACCTGTCTAGCTTGCTATTCAAATTCCTGCACCTAGTTCTGTTCAGCAATTTGCGCCTAGTACACCTCAGACTCCGCCTCAAACTTCTGCAACTACTGCAGCATCTTTCCAACCTGTAACACCTATTTATGGAGTACCTGTAACTCCGAGTTTGTCTATCCATGCATCCGTGCAAATCCCTCAAGTCTCTGTACCCTATTCAGGGCCTTCCGTTCAGACTTCGGTTCAGATGCCTAGAGGACAAGCCAGTATGAGTACAGTTGTCACAAGTCAACAGAAATTCACGTATCAACCATACCAGGGATATCCTCAATTCGGTCCCGGTTCACAAAATCCAAATTATCAGTATCAACCATACCCTGGCTACACTTATCAGCAGCCTCAACAACCCTAGTTTGGTCTGGTTAATCCTTGTTTTCCAGGAGGTTACACAATTCCTAACGCAAATCCAATTCCCAGTTATCTTGGGTGTCCACCTCCTAGAACTGCTTTGGCTACTCAAGTTTTTCGTGACCCTAACCGTTAGTTACCATTTATTGCAACTTTGGATTTACCTGATTTGACGCGCCTTACGAATGATCCAATTTTCTATTATCCGTACTGGCCGCCAATGCCACATAAGTTTCCTAGTGATATACCGAAGTTTGAAGGTAAGTCAGGAGAGGATCCATCAAATCATGTCATGACTTATCACCTCTGGTGTGCGTCTAATTCAATTATTGATGATTCGATTCGCTTACGTCTTTTCCAAAGAACTCTTATTGGTCTTGCAACCAAATGGTACATTGAGTTACCATGAGGCTCGTTTCATAATTTTAGTCAGTTAGCGACTGCCTTCTTGACTCATTTTCAGTTGCCTGTCAGATACGACAATGGAAAAAAATTATTAACTTCACTTAAGCAATCTACGTCTACGTATATTTCTGATCATATTCATGAATGGCGACGTAGAAGGCGTTTGGTGAAAGTTTATATTCCAGATCAAATTTTGGCAGAATGGTTTGTTAAATCATTGTTACCCAAGATCACTGAAGATGTAGCTAAGGCCGGTGTTGTTACTGAAGAGAAAGTGATTGCTCAAGCTCAGTACCTTGATCTCGTTTACACGCAGTCAGGTACTTTACACGAAAAAATCCCCGACCTTCCAAAACAAGGTCAGATAGCTGCTGCTCCTTCAGGGTCTCATGCTGCTGATGGCATGATTGGTACAGTCAATACGAAAAGTAAGAAGAAATATTCAAAGAATTCTTCTCCTATTATAACTTTACCAGATTCCCTGAAAGGAGAATCTTCCCCCGAAATTTCTGCCGACATTCATGTCGTAGAGACATCTACGGCTAAAGCTAAATCTGGTGGTAAAAAGAAAGGGAAGAGTAAAAACAAGAAAAATTCGAAAGAGAAAACTGATAAAAATGAATCCAATGATGAAAAGCGCAAACCTCGTTACCCTTGTTACATTTGTGACGAGGATCACTTCACTAAGGAATGTCCACATCATGCAGAGGTTGCAAAATTCGTTAAAGGTTCACAACAACCTGCTGTCTTGAAGGATCCTTTTCCGACTCAAGATAGCAAGATGGTTGGTTCCACTTCGACTGCTTCAGAAGAACCTATTTTGATGATGTCTCATGTAAGGATTGCGACGCGATCGCAAGATTATGGTACTAAGAATCCTGTTGATGGGAAAGAAGCAGAATCTTCTAATGCAAATGCATCAACTACACCTCCTCCTGTTTCTGGTCCGCTACAGATCGAGAAACAAAATCCAGACTTAATAATCAAACCGCCTGCTAAAGGTGTTCTTCGTAAATCAACTTTCAATCCACATGCGAGAGCTGCTCAGAATTACAACATTGTTGAAGACTTAGCTATTTCCCCTTCAGCAATGCCGGCTTTGGAAGTGCTGCAATCATGCCCAGCATAGCGTAAATTGCTTTTGTCTGCTATAGGAGCTGTAGACGTTCAGGATTCTAATCTTATAATCTTCGATTTAGAAAATAGTACACCTTGTCTACCTCATCAAATGGCTTTTCAGATACCAGTGTTAGTCAAAAACAAACCGATCTATCGGACTGTGATTGATGAGGGAGCTTCAACGTGTATTATGTCGATTCAGTGTTGGAAATCGCTTGGTTCTCCTACACTTAACCAATCTCCGACAATTCTTAACGCTTTTGATGGTTGAGGTTTCAACCCTTTTGGTATTTTGCAGGATTTACCCATAGGGGTCGAAGGTAAAACCGTAAATCTAGATGTGGAAGTGGTTGATGCCCCTCTAGATTACAACCTTCTTCTAGGTCGCAGTTGGTCTTATGCGATGACTGTTGTTGTTTCTTCGGTCTTTCGACTCATAAAATTTCCATATCAAGGAAAGATCGTCACAATAGATCAATTAACTTATTTCTCTTCCGACCCAGCCTCTACAGAAACAATCCAGCACGTTGGTAAAGCGACTATCCCTTATAAGGATGTTGGAGTAGGACTAGTTAAAGATTCTGGTTTATTGGGAACTTTTTCTTTTCCTCCTCCTAATGTATCGCCTGCTGTTGCAACTATTCACATGATTTCGTCAAATACTATTATGTTTGATGATCCTTGGATCATACCTTCTGATTCCGAGTTAGATTCAATTGATGGCATGATGCCTTTGAGTCCATTTGAACTTGCATACCAGGTCGTACAGTCACTTTCTGACACCTCTTCAACCGAAATTGATCCAATGAATGGGATCCCTGAGGAATCACTTTCTATATCCAGTTCAGCCACAACGACATTTCCGGATGTTGTTCATACTGATGAGCAAATTCGTGAATTTTTGTCTGTTGATGATTTACCATGGGAATATCTGCATCACCGATCTTCGTTTTTACCTGAACCAGATCATTTTGAAGATGATTTCGCTTCAATTTTTACTGCTGAATATGTCAAAGAACCCCAAAATCCATTGCAAAATCCTGATTCTGAGTTAAATTTGGAAAATATTTCTCGAACGGTTCCAATTGACATTTCAGTAAAACCAGGAATAATTGAAAACATTCATATAGGTGCTTGTTGTACTGAAGATGAAATTAAAGCTTATAAAGCCCTATTTCAAGAATTCTGTGATGTGTTTGCCTGGTCTTATGAAGAAATTCCAGGAATTGATCCGTCAATCGTCATACATGAAATCAAGACTTACCCGGATGCCAAACCTGTTCGTCAACGTTTACGTCAAATACATCCTAGAAAAGCTGCTGCTATCAAAGCAGAAGTTGAAAAATTACTTCGTGCAGGTTTTATTTATCCAATTCCCTTGACGGATTGGGTATCAAATATTGTTCATGTGACTAAAAAACAAGGAACGATACGAGTATGTATCGATTATAGGGATATTAATCGAGCTTGTCCCAAAGACAATTATCCAACTCCCTATATCGATCAGATAATCGATGATTGTGCCGGTAGCGAAATGTTTTCCTTTATGGATGGCTTTTCCGGGTATAATCAAATAAACATACTCCCTGCTGATCAGCCAAAAACAACATTTATTTGTCCATGGGGGACGTTTTCTTACCGCAGGCTACCCTTTGGTTTGAAGAACGCTGGAGCAACTTTTCAAAGGGCAATGTCTTATGCGTTTCATGAAATTAAGCATATTGTGCAGCCGTATCTTGATGATTTACCTGCTCATTCATCACGCAGGGTTGACCATCTCACACACTTACGAGCTATATTTATGATGTGTCGGCATTATAAGATTAGGCTGAATCCACATAAATGTGTTTTTTGTGTAGAATCCGATCGTTTACTGGGATTTGTTGTTTCCAAATCAGGCATTCGCGTTGATCCGTCGAAAGTCGAAGCTATTGTTAAATTACCTCCTCCTTTGACTTTATGACAACTCCAAAGTTTGCAGGGGAAAGCGAACTTTTTACGTCGGTTCATTCCTAACTATGCCGAGCTTACAAAGGGTTTCACCCGGTTGTTGAAACAGAACATTCCTTTCTTTTGGGACGAGATCGCCGATCGATCTTTCGATGCACTTAAACACGCGTTGACCCATGCACCGTTATTGCATCCTCCCAACTACAACCAGGATTACATTTTGTATCTCACTGCTTCTCATTCCACCATTGGGATGGTGTTAGTTTAGGAAGATGAACCTCACACTGAACATGTGATTTACTATCTTAGTCAGAATCTTCATCCGATCGAGATCAAATACACACATGTGGAGAAATTGGCATTGGCAGCTGTCCAAGCTATCCAGCGATTTAGGCACCACATCTTGTTACGTAAAACCACAGTAATTTCTGATTGCAACCCTATGATGTATATTTTAACCAAACAATTGCTAGGGGGCAAGTATTCCAAATGGATAGTTATCCTACAGGAATTTGACTTGGAGTTTGAAAAATCCAAGGCAAAGAAATATTTGGTATTTGCGGAACTGATGTGTGATTTTCCCTCTACTGATACTGAAACTGTGGCAGAAGAGCCCATTACGGATGAATCTATTTTCTTATCAATACTCTAGATCCATGGTATGGAGATATTATTGTTTATCTCCAAACCCAATATTTTCGGCCTGAAATCTCACAATCTCAGCGACGGAAAATACGCTTCCAATCCCAACAGTATAATATTATTGGTGAAACACTCTATCGTCGTGGAGCAGATTCTGTTTTCAGACGCTATCTTGTTCATGAAGAAGCTGAAAATGTGTTAAATGATTGCCATTCTGGAGCATGTGGCGGTCATATGTCTGGGTATGCCACATCCCAAAAGATATTGCACACTGGTTATTTCTGGCAGTCGTTATTCAAAGATTGTATTTATGCAGTCTGGAAATTCCACAATTGTCAACTTTTTGATCGTAAGATGCGCGCGCCACCCACTCCTCTTCATCCCATAATTGCAGTTGGTCCTTTCGCGAAATGGGGTATCGATTTTATAACATGTAACCCTCACTCGACCGGGGGGCATGCATATATTATCTTAGCAGTAGATTATTTTACTAAGTGGGCTGAGGCGATGCCTACATTTTCAGCTGATGGCAAGAATGCTGCAACTTTCGTATTTAATCACATAATTGATAGGTTCAGTGTTCCTCAAGCCATTATTATAGATCATGGAAGTCATTTTCGCAATGTCATGATGACTGAACTGACAGATCAACTTGGCCCGCGTCACGATAGTTCCACTCTGTATTATCCACAAGCCAATGGTCTGGTTGAAGCCATAAATAAAGTTTTGGTCACCATGATTAGACGAATTATTGGTATTCACAAAACGAATTGGCATTCCATGTTATTTTCAGCACTTTGGGCATATTGAACCTCAGTAAAAACATCAACTAGTTTCACTCCCTTTCAACTCGTTTACGGTTTGGAAGCTGTGTTGCCGATTGAATGCAAAATTTCGTCACCGAATTAGCCATAGAATTACTCCCAGCTACGTATGAGGAGGAGAAACGTTTCCTATACTTAGCTCAGCTGGATGAGAATCAACGAAATGTTGTAATAGCAAATGAGGCTCATGTTAAATGAATAAAAGCTCAGTATGATATAAATGTTACTCCTCGGAATTTTTCAGAAGGAGACCTAGTCTTAGTTTATGATCAAGCCAACGATAAGCTAGGAGCTGGGAAATTCGTGCCCATGTGGCATGGCCCTTTTATTGTCAAGCGAAAGCTAGCTAAAGGGGCCTATGAGCTGATAGATTTTGACGGTGTCCCTTTAGATAAACCCAGAAATGGACTTTATCTGAAGCGATACTATGCTTAACTTGGTATGGAGATTTTTTATTAGATTAGATTTCTTTACTGCTGGTGTGTTTTAGATTGAAAAGCGTGCTTAGTTTAGAAGTGTGTTTTTATCACTATTCCTGCTTATCTGAGTTTTACTCTTGATATTGCATATGTCAACGTCTCTTCAAACCTACATTGGTTTTCCTGATGGTGCTTGTCATAGTACACGGAACATTTCTTCCACAGCTTGGGTTATCTATTCACCCTCAGATGAGTTAGTATCCATGCATGGGGTAAGCCTTGGTCAAACAACGAATAACATTGCCGAGTATAGTGCAGTGATTGAGTTATTATCTGAATCCATATCATTTGGAATTTGGAGTTTGATTGTTAGGTTGGATTCTGAACTTGTTGTATTACAATTGAACCAAGTTTATGCCATTAGAAATCCAATGTTATTACGGTTATTTTTAAGAGTTCGTCTCTTGGAACGTGAATTCGATTACATAGAATATCAACATATTCCAAGACATTTAAATACATTAGCAGACGCAGTTGCTTCTAGTATGATAAATCGACATTTGCAATGATCAAAGCAATAAAAAAAATAACATCCATAATATGTATACAGATAGCCGGTAAATAGTGATATATCATAGCATAGAATGTTTTCAAAAAATATACATCGTCTTCAATCATAGGTTGGAAACACCTTATGATCGGCAAAATGGTAACACAAAAAGTCAAAAATATGAGTCTACAACACGATCATCCCATCACTGATGGTGATCACGATAAGAAACCACTGCCCGAGCCACCCTACACAGGAACCTTCTAAAAGGTCCTGGAACACCAATCACATATCTCTGCAATCTGAGTGGGATCTCATCTATGTCCGTCTCTGGAATATCTAGAGTCAAACGCTCTAGATGATGCTCTAAATCAGACAAAATTTCCGTTGATTGGCCTACTGGGGCTGGTGCGGCTGCAGCTGGTTGTCTTATGCCATAAGGCTAGAGATGGGCTGGTCGCCGTGGACCCACATATGCATTCATAAGAACTTTTTTGTTATTTATTGAAAAGACGATCGAAAAATAAAAATTAGAATTTAGAATTCGTTGAAAATGTTTTTACCTGATTCATCCCACTATTCCCCGGCTGGGAGAGTCATCTCCCGGTCGCCGCGGAAGTCTATCCTGGCATACGGAAAGTCCTCAGTGACAAAAATTTTGCGGTCCAGCCAACGGAAATATGAAGAAGGAAATCGAACAATCTCAGCGCCCTCAATACTATGACGAGCCATCAATGCAACCCAACGAACCATCCTAGGTTCTCAGGGTGGACCAGAATCAACAGGAATACTTTGCGGAGCTAGCATGGGTACTCGCTCTAGAGAAAAAGTGACCACGATGGATCCATATCCAAAGTTATTTAGTTTGCCATTTTTCGCTCTAGTCATTTGGCCTTTTACATTGGCCAACACAGCTTCGCACCAGTTGAAAATGGTGCCTCGGAAACAGTCTACAACAATACGCATTTGGGAACCGGTAGCCACATGCAGTGCAACACTCCCACACAATCTGGTAATAGTAAATGCAATCACTTTCAGCTCGGGACGGATGATAGTTTTTATATCAATCCGTTTGTCCCTGGGGTTTTCTTCATCATTACAAAACTCTTTTCAAAGACTAGCGACAGTTTGGCCACCTGGCCTAGTCCCAAACAAGGAAAGTTGTTCGCCCCTCTTGGACAAACCAGTCAGAAAATAAATATCCTCCAGCTCAATATCGAGTTGGTGGCCGCCAATAATGAAACACTGGTCCTGCACGTTCCACCTGTTTACCAGCCATGTTAGGAGGTCTACCTGTGCCCTCATGCCCTGAATGGCCCAAAATTTATACAAACTGCATGCTCTTAAAGCCTGCATTGTGGGAAAATGGAGCATCGCAGCGTCATCCACATCCTCATGCTCACGTTCTCTCCAAATCAACATCTTGATAATCCTACAATGCATAAAAGATAAGTTAGAACAATCTAATTTGAAAATTTTTGGGCGGGAAATGGAAAATTTGATTTTGAAATTCAATTACGCGGGGACCGCACTTTTATTTCATACACAGTGTGTAGGAACGCATGCGTTCTATATTAAAAGTGCGGACCCATGACCTTTTTTCTACATAGAAAAAGGTCGGGGTCCGCAGGTCATGTGTGTTGTGCCTGTGGACCCCCGCGAGTAATTTCTTAAACATATTTTTCCCTTAAAAAATGAAAACTGAAGCCTAAAAATAATTGTAAACAGATGAAAAGCAAGATTAAGAGGTCGTGGATTACCTGGGACTGACGGTTCTCGATTTCGTTGGACGGATCTTCCGGAATCTTCACAGGAACTTTTTACCCAAAAGCTTCTACTTTTCACTCTGAACTTGAACGGTAAAAATGAAGTTGAAAAAGTCCTTTTTATAAGTTTTTTCGAATAGATGAATTTTTAATTTATTTATTTTTCACTTTAAAAAGGGTATTTTGAAAGCATTTTTACTTATTTTAAACAGGTATGTGTAATGTTTCAAGTTTTTGTGTAGAAATTGGATTTATCAGGAGAATTGATCATTTTTCAACAAAGAGCATACTTTTATCACTTTTTCGGACTCTTTCAAAATTTTACGAAAAAGCGAAACATTGGAGTTCTCTTTTAAGCCCTTTTCAGACTCTCTAAATATGAAAAGATTGCCGAGTACTTGATTATTCGAACTCGTTAAAGTAAATGAATGATCGTCCCTTCAGTATAAGTTTACCCCTTTTACGGACTGAAATGGACTATTTACAAAAAAGGTATACGTTGACTAATTACGGTCAATAGAGTTCTCTCCTGCATTATTTTATCCTTTTTCGAGCTCGAGAGACTAAATTTACGAAAAAGTACACCCATGGAGTTTTCTTAAGTTTTTCTTCTGACTCCCTAAAATTGAAAAACATCGAGTTTCTCCTATACTGGACTCGTTAAAATTTAACAGTAAAGGACCTGTTTAATTTTCAACAGAAACGAACCACTCCTTCTTAGGGTTCAAATCTTAAACTAAGTTGGACTCATCTGAAGGATGAGCTTATAAATAAGCAAATGTTATCCTCCTCAAGCTTGTCAAAAATAAAGAGGTACTTGCCAGAAATGGTGGGGGAAAAGAGAGGAAAATGGGCATGTTTGTTGTATTTTGATTTTTCGGAAATTTAGTCAACCACTCTTGAACACGACACTTTCAATCACCTGGGTTGGGAAATCCTTTGCCTAACAGTTAATCGAACCTTAGTTGAATGTTTTCATCTGGTTTCTAGGTATTAGCTTTGGGTCAACTACTACCAAGCCATCTGCAGTGTCGTTATGTGTTCAAGAGGACAGTTCAAATAAACCATTCATCTGCAATATATTTGTCATCCATTGTTGACCATCCCTGAGTCAGTCCTTGCCGATATATTTTCAAAACTTTATCTATGATTTCGTGTTATGGGCTTGCCTATGACATATCACTTTCTATCAACGACAACTCATTATCTAGGAAGTTGATCTAGAAATCGTCAGTACCTTGAAATCTGCATGCCTCAATGGCAGGTTTCTCGCTTCCGACGACAGGTTGCATTATTGACCTTCAATTGAATGATTCCGTGACGTGTTCAACTTCCGCTCATTCAATCACATTTCATGGATTGTACTGGGTACTTTGAAATCCATTGACATTACTGGTGGTTACTCTCACACTTGTTAACAGTTTACATCATTGACTGGTAATCAAGTGGTTTCTACCATGTTCGACTTCGACACATTTATTCACATGGATAGAATCGTACTAGTTCGAGATACAGAAATCAAGACCCTGGATCTAGTTTCTACCATCCAGGCTGCGAGGAATTTTGTTATCATTTATACAGTAGACTATTTATAAATAGATGGCTATGTCCATACTGTGTCTACACATTTCTATACTGTGATGTACTCAAAATCATTCCTATATCAGAATAGTTTGAATTAGTCTCTAGTTAGTTTTGATCTGAGTATGGGAATGCCTACCTCAGTGATGATATATATATATTTTGGATTGAATTTTTTTACAGGTTCCGACTGGGGTGACCACAAGATGATCCTTGAAATGATAAAGTACTGCACTCTTCATATATGACAGACTTCAGCATCATCTATTCCAGACTTTTCACTTTAGGGAGAAATCTGTTACACTGAAAATTGTCATTCTGACATTCTGCTATGTGTATGAGTTCATTATTACTCATACTTCTCCCTTTGCAAGTCTAACATATCAGTTCCTCATGTCAAGCCTTGAAAATCAGAGAAAAGTTCCTAAAAGTCTCCTAAACTTTGGTATCACACTTTCTCGCTATCTTGCCTGCGGTCCCGCACCCAATGTTCAGCTGTCATGCGTACCTGAATGAAATTTCTCTTTGTTATAGGTGCGGACCCCTGTAAGATCAAAAAGGCGCAAGTAATTTCCAAAAAGCTCAATAAAAGTGAATTCTAGAAGCTTCCAGAAAATATCTTGCGGTGATAGAACCGCTCTTATGAGGTGCATGTATCCCTTACCTTATGGAGCTAACCCCTTGATGTGAGGAGCTTATCTCTTTGAAGGAGGATTCTATCCCTTCATAGTTGGAATAGAAAACCTCCTATATTCTACTATAAAAAGAGGCATTGGGTAGCCTCAAAGGGAGTTGAAGCTTTAGAATATTTGAAGTTAAGTGCTGTTGAGATTCAGACTCAGTTAATTAAGACTTTTGTGAGGAAATATTACATACGTCTATTCGTCTTGATTGAGGAGTGCAGAGCTTATCAAAGTAAAGGAGATTCCTGCTTCGGACCCCGGAAAGTCCTGTGCAACATCAAGGCTCAGGTTTTAAGGATTTCCTTCTTTTGAAATTAATACAAATATACTCATTTTTCTCAATAAGCTTTCAATCAATGGTTTATTTCATAGATTCCTTGATCACTATGATAAGCATGGTTTATGATAATTTCTATACAGGTGCTATGTAATGTTTTGCTTTTTTGTGACTGCAGTTTTACGAGGAAAACTCCTTCAAGCGCACGAAGGACAACAACGACTTCAAACAAGCATTGGACAAACGGTAAGTCCTTAACACCTCTATAGTGATTTTCATAGATCGTATGTGCTTAGAGAAAGATTAGTCTATTTGGATTTTTGTTGCTAGATACTTTTAGTACTAGGGATATCGGTCTTGTCCACAAGACAGATTAATCCTCCAACAGATCCCTAGTTTACTCAACAAATCCCTAATTTTTCTGAGTCCTCATTAATTCCCTAAATCTTTCTATTATCCCTAAGGATCCTCTCAATTCCATAAATCGTGAACTAATTCCTAATTTAAGATCTTCAATTAATTCCCAAATCACTCAATCCCTTAGTTATCCTAATTCTCTCATGTTCTCCAACATTCGGAAACATTTACAAAATGAATCACAATTATTAATTAATTCCTATTCTAAATGTCTCACTTAAATAACTCAAAATATTTAAAATTAAATTAATAGGAAACCATTTTTCTGTAAAACACAAGACCCATTTTTCAATTAAAATACATAGAAATTTCTAAGCCTAATGCTCCTGCATCAGATAACAGGATATAGGTGTCAAAAGGTTAATGGGTTAGGGGTTAGGGATAAATGGTTAAGGGTGAGGTTTAAGATGATAAGGGGTTATGGCTTAGGGGCTTCAAGGATTCTAAGTTAAGGGTTAGGGGTTAAGGGGTTAGTGTATTAGGGTTTAAGGGATCAAGGGGTTAATGGGTTGTGAGTTATGAATATAGGGGTTAAGAGATTATGGCTCCGAAGTTAAGGGGATAGGGAATTTACTGATTATGGGTTATGATAATGGGGCCCCTAATCACCTTATCACAACTATTGGGGGTTCCCCTATCAATTTATCTCGATGCCTTCCCTCTAGGCCTCCCTCCCTTTATATGGCCTCCCTCACACGATACGACCCGAACACATCTCTTATGACGCCCTCACACAACACAACCTGACCCGCCCAAATGAAGGCACAAGGGAGAAAAAAAAAATAGATCGCACAAATGTGCACAAGGCACACCCTCACATGACCCGAACCGACCTGACCCGACCTACCCGACTGCGTTTCCTTGGGCGCCCTCACACGACCCGAACTGACCCGATGCGACCTGACCTGACCCGACCTGACCTGACCCTCATACGATTTCCTCACTATTCTGACGTTTCCAACGTTTGGACGCGTTCGTCGCAAGTATGATAAGTAGTGAAAAATCAAACCTGTTGTCACATTATAAATATAATATAAAATAAGTACTAAATAAAATAGGTGAATTAATTGCTTACCTTTCTATATATATATATATATATATATATAGAGAGAGAGAGAGAGAGAGAGATATATTATTTTATTATTATTATTATTTTTTAAACAGTGGTTTAATTAATTAAAAAAAATATTCGTAGGAAAAAATAAAAAATAAAAAATAAAAAATCTAATATAAACGGAAAACGTGCCGCACGAGGTCGTGGGCATGAGCTCATCCTCCTGAATGAAGGGTGCACAAGAAAGAAACCATAAAACGGATTGCACAAATGTGCACAAGGAACATGGGTGCCCTCACATGACCTGACACGACCTGACTAGGATGTGTTCATTGGGCACCCTCACACGACCCATCCTGACCCGATTCGCTCGAACGCATTTCCTTGGGCACCCTCATAGTACGGCACGACCCAACCTGACCTGACCTGACCCATCCCGAACACGTTTCCTTGGGCGCCATCACACGAACCGACCCAACCCATTCGAAATTTGATGGCAAGAGGGAGAAAATGGAAAATAGGTCACATGAACGTGTAGTACAAGGCACACAGGCAGTAAAAAATTAGCATTTTTGATATGGCCACCCTCACATGACCTGACTTGACCCGACCTGACCCACCCGAACGTTTTTCCTTGGGTGCCCTCACATGACCTGACCCGAACCAACCCACTCAAACACGTTTCCATGGGTGCTGTCACATGACCCGACCTGACCCACCCCGACTCACCTGAATGCATTTCCTTAGGTGCCCTCACATGACCCGACTCGACTCACATGAGCACGTTTCATTGGGCACCCTCACACGACCCAACCCCACCCGACCCACCAGAAACGTATTTTCCTGGGCGGCCTCACATGACACGACATGACCCGATCCCAGCCCACCTCACCCGACTCGTCCAAACGCGTTTCCTTGGGAAGCCTCACATGACATGACCAGATCCGACCCAACACAACACGAGCGGTCACAAATTAGAATTTTTTATACAACTACCCTCACACGACCCGACCCCACCAGACCTGCCAGAACGTTGAAGGCACGAGGGAGAAAACAGAAAATGGGTCACACGAATGTGCAATACAAGGAACATGGGAGGTCAGTACAACTTAGAATTTTTTATACGGCCAACCTCACATGACCCAACCCAACCTGACACGCCCGAACGCGTTTGCTTGGGTGCCGTCACATGATCCCACCCGAACGCGTTTCCCTGGACGCCTTCACACGGCCCGACCCGACCCGACCCGACCGGCCCAAACGCATTTCTTGGGTAGCCTGCCATGACCCGACCTAACTCGACTCGCCCAAACATGTTTCCTTAGGCACCCTCACAATACGACATGAACCGACCTACTCGAACGTCAAAGGCATGAGGGATAAAATGACAAATAGGTCACATGAACGTGCACAAGGAACACGGGCAGTCAAAAATTAGCATTTTTGATATGGCCTCCCTTAGACAATCTGACCCAAACGTATTTCTTGTGGCACCCTCACACGACACGACCCGAATAGCCTGAATGAAGGGCGCATGAGGGAGCAAATGGAAAATGGATCGAACATACATGAGCAAGCAACGCACATGGTCACAACTTAGCATTTTTTATACAACCACCCTCACACCTCCAGACTCGACTTGAATTGACCAACTCGAACATGTTTCCTTGGGCAGCCTCATATGACACGACCTAACCAGACCCAACTTGACCCGACCCGCCCGAACACATTTCTTGGGTTCCATCACACAACTCGACCTGAATCGCCTGAGCACATTTCCCTGGGTGCCCTCACATGGCCCGACATGACCTGACCCAACCCGACAGGCTCCTTGGGTGCCCTCACATGATCCGACCTAACCCAACCTGCCCGAACGTGCTTCCTTGGGCGCCCTCATAGTATGGCATGACCAGACCCGACCCAACCTGAACGTGTTTCCTTGGGCACCATCACACAACCCTACTCAACCTAACCTACTCGAATGTCAAAGGCACAAGGGAGAAAATAGCAAATGGGTCACACGAACGTGCACAAGAAAAACTGGCAGTCACAACTTATAATTTTTTATACGACCTCCCTCACACTATCTGACAATTTTCCTAAACGTCGCTATTACTACGATACTCCCTAAACATCGCTAGAGTGACGCTTGTTGGTGGGATTAGAAAAATTCAAAAAAATTGGGGAACTTTCCGACAATACGTTAAAAGTGTTGGAACTAAAGTGTCGGAAAATTGACCATATGTACTAGTGTGGAGTGATTTTTCCAATTACTAGAGATGTTGTATTTGAGATACTACTAATACTCAATAATCAGATAGTTATTGATGAAGAGGTTTTAAGCACATAATTTAATTGTTAATTTTTCATATTGTTCTATGAGGATCCAATTACTTCAGCCCAATTCATTTATTCATTAAGAAATGCATCCAATTATTAACAATGTTTGCAATTGTTAACATTGTAAAATCGTATATTAGAAGAAGACATTATTTAATGTCAAGTAGAAGGGTTTATAGGGTTGGAAGACATTATAGAATCTGTAAAGTGTCTAAAAATCTCTAAGGTTTGAGGAAAAATCAAATTTGAACAAGTCCTAAATGCTTTTGTGTGCATTATCCTTCGTGAAGAGCACCTTTGCGTGCCTTATGGTCGGAAATGTGCACAATCCTGAGAATGGAAAAATGTCACTTTCCAGGACCACAAAAAGAAAAGGACAAGTGATTCCTCACTTGAAGCCACCTAAGGACAGCCACCAACGCCTCCTTAGACACCAAGTGAGCATACAATGGAATATTTGGAGCACACAAAGAAATCATACCCGTCTCTTGGGTCACCATTCATAATGTACCAAGGGAGGGAAGGAGGATTTGAAATCTCCTATATAAGGCCACCATGAGATGAAGCATGGGAGAAAAAATTGTTATGCTGGCCAGAATTTCCTAAGAAATACCAATAGTGTGTGATCCGGAGCTGAAGATAGAGGGGACTCAACTGTTTCCCATCCAAAAATTTCAGTCCAACACAATAGATAGGGAGGGAGACTGCACCGAGGGAAGCTTGGGATAAAAAAATCCTTGCATTAGGACTTAGAACCCATGTTCTAGGGGCCCTTTGGCAAGAGGGTAAAGTTTCACTCTTATTAATACCAGCGCTCAATAAGAGGGGCCTAGAGCCATCGTTCGTATTATTGTTGTAGTTTGACTCTTTTCAAAGCTCGTGTTTATTTGTTTTAATTTTTAGTTTAGTTTTAGTTTATATATTTATGCTATTTCTCTATCTAGTATGCTTATGATTCTAGCTTGTTCCACTAACTTGCTTGACTCCACTTATTTTTCCACCTATTACCAATAACTTAAGAGGGTAGACCACACCCCTTAAGTTGGTGTGATTTCGTACATGCATGCTGTTAGCCACCTATGAATTTTTTGACAAGAAAACAGGTGGGTAAAATGTTTTTGAGTCTTCAAGAGATACATTTTCCTCGTAAACCTATCATTCTTGAAGCCTCCATATGTTTTATATCCACTGAAAGCCTCACTGTTTGTGAAAGAGAATGCTTCAAAAAGGCCTCCATTTCCCCTTATTTCATTCCCACAAAGCCTCTATTTTCATCACCTTTTCCCCTTTCATACTCCCTTCATTAGCCCTCCATTTCATCCTAAACCCTTTTTAAACATCATAATATCCTTTATTTGGTCTTAAAAACTCCATCTCTGCCCATCGAAACCCCTTTTTAAGCCTTAAAAATCCTCATTTTCGCTTAAAAATACCCTGTTTTCATTACAGGCTCAAGCCCCTTTTGGTTAACCCTCAGCCCTTTTCCCCGCATATAACCCTGTGCCCATGACCAGGCACTAAGCCCACAGCACTAATCGTAGTTGGAAATGTTTGTGAACACTTCTCCTTTGTTATTCTTATTTTCCCCAATGCAATGACCTTTGGTCTATCGACATCTACTTCGAATCCCCACCGTTGATCTTTCAAGATCTAACGGCCAGCGCTGACAGCAAACTCGGCCCATAACTTCTCTCCATTTTCCCTTCGATTACATATGGACCGTCGATCTTGTTCCAGATCGGACGGCTGGCGTGTAATCACACAATCACAAACACCCAATCCTGTGCCGTCGACTACTCTTGATTTGTGCGCCCCGATTGGATCTCAACCGTTCATCATATAGATCCAACGGTCAAGATCATCTCTGCCAACCATATAACTGTCCTCCCCTTTGTAAAACCTTCCACCTCACCTTCATATTTGAGCCGTCCACTAATGAAGATCCAATGGGTGAAATCCAATCACACCGCCCATTCGCTTTGTCCACCAGGCCCAAAGAAAATTCTCCGATTGAATCCTAATCATCCACCTCTTCAGATCTGACGGCTCTTGTTCATCCCGCCTTTTCACTTGACCCTTTTCCTTATTTCTCCTTCTTTTAATCTTGACTGTCCATACCTCAGATCTGGCAGTCGGGATCTAACCCGCCTTTGACCGTTCCCCACCTTACCGTCCGTGCACTTTCCCATATCGCACAGTCGTCTACACCGTCAGATCTCTTTGTCCCACATGTAACGGTCAGGAGGCATATCACATTTTTCTGGCGTCTGAATGTTAAATGGGCAGTCCCGGGAAATGTTTTCCTCATCCTAGAAGAGTATCAGAATTTGAAAAGGCAGCCGGGAGAGACAATACAAGATTTTTCAACCGGGTTCAATAAGGTATATAATGCAATACTTGCTAACATAAAACCACCCCTGGGATGGGCCCTATTGCAATATCCTAGTTCTTTTGACCTGAGGTGGAATTCCATATAAGAGAAAGAGAGCCCCCGAACCTGGAGGAAATGAAAAATATAACAATTACTGTCAAATACAACCTGCGGTGCAGGGAGGAAAGATTTAAAGCAATAAAGAAGGACCAGGCAGAGAAAAAAAGGCAGATCTCTTTAGAAAACAAGCTGGAAAGATTGATAGAGACAGCCAACACCTTGCTGAACATAGAAGAGGATGAATATGAAGTTGAAACTAGAAATGATGATTAGAAAAGACCTACACCTTGTCCTCAGAAAAGACAAAACAGATCACTGCAACACATGAGCAGCATGCGGAGAATGTATGATGAAACAAATTTTAAATCAAAAGATGAACTTGCAGATGATTTCAAAGAAGGACTTGCTGAGAATCCAATGGGTTTGATGGATGACATTGCTTATAGTTATGTTTTCTCTTATGTTTATATATCTGATGATAATTTTCTCCAAAGGGAAACTGAGCTTACAGGACCGTCATCAGTAGATTCATGGGAGGAAGATCAGGACCAACAACTTCAGGAAAGAAATGGTCCAATCTAGCATATCTGTGATACTGATCAGGAAATTTTTGAAAGCCTGAGAGCAGACGAAGATTCAATGAATCTTAACTCTATTATATATTAGATCATCAGTAATAATTGCAATGAAGATGGAAGTCAGTAGCTTTCTAGTTCAGAGGATGAGGAATAAAGCAATGAAGAAAATCTTGAGCAAGAGGAATATACTGAACCTTCTCCTGAAAGGGTTGAGGTAATCAAAGAGATCCCCGCTCAAGAATATGTTAGTTATTTCACAGAGTTCAGTTCACTCCAGCAGAACCTGCCAGTATTACCAGAGGACGGCACTATCAAATACAATGAGCCCTCTAGCTCAGAAAGTGATGAAGACAAGGGAGAGGTTCTTTCTCAAAGAAATATTTTTTTAGATCCAGTGGAAGAATAGGTATTCCTGGTTGACACTTACCTATCAAATACTCCCAACCAGGAAAAGGATGATTCTAGGGGCCACACTGCAGATGCAATGATTGAAACTGTCCAGGATGCATACAACCTACCAGCCATGGAAGGCCTTAAAGAAGAAAGTTTATATCATGTTATTGCTGATACTGTAGCAGAATATATGGAGGCCCTGGTTGGCTCAGCTCCCCAAGCATTGATCCTTTGCAAGAGCCAAAAACATCAAAAGTGGTCACCACTGGTGATGGCCTCAGTTTTGAAGACCCACATGCAGCATACCCTATGGTTATCTCTGACAAGCAGTCAATTTTTCTATCCTTTTTTATTATTGCTTGACTGGCTACACTAGCATTATTGTATCACCTAGAGCATCAGAGATTTTGAAGTAGAGTAGAGTAGGTAGGAAATCTCAATAAAGCTCAGCCTATGAGCATCCAGCTAGTTATTTTAGTTTTCGCAAAGTTCAGTCCATGAGCAGTTTTTTCTTTACGCCATGGCCCACAACAAGCCAGACAGTCCAATATTGGCTTGACTATTTTTCAATTTCTGTCTAGAATGTAGAGAAAGAAATATGCTAGAAATTTTAATCCTAGCAGATATTAGTGTAGGTAGAGAAGCTATGAGGCCAACTGTTTAATCTAGTCTCATGTAGTAATAAGGGTAGCAGTAGATAGGTTTATTTTCTTGTTTGTAAAAATTGATGATGTAAAAGGCCTGCAAGTCTAAATGCACCTTGAAGAAAAAATGTTAGGACAGTAGGATGGGTAGGTAGTTGTTTGGGAGAATATTACTGCTGATATATTTTCTTCATGATTTGTGGCAGCTGGTCAAAGAGAAAGGGATGTGTCAAGCACTAGGCATCTGGCCTACCCCCAAAGATTATTTTCTGAGGTTCTTGACACCTTCAAGAAGATGCCATCCCCATGTGGAGCCACTGTTAGCCACCTATGAATTTTTTGACAAGAAAACGGGTGGCTAAAATGTTTTTGAGTCTTCAAGAGATACATTTCCCTTGTAAACCTATCATTCTTGAAGCCTCCATATATTGTCTATCCACTGAAAGCCTTATTGTTTGTGAAAGAGAATGCTTCAAAAAGGCCTCCATTTCCCCTTATTTCATTCCCACAAAGCCTCTGTTTTCATCACCTTTTCCCCTTTCATACTCCCTTAATTATCCCTCCATTTCATCCTTAACCATTTTTAAACCTCATAATATCATTTATTTGGTCTTAAAACCTCCTTCTCTGCCTACCAAAACCCCTTTTTAAGCCTTAAAAATCCTCATTTTGGCTTAAAAATACCCTGTTTTCATTACGAGCTCAAGCCCCTTTCGGCTAACCCTCATCCCTTTTCCCCGCATATAACCCCGCGCCCATGACCAGGCACTAAGCCCGCAGTGCTAATCGCAGTTGGAAATGTTTGTGAACACTTTTCCTTTGTTATTCTTATTTTCCTCGATGTGATGAGCTTTGGTCTATCGACCTCCGCTTCGAATCCCCATCGTTGATCTTTCAATATCTAATGGCCAGCGCTGACAGCAAACTCCGCCCATCGCTTCTCTCCATTTTCCCTTTGATTACATATGGATCGTCGATCTGGTTCTAGATGGGATGGCTAGCGCGTAATCGCACAATCGCAGACGCCCAATCCCGTGCAGTCGACCGCTCCCAATTTGCGCGCCCCGATTGGATCTCAACCGTTCATCATATAGATCCAACGGTCAGGATCATCTCCACCAACCATATAAATGTCCTCCCTTTGTAAAACCTTCTACCTCACCCTGATATCTGAGCCGTCCACTCATGAAGATGTAATGGTTGAAATCCAATCGCACTGCCCATTCGCTTTGTCCACCAGGCCCAAAGAAAACTCTCCGATTGAATCCTAACTGTCCACCTCTTTGGATCCGATGGCTCTCGTTCATCCTGCCTTTTCACTTGACCCTTTGCCTTCTCGCTCCTTCTTTTAATCTTGACCGTCCATACCTCAGATCTGGAAGTCAGGATCTAACCCGCCTTTGACCGTTCCCCACCTTACCAACCGTGCACTTTCCCATATCGCACAGTCATCTACACCGTCAGATCTCTTTGTCCCACATCCAACGGTCAGGAGGCATATCACATTTTTCTGGCGTCTGGACATTAATGGTTTAAAATCGCGCGATATAAGCGGTTTTGGGGAGGACGCGTGTCATGTAGCGACATATATCACATTTTTTCGGGTGAAGTTCAAAACCATTTTATAGCCGCGCGACACCAGCGGTTTTTCCACTAAAACCACCTTTCCCCCCTTTTCCCCTGAAAGCTCCATCATTAATCTCAACCGTCTGTTGATCTAATCTAATGGTTCATATCACATCGCGTTTTTCACCCATATTTCTTTCATCGGAGCCTCCACAGAGTTTTATCTGAAAATCCTCACCATTAATCTCCTCCTAAGATCCAACGGTCCACATTCAAATCGCCCTTCGCCCTCCGAGTCCCACCATTCAAAGCCTCTGTTTCCGTTCATTTTAATCCTTTTTCCATGTATTCGCCCAAAACATTAGACTTTAGTGTTTTACACTAAAACCTATTTTCTTCCGTTTAACTTCTTCAAACCACCCCACCGGTGAAACTCGAATGTTGATAATCATTATCATATCTGATCAGACGGCCTGAAATGCTCCTCGCACCAAATCTTTACTGGCTCAGTTCTTCACCATTCTGCAGTGATTTTCGCTTATTTTTCAGCCGCATCCACCATTTCCACCACCATTTCATAGGCCTCCGTAGCAACCTGCCACCACTCCCTTGGTTTTTATAATGAGTTTATTATATTTTGCAGGGATTACAGAGCAACGAATTCAGTCTGTTTCCATAGTCACAGTCACTATGACTCAGAGCATAGAAAGATCATCGCTGAAGCGGCAGCGAGTATCAGTAAAGGGAGTTAAAGGATTAAAGAGCATGTTATTGAGAATTAATGCTATAATCTAGTGTTCAAAGGATAAAGACACGGATAAAGACCATGAAGATGATTAAGAAGCCTAATAAGGCGTAAAGCACACAAATAAGTCATACCAGTGTTATAGCATCAATAGAACGTGTTTTCTCCATGAAGGACATCTTCGTATAGAATTCTCCATGCCTTCTCGAGCCCTTAAAGGTTATTTCACTGAAAAAAGTTTCTAAAGCTGTCAGGACAACAGTTATGGAGCATGGAAAGACTTGAAAACCTTCTAGCCATGTTACTTATTTCAGAAGGCAACACAGAGTACCATCAGTCGGATTACTTTATAGAACATACCTGGAGTCATTAACAAATACTTTTGAAATGGCCTAAAAGTACCAATAAGTTAACACAAAGCCATTAAGCAGAATGGGCATGAACACTTTCTCCACTCTGTCTTAATGAATCAATTAAATTTACATCTACTACTACCGCTACTCACTCTCCTATAAGAACCCCTGAAGAATACACTATAAAGGTTGTTGTTGGTTGATAGGGATTTTCAACTGTTAGAACTGTTATTGGGGGAAGTAGCTGAGTAGTTTGTAATTTAGTTGGTTGAGAAGAGAGGTTTGGAATGTAAAGAAACATTGAGCTTAGAGTATGTGATTAGTTTTTCATATCAATCGAACAAGCAAATTTCACAGGATCCTGGTCTATATTATGGGTGATGCTTTTCTTATTGCAATTGTATTATTTAATTTTAATCATACTGTTCATCATTCTCTGATAAGAGTCAGTAATTTGGCTTAGGATATACTCTTGCATAGTACCCTTATGCTTTCCTGCTCTTCTTATCTTTGATGTTTTCCATCGATTGTGTATCTAAGAGCAAATTTACATAATTTAACCAGTCAAAGATGTTGGCATGCCCATGCTTACTGATGTTTGAATTCAGAGTTTGTTGCTTAGATGTTCTTGTTGGGTTTAAGCTAGAGGAATTGGGAGACTGGGGATTTAGAATTAGCCCTGTCCACTAGGGTCCTTTTCCAACAGCTAACCTTTCTAAGATCCCTTTGAGCCGGTGTCAAAAGCATTGAAGGTTTAAAGTCCTTCTTTGATCTTAGGCCTTACTCTGTGTTAAATCTTAACTATTTTTTCCCTTGAGAGTATGCTAAAAGCAGGCCTGGAGTTAAATGACCTTTGACCTGATCTTAAGCTACCCTTTGTGTCTTCGCTGAGAGTTTCCTTTGAGGTATGTCAAAGCAGGTCTGGATTTAAATGATATCTGACCTGATCTCCACGATTCAATTGGGTTTCTTTCTTTCATTCACCTTCACTCCTTAATGCCCCATTCCACCATCTATCTAAAAGAGCCTTTGGTATAGATGACTTGCCCTATGAAAACCTTGGATAGTTGTTATGCAAGTAATCCCCTTTCATGACTCCATAGCCCAATGGATTTACACTTTCTTGACCTATCTTCTTTTTCCGAAACATCCTGCCACTTTGTTCTCTCACCTCAATAAAATTCTCAGTTAATGATCTCCAAACCAACAACCAAATCACTTAAAAACCCCTTGTGCTTCATACCTAGCCTAATACCTCATTTAGAGCATTCAAAGATATATCATTCTTTGTATTTATAGAGAGGTCCGTCTCTGGATCCAGGAGGGATATGTTAGGTCCCTATATTACTAGTATAGTCCCTTATTGTTGTTAGTGTAACCCCCTTATTGTTATTATGTACCCTTGTAACCCCCATTTTGTTATTATTGTGCCCTTAAATTATTATTGTTAGGTCGGCTAGGATTACATTGTGGCCCACTAGGATTACATTATGGCCCCATGGACTCCTATATATAGAAAGGAGGTTTTGTAAATTGTATCATCCAAGAATTGTTCATTTATGTAATGTATTGGAGGTTGCCCCCTCGAAGTGGCTTATTTGTAAGGCGTTGATATCTCTTTTCTTCTATTTTTGGAGCTGGTTACACAACATTTGGTATCAGAGCTTTGGATTCTAGGGTTTCGCTGCTCCAAACAGGTCATCGTGGCATTTTCGCTATAAATTTTTTTCTACGAAGTTTCAGAAGCTGAAATTTTTAGGGTGCGAAGCTGAAATCCTGAGGAATATTGTCTAAAAATTTCAGAGCTTGGTTCGCAATATTTTCGGAGATATCATCTGTGGAAGTTAGGTATTTTTTCAAGCTCCTAAACAGGTCATCGTGGAATTTTCGCTATAATTATTTTTTCTACGAAGGTTCAGAATCTGAAATTCGTATGATGCGAAGCTGAAATCCTGAGGAAGGTCATCAAAAAATTTCAGAGTTTGGTTCGCAATATTTTTGGAGATATGATCTGTGGAAGGTAGTGCTTTTTCAGGCTCCTGAATTGCATCTCAAAGAGGTGATCGTGGGAAAATTTCAATAACTCTCTCTCTGGGCAGTGGATTTGAGTGCCGTAAAAAGTGGTCGCAATTAAACGGACTGTAGTTTCTTGGCTATCAATTTTAGAGACAAAGGACGAAATAGTGACACGTGGCAAGTTCTACAAGTGCGCTCTACTGAACCAGTCCAGAATTAGGTCATTGTGGGAGATTGGACACAACTTATTTGTCTTGGAAAATAAAAATCAGATCAGACCTGTTGCATTCAAAAGAGAATTCAGAGGGCTACTTCAGTGATGAATTTCAGATATTGAAGATCTGTAATCACAAAGATAATACAATTTCAATATCGAGCTCCTCAAAGCTAGTAAAAGGTGTGTATTTTTTTTTCCGAATTGCATAAGTCTTGTTTGAAGAATCAAGTTGAATTGATTGCAAGGGCCTAGTGTAGAATAGATATCAATATTGGAGTCTGAAATGGCCCCTAAAAAGAATTCAACACCCATTAAGCCTTTAGAAGGCTCTACTGTTACTCATGAAGATGAAGAATGGCAACATGACATGTCAAAATTACAAGAGCAAATGCAACAAATTTCGCTCTCGCAAAGAACAACAAAAAATGAAATGGAAGTTTTGAAAAAAGGCGTGGAAACTAAGATGAATGGTTTGTAGAAGGCATGAAGAAATTTAAGATGAATGGTTTTGAAACTAAGAAGGATAATAAATTATCGCCAAAGTACTATGGTCCTTACAAGGTGTTGCAAAAGATTGGTACTATGGCATACAAATTGGAGCTTCCTGCTTCTTCGCGAGTACATCCAGTTTTCCATGTTTCATGCTTAAAGAAGGTTATAGGTGAAAATCTTCCGATTCAAACAATATTGCCAGAACTTGATGAGGAAGGAAAAATCATATTGGAACCTAAAGCAGTCATGGAAACAAGAACTCGACAACTACGGAATCGATCAATTTCAGAGTATCTCATCAAGTGGAAGAACTTACCCACTGAAGATTCTACATGGGAGGATGAGAATTTTATACAGAAGCACCCAGAGCTACTCAAGCGTTGAGGACAACACTTTTGTGAAGGAGAGGGGCATGTTAGGTCCCTATATTACTATTATAGTCCCTTATTGTTGTTAGTGTAACCCCCTTATTGTTATTATTGTACCCTTGTAACCCCCATTTTGTTATTATTGTGCCCTTAAATTATTATTGTTAGATCGGCTAGGATTACATTGTGGCCCACTAGGATTACATTATGGCCACATGGACTCCTATATATAGAAAGGAGGTTTTGTAAATTGTATCATCCAAGAATTGTTCATTTATGTAATGTATTGGAGGTTGCCCCCTCGAAGTGGCTTATTTCTAAGGCGTTCATATCTCTTTTCTTCTATTTTTGGAGCTGGTTACACAACAGGCTAGAACCTAGGATCCCAAAGTGGTTCTGATGTTGTCTTGTCTTTTGGTCTTGCCAATCTGGAAAAACACAGGAACGCCAACAGATGCACCAAACACATCCCAACAGGATAGGCGACTCCACTAACATTTATTACCAAGCTTATGTGGTTGTGCCTTTTTTGCAGAGACCTCTGTCTGTGCTGTGGAGTGGAGATGAATTTCCCCTGATTTATCTTGCAGTCCCTAGTTCATCCCAAGTGACAGACTGAAGCAGAACAACTTCAAAATTTTCTTGCAGGAATTTGTGCGCATTTTCTTCCCACAGATGCACAGGGCATGCGTTCAGAGCTGACCCGTGCGCAGAAATCGCACCCGTTTCAACCTTTTGCACGCAAAATATAGAATGACAAATTTCTCCCATGTTTTTGTATTTTCCTACTTGTAAAGTGCTTGGCAGCCCCTAATACACCTACCAGCACTGGCTGTGGTACCCTGCAGCTTGTTAAAGCTCACTCTTAGCTTCTTTTTGTAGGCTTAGTGTCAGTTTTACTTCAAGTTGATTTTTGTAAATTTCACACATAATTTAAGTAGGGGGGAAAAATAACTCAGTGCATTCTGATTTTTTTTTTGTTTTCCTAATTTTGGTACTTACACACCTAGATAACTAGCCAAAGTAAGTGGCCCAAGGCCACGAATGCATAGCTAGTTTCTTTTTTCTAGTGTAAAAGTTATTAGTTTAGTTCAATTTTTTCACTAGGATTGAATCGTTTATAGAAGAGAAAGTAATCTATGCTACCTTTGCACCCTCCGGTGATCCCAGGTAAGCATATGAATGCTCCATATTTCAAAATTCGCCATCTCCCTATAGTTGATTGATCAGGAGCTCAAGTCCAAGCCATAAAAAAAAAAAAAACTCAAAATTGAAAGTGATCAAAATTGGTTGAAACTAAGATGGTTTCATAGGTCTCGTCTTGCTGATTCCAATGCCGTAAATAGTTCAAAAAATAGACACCGTATGAAGAATTTATTTCAATTTTAGTGGAGTGGGTCCGGCAGAGCACGGAGGGGCCAACCCTCCTCCCATGGAACCTCATCATATGACCAGTGTGGGAGCTTAATGTTAAGAGCACTTAAGGAGCCTAATCTCAAGTTTAATATTTAATTAAACTTAATTTAAGTGGAGTTTAATATGGAGGATATTCTGGAGGCATTCCCAAATTTAGACGGACTTCCACTTTTATTGGAGTTAACTGACAGTTGCCCCACATTTAGTGGAGGAAATTGGGGCAAAGTTGTTTTGGTCATAACTTTCTCATTACTCAACCTTTTGAAACAAATTTTTTTTTATTTCGTATTTTATTAGCAATTTGGACTGAATGGTACAGGTTTTAAAGCCATGGGAGCTCATTTTCAGCCTGTTTAGCTTCGGAGAATCTTTTGAACCACTAGGGCCATTTTGGGTTTTGAGTTTGGTTGAGCTGTGGTTAACCTTTTTTGGTGAACCAAAAGTCATTTCTGACTATTTCCTGCATTTTAGAGCCATTGGAAGAGGTCTTAGCTCTTTTTGAAGACTTTCAGAGGCCAAAAACCTTTAGGAGAGTTTTTCAGGGCCACCATGGCCATTTTGGGGTTTGAGCTGTTTTGAGTTGTGGTTATCGGTTTGAGGTGAAAAAAAGCTCTATTTCAAATAATTTAGAACTTATGAAGCCATTGGAAGTGGTTTCAAAGGAATTTGAGGACTTCTACCGCCCAAAAAGTTGCAGAGAAGTTCAAAGCACCAACTGGACATTGATGAAGAAATCACTGTTTATGGTAATCTTTCACTGTTTAGTGAATTTGAAAAGGCATTATTAGCTTTTTCCTACCTTCTGAATCAGTTTATATATACATATTTGTCTATTGAGACACTTATAATCTTGTATTTCATTTGAGAGCTTTTAATACAAGAGGACAAGCCCATTTTGGGAGGCTTGATCCAGGAGATGTAGCCCAAGAGTTGGGGTGAACTCCTATATTATATTGTTGCTGTGTTTTGATATTATATTGCTGAATATTGTTGCTGATACCCATGTTAAGTTTCAGCAAAAAAAATTACACTTAAGATACATAAACAATGAAAAGACATACACCATTTGCAAGCTAAATTTCCGCATAACGTCAAGTTTAAAGCAAGATCATTTTAATTAAATCTAAGTGTTTACTTCTATTATTTATTTAGGCACAGTATGTAAGAGGGCTAGGTAGCCTTTTGATTCATCCTTTCTTTGAAAGGTGAAATATCCGGTAAATGCCCCTAAAATCTATCTCTGTATTAGAAATATGAAGTTCTCACATTTTCAGATTTAAACTTAGAGTATTTTTGCACTCATTTACATAATTGAAAATATATACCTTGCACCCTTTTCAAGTACCTTCCATTTTTAGATCAGATGGTATCAAAGCTTGGGTTGAGCATTCGTTATTGTGCAAAAGGTTTTAAAACAATGTAAGAGATTTACTGTTTTATTGATTGCAAAATGGCTGCTTGAATGAGAAGGGGTCTTTTCTGACATTTGGCTAAAAGCTTGTTGTTTGATTGAAAGCTTTGAGGGCTTTTCTTTGGAAGTTCCTTTTGGTTTTTTGAACATTTACATAATGTCAACTTCTTCTACAAGTGAAGTTTCCTCCTTCACAGGATTATTCAATGATGACTTGAAGACGAGTTCTTTAAGGTGAAGGACATGGTGTAGATTCTCCTTGAGGATCAAAGGGAAAGTGTTCAACTTCGTGCACAATTTCTAGCTATGCAGGAAGAGAAAGAAACCATTCTTCAAAGACTGCATGATATGGAGTTGCAGCTTCTTCAAGTTCAAGAAGATTTGTCCAAGAAAATACCTCATCTTCAGGATGTAAATCATGAGGTAAATCATTCTGATTTGTCTTCAGTTTCCTCTATTGAAAAGTGTGTTGGTTCTTTTGAAAGGCATACAAGAGGTATTGGGTCCAAATTGATGTTGAAAATGGGCTATCAAGAAGGCAAAGGTTTGGGAAAGCATGCACAAGGTATTTTTGAGCCTATTTGTGTTGTGGAGCGTCCCAAGAATATTGGTCTTGGCTATGAGCAACTTAATGGCGAAGCTTTGAGCACATGCATTCAAGTGTGTGATGCAAATTTGAAGAGAACATTTCTCCCAAGTTCTCAATTACATCAATGTCATGATGGAAATATTCCTTACCATTGTTTGAAGCCATCATTGCAGAAAGTAGAATTTTAACATGTCGCTTATGGCGAGCATGAAAATGTAAGCAGTTTTCAAGACAAGAATAGTGATGAAAGTATGAAAAGGAAAGTTGTCTCCTCTACTAGTTCATCGTCTTTCGAACACAAAAAGGATGGACATTTCATGCAGCAAAAGATGTATAATTATTCACATGATCAATTTTATTATGTTTTAGCAAAGAATAATAATTATGCTTGTTCGTATGAAAGAAAATTTTGTTGCACATTTTGTGGTGGAGTTAACCATGTTGCTTCAAGATGCTGGTTGAAAAAGAAAGCACACAGGAAACATAAAAGGCAAAGAGAAATTTCTCAGAAAGTGCTTAAGAGTTGCACATTTTGTCAAAGGAAGGGACATGATGTCTCTCATTGTTGGTCCTTGCAACCAACAAATCGTCCAAAGCACATGCAGCTAGATGACAAAAAGCTTGGCGTAAGTGGATCTATGGAGTCCATTATCAATGTGGAAATGAAAGATTCACATGAAGAATTGCGGTTGCAACAAAAGACGCCATGGAGTTGGCTTGGTAGGAAGTGGATTAACTTCTTAATGCAGTAAGTCATACTCATTTTTTACATGCAAATTTCAGTTTGGTATGCATGTATTTCAGTTGAAAAGTTGATGCAAGATTGCATGTACAAGCAGTTTCAGTTGAAGGAGTTTCTTTGTTGTTGCAAAATTTCACCATGGAGGTGTAAAAGATGAGTATGATACTCACTTATGTTGCAGAAATGTCTTTTGGTTCAGCTCTTAATAACCCACATGTTTTTGGGATGATGTACTTGTTGGTATTTGAAAAGAAGAGTTGAAGTTGCACATGTACATAGAGGTTGTATGCGTAATTAGCAAACTGTATATAGTTCATTGTACATGATACATACACATATGTTTGTCAAGATGTATCTTGTTGTTTATCGACTTATGTCGATTGTGTCATACATGTTTATCGACTTGTGTCGGTTGTGTGCACACTTTTTTTTTTACAGATTTTGTGTGTCATTTGTATAGCACATTTCATTGTCAACTGGTTGTTGATGTCGTATGTTGCACAAGATGCATTTGGTGTCATTTGGTGTAGAGAACGAAGTGTCAGTGCAAAGCAGTGCAAGATTCCATGAGTTGGAAAGGCATGAAAGCAAAGAGGGCACAAATTTAATAAAGTTTCATTGCTGGTTTCAGTATGGCAGATTGGTATGGCGAGAAAAATTGGTCGAGATTCGGCGCAAGTACGTGGCTCATTCAACAAAATTCGCCATGTGAACAGTTGGCAATTCAGGAAAATTTTTGGAGGCTGAAGAGAAGAGGATTTTGTTATTCTCTCATTTTCTGTACTATAGTTCAGTTTCAGAATTTTAGTGAGCTTTTGGGGTCCAAAATCCTTTCATTTGGGAGGTGTGATCAGGAGCTCAAGTCCAAGCCATGAAAAAAAAAAAAAACTCAAAATTGAAAATGTTAAAAATTGGTTGAAACCAAGATGGTTTCATAGGTCTCGTCTTCCTGATTCTGGTGCCATAAACAGTTCAAAAAATGGACACCGTATGAAGAAGTTATTGCACTTTTAGTGGAGTGGGTCCGGCGGAGCACGGAGGGGCCAACCCTCCTCCCATGGAACTTCATCATATGACCAGTGTGGGAGCTTAATGTTAAGAGCGCTTAAGGAGACTAATATCAAGTTTAATATTTAATTAAGGTTTAGTTAAGTGGATTTTAATATGGTGGAGATTCTGGAGGCGCTCCCAAATTTAGGCGGACTTCCACTTTTAGTGGAGTTAATTGGCAGTTGCCCCACATTTAGTGGAGGAAATTGGGACAAAGTTGTTTTGGTCATAAATTTCTCATTACTCAACCTTTCGAAACGATTTTTTTATTTTATTTTTATTTCGTATGTTCTCAAAATTTTGGACTGAATGGAATAGGTTTCAGAGCCGTGGGACTAATTTTCAGCCTCTTTAGCTTCGAAGAAGCTTTTTGAGCCACTAGGGCCATTTTGGGTTTTGAGTTTGGTTGAGCTGTGGTTAACCTTTTTTGGTGAACCAAAAGTCATTTTCGACTATTTCCTGTATTTCAGAGCCATTGGAATAGGTCTTAGCTCTTTTTGAAGAGTTTAAGAGGCCGAAAACCTTTAGGAGAGTTTTCAAGGCCACCATAGCCATTTTGGGGTTTGAGCTGTTTTGAGTTGTGGTTATCAGTTTGAGGTGAACCAAAGCTCTATTTCAGATAATTTTGACCTTATGAAGCCATTGGAAGTGGTTTCAAAGGAATTTGAGGACTTCTACAGGCCAAAAAGTTTCAGAGAATTTCAAAGCACCATTAGGACATTGATGAAGGAATCACTGTTTATGGTAATCTTTCACTGTTTAGTGAATTTGAAAAGGAATTATTAGATTTTTCCCACCTTTTGAATCATTTTATATATTCAGATTTTTCTATTGAGACACTTATAATCTTGTATTTCATTTGAGAGCTTTTAATACAAGAGGACAAGCCCATTTTGGGAGGCTTGATCCAGGAGATGTAGCCCAAGAGTTGGGGTGAACTCCTATATTATATTGCTGTTGTGTTTTGATATTATATTGATGAATATTGTTGCTGATACCCATGTTAATTTTCAGCAAAAAAAATTACACTTAAGATACATAAACAGTGAAAAGACATACACCATTTGCAAGCTAAATTTCCGCATAACGTCAAGTTTAAAGCAAGATCATTTTAATTAAATCTGAGTGTTTAATTCTATTATTTCTTTAGGCAGAGTCTGTAAGAGGGCTAGGTAGCCTCTGGATTCATCCTTTCTTTGAAAGGTGAAATATCCGGTAAATGCCCCTACAGTCTATCTCTGTATTAGAAATATGAAATTCTCACATTTTCAGATTTAAACTTAGAGTATTTTTGCACTCATTTACATAATTGAAAATGGATACCTTGCACCCTTTTCAAGTACCTTCTATTTTCAGATCATTGATCACATAGATTAACTAGGAAAAATAGAAAGAGACCCATAATCCGCACATGTTTTTCTTTTGAGCAAGGAATAATACAACATAGTTGAAATAGGGGATTTTGTAAAGGATCATCAAATATCCACACATTAAAACTATGTGCTTGTCCACGTTATGCTCACACATGTCCACTAACTAAGCGAAGCAAAAGCACCTAAAACTCTAACTTAACCAAAATCACTAAATTCTCCCCACATGGGCCATAAAAGAATTTATAGCTTAAGTTAGGATCAATGGGGTAGGCATCCATTAATCGACCTTGATCATAGTTCATCTTGAAACATAGAAGTTTTCTATTTAGGGAGCTTTAAATCCACCTATCAGCCCATGGAAAAGAAAACCCGTGTGCGACAGAGACCCGTTTCAGAGGGGGTTAGGCTTAGGCACAGTGCAGGAATGTATCAGTTAGGGATACCTGACTTGGCTGATACTTGGTACTGTTAGTTGACTTACCAAGAAGCCCAAGATTCGAATGGTCATGTGGGATGGTGGTACATAGTGACCAAAACTAAGGCATCCTTTCCCTATAGGTGACGGTGCAGGCAAGCGCCAGACCCTCTACCCTTACCTTGGTGGATTTTCTTTTGTTGACTGGGGGCATCACCAGCTCTTACGAGACGTTGTGCCAGCACTTGCAAGATATCTTCTCAAGGCCCAGTTACATTTGAGTGTATGAGGACGAATAATTCTTCTAGGATTTTGAGTATCATACGCAAACAAACGAAAACCACTTTTTTGATTGGTTGATCACATAGATTAATTTAAAGGGAAATTTATTTTATTTTTTGCTTTGTTTTATGTATGTGACAAGAAGTTTTCTTTGATCATAGAATCTATCCTCTCAAATTTTTCCAAAAACCTAACCTGGTCAACACCATAATGGACCCAACAGGACCTCGTCGATCTAGGTGTCTTTTGGACCTCCCCCCCCATTACCGAGAGGGGTTCTAGGTCTTTCGCCATTTAGGCGTCAAAGACGAAATGCTGCCACCATTATAGGTTCGTCATTTATTGGGGCATCCATAGTTGGGAAACCTAGTCGGTCTCCCAAAACCACACCACAGACCACTCCTCCCACAACCGCTAGGGGGCAGAGGAGTGCGTCCCATTTGGGAAGCCAGCCGAATACACATCAGGGTACATCACAGACTAACCCTCTTCCTAAATAGAAATTCATGTTTTCACACTGCAATGGCGCCACCATATCAGTCAATTTTCTTAGGTTCATTGAATCTACCCGATTTAACCAAGCTAACGAATGACCCATCGTTGTAATATTCCCAAATGGGGAATGCAACAATACAATGTAGAAGGATAGGAAAATAACATAGATCATATTTTATTATGGAGGAGGTCAATATGGAGACCTTTCATATGTCATTACAGCAACAAAATATATGTAAAAATTGGCCCATAAGATGCATAACAAGAAAAGGAAGCCTCCAATGAAAGAAAGCCCTCAAAATGAGGTGCTGCAACCATGTATTAGGACTAGAAGATATGATGTGTAATCTACAGCTATAACAGTAGATTACATGATCCATACACTATACAAGGTAATCAGATCTAGATTAAAATATCTAGAGCAAGTAAGTGTACAAAAATTTATATCTATACCAGATCCATACACTATACAAGCTCCTCTAATGAACCCCCTTGGGGTTTTTAGCAAAACACCAAGCAGAAGTTGTAGATCTGAGATCTAAGACTGCAGATCTATTGAAATATTCAAATCTAGAAAGTGGATATGATTTGATATGAGAAATAGAATGATCTCCTCTGATAGATCTCCAAAGTGAAGGGTAGATCCCCAACACCTAGAAATCACTCTCCAAATGGTGTGTTGAAACACCCTGCAACTGCACCTATAGAAATAACGCAGTTCTGGATCTATACTGCATTTTAGGGATCAAAATGTAGTTGGAATCATGCCAAGATCTGAAAAATTATGCGCAATACTTCCAATACTATCTTCCGAATGAATTAGAACCCTCATCCACTGAAAAGAACCACTGAAATGGACTAGATCTGAAAGATCTAATCTACACTTGTTGCAGCTTGCAAAAACAACTAAAACCTTAATAGGATCTATGTTGTAGTTGAAAGAAGAAGCTTGGCCCTAAGCCAGATAGTGGACAATGAAATACAAACTCTCCCAAGAGCTACTCAATGGGAAGAGGTGGGATTCCTGACCAGGAACACGCAATGCTAAACAACATTCAATCTCAGCTAAACAACAAGAGAAAGATATATGTCTAAACAGAAAATATATTCAGAAAATATGATAAACATCAACAACCTTCTAATGCTGCCATCCCCTTCCTTTTATATGACAAGAGCTTGCAAACCCTAAACAAGTTCCAATGAGATCACTTATTTCACACAAGGCATCTCCATCTAAAACTGCGTTGTGCCTCATTGATGGCCACTCCTCCATGACAACATTGTAGATTTGGTCAAGGTTGACCTAGTCAAAATTTTCCAGCCCCTTTCACAGCTAAGGGTGCTTGATTTAATAGCCAATATTTAGCCTTTTTACATTTGGCATTGATTTATTCATTATTAAGGAGTATTATGGACCTCCTTTGCTCTTTTATTCTTTAAACAAAGTAATAAAATAAAAATGAATATTCCAATGAGCCTATGACTAATTGGGAATATTACAATCGCACACAACCCTACATGGCCTCCCATGCCCATGAAGCTCCCTTCAGATATACCAAAGTTTGAAGGAAAGCAGGTGGAAGAGCCAGGTAATCATGTCATGAAATTCCACCTATGATGCTCATCGAACAATATCATTGATGATACTATTTTATTGAGACTATTTCAACACACTCTGACCGGAGTAGCCGCGAAGTGGTACGTGAAGCAACCCTCAGCTTCACATGGAATCTTTGGCGCCCTTGCCACCGCATTCCTAACATATTTTCAGTTACCCATTCACCATGATTCTGGAATGGAATTACTGACTCATTTTAGACAGACCCCCGCCGTCATATCTCGGACCATCTCCATGAATGGAGGCGGCGTCGTAGTTTATGTAAAGCTAAACTCGATGATCGGGTCCTCTTAGATTTGTTCCTGAAAACTCTTACAACAGAGATTTCAAAGGATGTGGCGTAGCAAAGGCCCACATTTGAAGAGGGCACCCTCAGCAAAGAACAATAGCTTGAGCTGATTTATACACAGTCAAGATACATTTATAACATCCTGCCTAACTCCTTGCGCCTACAAACATATCAAGAATTTCCAGGCACGTCGAACTCTGCAGATGGATTAATTGGTTCATTGACCCAAGGTTACCTAGGAAGTAGCAGTCAAAACCTCAGTTACACATAAAGTTCTACCTAGAACGTACCTCAACCCAGTTTTCAAAGTCATCATGTGCCACAAATTTTTTTTACCAATAGGGCGCCAACGTATCACCAGGGAGGACCTTATCCTCTAGCTCACGGGACTCAGTACATCGAAAGAAACACTACCGGAAGAGCTCCCCTCCAACAACCAGGTGCAAACTAGGGACCGTGTTATGCGCAGTCCCTAGCACAAAGACCTGCCTATGCATACCAATGCACAGGTGAAATTTGTGCAGCCGTCCCAAAACCAACCACACCAATACAACTAGGAGAACTACCCTCCTAATATGGTGAAGAAAAAATAAAAAAACAAGCCAAAAGGGAACCCTGGACAAGGGGGCAACAAACAACAACACTCACCGCGATCCCAGGCTGGAGGCAACTCCAACCAGAATCAGAGCCAGGAACCGAGCACTGCCCAACGATAGAGAAAAAGGCCACCTCTTCTAACAAACCATTCTTGTTCGATATGTGGTGAGTACGACCACTATACTCACCACTGTCCCGATCTCCCTGAGCTGAAGAAGCTGTTAGGTCCCCGTAATATGTTAGATTGGAAAGAAAAAATGTACAAGGGTAACATCAAACCAACTTCGGAGTCCTAGGACCTAGCCTTCCTAGACTCAGAGAAGGCTCTCTCTATATTTGTGTAAAATATGTAAGCTTGATTGATTTTAGGGTTTTGATTTTAGGCTAGTTATAGTGATTAGGGTTTGTTTGTTTATTTTGTTTGGTTGGGTTGCTTGTCAAGTAGAATAGACAGAGTAAGAGAAGTTAAAACCATTGGGCTACAGAGTCTGCAAAAGGTCTTGAAAAGTACAACAATAGGTTAAGGGTGTTTCAGAGGGCAAGTTTAACAAAGCCAAATGGATCTTCAAGGCTTATGTCAGTGAACTGAAAATTAAATTGTGAGATTAGTAGGTTTAAAGGGAAGTTAAGGATCCTTTAACATGTACTATAACAAGAGTAGTCTTTAATAACACTATGCATAAAGAAATAACCAAAGACAGGGCATACCATAAGCTTCTTTGACCAAACCCTAGCAAGTAAACATTAAGACAACAATCCAGTCAACCCTAGAGAGCAAGAAACTTGTAAATTCTAGTGATTTCACCTTCAGGCAAAGAAAACATTAAAGATGACATATAGTAATGATAAAAAAGTAGGGAAATCCTAATTTCCTTAATCGAACTACAAATACCTTCAAAGCAACCATTTAAGATAAACAAAAGGGTAGGGCAAACCATAAACCTCTTTAGCCAAACCCTAATTAGCAATAATTCAAAGAAAAGACCTCAAAAACAATGTTTTAAGTTATACCAAAGGTAGGGCTAACCATAAAATTCTTTGGCATTAGCTCCATTAAATCATTCTTAAGACAAACAAGCTGAGTGAAACTAGAGAGAAACTAAGAATTCTCTAATCTGACCTAGCAGAGGAAAACATTAGAGCAATAGAAGCAGACAGACCTAAGGTGCCTCTAACAACATATCTTAGCCTAAAATTTATGTTATAATGCAAGAGAAATATGAAACAATATAAAAACATAATAAGACAAGTACTAAATCACAAAAGACATCACTATTAACTATGCTCATGAATCTTTCAAATGTGCTTGCTCCATTGCTATTCAAATCAAAGCATTCAAAAAACTCCAAAGCCAATTTCTGCTCAACTCCAAGTCTATGGTATTGAGTTTAACAATAAACCAACAACATGAATAATGAGGCCTCCATAAAGTATTTAACTTGCAATGGAGGACCAAAACCCTAGCTAGGTTTCCAAAATGTCATTAATTGCATCATAAATGCCATTTTTGTCCAATGAGACCATGCAAGGCCCAAGGCACAAATATCCTAACTTAATAAATGAAAAAATAAATTCTAACATAACTCCTCATATAAATTTTGAGATATTTGCCTAATAAGCCTTCAAAATATCTTTTTTATTTATTCCAAGTGTCTTTTGTTGACTTTCAGGCAAGGGCACAACACCAAATTTGGAAATATTGGTCTTTTTGCAGATGAGATTTGGAGGCCTTCTCGGTGTCCAAATGAGCTCCATGATAGGTCATTGGAAAGCATGTCCTGTTTGGTTTCCAAAAAATATTTTATTTTCCTGATTGAATTCAATTTACCTGCTCAAAAAATACGTTTTCCAAGACTGCTCAGGGCGCAACGCCAGTGTTGAAAATAGGGCAGAAAGGTGATTTTTTTGCATATTTTTGGCACTTTTGGAGGACCAGTTTTACTCAAAATGACTTGAAACTTTGTGTGGGTGATGTCCTTGGCCTGATGAACTCAAAAATGTAAATTTTTCCTCCATTGGGTGCCCAAAAAAAGAGTGCAGCGCCAGTGGCGCTACACACTTGGCCCTTCAAAACAGTCAAAAACTCAAAATCTTCAAAAATGTGCCAAAATTTGGAATTTTCTTGCTGATCATGTTTGGGATGCTTGTAGGGATGCATCAGAAATAATTTCAAGTTTTTATTTTTCTTTTTCCTCCTTTATGGATTTAATATTTTCAAGGGATCTTTTGAGCTTGGCCCTTGCAATCTTGTTTCTTAAGGCATAATGCCTTGACATATATTTCTGAAGGTCATTGTCTCTCTTGGCCTTCTCCAACTGGCCATATAGGTGTATATTTTCCCTCTCTAGCCAAGGTTCCTGATCATAGTCTATTTCCATGGCAAGCAACTCACTTGGAGTGAGCTACTCTGCCAATGTTGTCTCTTGCTCTCTTTCTTTGGCTAAGGCTTTCTTCAAGCCAATTATCCTTAGCCTCCTCCTAAGAAGCTATTATTCCTCTTCTTTAGTGTCATCATGAGTTCCCAAGACCTCATCTAGTTTTTCCTTGGCTCTTCCAGCCTCTTTTCAAGCTCTGATTGCCCTGATCTCATAGATGGATTTCTCTGCCTCCAACTGCTTGTTTTCAACCTCAAGGAAATGGATCACATTCTGATGCAGGGGCATTAGGTCCAAGAAAATTCCTTGTATTTTAATAGACTTAGGATTTTTGTGTTTTCAAGGGAGTTGGTTTCTTATGTAATGATTTGAGTGATTTCAATGAGAATTAATTAAATATTGTGAGGAATTTTGTAAATGTTCTTGAATGTTGGAGAACATGCGATAATTAGGCTAGTTGAGAGTATATAGGGATTGAGAGATTTAGGAATTAATTGTAAATCCTAAATTAGAATTAGTTTCATTATTTTGTGGATGAAATAGGATGATCCTTAAGGATAAGTAGTGATTTTAGGAATTAGAGGATATTTGGGATTTTTGTTGAGAAGATGGAGGAACTGAAACCAAAAATAGTTTCAGAAAATTTTGTATAAATTGTAAGCCTAAAAGGCATAAAGAACATATAGAGTAGAGTAGATAAGGTAGGATTGTGAAAACAGGGTTTGGATTGTAAGCCTACGGGCAGAATAGGAAAAGGCCACTGATTTAATATCAGGCCAGAGAGGAAGAATTTCCTATGTAATTACTGTGTGTTAATACAGATAACTCATTTCTGAGTTCATGTTTCAATTCTGAATTATATGGTGTGCAGGTGAAATTAATAAAATCAAGGGAAGTTTGTCAATTTTTCATTGGTCATAGGATTGACTAAGTGTATGAGACTGTGTGTTTAATTTATATTACGAAATTGTGTGAATCGATCACAGAATGGATTGATTCCATTAAAGAATTTACTTGGGTGTTTAAATTTAGACATAAACTGGTTTGGATGTATTTCTAAATGATTTGATTTCATATGAAGCATTAAAATAATAAATTAGGCATTCTGTTGTGAGTATAAAGTGTAGTGAGATCGGGTTTTAAAGTCAATTTGAGGATTTATTGTATTTATAGAGATGATTATAAACCCACAAAAATTGAACAATAGAATTCAAACCATGTGTGGAATGAATGCAGAGAGGGGTTTGGAGATTAGAAGGGACCCTAGCCTGTTCGAAATGTTGAATTGAAACACAATGGAATGGAATCGATGGATAGTTAAGGGTGGAGATCCCGTATTAAAGAATTGAAGCGGAACGGTGAGCAACAGTATGGTGAAACTATGAAATTGGAACCGTGAAGCAATTTTCGAAAAACATAAATGGTTTTCATGTAAGCTCAGGATGGTAAGTGGTATTTTCTTGTTTGAACGCGATAGTGCTAAATGTGTGACACATCGCATGGGCGGAATTCCAAAACCGTTTGTTTTGTGTGAGTTTTGTGCGATAAAATCCGGAGGTTGAATGAATGCAATATATGTTGGATCCTCTGATCAAATGATCAGACGGTGTTCGCATAGTCATTTGCGCAGAAGTTAAAGGAGATGTGGAACTGACGGTATTAAAAGGATGTGTTGAATTGGAGCGTGACATCAAGCGCTGTCCGTTGGATCGAAAGCATTAAAATGAACGATGGAGATTGAGCTACGGAAATGAATGAGCAAGTTGGTAAGTTGTGGGACCCAAATCCAATATTCATGTTGATGTGTGGGTTTTAAATGTTAAATTAAATTGTGGGATTTAAACATTAAATGGGGTTGAACTTTGGTATGAAATGCTATGGGGCCGATATAATAATATGTTTTGGTTATTGGTGCTTTTGTTTTTAACCAAAGTCGAGATTCAAAAAAATGAAATTTCCACATGGGTTTGAAAGTATGGTGAATTGGTATGTTGTGGCCTGAAGATTTTCTTTGGAATTTTAACCAAAGTTTGAAGTTGCATATGAAGAATTATATTTTGGGTTTTATTCCAAAGTCAAATATTAATTCGATATTCATGAAGTGGATTTTCTATGGTTTTAACCATAGACTTGGAGAAGCTTCCAAATTAAACTTGCCAAATTTGAGAATTATGTTGGACCATGCATTTTTATATGCATCTACAAGTGAGAATGTGGGTTTTGCAGCCTTTGGTTGCTATCAAGTGGTATCAGAGCTAGAAAATCTCTTTTTAAAGTTAAATATTTTTTTTAATTAAATCAGAATGCATGTGTGATGAGGAAAGAAGAGATCAGATTCTAAATCTAATAAGCAGCAAATACACAGAATTGAAGTGAACAGACATTTGAAAAATTAATGAAGACAGTACATTCAAATTACAAGTGAATGAAGAAAACAAGGTCATTCAGATATCTTGAAGGTGAGATAATTTAATCTGGTTTAAAATTGTGACTAAAGAGTTATGGTTGCAGACACGATGAAGACAATGTTTTTGATGATGATTGCAGTGAACCTAATATTCTAGCTAAAGGTTGGATAGGGAGAACAGCTGAAGTGTTCTCAGGAGAAGGTGAGTTGAAGATATAAGCCTATAAAGAGCAGAAGAGAGTGCTCAAGAGGTTCTAAATATAGAGAACCAGTGCTTGCCAAAAGACCAAGTCCAGAGAAGGGATTGGTGAGGTAAGTGGTAGTAGGAAGGACTTGCTGTTGCAGAGGCTTAGTGCAACTCATAGTGAGTGAGAAGCTCATAAAGAAGATGATCATGGAAGATCAGAGAAGAGGTTCTAAAGAATGCCACAGAGATAAGATGAAGGATAGAGAAAGAGAAATTGTAGTGATGAAAGTACAATTGGAGGTACTACAGGAATGGCTACAAGAAGAGGAAAACCAGAGAGGAGGATGGATCTTTCCACTGAAGGGAAAGAGGGTAATTTGGAAACCATTACAAATGAAGTGGAGGAAAAAGGAGATTTCCTTATGGAAGGAAGAACTCATATTTTTTGAGTCAAAGATGGAATTTGAGGAGTCCACATGCAAATCTGTTCAAGGAGAAATGCTTGAAGAAGAAAACGAGACTGAAAAGTCTTGTGTTTTTAAAACTAATGAGTTGTTTATGATTGCAGGTACATCACAAGATGATGAAAATACTTTGAATTTTGTTAAGGAGAAGAAGTTGAATCTAATATCTATTCACATCAATGCTGAGATAGCAATATCTCAGAAACAAAAGGAGACAAAGGAGTCTCATGAGAATATTCAACATAATATTGAAATAGAGAAAGAGGGACCATTTGATGATTGGTCAACAATAAGTGAAGGTATGGAAAGTTGTGTAAAGTTTCCAAGTTCTACTCCAATTTAAATTGTTGAGTTGTATAGAAAGTTAGATCTTCAGAGAAGAGAGTTGGAGAAGCAGAGCATCTACACTTCGGATAAATTGTTGAATGTGAAAGACAGAGAAATTTTCATGAATAACAGTTAGGAAACAGAGGATAAGGATCCAAGAATGATTCAAAAAACTGAAGAAGTTCATTATTGTGAACCTGAGCAGAGAAACATTCATGAAACAAATGAGAAGAAAGGGGGACTAGCTGATAGTCTCATGGAGAATTTAATTCAGCATACTAATGTGCTGACAAAGAATTTGAAAGAATACTCAAAGCAGTATACTGAAATTTTTCCAGATGAGGAAGAGGTATTGAAACCTTGTATTTTAATACTGATAATTCATGTGTTAATCATGCAGGCAAAGAAGGAAAAATGGAAAATGTCAGAGAATTTAATGACAAGGAAACTATGTTAGCTGAAAACATAGTGGAGGATCATCATTCTATCATGGTGATTGGAACAAATGAGATAACCTTGGAAGCTAGGAAGAAAGACAGTGAAGATTTTCTGAGTCTTGAAAGAGACTTGGAACTACAAGAAGAAAATTTGGTGACTGGATCATCAAATGAGACCATTGGGTCTTGTAATTTTGAAATTGACAATTTGACTATGTTTACAAGTGTTGTAGAAGACAATCCATCTCTTGGAGTTGTCTTGAATGAAGATGAACTGTTGCAGAATAAGGAACTCATAAATTCCAAGGAAGGTGAGACAGTCATGTCTCATATGAAGGAACTTGTTACTATTGATGACAAGGAGGAGTTTTCTTGTTTGATTGACCAAGAGAAAACTATGGGAAAGACTTTTAGAACTGCCATAGTGATGAAGAATCAGAATTCTATTCTGATCAAGGATGAAGATACAGTGTTTGAAGAGGTTGAATTGATTGCCATAATCAATGAAGGAGGTGATGGATAATTACTAAAGATTGTCAAAGAAGAAGATGAAGGATATGTTGAAACTAAATTGAAGCATATTGATGATGTGGTTGAGATAAAACAAGTTCAAAGGAAATGGCTAAAATGCTTGCTAGAAACAATTATGCAAGAGAAAGGAATTATAGACACTGAAGTGGAAATAGCTGAAGTTATGGAAGAAATAGAAGCAGATACTAGTTTGTCAAAATTAATTATTCTTACTAGTATGCAAAGAAGACTAAATGAGTATGTTACTACAGTTAGAGAATCAAATGATAATTTATTTTTTAAAAGTAAATTTTCAGGTAGTGAGCAGAAGAAGAATGTTGCAGAGGGAGATATCTTAAGAGATATTCAGGAAGTTTGGGAGGCAGCAACAATATTGGAGGCAAAATATGCAGCAACGGTAGCAACATGTGAGGCAACATCTATAGGAACAAAAGCATCAGCAACAGCAACAAAGGCAGTAATATTTGCAGCAAAAATTGAAAGCAACAACAAAAGGAAGAGTAATTTCCAGACAGTATATAAAATGGACATAGAGATTGAAAGTGTAAGGAGGTTAATGATGAAGGTGTCTCAGAAGAAGGCAGCAACAAGAAAGAAAAGAAATGACATCAAAGGAAAGACAAGAAAATAATGTGAAAGCATAGCAGGTGGCAAGATGCAGAATAAGATATGGAAGCCTGGAGAAGTACAACAGAAGAATAATGTAGCTTATGGACAACAAAAAAACAAAGTATGGGATCCAGGAGGCAAAGATTAAAAGCACATGATCAAGAGATCATGATTATCTTTGACCTTAGGAGTCTGATGCAGGGGCATTAGGTCCAAGACAATTCCTTGTATTTTAATAGACTTAGGAGTTTTTTGTTTTCAAGGGAGTTGGTTTCTTATGTAATGATTTGAGTGATTTCAATGAGAATTAATTAAATATTGTGAGGAAGTTTGTAAATGTTCTCGAATGTTGGAGAACATGAGAGAATTAGGCTAGTTGAGAGTATGTAGGGATTGAGAGATTTAGGAATTAATGGTAAATCCTAAATTAGAATTATTTTCATTATTTTTTGGATGAAAGAGGATCCTTAGGGATAAGAAGCGATTTTAGGAATTAGAGGATATTTGGGATTTTTTTGAGAATATGGAGGAACTAAAAACAAAAATAGTTTCAGAACCTTTTGTATAAATTACAAGCCCAAAAGGCATAGAGAACATATAGAGTAGAGTAGATAAGGTAGGATTGAGAAAACATGGTTTGGATTGTAAGCCTATGGGCAGAATAGGAAAAGGCCACTGATTGAATATCAGGCCAGAGAAGAAGAATTTCCTATGTAATTATTGTGTGTTAATACAGAGAACTCATTTCTGAGTTCATGTTTCAATTCTGAATTATATGGTGTGCAGGTGAAATTGATACAATCAAGGGAAGTCTTTCAATTTTACATTGGTCATAGGATTGACTAAGTGTATGAAACTGTGTGTTTAATTGAGATTACGAAATTGTGTGAATCGATCACAGAATGGATCGATTCCATTAAAGAATTTACTTGGCTGTCTAAATTTAGACATAAAATGGTTTGGATGTATTTTGAAATGAATTGATTTCATATGACGCATTAAAAGAAGAAATTAGGCATTCTTTTGTGAGTATACAATGCAACGATATTGGGGTTTAAAGTCAATTTGAGGGTTTATTGTATTTATAAAGATGATTATAAACCAACAAAAATTGAACAATAGAATTCAAACCATGTGTGGAATGAATGCAGAGAGGGGTTTGGAGATTAGACGGAACCCTGGCTTGTTTGAAATGTTGAATTGAAACATAGTGGAATGGAATCGATGGATAGTTAAGGGTGGAGATCCCATTTTGAAGAATTGAAGCAGAACCGTGAGCAACAGTTTGACGAAACAATGAAATTGGAATCGTGAAGCAATTTTCGAAAACAATAAATGGTTTTTGCATAAGCTCTGTGTTAGGTCCCTATATCACTAGTATAGTCCCTTATTATTGTTAGTGTAACCCCCTTATTGTTATTATTGAACCCTTGTAACCCCCATTTTGTTATTATTGTGCCCTTAAATTATTATTGTTAGGTCGGCTAGGATTACATTGTGGCCCACCAGGATTACATTATGGCCCCATGGACTCCTATATATAGAAAGGAGGTTTTGTAAATTGTATCATCCAAGAATTGTTCATTTATGTAATGTATTGTAGGTTTCCCCCTCGAAGTGGCTCATTTCTAAGGCGTTTATATCTCTTTTCTTCTCTTTTTGGAGCTGGTTACACAACATTTGGTATCAGAGCTTTGGATTCTAGGGTTTCGCTGCTCCAAACAGGTCATCGTGGCATTTTCGCTATAAAATTTTTTCTACGAAGCTTCAGAAGCTGAAATTTTTAGGGTGCGAAGCTGAAATCTTGAGGAAGGTTGTCTAAAAATTTCAGATCTTGGTTCGCAATATTTGAGGAGATATCATCTGTGGAAGTTAGGTATTTTTTCAGGCTCATAAACAGGTCATCGTGGTAATTGCACTATAAATTTTTTTGTACGAAGTTTCAGAGTCTGAAATTCATATGGTGCGAAGCTGAAATCCTGAGGAAATTCGTCAAAAAATTTCAGAGCTTGGTTCGCAATATTTTTGGAGATATGATCTGTGGAAGGTAGTGCTTTTTCAGGCTCCTGAATTTCATCTCAAAGAGGTGATCGTGGGAAAAGTTCAATAACTCTCTCTCTAGGCATCGGATTGGAGTGCCGTAAAAAGTGGTCGCAAGTACATGGAATGTAGTTTCTTGGCTATCAATTTTAGAGACAAAATATGAAACAGTGACACGTGGAAAGTCGTACAAGTTCGCTCTACTGAACCAGTCCATAATTAGGTCATTGTGGGAGATTGGACACAACTTTGTCTTGGAGAATCCAAATCAGGTCAGACCTGTGGCATTCAAAAGAGAATTTAGAGGGCTACTTCAGTGCTGAATTTCAGATATTGAAGATCCGCAATCACAGAGATAATACAATTTCAATATCGAGCTCCTCAAAGCAAGTAAAAGGTGTGTATTTTTTTTCCGAATTGCATAAGTCTTGTTTGAAGAATCAAGTTGAATTGATTGCAAGGGCCTATTGTAGAATATATATCAATATTGGATTCTAAAATGGCCCCTAAAAATAATTCAACACCCATTAATCCTTTAGAAGGCTCTACTATGACTCATGAAGACGAAGAATGGCAACATGACATATCAAAATTACAAGAGCAAGTGCAACAAATTTCGCTCTCGCAAAGAACAACAAAAAATGAAATGGAAGTTTTGAAGAAGGGCGTGGAAAATAAGAGGATGGTTTGAAGAAAGGCGTGGAAGCTAAGATGAATGGTATGGAAGCTAAGATGGATGGCATGGAAGTGGGCATGGAAGCTAAGATGGATGACATGGAAGCTAAGATCGATGAAAAAATGAAAGACAACATGGAAAACATGAAGAAAGATCTAAAAGTAGACATCGAAGGTTTGGGAAAGTTGATACAAGAAATGTTTCCCAATGGTGAAAAGATAGTAGAGGAAACTCATGATGAGAACAAAATAAATGTTAATCGTGATTTCATAAACTCTATTGTTGGAGGGAAGAACCACCATATTCCAAAAATGGATATGAGGAAGTTTGATGGAAAAGATCCTGTAACATGGATACTACAGATGGAGAAATATTTTGATCTCCATAATGTGAAAAACACACAAAAGGTATGCATTGCAACTTTACATTTAGAACAAAATACATTTGTATGGTATCGATGGCTTTGCTCCCGTAAAAAAATTGTCACTTGGTCAATTTTTACGGAGGAAATGATAGCACATTATGAGGATACAAAGAGCAACACCTTCTTTAGCCAATTGATAAATCTCAAACAAAAGGGTTTAGTGGGGCGGCACATTGAGGACTTCCAAAAATTGAATATAAGGGTAACTGATATTCCAGAGGAACACAGGATTGATCTCTTCATAGGCACATTAAAGGATAACATCCAACATGAAGTTCGCGTTTTGGAACCTGATTCATTGGAGAAGGCATTCAGGTTGGCAAGAAAAGTTGAATGTAAAATTATGGCGACAAGGAAGCCTACCACTCAATTCTATAAAGAAGGAAGTGTTGCTACATCTAGATTTCCACAACCTATAAGGTTGACACCACAAAAATTGGAAGAAAAAAGAGCAAAAGGGCTTTGCTACGGTTGTGATAGAAAATACACTAAAGGTCATAAGTGTGCTGAGAAGAAATTATTTTACATAGATTGTGAAGAGGAAGAAGAAAATGAACAAGAAGAGGATATACACCGGGAACCAACCCTAGAAGAGGAAGAAATGAATCCGACCATATCGTGTAATGCACTGGCAGGAATTACCACTCCTCAAACTCTCAAGATACAAGGACAAATCAAGAAGAAAAAGGTAATAGTGTTAATTGATTCAGGTAGCACCCATAATTTTATTCATTGTAAGGTAGCCAAGGAATTAAATTGTTTCCTATACCCAGCACCAGAATGTCAAGTGATGGTTGCAAATGGAGGAACTATAAATTGCTCTGGAAAATGCCATAATATTAAGCTAACCATGGGGAATATGTATTGACTAGTCCAATGCTTTCCATTCCTATGGGAGGTGCTGATGTTGTACTAGGAGTACAATGGTTACAATCTTTGGGGACGGTAGCTTTTAATTTTCAAGAACTTTCTTGAAATTTTTTTCAGAAGGAAAGGAAGTCGAATTACGGGGTATTGAAGGGAAGCCAGGAAGGATAATAAGCTCTAATGTCATGACAAAGCTTCTAAAGAAAGAACAACGAGGCGTAATTGCACAATTATGCTCACTAGAAGTTCCGGCATCAAAATCATCTATTTCTGCAGATCTCCAACAAGTCTTGGACAATCATTCCAAGGTGTTTGAAACTCCCAAAGGACTCCCACCTATTCGTGATCATGATCATGCTATTCATTTGATTCCAGGAAGTGTTCCTCCAAACATCAGGCCTTATAGATATCCTTACTTCCAAAAGAGCGAAATTGAACGTATGATTGCGAAAATGTTAGAGGCAGGTATAATTCAACCCAGTCAAAGTTCTTTCTCTGCTCCTGTAGTATTGGTACACAAGAAGGATGGATCATGGCGAATGTGTCCGGATTATAGGGAGCTCAATAAGCTCACCATTAAAGACAAATTTCCCATTCCTGTGATTGATGAATTATTGGATGAATTACATGGAGCAATTTATTTTACCAAGTTGGATCTTCGTTCGGGATATCATCAAATTAGAATGAAGACTGAAGATATTCCAAAAACAACATTTCGAACTCATGAGGGTCATTATGAATTTTTGGTCATGCCTTTTGGTCTTACCAATGCACCTTCTACATTTCAAGGGTTGATGAATTCCATTTTCAAACCCTTCCTTAGAAAATATGTGCTAGTATTTTTTGATGACATACTAATCTACAATAGGTCTTGGAAGGATCATGTTCAACATGTTGACAGTGTGCTCAAACTATTGGAGGAGAAACAATTATATGCAAAAACATCCAAATGTTTCTTTGGAGTGAAAAAGGTGGAATATTTGGGTCATATTGTATCTCACGAGGGTGTTAAGTTAGACCCTAACAAAATTAAAGCTATTAAGGAATGGAAAGTCCCCACAACCATAAAGCAGTTGTGAGCTTTTCTCGGGTTAACAAGGTATTATTACAAGTTTTTTAAGAATTATGGGAGAATAGCAGCACCTCTAACAACATTATTGAAGAAAGATGCATTTTCATGGACTCCTGAAGCAACTAAGGCCTTTGAACATCTTAAAGAGGCAATGTGCCTAGCACCGGTCTTAGCTACGCCAGACTTCACAAAAACCTTTACTGTGGAATGTGATGCCTCAGGAAATGGAATTGGTGTTGTTTTAATGCATGAAGGAAGACCCATTGTTTTTGAAAGTCGTCCAATCAAAGGAAAGTATTTACATAAACCTATTTATGAGAAGCAAATGTTAGCAATATTGCATGCACTAAAGAAATGGAGAATTTACCTAATGGGAAGACACTTCAAGGTAAAAACTGATCATGATAGTCTTAAACACTTTTTGGAATAAAGAATATCTTCAGAAGAGTAGCAAAAATGGGTCACAAAGATGTTGGGTTATGACTTTGAAATAATATACAAAAAAGGGAAGCTAAATGTTGTTGCAGATGCACTCTCAAGAAAGAATGAAGAGGTGGAAGCATTGCTTTGTGCCATTTTTATTATCCAACCAGATTGGATAACTGAAGCAAGAGATGAATGGAAGAAAGACGAAGAAGTGTGGACACTCATTCAAAAATTTCAGCAAGATCCTAGTACATCGGATACATTTAGTTGGAAAAATGATTCCTTATGGTAAAAATATCGCTTATATCTTTGTAAGAATTCCCAACTAAAACAAAATATACTTTTGGAATTGCACACTTTTCCTTTAGGAGGACACTCAGGATTTTTAAAAACCTACCATAGGGTGAAGAAAGAATTTTTTTGGGATGGCCTTAAATCTGATATTCAAAATTTTGTGGTGAAATGTTTGGTTTGCTAGCAGAATAAAGTTGAGACAATTAAGACCTCGGGTCTTCTACAACCTTTATCCATTCCAAGTCAACGTTGGGAGGAGATTTCAATGGATTTTATCACAGGTTTACCTAAATCCAAAGGAAAGAGTGTCATCATGGTGGTAGTTGATAGACTTACCGAGTATGCACACTTTTGTGCATTATCTCATGCATTTAAAGCAAGTACAGTTGCTACTACATTTATGGACACAATTCAAAAGCTACATGGAAACCCAAGGGTTATTGTGAGCGATAGAGATCCCATTTTTACTGGAAATTTTTGTACAGATTTATTTTCTTTTTTGGGTACTCAATTAGCTCATAGCTCATCTTATCATCCTCAATCCGATGGTCAAGCTGAGATAGTGAATAAATGTTTGGAAGGATATCTTCGTTGTTTTGTATCTAATAAACAAACACAATGGGTCAAGTGGTTACCTCTCGCTGAATGGTGGTATAACACTTCATTCCATACTGCAGCAAAAATGACCCCATTTATGGCACTTTATGGATGTCATCCACTGTCCATCACATCATCTTTAAGAGAAAATTTGAAGGTTGGCAGTGGAAGATCACATTGAGCATCAGCAAGAAGTTCTCCAACTCTTAAAGGATAACCTGAATTTGGCACAAAATCGAATGAAACAACAGGCAGATCAACATCGCAGCGAGAGAAGTTTTGATGTAGGATATTGGGTATTTTTACGGCTACAACCATTGTTACACCATTTTTTGGTCATCTAACCTATTATCATTATATGGACCCAAGTACACCATGTAAGACCAATTTTACCCTAAGTAAAATTGCTTTCACTATGTTAAATAACTTAATAAACCACATTTATTAGGTTGTTTATGGTCTAAACAGGAAACCCCAAAAGGAAATATTAAACAAACCTATTTTGTTTGATTTTCCTCATGGAATAATTAATTAAACCATAATTTAATTATTATTCCTATTCATGTTTAACCCAAAACAAAGAAATTAATTAGATAAACCTTTATTTATCTTATTATTTTCTAGGAATAATTATTTAAATCTTACTTAGATAATATTCCTTGTTAAATATGACCAAATCACCCACAAATAATTAAATAAATCATTATTTATTTAATTATCCTTCAACCACTTCCTTAAAAAGATAAATAAATCATTCATTTATTTATTATTAACAAATAAAGGGATTTGACCCAAGTCAAATACTTTTCCCTCCAACAAATATAATAAAATATTCCATAAAAGGTGGATCTAGATTTGGTTAACATTATTTTAATCATGCACCAAGATCTAGAATGACCCAATATTTTGTTATAAATAGGAAGGTTTTCCCTACCATTCTTCACCTTTTGTTGCCTATTATATCACTCTGGATCTAAACTCTTGGTCTAACTTTGAGCCATTATCATTGTCATATTTTCCATTATTTGTTGTGTGAGCTCCCTTTGAGTTCTATCTTTGTCTGGGTTTTCTACACCAATAGGAGAGAGAAATGCTAGATCTGAAGTGCTGAGGACTTCCAAGAACCCATCCCATTGAGGAGAATTGGAAATATCTTCTTGTTTTCCTCCCAGGTGCCCTTAATACAAAAAATTCTTTCAAAAATTGTTCTTGTCTTGTCTATTGGATATATGGAGCAAAACCTTCTTTTTACTGCTTAATGTCTTTCTATGCATAGATCTGGTTTTTGCAGCTCTTGTCTTGATCAAATAACTGCAGATCTGAAGATATTGGCAGCCATATTTGATGTTAGGGCTATTAGTTATGCGTAGCTAAAGTGGTCTTTTTTCGTACACTTCGAAAAAGGATTCATACTAACAACCATACAAACAAATGTCCCTCAAGCAAGTTAAGAATGATAATAAATTATCACCAAAATACTATGGTCCTTACAAGGTGTTGCAAAATATTGGTTCTATGGCATACAAATTGGAGCTTCACCTTCTTCGTAGTACATCTCAATTTTCACCTGTTTCATACTTAAAGAAAGTTATAGGTGAAAATCTTCAGTTCAAACAATATTGCCAGAACTTGATGAAGGAAAATCATATTGGAACTGAAGTGGTCACAGAAAAAGAACTCGGCTTGACTACGGAATTGATCAATTTCGAGGTATCTCATCAAGTGTAAGAACTTACCCGAGGTGCACGCGGGAGGATGAAAATTTTGCTCTGAAAGCACCGAATACTCAAGCATTGAGGACAACACTTTTGAAGGAGGGCATGTTGGGTCCCTGTCACTAGTATAGTCCCTTATTATTGTTAGTGTAACCCCCTTATTGTTATTATTGAACCCTTGTAACCCCCATTTTGTTATTATTGTGCCCTTAAATTATTATTGTTAGGTCGGCTAGGATTACATTATGGCCCCATGGACTCCTATATATAGAAAGGGGGTTCTGTAAATTGTATCATCCAAGAATTGTTCATTTATGTAATGTATTGGAGGTTGCCCCCTCAAAGTGGCTCATTTCTAAGGCATTGATATCTCTTTTCTTCTCTTTTTGGAGCTGGTTACACAACACTCTGGATGGTAAGTGGCATTTCCTTATTTGAACGCGATAGTGCTAAATGTGTGACACATCGCATGGGTGGAATTCCAAAACTGTTTGTTTCGCGGAGTTTTGTGCGATAAACTCTGGAGGTTGAATGGATGCGATATCCGTTGGATCCTCCGATCAAATGATCGGACGGTGTTCTCATAGTCATTTGTGCAGAAGTTAACAAAGATGTGGAACTGACGGTATTAAAAGGATGTGTTGAATTGGAGCGCGACATCAAGTGCTTTCTGTCAGATCTAAAGCATTAAAATGGACGATGGAGATTGAGATGCGGAAATGAATAACCAAGTTGGCAAGTTGTGGGACCCAAACCCAATATTCATGTTGATATGTGGGTTTTAAACGTTAAATGAAATTGTGGGAGGTAAACGTTAAATGGCATTGAACTTTGGTATGAAATGCTGTGGGGCCGAAATAATAATATGTTTTGGTTGTTGGTGCTTTGGTTTTTAACCAAAGTCAAGATTCAAAAAAATGAAATGTCCGAGTGGCTTTGAATTTATGGTGAATTGGTATGCTGTGGCCCAAAGATTTGCTTTGGGGTTTTAACCAAAGTTTGAAGTCTCATATGCAGAATTATATTTTGGGTTTTATTCCAATGTCAAATATTAATTCGATATTCATGAAGTGTTTTTTCTACGGTTTTAACCATAGACTTGGAGAAGCTTCCGCATTAAAGTTTCCAAATTTGAGAATTATGTTGGACCATGCATTTTTATATGCATCTACAGGTGAGAATATGGGTTTTGCAGCCTTTGGCTACTATCACATTCTTAGCTCTACCAATGTTTTCTTGTATATCCCTAATCAAAGCATCCTTTCTTTTAAGCAGCATGCTTGTTATCCTCTACTCATTTTCATCATCACTGTTAAGGTGAATAAGTTGAAACTCTTGTTCAGTCTCATGTTTGTCTTCCTCTTCTTCATAAATGACCTTTTCCTTACCTTTGACAAGCTGCTTGGTTGCTGTAGAATGCATGGCCCCTTGCCTCTTAAGGGCACCAAAGAAATTCTTATTTTCCCTCTGGTAGGTCAAATGAAAGGGCTCAATGTTAAATATATTAGTGCCATATGTCTCAATGCCATCATTAATTCCATCATCACTGCCATCATCATTGGTATCATCACTGCTCTCATGGATCTTTGACCCACTGCCATCATCCTCACTGCTCTCTGCCTCATTGCCATCTTCCTCATTGTTTGATTCATCATTGCCATCTCCCTTGCTGTTTGATGCACTAGTACCATGAGATGATGGTGAGGGATTGTGAAAAGGTGATGAAGGAGGGTCATCATGGGGTGAAGGAATGTGAGTGGATGGAGGAGTAGGAATGGGAGGATGAGATGATGAAGGTGTATTTTTTTTATGATGGTCTTATGGAGAACTAAACACCTCATTGGAAATTAAGGTCTCCCATGGAATGCCTTTTTGCTGTAGTTGGTGCATAACAACCATTTTGATCAAAGAATGATGAAAAAGGCTTTGCATCTAATGAGGATAATCTCTCTTTTGTACAATATAGGACATTTTGTCAATGCTTCTGTAGAGGTAATAGGGTATGTGTAGCATCGTCACTCTATTAAATTGCATAAATAGCCTGATGTGGTAGGAGTTACATGTGAAATACTTCATGATAATTCTCATCATAGGTGCATATCTATCAAGAAAATTTGAGAAAGGAAAAATGGATTTTCTGTGGTCTTTGTACCTAGGTTTCAAGTAGGGTTCAAAGTAGCTCATGTCTAGGTTTGCCTGCTTGAACCATTTCTCACGTACACTTGGTATCCTAGTGGCATTCGCAATAGCATCTGTAGATAGCTCAAAAGTGACCCCTACAAGGTTAACTTGTTTTTCATGCAAGTTAATGATAAAGAGTCTAGTTATCTCATGGTGGTTTTGCACCTGCTGCACCTTTCCACAAGAATCAAAGCATCCTAGATGCTTGAAACATGAAACAGTAAGGGGAGATTCCATTATCTCCCTTGTATTGGGGTGTTCAAATCTATTGATATTTACACCTTTGTGCTCATGCATCCTTGGCATTTGGGCCTCTCTTCCACTACCACTGTCTTCTAACATTATAAACCTTGCTTTGAGAAAACCTAGGACTATAAATGGAAATGAGATGAAGGGATGGTAATAAAAAGGCAGCTTTGCAAGTGAGTGAGATGAGTGAGTGAGGGTATAAGTGTATGAGAATGAGGGGGAGGCTAAAAAATCAATGATAACCCTCTGTTGACATGTTTAAACTATGTTTTTCCAACCCTGGAGTGTAAATGGAAATGGAGTGAAATATGGTGATGAAATGGCAGTTTAGGCTAATGAGGGAATAAGTAAGTGAGGGTATAGGTATATCAAGTTGAGTGAGAGGTTAACCAACTCAATGAATACCTCCAGCTGTGAAATTTCCCTTTCTATCTCTGCCACTCTATCTAGGAATATGAAATGAGGCTCAAACAGTGATTTCAAGCTTTGAATTTAGGGTTCTTCTTAGGGATTCCTCATCATTAACTAAGAATCATCAAATAGCTTGAAAATGTGGTTAGCGCATCCACTTACCATTCATTAGTGCTTGGAGAACCCTTGGTAATGACGTGAAGCAATTCTGAGGTGGTTTGAGTGTTTTTAGGGCTTAGAAAGCCTTCCTTCCCAAGCACGCAGTGCCAGGCTTAGGGCACAACGCTCAATCCCAGGTGCGCAACGCCAAAGGTTTTCTTCACTGGGCCTGTCAGGTAAGGGCACAACTCTTTCCCCAACACACAAAGCTCAATTCCAGGTGCACAATGCCTTTGTAACTTTTATGGGGAAATTTTTCTAAGGACACATTGCCTGATTCCAAGCGCGCAACGCCAATATCAACGTATAGCACCAAGACACTTAGCCAAATTTCGACTTGAAAACTCAAAAAAAATTCTCTCCTTGAAAATTTTAACTCTTTGCAACTGAAGAATGAACCATATGAAGTGTAAGAAGTGCTTTATAGGTGTATGGATTTGATATTGACTTTGCAACCCACTTTCTAATGTTTTAAACCTTTTTTTCCCTTTTCACTGATATTCTTTGACTTTTGCCTTGCAGGTGACTAAAAACATTAACTTGTCTTTGGTTTTACTCCTTTGAGACTTGACATGTGTATTTCTATGATTTTGTGATGGTTTCACACAACATCAGCTTCAAAACACTCTGTGGTTTCCATTATGAAGTTTAACTCAAATTTTCACCTTTTCTCGCAAACAATTTATACACTTTTGCTCAGCAGGTGATTGAAGTGATGAATTATGTTAGGGTCCCATGATTTGGCAGATTGGTCGACCAAATGACAAGGTAACATGAAACCAGTCTTTGGAGTCCTAAGATCTAGCCTTCCTAGACTCAGAGAGGGATCTCTTTATTAGATGCAAAGGATGTGTTCTTGTTTGCTTTGGATGGTTGATTTTAGGCTAATTGTTAAGTGTAGGGTTTGTTGATTGTTTTGGTTGGGCAAGATGAACAGGTAGAATAGGTGGAGTGAGAGTTCTTCAAATAATTGGGCTATGGAGTCAATGAAATTCATGGGTATCTCAATAATAAATCAGATTGCATTACAGCGCCAATCTAGCAAGGTTAATGGATCCTTAAGGTAATGTGTGAAGTGGGGTGGACATCAAGATGGGGAAAAACAAGGTAGGGAAAAGGGCAGTGAAGTATCCTTTTTAATTTAGCCACAAAAAAGAAGGTATTAAATACGATAAGAAAAATATACTAATCATGAGATAGGTAAACCATTTACTCAATGAAAATACTTAAACAAATAAATATCCAAGATAAACATTCCAATGAAACAAAGAAAGCAAGAAAATCTTATCTTACTTTAGTAATTTCACCTTCAGAATTGGAAAACATATATGATGACACAAAAAATTTAATCAATCAAAGATGGAACTCCTAAACATTGTTGATCAAGCTACAAAGAACTCTGAGGCAGACTGATAGGCATGGAAAAAGGGCAAGATCAGAACAAGACCTCTTTGAATTAACCTAGCAAGTAGTACTTCAAAGAAGGGTTCCAAGACAGAGTTTAGATATCATCAAATAAGCAGGTCTTGCCATGATTCATATTTTTAAACTATCATATTAATCCATAGATGAAACAAACAAGCATAAACAGGATTAAGGAGCAGCTAAGAATTCCTCAAACACACCCAGTAGAAGAAAACATTAAGGCAATAGAAGGCAGGAGGACTAAGGTGCTTCAAAGAGCATTTGTCAACCTATACTTTTCTATTCTACTGCAACAAATAAAGATGAAACATAATGATAAAAATAAAACATGAAAAAATTAAGGATACATCACCATTAATCAAGCTAAGGAATCCTGCAAACAAGATTCTCCATCATCAATCCAAGCAAGGCATTCATAAACTCCACAACACCAATTTCTTCTCCAAGCTCATAAAAACCATGTATTGCTCTCAAAGCTCATGAAATGCCAACATTTTCAATGAATCTCTCATACTCTATTTAACTCAGCAAAGGAGGTAAAAAACCCTAGATAGGGTTGGAAAAAGTCAAAATCACCCATAAATGTCATTTATGCCTAAGAGACCATGCAAGGCCCAAGGCACAAAATATCTCATGAAATAACTTCTAAAATAACTTCTTGCACCTAATTCTAGAGTGATTTTCTTGAAAAAGTACTAAAAAATGATTTTGCAATAAATGAGTGTGTTTTTTTGACTTTTGGTCCAAAACACACTAAATAGTCCCTTTGCGTAGCACCACTTTTAACAGAAAATATGGTCTTTTGCAACCAAGGTTTGGACCTATTCCCGATGTCGGATGTGGCTCCGTGATGGCTCGTTGGAAAGAATGATGAGTATAATTTAAAAAATGCTTGTCTCTTCCTAATACAGCTCTTGTAGCTTAGTCAAAAAGTCAAAAATCCCAAGACTTGCATTAGTGTAGCGCCAGGTCTAAAACAGTGGCAGAAAGGTGAAAAAAGAGGGGTTTTTTGACCATTTGAGGGGTCAAACCTGCTCCAAATCATCTGAAACGTGGTGAGAAAAGTGTGCTAGGTGTGAGAATTTCAAAAATGTTAAGTTTTCTTCTTTAGTATGCTCCATGTATTAGTGTAGCGCCAATGGCACTGCGCTAATGTGCCTTAAAAATCACAAAAAACAAAAAGTGCTCCAAATTGGCTCAAAATTGGTGGAGAGTTCCTTCAAGGGGTCTTGGATAAATTTTGAGAAGCCTACACCAGAAATACAAGGCTATCATGCTCTTTTTCCTCCTTTAGGGTTTGGGCTTCAAGGAGGGCTTCCTTGAGTTTGGCACAAACAAGCTTGTGCTTCTTTGCATAATACTTAGTCATCTTTTTTTGGAGGGATAGACCCCTTTTTATCTCCCTAAAGTGCTTATGATCATCCTTGTAATACTGAATGATGTATTGTGCCATGCAAAAATCTCTCTCCCACTCCTTGATTTGTGCATCCTTGCTTTCGAGTAGCAAGCTGGCAGCCATCTCCTTATCTTCATCATCACTGTCTAGGTCAATAAATTGAGGCTTTTTGGTAGTTTTCTTGCCTATCTTACCTCTCTTAACCTTGTCCATCTTTTCTTTACCCATGTGAAGCCTTGGAGTTGATGAATATGGCAAGGTCCCTTGACTTTTGGAGGCATCAAACACTTGCCTTGACCCTCTTTGGTATGCGCATGAAAGAGGTATGATGGTGGTTTTTGTAGTGTTTTTATCATGGCTGTGAACCTTGGTGTTGTCATCAGCTTCCTCATGTTTACTATGATCCTTATCAATTATCTCATGCTTTGTTTGATCATTTCCTTTTTTACCTTCAATACCATCATCATCCTTACCTTCCTTACTGCCTTATGTACAGTAGCTTTGGTCTTCATTGGGACTATCAGCTCCTGCACTTTCTTCACTTTGGTTTTGTTCATCATTGGGACTCATTTCCTCTCCATCATCCCCTGCATTGTTAACATTTTCATGTTCACTAGGAGGCTAATTGGTGTCATGACAGTCATGACTATCTCTTTTGTTGTCTTGTTTCTCACTACCTATCCTATCAGTGCCATCCTCTTTGCCACTGTCCTCTTCTTCAAATTTTTTTTCTGCCTCATCATCTTCTTCCATATTCTCACTGTCCTCATCATGAATTTGCTCACTGTCATGATCACTGCTCCTATTTTCATCATTAATTTCTTCATCTGTTTCCATGTCTTCTACCTCTTTCTCACTGTCTGCTGGCTCATCCTTATGTTCATCATTTGTTTCTATGGACCTTGCCTCATCATGATCCTCTTGGTCTCTAACATTATCATCAAAATCATCTTCACTGTGATCTGCCTCCTCTACCTCTTCTTCATTTTCTCCAGCATCCTCTTCCATAGTGGCAGATTTTGGTTCACTGCCTTTTTGAATGTCAACCTCCTCATTTTCATCAACATCTTCTTGGTAATCACTTTGTTCACCTACATCATCCATTTCTTCACTTTGGGCTAACTCATTTGCATCATTACCATCATTGCCTTCCTCCAAATGCTCACTGTTTTTGTCTTCATCATTACTATGTTCACTTCCCTTCTCTTCACCATCATTTCCCTGTTGCTCTTCCTCATTAATTTCTGTCTCTGCATCACTAATTTAGTCACCTCCACTGTCATCACCTTGTTCATTATGGCCACTGTCATCCTTTTCATTTGATGCATGAATAGAAGGGGAAAAAGGGAGATTTTCTTGGGGTGAAGGTACTTGTGTAGATGAGGAGGGAAAATTTGGTTGATGAGGAGGCTGTGGGCTTGTAAAGACTTCATGGGATATGAACACATCCCAAGGTATACCTTGCTGGTCCAAATGATGTAATACCACCATCTTGATCAAGGAATGTGTTAGTCATCAATAATAAATTTTGTCAAATAAAATGATGGCTAAAACAAGTCCGTGGCCTTCAAGAAAAAAATTTCATGCAAAATTTGTGAGCTCCTGAAGCCTTGCTATGTCTCTTGTCCAAAAGACCCATCTCACTAATGTTTTCAATTAAAAATCCTTCAAAGAAGCCCTACTGATTCAAAAATAAAATTTCCTTCAAAGCCATAATTCCCACTATTTCTCCATTTCAAAATATTCCCTTTATGTCACCCATTTTCCTCATTTTACCCTTTATTTCCCTCCTGAAATTTCTTTTTTTCCTTTATTATTCCTCCATTTCGTCAATAAATCCCTTTAAAAACCTTGTAAATATTCTTTTACTTGGTTTAAAACCCTTCTTTTACCCTATCAAAAACCCTCAAAAAACACCATTTCGGCCTCAAAAACCAAAATTTCTTAAGACAGACTTAAGCCTCTGCGGGCTTAAATCCTCAGCCTTTTTCTCCATGTGACCAGGACCCGCGATCGTTGGCCTTAGTCATTAAGCCCCTTTCGCACAATTGAACTTCGCTCCGCTCCCTTTCCTTTCATTTCTTTATATTTCCTCCGCGCAATGGTTTCTCCGCCGATGGGATCTGAATTGTTGATCTCACCGATCTAATGGTCCTCGCTATATCGCACCACCAGTTTTCCTCTTGATTGTCTTTTACAGAGGCCTCCCCGCTGATATATTCTGGACCGTTGATCTGGCTCCCCTAGATCCAACAGTCAGCACTATTTCATCATTCCGTTGTCCTCCGCCTCTTCATTCATTTTCGCGAAGTCGCGATTAGATCCGGACCGTCGATCATCCTGATCAGACGGTTATTGCACCATCACATTATCACTTTTCTCCCATCTAAACCCCTTCTGCCTGTCATTCTTTGAAATACTCTGGACCGTCGATCCTCCTGGTTAGATGGTCAGCGCTTAATCATTGTTCTCTCTACCCCTCGCACCATCCATTGTCTTTGTGTGAGATTGCGATGCATCCTCGATCGTCGATCATCCTGATCCAATGGCTAGCGCACCTTTACCCTCCATCCCCCTACGTTTGATCTCCAATTTTTATCAAATCCGATAAGACGATCCTTGCTTCTTCGCTCTCCCCTCGTGATGAAATCCTGACCGTTGATCCATCAGATCCAATGACCATCGCTCCTTTTATTCTTCGCTCCGCTCCCAACCATTCCCATATATTCAATTTTCCCCGATATAATCTCCACTGTTGATCCTCCCAATCCAACGGTTGTCGCTCTTTCGCTGTCCTCTCACCCCATTTGTTATTTATGTGAAACTGTGAAAAGATCCTGACCATTGATCCTCCAGATCCAACGGTCATCGCTCCTTCAAATTTCTGCCTCCCTCTGCCCCATTCATTCTTTTTTGCGCATCTGCGATATAATATGGACCATTGATATTTCATATCCAACGGCAAACGCACTCTCATATTTCTCATTTCACTATGTGACATCCCCTTCTACCCACCTTTCTCCAATAAGATCTTGACCGTCGATCCTCCAGATCCGACGGCCATCGCATCATCGCCCTTTCAGCCCTCGCCCCACCTTTCCATTCTTCCTGCTTCCCTGCGAAAGGATATTCACCGTTTATCCTCCAGATCCAATAGTGATCGCTCTTTCGCCATTCATCCATTCCCTCGCCCATATATTTTATTTTTCTCATTCCCGCTATTCATCTCCACCGTTGATCCTCTAGATCCAACAGTCATTGCTCTTTTGAATTTTCGTCGACCCTCTCGATCATTTGTGATTTGCGCGAAATTGTGAATAGATCCCAACCGTCGATCCTCCAGGACCCAGAATTGATTTCGTGCCCATTTCACCAAAACATTTTAACACGCATTTTCAACGCGAAAGAGGTGGTTTTGGGTTGGACACACATCACCATCTATGTGGTATCATGTCCAAAATGACCCATACCACTTACCACCTAATCCTTGCACGAATACCATCCCGGTATTCCCCAAAACCACCCTTTTCCATTCGCGCCATTATTTGAATTCAAAGCCTGTTCTTCATGGTACCGCCATGGAACCTCCTCCCTGCAATAACCCCTTCCTCTGCATCGCTCCATAACCCCTCCCTGAGCCTCTGTTAGCAATCAAATCCACAAGAGCAGGTTTTTATAAATGTTTTATGTTTCAAGTTGTAGGTTTAATAGCAGCCAATTATGTAGGCCATCCCACAGCCAAAGACATAGTGGAAAAGCTCAAGATGACGATCCTAATGGCTTGATAAATGCAAAAGGGGACCTATTTTTTGAGTTCCAAGGTTTGATCAATGTCTCTTGAGCATTAGCTAAATGAAGCCCTCCAACGCATAAAGGAAACCGCCTATATACTGAAAGAGAAAACATCAAAAGAAAGCAAAGGTTAAAGGTTAAAGTCAAAAGCAAGAAGATCAAGAACTTAACCCGTGAAGATTAAAGATGAAAGGCTAAAAGATAAAGGACAAATGGTTAAGAAATAAACAAATGTTTTAACAAAAAACAGAGAAAAGATAGTGAAGCGAGATTAACAAAAGATCAAGGCTAAAGGGCCTAAAGCACAGTTATTGATTAAATCAATCATAAAGCAGTGAGACAGAATATTAAAGGAAAATCAGATGTTAAAGGATTATTACCAAGTGTAAAGGTTAAACAAAGACAACATTAGACCAAAAGAAACTTCAAATGAATCAAACAGAGGCAGTCATTTCTCCAAAAGATCTAGTTGCCACCTATAGCCTACCTTCTGTCTCAAAGGGAAAATCGATAGTTATTACACTAAAGAATATATTTAAAATTATCAGAACAGTTATTGTAAAGATAGGATAAAGCCTTAAATTCAATCTTTTCCACCTATATTTATCTCAGAAATTAAGAAAAATTTATTTAAACAGAGAAGTAGCTACAGATATTCTTACCTTATGCCCTGCGTGGTTTTCAATGCTAGGAATGCATTTACTCTGTAATTAATAAAATTTTGAACCCTAGAAGAGTTTCACCTCCTCATTTGCAGCATAAATACTACATTGGAACTCATTGTAGAGGTTGGATTTTGATGACTAATGCTGGAATAATACATAGTCCTTTGAAGCTCTTGAAGAGAAATTGATGTCTTGGAACTCATGCATGATCTGATTTGCTTGTTGATGGAGAAGGATTGTTTGCAAGATCCATAGGCTTGGTTGATGGTGAAGTTTTATTTTGTTTATGTTTTCTATTTTTCCATTATGTTTTCCATCTTGCTATGTTGCAGTAGGACAAAGAATTTAGATTAAAAAATGTTTTCTAATGGCACCTTAAATATGTTTGTCCATTTCTTGAATAAATTAGATCAGTTAGCATCAATTATGATTTATGGTTAGCCCTGCATATTTTTGCCACCGAAATATTCCGTTCTTGGAATCATCTCTTTAAAGCAGCTTTGTCTAGGAATAGAGCCTGGAGTATCTCCCTTCACAGGTGAAGTACTTCATGATAACCAACATCAAGGAGGCAAATCTGTGTTTGAGGTGTGAGAAAGGGAAAACTGTTTTGTTGCCTCCTCTATACTTTGTTTTGATAAATGGCTCAAAAAAGTATATGTCCAAGTTTCCCTTCTTAAATAACTTCTCATCCAAAGCAAGGATACCTGTGGCCTCAGAGATGGCACCTGATGAGATCTCAAAATCCACTCTTTCAAGGCTTGAGTGCTTGTTGTGTAAGTTGAGAATGAGGAGCCTTGTAAGCTCAGGGTGGCTCTTCACTTGTCTGACCTTTACAAAAAATTGAAAACACCTTGCATTCTGAAAACATGACAGGATCCTAGGAGAGGAGGTGATGGCCATTGTACTTTGAGGCTCCAATCTATTGACTTTTCCTCCCTTATGTTTTGGTCTCAAAGGCATTTGACCTTTATCACTACTACTGGTGTTCTCAGCTCTTGACATAGTGATAGGAGATGCTGGTTGATAAATTAGGGTTTGGTGAAGTAAGGTGAAAATAGCGAGGAAGTCAACTTTGGTGAATGAGTGATGTGGAGGCTACGGTTCTTAGGATTGAGTAGCTTTGGAGCCTAAGGAGGCTTCTCTCAAAGGTGTATTGCAGTCACCCTAACTCAGTTACCCTCATATGACATCAAACTGATTTTTAAGGAGAAACAAAGGCTTGTTTTGCATGAAGGTCTAGGGTTTCCCTCTTAGGTTTTTAACATTTAAAGTGACAAAATAGTAAAATTTATTGAAAATTTCTTTGGGATAAGTGGAGAATGTCACTTACCAATCCTTGGCTCTCTGTAGACCTTTGGAGGTCAAATGGAAGAGGAAAATCATGACCAAGGGCGGAGAAATTGAGATTTGGAGGCTTTCTACATTTGCGCAGTGCCTTGCTCGAGCTGTCGGGTCGGCCCGTTAGTGTAGCGCCGACAGGCCTGCCCGAGAGTTAGCGCAGCACTGGCGCATGCAGTGTCTGTCAGTCTCCGGGCGAGTCGGGCCCGCGTTTGCACAATGCCTGGGATATGTGTCACACTAGGGTTGATTAGCACAGTTCCATGTTATTCTAAACAGATGGAGGGCCAATTAGCACAGTTTCGGCCTATATTTTCAGAGCGCCACCGATTTGGGTAGTGCCAGAAACACTTGCCCATAAAACAGCCAGAAAACCCTGTTTTTCTCTCTCAAGACTTTTTCTCTTCACCAAGTGCTAAATGAGTTTAGAATGAAATTGAAACACCTCTATACCTCTTGAGAGAGATAAATTAAACTTATAAACCCACTCTTATCATGTTTCTTCAATCTTTTTGTCATTTGACTGATACCCTTTATATCTTTTGCAGGGTTTTTTGAAGCCTTTTTCAAGGCATCTTTTCTTCTTTTGTGGTGATGGCTGGCTGAAAGGATATAGATCTCATTTTCATCTCTTTTACCTTTGAAAGTCTGGGCACTTATTCAAACTATTTTTGGCATGCATTTGACAAACTGAAAATAATATTCTTATCCCTTTTGTAATTTTTGGTTTCAGGTGACCTGAGATATGTCCCTTTAAATCCTTACTAATTTTTTAGGCAGTAACATATTTGTTTTGGCAAAGAGTTTTAAGCAACCATACGATGCCATGTGTTACCTTGGCCACATATGATTTTTAGCAGGTGCCTACAACACATTTTCCTTTGGTCTTCCTAGTCCCTTTTGGAGTTTTGACACCTCATTTTCTCCACAGTGAACTTATGCTTAGCATGATTTTCTCCTTTGGAACTTTACCTCATGCTTGCCTTCCTTTGATCATTTTTAAGAAATTTGACTGCACTAGAAAGCCTAGGGCTCCCTCATATTGATATTATTTACCATCTCTCCCTTTGGTGCAGTGAAGTAGTGGTGTTTTGACAAACCCTAGAGGGCACCTTGGATAGCCTTTGAATGCCTTCTTCTGTTTATGAAGGAGGACCTATAATCTTTATTTGACCTATTTTGTCCATCTTTCAAAACTCTTAGGTTTTAGGGCTGTTAGAGAAAAATAAGTAGTGTTGTCTTCTAAGTTCTCTATATCCCTTTCAAGTTCATTCATTTCTGTTCAGTTCACCTCACCTTTTTCCATTATTCAATTATGATTTCTGAAGATCTTCAATGTGTTCTTGATTGTGTTGAGGTGTCTTATGTCCTTTTGGTCCTTGTGATGTTTCTTTTCTTGGAAATACTGTCTTTTCAATCAATCAAAGAACCCTAATTCTCTTTAAACATAGGCCTATTGCCTTTCGATTTGCTGTGGATGTCTTATTGTGAGGATCCATCCTATTACCTTACCTCTTTTTAGGCTGATGGCCATCTTGATTTTTCTTGCAGAAATGTGAGCAAGGGTAGTTGTCCCTTGTAGAATTTGTGGTTTGGCTAAGGAGGCCTTTCTTGAATGGCTTTTGATCAGTTTTGGACAAGTTACTTGACCTTCTTCTTCTTTGAATGTAACCTATTTACACACGAAAAACTGAGATTTTAGAACACCAAATCAACCCTATGACCTATGAAACCCTAGGTGACCTAGTGGATGGCTCTTTGGACTTGGCCTTTGGTTGAAAACTTAATTTGGGATCCTTAGGTGTAAAATAGAGTTTTGTACAATCTGATGTATTGAAGATCTAAAATCCAATGTACTTGATTTATCTAAAGAGCCTAGAAAGATAGTTTTGAGACCATCAGTGCTTGAGGTATTTTTTGAAGATGTAAGAGAGCTGGTAGATTGGTGACCCTAGGTATCAGTGGAGGGGTTAGGTAAAAAAAAATAGAGGATTGAGGCCAAAGGTGAAAAAACATAGACAACATGAGTGACATGAGCCCATGATGCATTTTTTGGGATGGTTGTGGCTGAGCTTGACATGTTGGGATGATGAAATAGTGAAAAAAAATTATCCGAAGGATAATGAAGGTAGTGAGATTTCTAGAACTCACAATGTTCATAAAATTTGTTTTTAGAAATCTAGGATAAGCATTTTGTCATCTACAAAGGAAAAAATTACTGATGACTAACAGTGGCAACACTTGGGGAGGGCAGCTCCTTTTAAGGAGGTGTCCAAAAGTTTTAGATCTTTGGTCTTTATGGAGGCCAGTGCCTCATCCATTGGGTAGATTTTTACCTTTTTTCACTTGCTGATGCTTACTTTGAAATTGCGATATCAATAATATAAAAGACATGATTAGCTAAACTTCATCTTTACTTACCCAACCTACTTGCCTAACATTTCTTCTTCCTTGGGTGCACTTGAACTGGAAAAACCTTGACATTATTTTTATCTTGAAAGAAAAACAAAATATCTACTTCTATCCTATTTCTTCTAAGAGTTTAGATTATGCTAATGAGCTCTCTTATTCTCTACCTAGACTACTCAACTGTCAAGATTGAGCTATTTTATAGGATTCATTCACTAAGTTATAACCATGAAATTGAAAGCATGGTTTAAATTAGGATTAGGCAATCTGACTTACCATGGGTTTGTGGCATAAGAACAAGCTTCACACAAATATTATTTTTGTACAAAATAAGACCTTGGGAAATATGAGGGTTGTGATCAATCGTGTGCTAAGCATCCCGATTTTCCTCTTTGGTTAAGATTTGAGCGTGTGGAACCAATATTTTTAATTCCTAATATATTTTCTTTTGACAAGTCATGTTTGAATGATTTGACCAACTATCTTTCACTAACCTATCAAAAATAAATTGAAAACATGTTTCGTCCATGATTAGGCTAGATGACTGAAACAAGACCTTCTTTTGAACTAGCAGTGGCATTTAAGGTTTCTCACTTTCAATAGTACTATTTTTTGGGTATGGGGCTTTACCTCTTTTCAAATCTGCCCTCTTTTTCATTCTTTCTATGTTTTTTGTTTTGTATTTATTGTGATTTTCTCATGCAATGTTTATGTACAATGAATGAAAATATTATAGTAAGGGTTTTTATAGAAATGGTACTTGATCATCATGTCCTCAAAAGGATCTATGAACATTCTTTGTCCATTTAGCTCTTGCAAACAAAAATCATAGTTACCTCCATTTGAAAACATAGTACAAATATTTTTCCAAAATTTTTCAAATAGTCCATGTTCTCCTTGATATTCCTTCTTTGATCCTTTCTTCCCAAATTTGTTTCTGTCAAAGGTCCTTCTTAGGTAGAAAAGGTGCTCCTTATCAGCTTTGAAACAGATGAGGATGTCATCAATTTATATCATGGAGAAAAAGTTGAAAATAGGAACCATGGCTCTTTGGAAAGTGTCTTCAACACTCCTTAGCCTAGGAAGCACTTGGTCAAACCTGTAGTTGTTCCAAGGAACTTTGAAAATGTCTTCATGCTAATTGATCCATAGTGGTATCATCTGATGGTAACCTGAAACACTATCATGTAATGACATCCCGTTAGAAACTCCTACCTTGGGTATAGGATGATTTATCTTGGGAAAATGGGATTTGTACTTCATGGAGGTTTTGCCTAGGTGCCTAAAGTCTATACACAGTTTGCATCCTTTGGCTTTCTTTGTTAGTGACACCATTTTTCCAAGGGTTTCAATGTTTTTCTTGGAAGAAGACCTCTTAAGAACAATGTCTATGTCATGAGGCTTTAAGATTTCATTCCTATATACAAAAGCATCTTGAAACTTCTTGCATAACCTTATGTATTTTAGTTTTGTGTGTAATGACAAGGTTCTGGACAACTTAATCATTTTGGGTCTTCCTAGGCTGCCTACATTATACTCTTCTATATTAGTTTTAGCAGACATTTCTTTATGATTCATAGCAACATCTGTGAGAGTCAAAAACCTTTTTGGAGGGAAAAAAATTTCTGATGATGAGATTCCTATATAAGGTAAAAACATCAGACTCTTTTGATTTATATTCCCAAAGTTTTCTATTATGTGAGAGTATTTCAGCTCTTTTGGATTGGGAAAAGGGCAAAGTTATGTTTTAGAGGTTTGCCGTTAATTTGAGCAACCTGACTTAGATTCTAAACTGATTTTTGGTTTTGAAATTTCATTTTCAGTTTGTAGAAATTTAAGTTTGGATTTATCATTATATGGTTGTTCAGGGCTACTAGAATTTTGACTGTTGAGCTCTCCATGAAGAGATTGGTTTGACTATTGTAATATGTCTATATGTGTTTCAAATTCATATAGCTGCTCATCAATGTCTTCTTCAGTGTGTAAAATAAAAAAATCAAGTTCTAAATGTATGGAATAAAGAGGTGAATTTTCTGCCCTTTCTTGACTGCTAACCATATATTTCACATGTGACTCTCGGTATAATCCCCTTGTTTGGTTAAAAATAGGGATGGTAGCATAGGACATGTGTAGTTGAAGGTTACCTTGAAGCTTTGCTCCCCAAGATCTGGATAAAAGCATGCCATACTTGGGGGGGATATCTGCCACTACTATGTCCATGACTAGATTCTTAGCAGGTGCTTATGCTAGGTTGGCACAAAGATCCTTGATCAGGCCCAAACGCTTTACCCTACTTGAATCGAAGGAGTACAAGTGTTTATAAGGTTTAGTTATTTCTAGGCCTAATCTCTTCATCACAACTTTTGGAATGAGATTGTGAGAGGCACCAATCTAGCATGGCATTATGTAAGATTTTGTCATGTATGTTTAGGCTGATATAGAAAGGGGGAATGGCTCCTTCTTGATATTTTCCTTCTATTTTGGGTCCAAACAACAGCTCGGGTGTGTCATCAGCTAAGTGTAAAGTGTCGACATCATTTCCCATGTTTAAAACTTTCAGAACTTGAGACTTGTATGTTTCTTGGGTAATTAGTTCAGTGAGAGGCATGGTAATCTTGATTTTGGCAATCTCTCCTTCAAAACTGAAAGGTACTTGTGTCTTAGACATATTTACATTAGTTTTCTTGGGCATAACCTTTTCCACAGGTTTAGTTTGCTAAATCTGATTTGAGACTTTAGACAACAAGATGTTTTCAGGGCCACTCGTTGAGGTACTAGGGCAGCTTGGATCACTATTTTGTTGGCTGATTTTTTCTTTGTTTGGATCAGCTTTCTTAGCCATAATGTTTGTGTATGCTGTCCTATTGTGGGTGCTTTCAAGTTCTTTCCTAAAAAATCATCTATTTGGATTTTCTTGGGATAATTGAGGCTCTTTTTGCTCCTAAGGTCCTATTGCCTATGGACTTCCATTATGGAATTTTCAAATCCCAAGAGGTAGTATTCAAAATCCTCACGGTTTGTGTCAATTTGATCTGAGGAAAAGAAAATTTGTTCTTCATTGGTGAGAAAAAAATCATCTTCATTATCAGAACCTATTAGGATTATATGGCTTTCTTCAGGTTCTATAATTTCTACTTCTTCTTCATCTACACTTTTTTTTTGAAAGGGAGGTCTGGTTTGTTGGTCATTTTCCCTTTGTTTGATTTGAGGAGTGTCTCTTCTGAAGTTTTGAGCTCTATTTCTATTTTGGGGATTGGCTTGGTTTTCCCTAGGAGGTGTCCTTTCATTCACGTTTATCCTTTCTAACATTGTCTCCATGGTTCTCATTAGGATATCCATCTTGGTATCAGACGAGGAGGTTGAGGGAATGGCTTCATCTTTGTAGGTCACTCTCTTTTCTCATCTCATCCTAGCTCTCTTTTCAATCAAGTTGACCTCGGCATTGATATTTGCCTTTTGCGTTTCTTCTAACGTTGCGGGGTCTCTCTTTCTCAATTGGAATGTCATGTCTGGATCAAAGCCTTTTGGAAATTTCACTAGTCCTAGGCCTTGTGGGGGTTTCATGTGAGGTGGAAGGGCATTGTAGACACCGTTAAACTTGGTGCAATAATCTTGTACAGTTTCCCCTACATTCCTCTTAATATTGTTATATTCAAAAATTATTTGGAAGGGGTTTTTCTTGATTTCCCACTTGTTTATGAAAGTTTGGTAGAGGGAAGGGAGATCATGTATTGTGTTAGGAGTTAATGCTTTGAACCATTTTTTGGCCTCTCCTCCTAAGATTTATGCAAAGATCCTAATTTTAATGGTATGTTATTCTATTTAAATGTAATCAAAGGAATCATTTATCCTATCTACATGCTATTGGGCAGTGATGGATTTAACTCTTGTGAAATGAGGGACCTTGGACTAGTAATCATTTGTCAAAGGCACTAGAGGTTGAGGTAAGGCCAAGGGGGCATACAAAGCTGCCATGATGGGAGCTAATGGAGGGTTTGCATGAGGAGGGTTAGTGAAAGGAGATGTATGATGAAGTGGGTTGGTTTTCACAGTGGTGGTATAGATGGGTGTGGTGGAAGTACCCGGACCAAAAACCTGATTCTGAATATATTTGGTATGGAAAGATTTAAAGTGATGGAGAAGATGAAAGTCAAGTGGTGTGGAAGGATAAGCTTCTCTACTTGAAATCTACTACAAAACTATGGGCTCAAGGTCAGTCTGGTCAATATTAGTTTGTGACTTGGTTCTAAAAAGGTTCTTTGTATGGTGCAAGTCAAACTGGGGATCTTGAAAAGTTGTAAGATGTTCAGGTACAGAGCTTGCTCTGTGAATGGTCCTAACAGTGGTTAATTTTCTGGATCTAGAGGTTTGCCACAAAATATTCTCTAGGTCATCAAATATGTTGGGAGGGTTTAGGTCCAGATGAGATCTGGTACTGATCCTATGTGAAGCCAGATTTAAAATTTAAAATTCAGAGAGGCTGAAAATTTTAGGACTGCTTTCCGAAGGCTGGCCTCTCTTAGTTCTTGGTAAACTCCCATAGTATATAACTGGGATCATAAAACTTATCAAGGTTGGCTTGACACAAATCCATGGAGTCAAATGAGTATTGGTGAAGTAATAGGCCTATTGGAGGCTAGTGGAGTCACCAGGTCCATATTTTTTGCTATTTTAAGAATGTATGTTTATGGTACACCACCAATAACTGACAAAAACCATCTAGGGATGTTTTGGGGTTTTCTCAGTTTCATTTATGTAGCCCTAAGGTTTGTAAGAGTGTCCTACAGTTGAATCATCATTTTGCTAAGATGTTGAAACAAACAGAGTCTACTCTTGGCTACCAGTTGAATTCTCTATGATTTGACAAGGGTTTCTGAAGTCCTAAGGGATACTTAGATTGTCACTGACTCAGAGGTCCCATCGTGATCGCCAGAATGTTAGGGTCCCATGATTTGGTATATTGGTAGACCAAATGACAGGGTAACATGAAACCAGTCTTTGGAGTCCTAGGACCTAGCCTTCCTGGACTTAGAGAGGGCTCTCTCTATTAAATTCAAAGGATGTGTTCTTGTTTTCTTTGGATGGTTGATTTTAGGCTAGTTGTTAAGTGTAGGGTTTGTTGATTGTTTTGGTTAGGTAAGATGAACAGGTAGAATAGGTGGAGTGAGAGTTCTTCAAATCATTGGGCTATGGAGTCAATGAAAGTCATGGGTATCTCAATAATAAATCAGAGTGCATTACAGGTCCAATCTATCAAGGTTAATGGATCCTTAATATAATGCATGAAGTGGGGTGGACATCAAGTTTGGGAAAAACAAGGTAGGGCAAAGGGTAATGAAGTATCCATTGTCATTTACCCATAAAAAGGAAGGTCTTAAATATGATAAGAAAAAGATACTAATCATGAGGTAGGGCAAACCATTTACTCAATGACAATACTTAAACAAATAAATATCCAATATAAACATTCCAATGAAACAAAGAAAGCAAGAAAATCTTATCTTACTAAAGTAATTTCACCTTCAGAATTGGAAAACATATAAGATGACACTCTTTAATCAATCAAAGATAGAACTCCTACACATTGTTGATCAAGCTACAAAGAACTCTGAGGTAGACTGATAGGCATGGACAAAGGGAAAGATCAGAACAAGACCTCTTTGACTTAACCTAGCAAGCATTACTTCAAAGAAAGGTTCCAAGATAGAGTTTAGGTAGCATCAAATAAGGAGGGCTTGCCATGAATCATATTTTTAAACTTGCATATTAATCCATAGATGAAAAAAACAAGCAGAAAGAGGCTTAAAGAGCAGCTAGTAATTCCTCAAACACACCCAGGAGAAGAAAACATTAAGGCAATAGAAGGCAGGAGGACTAAGGTGCTTCAAAGAGCATTTATCAACCTATAATTTTCTATTCTACTGCAACAAAGTAAGATGAAACATAATGATAACAAGAAAACATGAAAAAATTAAGAATACATCACCGTTAATCAATCTAAGGAATCCTGTAAACAAGCTTCTCCATCATCAATCCAAGCAAGGCATTCATAAACTCCACAACACCAATTTCTTCTCCAAACTCATGAAAACCATATATTTATCTCAAAGCTCATCAAATGCCAACATTTACAATGAAGCCCTCATGCTCTATTTAACTCAGCAAAGTTGGGAAAAACCCTAGTTAGGGTTGGAAAATGTCTAAATCACCCATAAATGTCATTTATGCCTAAGAGACCATGCAAGGCCCAAGGCACAAAATATCTCATGAAATAAATGCCAAAATAACTTCTTGCACCTAATTCAAGAGTGATTTGCTTCAAAAAAAAATAAAAAATGATTTTGCAATAAATGAGTGTGTTTTTTTTACTTTTGGTCCAAAACACACTAAACAGTCCATTTGCGCAGTGCCACTTTTAGTAGCAAATAGGGTCTTTTGCAACCAAGTATTGGACCCCTTCCCGATGTCGGATTCAGCTCCGTGATGGCTCATTGGAAATTATGATGAGTATAATTTCCAAAAATTCTTTTATCTTCCTGATCCATCTCCTGTAGCATAGTGAAAAGGTAAAAAATCCGAAGACTTTCATTAGCGCAGTGCCAGGTCTAAAGTAATGGCAGAAAGGTGAAAAAAGAGATGTTTTTGACCTTTTGAGGGGTCGAACCTGCTCCAAATCATCTAAAACTCAGTGAGAAAAGTGTGCTAGGTGTGAGAAGTTCAAAAATTTTGAGTTTTCCTCCTGAGGATGATCCACGTATTAGCGTAGCTCCAGTGGCGCTGGGCTAATGTGCCTTAAAAATCACAAAAAACAAAAAGTGCTCCAAATTTGCTCAAAATTGGTGGAGACCTCCTTCAAGGGGTCTTGGATAACTGTTGAGAAGCCTCAGCCAAAAATACAAGGATATCATGCTATTTTGCCTCCTTTAATGTTTGGGCTTCAAGGAGGGCTTCCTTTAGTTTGGACAAACAAGCTTGTGCTCCTTTGCATAATACTTAGTCATCTTTTTCTAGAGGGCCATAATCCGTTTTATCTCCTTAAAGTGCTTATGCTCATCCTTGTAATACTGAATGATGTATTATGCCATGCCAAAATCTCTCTTCCACTCCTTGATTTGTGAATCCTTGCTTTGGAGTATAAATCTGGTGGCCATATCCTTATCTTCATCATCACTATCTAGGTCAATAAATTGAGGCTTTTGAGTAGTTTTATTGCCTCTCTTACCTTTCTTAACCTTTTCCATCTTTTCATTTCCCTTTTCAAGCGTGGGAGTTGATGCAGATGGCAAGGTCCCTTGCCTTTTGGAGGCAGAAAACACTTGCCTTGACCCTCTTTGGTATGTGCATGAAAGAGGTGTGATGGTGGTTTTGGTAGTGTTTTTATCATGGTTGTGACCCTTGGTGTTGTCATCAGCTTCCTCATGTTTACTATGATCCTTATCAATTATCTCATGCTCTTTTTGATAATTTCCTTTTTGACCTTCAACACCATCATCATCCTTACCTTCCTTACTGCCTTCTGTACTGTAGCTTTGGTCTTCATTGGGACTATCAGCTCATGCACTTTATTCACTTTGGTTTTTTTCATCATTGGGAATCATTTCCTCTCCATCATCCCCTACACTATTATCATTTTCATATTCACTAGGAGGCCTATTGGTGTCATGATAGTCATGGCAGCTATCATGGCTATCATGACTATCTCTTTCGTTGTCTTGTTTCTCACTGCCTTTCCTATCAGTGCCATCCTCTTTGTCACTGTCCTTTTCTTAAAATTTTGTTTCTACCTCATCATCTTCCTCCATATTGTCACTGTCCTCATCATGACTTTGCTCACTGTCACGATCACTGCTCCTATTATCATCATTAATTTCTTCATTTTTTTCCATGTCTTCTACCTCTTTCTCACTATCTTCTGGCTCATCCTTATTTTCATAATTTTTTTCCATGGACCCTACCTCATCATGATCCTCTTGGTCTCTAACATTATCATCAAACTCATTGTCACTGTGGTCTGCCTTATCTGCCTCTTCTTCATTTCCTCCAGCATCCTCTTCCATAGTGGCAGTGTTTGGTTCACTACATTTTCGACTGTCAGCCTCCTCATTTTCATCAACATCTTCTTGGTCATCACTTTTTTCATCAGCATCATTCTTTTCTTCACTTTGGGCTGACTTACTTGCATCATTACCATCACTACCTTCCTCCAAATTCTCATTGTTTTTGTCTTCATCACTTCCATGTTCACTGCCCTGCTCTTCACCATCATTTCCCTCTTGCTCTTCCTCATTAATTTATGTCTCTGCCTCAATGATTTCATCACCTTCATTTTCAACACTCCTTTCATCATTTCCACTGTCATCCTTTTCATTTGATGCATCAATAGAAGGGGAAAAAGGGAGATTTTCTTGGGGTGAATGTACTTGTGCAGATGAGGCGGCAAGATTTGGTTAATGAGGAGGTTGTGTTGGAAATGTTGTCATTGATGGAAAAGGACAGCAGAGAAGAATAGAAGGAAAGTAAATTTACAGATACAGGGCATCAAAAAGAGAAGAAGCAGCTCAGACATCAGGAAGAAGTAGAGATAGGACTATTTGAAGAAGCAAGGAGTAGCATTAGACAAGAAAAATAGTAGTGAGGAAAAAGGGCCACTGAGTTGAAGATATGGCCATAACAAGGAGGTTGTGTAAAGAAATTTTAGCTATGTGTGTAAAAGGATTTGTTTCAGTATGACATGGATAATTTTGACCTAAATTCTATGAGAAGGAACTTTGCTTCAGTGATAAACTGTATGGCTCTTTAGAAAATGTTATGGTATGCAATCACCTGTGCACAGAACACATATGATGGTTTTGAATGTAGCAAAGATTATAGTTGCGATGGACCGTAGTACAATGATTAGTTTGCAGAATCAAGAACTTGAATGTGCAGTTAGAAGCGGAACTGTGACAGGGTAGAACCCTGAACATGCAATGGAAGGTTGATATATTATATATCATAGCAGAATTGAAGACAGAATGGCATGGTGTTGCGTCGAGGTCAGAAGGTAGCAACCAGTGTAAAGAATTCGTGTTAAAAGACACAAACGAAATTGTGAACAAAGCGTTAAACTTAGCGATGGAACTGTAATGAAAAGCAAAACATTGAAGCAGAATTCATAAATAATAAAGGCGTACGGAACCCTGAGGGAGAAAGCAGTGGAACCACGAAGAAGAGAACAGTAAAGGCGGGTTTCCAGTTTTGATCGCACCACCTTCGTCGGGCAAGCGGTAATTAGAAAATCAGCATGATTCCATACTCTGGGCGACATGTGTCCCTGAGAAATTTTGGAAAACCACCCTCATTGCGAGTTAAAGTTTGTGCAGTTAACCCACGCGATATCCGTCCGATCAATAGTGGAGGCGCGAAGCCTTATAGATCGTTGGATCCCCTTGAGATTTAACCAAGGTACATAGCTGGAAGGACTTGGAAGGGTTGTATATGTTGTCACTGTAGTTAATTCTGAAGGCACATTTTTTATGAAGTTTAATGTTTAAGGGGAGACTCTAAATACAACGTAAGCCACTGGGATATATGGTGACATATTCAAATGGGTCACAAAGGGTGCGTGCTACAATCATACGCAAAGAGAATTTGAATGTATGACATGATATTTAACCATATTTATATGTGCATTCCCGAGACTTATACCATGGGGTTAGTCATAAGTTGAGGGACGATTCGAATATGCATGAGTGGAATGCGTGCATAAGAATGGCTTGGAGATGATTATATGTTTAATGCATACACACATATTGATTGTTGTTGCCTAACTAAGGTTTGCAAGTTAATAGAGGTATGTCTGGTGGCTTTCCATATTAACCGCTTATTTAAATTCATAAAATTTAAATGATGGACGTGTGTGAGGGTTAACCATATCGTGATACTCTAACATTGAATGGGGGCCATGACCATAGATTGATATAGCATCGTATGCGAGTTGGATGACATCATTTTGGATATGTGTAAGGGTTCTATGTGGCGTGGTTGTTTTATTGCATAGGCCTGGGGGCCTTTACAATCTTTGAAGGAGGTTCCTACAGTTAGAAGAATTTCCAGGTTTAAACGGGACTGAGTAAAAAGGTGTAGGCAGGTGGTTATATATGCAAGAGAATTTGATTAACATCTCAAATCTCAGATTTGAGATGCTAAAGATTTCAGATTTAGTTGTTCAACTGCCAGTTCAGCAAACAGAGTGTCAAAACTGCCCAGATCAGAGAATGTAAGGAGGCAGCCCGAGAACAGAGATTGGTAATGAACAGACATCGCCCAGATTCATATGTATTTGAGCATAAAACCTGAAAAGTAGTTATATATGTAGCTGGTGCACACAAGTACAGTGAACAGATGAATAGACATAGAGGTGAACCAAAATATACAAAACGGTCACTCAACATCAACAGAAAAGAAAAATCCAGTAAAGCCAAAGTCCAGAAAAGGAGCTGAGTGGAATTGAAATGTGTAACTGAAAATGTGACTGTAAATGTTGAAATTAATTTATTCACATTTTTGTGATGCAAAGGCAAGTATCCTAAGGAAAAGAAAAATCCCACTGTAACATGGAAATTTGTACATATTTTTATAATTTTAAAATGAGTTGGACAAAGGAATGAGAAGACAGAAGCCAAAGATTCATGGTTGTTCACTCCAAATTCCTTGTGAAATACAAACAGTCATGTGAGGAACTATATATATAATATCAACTTGATATGCATAAAAAGGTGAGAAAGAGTAAATGATAGAGAATGGAGAGTATAGAAGATTGAGGCAGAGAAGATAAGGAAGAGAGGAGCAGAAAGAGATGCTACAGAACAGAGCTGATACCTGAAGTAAATCAACAAAAATTTATTTAGATAAATTGAGGAAGTTGGAGCTTCCCTATCAAGTTGAAGCTTGATAGCTCTCAGTTGTAGCTGACTGAGGTAGGAGCCTCCTGTAGGTTGGTGCCTGTAGAAAACAATGGTGAGAGGGAGTTGGATCTTGCCTTTGCATCACAACAATAATAAGATGTGGTTTTCTCCCTTTATGGGTTTCCACTTACATCTGTTGTCTCTATGTGTGTTGCTTATATGTTTATATGATCCAATCAATCTATTTATTTTGTTTGCTCTCACAATAAGGTTGATTTCACATTAACTTAATACTTGCTGCTACATTGTAAGACTGTTCACATATTAAGCTGTAAATAAGTCTGATAAAAATGATTGATTGTCAAAGCTTGTGTTAAACTGATTCACACCCCCCCCCCCCCTCCCGCTCTCAGTTTAACCAAAGATTCAATAGGTTGTGGGCTTTTAAAGACTTTATGGGCTATGAACACATCCCAAGGTATACCTTGCTACTCCAACTATTGTAATACCACCATCTTGATCAAGGAATGGTGGAACAAGCTATGCATTTTTTGTGAGTGATTCCTCCTCCAGACAATAGAAGACATTTTCTCAATGCTCCTATAGAGCTAGTAAGGCAAGTTGAGCACCTTAACCCCTGTGAAATGCATGAGGAGTCTGACATGAAAGGAATAGAGCCTGGAGTATGTCCCCTCACAGGTGAAGTACTTCATGATAACCAACATCAAGGAGGCAAATCTCTGTTTTAGGTGTGAGAAAGGGAAAATTGTTTTGCTGCCCCCTTTATACTTTTTTTTGATAAATGGCTCAAAAAAGTCTTTGTCCAATTTTCCCTTCTTAGACCACTTTTCACTTAAAGTAGGGATACCTGTGGCCTCAGAGATGGCACCTGCTGAGATCTCAAAATCCACTCCTCCAAGGCTTGAGTTCTTGTTGTGTAATTTGAGAATGAGGAGCCTTGTAAGGTCAGGGTGTCTCTTCACTTGTCTGAAATTTTCACAAAATTGAAAACACATTCCATTCTAAAAACATGACAGGATCCTAGGAGAGGAGGTGATGGCCACTGTACTTTGAAATTCCAATATATTGAATTTTCCTCCCTTATGTTTTGGTCTCAAAGGCCTTTGACCTTTATCACTGCTACTGCTATTCTCAGCTCCTGACATGGTGATAGGAGATGATAGTTGATAAATAAGGGTTTGGTGAAGCAAGGTGAAAATGGTGAGGAAGTCAAATTTGGTGAATGAGTGATGTGGAGGCTAGGGTTCTTAGGATTGAGTAGCTTTGGAGCCTAAGGAGGATTCTCTCAAAGGTGTATTGCAGTCACCCTAACTCAGTTACCCTCATATGACATCAAACTGATTTTTAAGGAGAAACAAAGGCTTCTTTTGCATGAAGGTCTAGGGTTTACTCTCTTAGGGTTTTAACATTCAAAGTCACAAAATAGTAAAATTTATTGAAAATTTCTTTGGGATAAGTGGAGAATGTCACTTATCAATCCTTGGCTCTCTGTAGACCTTTCGAGGTCAAATGGAAGAGGAAATTTGTGACCAAGGGCAGAGAAATTGAGATTTGGAGGCTTTTTGCGTTTGCGCAGCACCCTGCTCGAGCTGTCGAGTCGGCCCATTAGCACAGCGCTGGCAAGCTTGCCCGAGGGTTAGCACAACACCTATGCGTGCAGTGTCTATCGATACCCGGGCGAGTTGGGCCCGTGTTTTCACAACGCCGAGGATGATTAGTGCAGCTCCATGTTATTCTGAATGGGCGGAGGGCCGGTTAGCGCAACACCAACCTGTATTTTCGTAGCGCCATCGATTTGCACAGCGCGAGAAACACTTTCCCAAAAAACGGCTAGAAAACCCTGTTTTTCTCTTTGAAGACTTTTTATCTTCACCAAGTGCTAAACAATTTTAAAATGAAATTGAAACACCTTCATACCCCTTGAGAGAGATAAATTAAACTTATTAGCCCACTCTTACCATGTTTCTTCAATATTTTTGTCATTTGACTGATACCCTTTATATATTTTGTAGGAGTTTTTGAAGTCTTTGTCAAGGCATATTTTCTTCTTTTGTGGTGATGGCTGGCTGAAAGGATATAAATGTATTTTCATCTCTTTTACCTTTGAAAGTCTGGGCACTTATTCAAATTTTTTTTGGCATGCATTTGACAAACTTAAAATACTGTTCTTATCCATTTTGGAATTTTTAGTTGCAGGTAACCTGAAACATGTCCCTTTACCTCCTTACATACTTTTTAGGCAATAAAATATTTGTTTTGACAAAGATTTTTAAGTAACCATACCATGCCATGTGTTACCTTGAGCACTTCTGATTTTCTACGGGTGCCTACAACACATTTTCCTTTTGTCTTCTTAGTCCCTTTTGGAGTTTTGACACCTCATTTTCTCGACAGTGAACTTATGCTCAACATGATTTTCTCTTTTGGCACTTTACCTAATGCTTGCCTTCCTTTGATCATTTTTAAGACATTTGACTGCACTGGGAAGCCTAGGGCTCCCTCATACTGATATTAATTACCATCTCTCCCTTTGGTGTAGTGAAGTAGTATTGTTTTGACAAACCCTAGAGGGCACCTTGGATATCCTTTGAATGCCTTTTGTTGTTTATGAAGGAGGACTTATCATCTTTATTTGAACTTTTTTGTCCATATTTCCAAACTCTTAGGTTTTAGGGCTGTTAGAGAAAAATAAGTAGTGTTGTATTCTAACTTCTCTATAGCCCTTTCAAGTTCATTCATTTATGTTCAGTTCACCTCACCTTTTTCCCTTATTCATTTATGATTTCTGAAGATCTTCAATGTGTTCTTGATTGTGTTGAGGTGTCTTCTGCCCTTGTGGTCGTTGTGATGTTTCTTTTCTTAGCAACATTTTCTTGTCAATCAATCACAAAACCCTGATTCTCTTTAAACATAAGCATGTTGCCTTTCTCTTTGCTATGGATGTCTTCTTGCGAGGATCCATCCTATTACCATACCTATTTTTAGGCTGATAGCCATCTTGATCATTCTTGTAGAAATGTGAGCAAGGGAAACTTTCCCTTGCAAAATTTGTGCTTTGGCCAAGGAGGCCTTTCTTGAATGGCTTTTGATTAGTTTTGGAAAAGTTACTTAACCTTCTTATTCTTTGAATGCAACCTATTTACACAGGAAAAACAGATATTTTAGAGCAAAAAATCAACCCTATGACCTATGAAACCCTAGGTGACCTAGTGGAAGGCTCTTTTGACTTGGCCTTTGCTTCAAAACTTAATTTGGGATCCTTAGGTGTAAAAACGAGTTTTGTACAATCTGATGTATTGAAGATCTAAAATCCAATGTACTTGATTTATCTAAAGAGCCTACATTAAAGATAGTTTTGATACCATAATTTCTTGAGGTATTTTTTGGAGATGTAAGAGAGTTGGTTGATTGGTGGCTCTAGGTATCAGTGGAGGGGTTAGGAAAAATAAAACAGAGGATTGAGGAAAAAGGTGACAAAACATAGAAAAAATGAGTGACATGAGCCCATGATGCATTTTCTGGGATGGGTGAGCTGAGCTTGACATGATGGGATGATGAAATAGTGAAAAACAATTATCCTAAGGATAATGAAGGCAGTGAGATTTCTAGAAGTCACAATGTTCATGAAATTTTTTTCTAGAAATCTAGGATAAGAATTTAGTCATCTACAAAGGAAAAAATTACTGATGAATAACAGTGGCTCCACTTGGGGAGGGAAGCTCCTTTTTAGGAGGTGTCTAGAACTTTAAGATCTCTGGTCTTGATGGAGACCGGTGCCTCGTCCATTGGGAAATTTTTTACCTTTTTTCACTTGCTGATGCTTGCTTTGAAGTTGTGATCTCAATAATCTGAAAGACATGATTAGCTCAACTTCATCTTTACCTACCCAACCTAATTGCCTAACATTTATTCTTCCTTGGGTGCATTTGAACTGGCAAATCCTTGATAATATTTTTATCTTGAAAGAAAAAAAAACTATCTACTTCTATCCATTTCTTCTAAGAGTTCAGATTATGCTAATGAACTCTCTTATTCTCTACCTAGACTACTCAAATTTCACAATTAAGCTATTTGACAGGATTCATTCACTAAGTTAAAAACATGAAATTGAAAGCATGGTTTAAATTAGGATTAGGAAATCTGACTTACCATGGGTTTGTGGCATAAGAACAAGTTGCACACAAATATTAATTTTTAAAAAAATAAGACCTTAGGAAATATGAGGGTTGTGATCAATAATGTGCTAAGCATCCCTATTGTAGGTTTTAACCCTGAACATAAATTATCTACACATGAATCTTATAACAGAAAATAAACAATAGTGAGAGCATAAAACATAAAACAGATAAACACAAAGATTTTCCTTTGGATCCCAAATCAGGACGACCAGCTTGATATTTCATTATATTCGTTTTAGTATTACAACACATATATATACATGCCGAAGCATACATAAACCCTAATTCATTAACCCTGGATTAGAACATAACCATAGTTCCCTTGACCAGATCTACAAAATACTAGGGGCCAAAAACCATCATACCCCAAAACCATGTGCAAAACCATGCACAAAACCATGGGCGCCGACCGCCCATCGAAATTAAGGACCAAAATTACTGGGGCGCCGTCCCGCACTTGAAGTGGGGGCTACCGCCCCCCACCTGACCTCCCCCATTGTGCCCAAGGAAGGTCACTATCGCCCCCTCTTACCCCCCCACATGTGATTATTTGTGGAAAGAATATAACACATACCCAACATTCTCCCACTTGTTGTTTTTCCGGCATGGGGCCACAAGAGAGCTTAGTCATTGGACCAATTCTTCAACACCCATTGTTTCTCTACACCAAGAGAACTTCTGAGTGCTCACAGACTTCGTCAATGCATCTAAAAAATTATTCAAAGTGTCCACCTTTACCAAAAGCACACTTTTATCCTCAACCATATCTTTAACAAAGTGATATTGAACATCAATGTGCTTTGTCTTTGAATGATAAGAAGGGTTCTTAGCTAAGAAAATTGGACTTTGGTTATCACAGTCTATCCTTATAGCTTGTTGTACCAACCCCATACTTGAACACAATCTCTGCAACCAAACTGCCTCCTTTCTTGCATGAGTGGCTGCCATGTATTCTACCTCTGTAGTTGAAAGAGCCACTACAAACTATCTTTTACTCATCCAACTGACTGCTCCTCCAAATAGGCTAAACACATACCCACTTGTAGATCTTCTTTGGTACAGATCTCTAGCCCAGTCTGCATCAACAAAACCACGAATTTCCAACATTCTTTCCAATCCTGGTCTTCCCTGGTAGCACAAGCCATAATCACTAGTGCCACGTAAATATCCGAAGAATCCATTTCACCGCCGTCCAATGTCTTTCCTGGTTTGACATAAGCCTGATCAATAATCCCACTGCATGTGCAATGTCTGGTCTAGTATAGACCATTCCATACATCAGGCTACCCACTGCACTTGCATATGGAACATGGGACATATCCTCCTCTTCTTCTTGTGTCTTGGGACACTGTTCTGCAAACATATTTACACCTACAGGAATAGGAAAATTCACTGGTTTACTATCCTGCATATTGACCCTCTGAAATATAGTCTCAACATACTTCCTCTAGTTTAACCAAAGCTTCCTCTTTACACGATCTCTCTTAATTTCCATGCCCAAAATATAGTTTGCAACACCAATATCCTTCATGTCGAATTTGAAGAACAGTTGGGTCTTCAAATCTTGGATAATTTCTGTCATTTACAATCAACAACATATCATCCACATGCAAGACCAAATAAATAACATAGTCACCAATTAATTTAAAATAAACACAGTGATCCTCCTTGCTTCTGGTGAAGCCAAGTCCCCATATACAGGTATCAAATTTCTGATACCACATCCTTGGTGACTGTTTTAACCCATACAGAGACTTCTTCAACCTGCATACCAGTTATTTCTTACCCTTCACCATAAAGCCTTTAGGTTGCTTCATGTAGATCTCCTCTTCTAGATCCCCGTGAAGAAATGTTGTCTTCACATCCATCTGTTCTATCTCAAAATCAAATGCAACAGCAAAAGATAAAAGTAATCTAATAGAAGTAACTTTGGCAACAGGAGAAAAAATATCACCAAAATAAATTCCCGGCACGTGGGAATAATCTTTTGCTACGAACCAAGATTTTTATTTCTCCACCTTGCCTTATACCTTCATCTTCCTCTTAAACACCCATTTTCTCCCGATGGGCTTCCTCCCAGCCGGCAACTCCACCAGATCCCATGCCTCATTTTTATGCAAGGATGCCATTTCATCAACCATGGCCTCCTTCCAGAGTTTTCCATCCTATGAATCTACTGCCTCCCTGAAAGTTCTGGGATCATCATCAGTTATAGTTAAAGAAAAATTTGAACAGAAAGTAGATGGACTATACCTTTCTAGTTGTCTTCTTTCCTGAGCTGGTCTTCTCACAACTGGAATTTGTGGCTCTTCATCTTCTAATTCTTCTTCTGTTGTAGAGTGTGATTCATCCTCCTTTATCTCAAACTCTATCTTCTCAAGTTCCTTTGGTATGAATTCATGTTTAATAACATCTTTCACCTCTCTAAACACCACATCTTGGCTATACACAACCTTCCTTGTTTTCGAGTTCCAAAGCTTGTAACCTTTTAAACCATCCTTATACCCAATAAAGATGCACCTTTCAGATTTGTTATCCAACTTGGTCCTTTTTTTCTTTGGAACATGTACATATGCATCACATCCAAATACCCTTAGATGTGAAAGAGAGGGTTTCTTACCAGTCCATACCTCATGTGGAGTATTATCCTCCAACACTGATGAAGGTGATCCATTAACCAGATAGCATGTAGTCTCCACTGCCTCTACCTAGAATTCTTGTCCTAACCCGGTACCACTGAGCATGCTTCTTGCCTTTTCCATCAGTGTTCTGTTCATTCTTTCTGCAACTCCGTTTTTATAAGGTGTGTATGGAGTAGTCTTCTGCCGTGCTATACCACACTTCTTACAGAACTCTTCAAATTCCTTCTTGTAGAACTCCCCACCATTATCTGTCTTCAACGCCTTTATCTTTTTCTCTGTCTGGTTTTCCACCAGAGCCTTAAATTATTTAAATCAGTCAAAAGCTTTAGATTTCTTCCTCAAGAAATATATCCATGTATTCCTTGAGAAGTCATCTATGAATGAAACATAGTACACATATTTTCCCAGTGATGGAACTGACACAGATCCAAACACATCACTGTGCACAAGTTCCAACATCTTGTTCGCCCTCTTAGCACTAGAAGGAAAACTCACCTGATTCTGCTTCCCATATACATAATGTTCACAAAAATCGAAATCCAGAGAGAAATTAGACATACCTTCCACCATACCATTTCTATGCAGTATTCGAAGGCCCTTCTCTCTAATATGTCCAAGCCTTGGATGCCATAACATGGTATTTTCTCCAGAGACAGGTAGGCGTTCCACTCCACTTTTAGGAACCACAGAACTATTACACCCATCAATAATAGTGCTATCTTGTAGCTTGTACAGAGTTCCAGTCTAAACTCCCCGCATTAATACCAGTGCTCCTCGAACCATCTTGCAAGAATATTTCTCAAACACATTTTTTACACCTGCATCATCCATCTTGTTTACAGAAATCAAATTTCTGGCCAATGCAGGAATATACAGAACACCTTGCAGCTTCAGCTTGACCTTCCCACGTCTGACGATTTTTCCCTTCCTATCATCCCCTAGGAAGACATCACCACCATCATATTTCTTATACTCATAGAACCACTCCCGATGGGGAGTGAAGTGAAAGGATGCACCTGAGTCAATCAACCATGACTCTTGATCTACATGTGTATTTGAAGAAGAAGTCAAATACACATCCCAACCTTCATCCGAGGTGGTTTTTGCCTCTACAGAAGGAGCATCATTAGATCCCTTTCCTTTATCAAGAGATTTATATTTGTAGTCCCTTTTGTAGTGCCCTTCCTTTCCGTATTTCCAACAATCTTTACAAACTTCCCAGGAGATTTATATCTCCCTCTAGATTTGGATCTCCCACTCGAAACCTTATTCTTGTTTCTGTTTTGGGACCTTCCTCATACAGATAAGGCATTTCCATTCTGTCCCTCCATATTTCTTCGTCTCATTTCCTCCGACAACAAGGCTGATACAATGTCATCAAAATTCAAGGTAGTTGTATTGCTACCTATTGCAATAACTAGACTGTCTCACGAGTCTAGTAGAGAACACAAAAAATTGATGCACTTATCTTCATCTGAGATTTTAATGTCAACAGATGATAGCTAACTTACCATAGTATTGAAGGCGTTCAAATGCTCTATCACCACGTATCCATCCTTCATCATCAGGTTATACTCCTTTTTCCACAGGAAAACCTTATTCACCAGAGACTTAGATTGGTACAAAGTCCCAAGTTTTTCCCCCAAATTATTCGTCGTAGCTTCCCCAGATACATTCAACAATACTGAATCTCAGACACACAACTGTATTGTGCTCTTAGCCTTCCGATCCAGTTTCTTCCAGTCTTCATCTGAAATTTCCGTTGGTTTAGTACCTAGATCTACCGCAATCCATTGATCTTTATCCACCAGCAGATCCTCCATCTTGAGCTTCCACAACTCAAAACTATGACCATTAAATTTATCAATCTCTATCTTTTCGCCACTCGCCATCTTCTTTCAATGCAAGGATCGATCCCGAAGATCTCCCACTAAACAGGCTCTACCTCAAGCCCGAGAAAAAAACCCTCAGCAACAAAGGCATCCCCTTGAAGCCGAAACAACTCTTATATCACTGGTTGGAAATCACAATTGCCATTAGACCAAAACCCGTAGGTGTTGGTCAACGATTGCATCGCCAGAGATAAGGATCCACGAAAGGCAGTTAGTTGAACTACGATTATGTTCTAATCCAGGGTTAATGGGTTGGGGTTTATGTATGCTTCAGCATCTATATATGTGTTGTAAAGCTAAAATGAATATAATGAAAAATCAAGCTGGTCGTCCCGATTTGGGATCTAGGGGAAAATCTCCGTGTTTATTTGTTTTATGTTTTATGCTCTCGCAATTGTTTATTTTATATTATAAGTTTCATGTGTAGATAATTTATGTTCAGGGTTAAAACCTACATTTGGTATCAGAGTGTAGGTCATGAGTTCGATACACACCCGGCTTGCATTGGGGGGGAGATTGTTGGACATTGGATAAACCAACGCTCCCCGTGTGTTTCGCGACATGGACTAACCGCCTTTCGTGGATCCTTATCTCTGGCGATGCGATCATTGAATAACACCTGTGGGTTTTGGTCTAATGGAATCGTGATTCCAAACACCTATTTTCCTCTTTGGTTCAGATTTGAGCATGTGGAACCAATATTTTTAATTCCTAATCTATTTTCTTTTGACAAGTCATGTTTGAATGATTTGACCAACTATCTTTCACTAACTTATCAACAATAAATTGAAAACATGTTTCAGCCATGATTAGGCTAGATGACTGAAGCAAGACCTTATTTTGAACCAGCAGTGGCATTTAAGGTTGCTCTCTTTCAGTAGTACTATTTTTTGGGTATGGGGCTTTACCTCTTTTAAAATCTGCCCTCTTTTTCATTCTTTCTATGTTTTTTGTTTTGTATTTATTGTGATTTTCTCATGCAATGTTTATGTACAATGAATGAAAATCTTATACCAAGGGTTTTTACAAAAATGGTACTTGAGAATCCTGTCCTCAAAAGGATATCCTAACATTCTTTGTCCATTCATCTCTTGCAAACAAAAATCATAGTTACCTCCATTTGAAAACATAGTACAAATATTTTTCCAAAATTTTTCAAACAATCCATGTTCTCCTTGATATTCCTTCTTTGAGCCTTGCTTCCCAATTTTTTTTTGTCAAAGGTCATTCTTAGGTAGAAAAGGTGCTCTTTATCAACTTTGAAATAGATGAGGATGTCATCAATGTATATCATGGAGAAAAAGTTGAAAACAGGAACCACGGCTCTTTGAAATGTGTATTTAGCACTCCTTAGCCTAGGAAGCACTTGGTCAAACCTGTAGTTGTTCCAAAGAACTTTAAAAATGTCTTCATGCTGATTGATCTATAGTGGTATCATATGATGGTAACCTGAAACACTATCATGTAATGACATCCTGTTAGAAACTCCTACCTTGGGCATAGGATGATTTATCTTGGGAAAAGGGGATTTGTACTTCATGGAGGTTTTGCCTAGGTGCCTAAATTCTATACACAGTCTGCATCCTTTGGATTTCTTTGTTAGTGACACCATTTGTCCAAGGGTTTTAGTGTTTTTCTTGGAAGAAGACCTCTTAAGAAAAATTTCTATGTCATGAGGCTTTAAGATTTCATTCCTATATACAAAAGCATCCTGAAACTTCTTGCATAGCCTTATGTATTTTATTTTTGTGTGTAATGACAAGGTTTTGGACAACTTATTCATTTTGGGCCTCCTAGGCTGCCTACATTATACTCGTCTATGTCAATTTCAGCAAACATTTCTTTAGGATTCATAGCAACATCTGTGAGAGTCAACAACCTTTCTGGGGGGACAAAAATTTCTGATAGTGAGGTGCCTATATAAGGTAAAAACATTAGAGTATTTTGATTCATATTCCCAAAGTTTTCTATTATGTGAGAGTATTTCAGCTCTTTTGGACTGAGAAAAGGGAAAATTTCCGTTTTAGAGGGTTTTCCTTCATTTGAGCAACCTGAATTAGATTCTAAACTAATTTTTTGTTTTGAAATTTCATTTTCAGTTTGTAGAAAGTTAAGTTTGGATTTATCGTTATATAGTTGTTCAAGGCTACTAGAATTTTGACTGTTGAGCTCTCCATGAAGAGATTGGTTTGAATGTTGTAATATGTCTAGATGTGTTTCAACTTCATATACCTACTCATCAATGTCTTCTTCAGTATGTAAAATAAAAGAATCAAGATTTGAATGTATGGAATAAAGAGGTGAATTGTCTGGCCTTTCTTAACTGTTAACCATATATTTCATGTGTGACTCTCGGTATAATATCCTTGTTTGGTTAAAAGACAGGGATGGTAGCATAGGACATGTCTAGTTGAAGGTTCCCTTGAAGCTTGGCTCCCCAAGATCTGGATAAAAGAATGCCATACTTGGGGGGAATATCTACCACTACTTGTCTATGACTAGATTCTTAGCAGGCACTTGTGCCAGGTTGACACAAATATCCTTGATCAGGCCCAAACACTTGACCCTACTCGAATCGAAGGAGTACAAGTATTTGTAAGGTTTACTTATTTCTAGGCCTAATCTCTCCATCACGACTTTTGGCATGAGATTGTGAGAGGCACCAGAATCCAACATGGCAATATGTAATATTTTGTCATGTATGTTTAGGTTGAAATAGAAAGGGGGAATGGCTCCTTCTTGATATTTTCCTTCTATTTTGGGTCCAAACAACAGCTTAGGCATGTCATCATCCAAGTGTAAAGTGTTGGCATCATTTCCCATGTTTAAAACTTTCAGAACTTGAGACTTGTATGTGCCTTGGGTAATCAGTTCAGTGAGAGGCATGGTAATATTGATTTTGGCAATCTCTCCTTCAAAACTGAAAGGTAATTGTGTCTTAGACATATTTACATCAGTTTTCTAGGGCATAACCCTTTCCACAGGTTTAGTTTGTTGAATCTAATTTTGGAATTTAGACAACAGGATTTTTTCAGGGCCACTAGTTGAGGTACTAGGGCAGCTTGGATCACAATTTTGTTGGCTGACTTTTTCTTTGTTTGGATCAGCTTTCTTAGCCATAGTGTTTGTGTTTTCTGTCCTCTTGAGGGTGCTTTCAGGTGCTTTCCTAACAGCAGGCTCTATTTAGCTTTTCTTGGGAGTATCTAGGTTTTTTTTTCTCCTAAGGAAATATTGCCTATGGACTTCCATTATGGAATTTTCAAATCCCAAGTAGTAGTCTTCAAAATCCTCATGGTTTGTGTCAGTTTGATCCGAGGAAAAGAAACCTTGTTCTTCTTTGGTGAGAAAAACATCATCTTCATTATCAGAACCTATTAGGTTTATATGGCTTTCTTCAGGTTCTATAATTTCTCCTTCTTCTTCATCTACACAGTTTTGTTGAAAGGGAGGTCTGATTTGTTGGTTATTTTCCCTTTTTTTGATTTGAGAAGTGTCTCTTCTAAAGTTTTGAGCTCTATTTCTATTTTGGGGATTGGCTTGGTTTTCCCTAGGAGGTGTCCTTTCATTCAATTTTATCCTTTCTAACATTCTCTCCATGGTTCTCATTAGGCTGTCCATCTTGGTATCGGATAAGGAGGTTGAGGGCATGGTTTCATCTTTGTAGGTCACTCTCTTTTCTGATCTCATCCTAGATCTCATTTCAATGAAGTTGACCTTGGCACTGATAGCTGCCTTTTTCATTTCTTTTAACGTTTCAAGGTCTCTCTCTCTGAATTGGAATGTCATGTCCAGATCAAAGCCTTCTGGAAATTTCACTAGTGCTAGGCCTTGTGGGTGTTTCATGTGAGGTGGAAGGGCATTGTAGACACTGTAAAACCTGGTGAAATAATATTGTTAGTATGAATCTTTTGTCGAAGTGTACGAGAAAAGACCACTTTAGCTACGCATAACTTATAGCCCTAACATCAAATATGACTGCCAATATCTTCAGATCTATAGTTAGTTGATCAAAACAAATGCTGCAAAAATCCAGATCTATGCATAAAGAGACATTAAGCAGTAAAAATAAGGTTTTGCTCCATACATCCAATAGACAAGACAAGAACAATATTTTTGAAAGAATTTTTGTATTAAGGGCACCAATGGGATGGGTTCTTAGAAGTCCTCAGCACTTCAGATCTAGCATTTCTCTCTCCTGTTGGTGTAGAAAACCCAAAAAAAGATAGAACTCAAAGGGAGTTCACGCAGCAAATAATGGAAAATATGACAATGATAATGGCTCAAAGTCAGACCAAGAGTATAGATCCGTAGTGATCTAATAGGCAACAAAAGGTGAAGAATGGTAGGAGAAACCCTCCTATTTATAACAAAATATTGGGTCATTCTAGATCTTGGTGCATGATTAAGATAACATTAACCAAATCTAGATCCACCTTTTATGGAATATTTTATTATATTTGTTGGAGGGAAAAATTATTTGACTTGGGTCAAATCCCTTTATTTGGAAATAATAAATAAATAAATGATTTATTTATCATTTTAAGGAAGTGGTTGAAAGATAATCAAATAAATAATGATTTATTTAATTATTTATGGGTGATTTAGTCATATTTAACAAGAAATATTATTTAAATAAGATTTAAATAGTTATTCCTAGAAAATAATAAGATAAATAAGGATTTATCTAATTAATTTCTTTGTTTTGGGTTAAACATGACCAGGAATAATAATTAAATTATTGTTTAATTTATTATTCCATGAGGGAAATCAAACAAATATAGATTTGTTTAATATTTCCCTTTGGGGTTTCTTGTTTAGACCATAAACAACCTAATAAATGTGTTTTATTAAGTTATTTTACATAGTGAAAGCAATTTTACTTAGGGTAAAATTGGTCTTACATGGTGTACTTGGGTCCATCTAATGGTAGTAGGTTAGATGACCAAAAAATGGTGTAACAAATATTGTACACTTTCCACTACATTCCTTTTAAGATTGTTATATTCAGAAAGGATTTGGAGGGGATTTTTCTTGATTTCCCACTTGTTTATGAAATTTTGGTAGAGGGAAGGGAGATCATGTATTGTGTTAGGAGTTAATGCTTTGAACCATTTTTTGGCCTCTCCTCCTAATCTTTGTGCAAATATCCTCATTTTAATGGTCTGTTCTTTTATTTCCATGTAATCAAAGGCATCATTTATCATATTTGCACGCTGTTAGGTAGTGATGGATTCAGCTACTATGAAATGAGGGATCTTGGACTAGTAGTCACTTGGAAAAGGCATTAGAGTTTGAGGTAAGGCCAAGGGGGCATACCAATCTGCCATGATGGGAGCTAATGGAGGGTTTACAAGAGGATGGTTAGTGAAAGGATATGTATGATGAAGTAGAGTGGTTTTTACAGTGGTGGTATGGATGGGTGTGGTGGAAGTACTTGGACTAGAAAATTGATTCTAAATAGATTTGGTATGGAAAGAGTTAAAGTGATGGATAAGCTAAAATTCAGGTGGTAAAGTGATGGATAAGCTTGGAAGGAGAAGCTTCTCTACTAGAACTCTGCTACAAATTTATGGGCTCAAGGTCAGTCTGGTCAATATCAGTTTGTGACTTGGTTCTGAAAAGGTTCTTTGTATGGTGCAAGTCAAATTGGGGATCTTGCAAAGCTGTAAGATGTTCAAGTATAGATCTTGCTCTATGAATGGTCCTAATAGTGGTTAAGTTTCCAGATCTAGAGGTTTTCCACAAAATCTTCTCTCGGTAATAAACTATGTTGGGAGGGTTTAGGTCCGGATGAGATCTGGTACTGATCCTATGTGAAGCCAAATTTAAAATTTAAAATTCAGAGAGGTTGAAAGTTTTAAGACTGTTTTCCGAAGGCTGACCTCTCTTAGTGCTTGGTAAACTCTCATAGTATATAACTGGGTTCATAAAACTTCTCAGGGTTGGCTTGACACAAATCTAGGGAGTCAAATGAGTACTAGTGAAGTAATAGGCATACTGGAGGCTAGTGGAGTCACCAGGTGGATATTTTTTACTGTTTTAAGAATGTATGTTTATGATCCACCACCAATAACTGACAAAATCCAATCTAGGGATGTTTTGGGGTTTTTTGAGTTTCCTTTATGTAGCCCTAAGGTTTGTAAGAGTGTCCTACAACTGAATCATCATTTTGCTAAGATGTTGAAACAAACAGAGTCTACTCTTGGCTATCAGTTGAGTTCTCTATGATTTGAAAAGGGTTTTTGAAGTCCTAAGGGATACTTATATTTTCACTGACTCAGAGGACCCACCGTGATCACCAGAATGTTAGGGTTGTGTGATTTGGCAGATTGGTAGAACAAATGACAAGGTAACATGAAACTAGTCTTTGGAGTCCTAGGAACTAGCCTTTTTGGACTCAGAGAGGGCTTTCTCTATTAAATGAAAAGGATGTGTTCTTCTTTGCTTTGGATTTTTGGTTTTATTCTAGTTGTTAAGTGTAGGGTTTGTTGATTGTTTTGGTTGGGTAAATATGAACAGGTAGAATAGGTGGAGTGAGAGTTCTTTAGATCATTGGGCTATGGAGTCAATGAAAGTCATGGGTATCCCAATAATAAATCAGAGTGAATTACAGGGCCAATATAGCAAGGTTAATGGATCCTTAAGGTAATGTGTGAAGTGGGGTGGACATCAAGTTGGGGGAAAAAAAGGTAGGGAAAAGGGCAGTGAAGTATCCTTTGTCATTTACCCATAAAAAATAAGGTCTTAAATATGATAAGAAAAAGATACTAATCATGAGATATGGAAAACCATTTACTCAATGACAATACTTAAATAAATAAATAAATATCCAAGGTAAAAATTCCAATGAAACAAAGAAAGAAAGAAAAGCTTATCTTACTTTAGTAATTTCACCTTTAGAATTGGAAAACATATAAGATGAAAAAATAACTTTAGTCAATCAAATAGGGAACTCCTAAAAATTGTTTATCAAGCTAAAAATAACTGCAAGGCAGACTGATAGGCATGGAAAAAGGGAAAGATCAGAACAAGACCTCTTTGACTTAACCTAGCAAGCAATACTCAAAGAAAGGTTCCAAGACAAAGTTTAGATAGCATCAAATAAGCAGGGCTTGCCATGAATCATATTTGTAAACTAGAATATTAATCCATATATGAAACAAACAAGAATAAAGAGGCTTAAGGAGTAGCTAAGAATTCCTCAAACACACCCAGCAGAAGAAAACATTAAGGCAATAGAAGGAAGGAGGACTAAGGTGCTTCAAAGAGCATTTGTCAACCTATACTTTTTTGTTCTACTAAAACAAAGAAGGATGAAACGTAATGATAACAAGAAAACATTAAAAAATTAAGAATACATCACCATTAATCAAGCTAAGGAATCCCGCAAACAAGCTTCTCCATCATCAATCCAAGCAAGGCATTCATAAACTCCACAACACCAATTTCTTCTCCAAGCTCATAAAAACCATGTATTGCTCTCAGAGCTCATCAAATGCCAAAATTTACAATGAAGCCCTCATGATCTATTTAACTCAGAAATGGAGGGAAAAACCCTAGATAGGGTTGGAAAGTGTCAAAATCACCCATAAATGTCATTTATTCCTAAGAGACCATGCAAGGCCCCCAACACAAAATATCTCATGAAATAAATTCTAAAATAAATTCTTGCACCTAATTCTAGAATGATTTGCTACAAAAAACAATAAAAAATGATTTTGCAATAAATGAGTGTGTTTTTTTAACTTTTAATCCAAAACACACTAAACATTCCATTTGCCCAGCGCCACTTTTAGTAGAAAATAGGGTCTTTTGCAACCAAGTTTTGGATCCCTTCCCAATGTTGAATTTTGGCTCCATGATTGCTGGTTGGAAATCCTGATGAGTCTACTTTCCAAAAATTCTTGTAGCTTCCTGATCCGGATCCTATAGCATAGTCAAAAATTCAAAAATCCCAAGACTGTCATTAGCGCAGCACCAGGTCTAAAACAGTGGTAGAAAGGGAAAAAAACAGGGGTTTTTTGACCTTTTGAGGGGTCAAACCTGGTCCAAATCATCTGAAACTTGGTGAGAAAAGTGTGCTACGTGTGAGAAGTTCAAAAATGTTGAGTTTTTCTCCTGAGGATGCTCCATGTATTAGCGTAGCACTAGTGGCACTGCGCTAATGTGCCTTAAAAATCACGAAAAACAAAAAGTGCTCCAAATTTGTTCAAAATTGGTGGAGACCTCCTTCAAGGGGTCTTGGATAATTGTTGAGAAGCCTCAACCAAAACTCCAAGGCTATCATACTCTTTTGCCTCCTTTATGGTTTTGGCTTCAAGGAGGGCTTCCTTCAGTTTGGCACAAACAAGCTTGTGCTTCTTTGCATAATATTTAGTCATCTTTTTCTGGAGGGCTAGACCCCTTTTTATCTCCTTAAAGTGTTTATGCTCATCCTTGTAATACTGAATGATGTATTGTGCCATGACAAAATCTCTCTCCCACTCCTTGATTTGTGCATCCTTGCTTTGGAGTAGCAATCTGGTGGCCATCTCCTTATCTTCATTATCATTGTCTAGGTCAATAAATTGAGGCTTTTGAGTAGTTTTCTTGCCTCTCTTACCTTTCTTAACCTTGTCCATCTTTTCTTTGCCCTTCTCAAGCCTTGGAGTTGATATATATGGCAAGGTCCCTTGCCTTTTGGAGGAAGAAAACACTTGTTGTGACCCTCTTTGGTATGTGCATGAAAGAGGTATGATGGTGGTTTTGGTAGTGTTTTTATCATGGTTGATCAGGTGATCATGTCCAAGGGAAAATAATGCTCAAAATTGGAACTACTAAGAATTAGTTGCAACCTGAATGATCGGATAGGACTTGTTGCTGCGATTCTAGCGCCGTGAATGGGACCCGAATATGATGTTGTATGAGAAAGGTATTGAAGTTTGAAGTTGCCCAATAACCTTCAAAACATGACTTTTGAACAAAAATATTTTGTCATCTTCAAAAAAAATTTATCGCAAAATTTCATTTATTTTATATAGTTTTTAAAGGCCTATTATAGGGTGCAATGTGGCCTACCCAGAGGCTACCATGTGGCCCCAGGCCATTGGTTAAAAAGAAGGTTCGAGTCTTGTTTTAAAAAAAAAATGTTGGTGGGCAAACCTGACCCAAGCTGAATGCGTTTGGGTTAGCCGAGCACAACCCAACCTGAACGCATATGGGTGAGGCAGCTGTGAATGTAGATGGGTTATCAAATAGCGGGCGAGTCATTTTTTTAAATGGGCAGAGGTCGACCCAACCTGAACAAGGATGGGTTAGTCGGGTCGTCGTGTTGTTTGTTGAAGCCGACGGAGCAAGGAATAAGCCCTCAGGGCTTAAGTGCAGAAGACCCATGACCTGACGCATGACCGTGGCTTAAAAAATTTCAAAAACAGTAGAAAAAAAAGAGTTAGACACTTGGGTGCTAGCCCTTTCTTCATATGACCTTCGGGTCATGATTGTGGGCGCGAAGTTAATGTTAACCTCCAGCGCTAAACCCTCCGTCTAATCCACATGTGAATGCACCACTATAAACCGCCGAAATTTACTATTATTGCCTAATTTGGAGTTCAGTTCCAACACTTTCGAAATTCCACCATTTTTGGTGAGCCCAACTAGAGTTATCCCACAGTTAGAGGAGCTTTTTTAGGGCCACTTGGAAAAAACTTGTTAGAGTCATAAATTCTCCAATATTGGACCAATTTGGATGAAATTTTGGTCAATTTTTTGGATTCTGAGCATTATAGAGTCATTGGGATAGGTTTCAGAGCTAACATAGGTGTTCTTCAGCCATTTTTGCTTCAGGGAATCTTGGAGAGCCATTAGGGCCATGAGGGAAATGGAGCTGCATTGGGCTACACTTCATTGTTTGAGGTGAAATAAAAGCCATACTTAGCTTATTTTTGTCTTCTAAATTCATTTTCACAGCTGTTTTAGCCTGTTCAGGCTTATTTCTCACTGTAAAATCAATTTGAGCAACCTAATAGATCAAGGAAATTCCCATTGGGAGCCTTAGATCCGACAGATGTAGTCTAGGAGGGGTGAACTGCCTCATCATGTTGTTGTGTTGTTATGGTGAAGTTATGCTACTGTGTATTTCTAATTTAAGATGTTAAACAATAATTTTAATTAACATTCACTCACACATAAACTCAAAAACAGTTACCAAAAACACTTTGTTTAATTTGAAAGACATGATAAACACTTTGCACACTTAATTAAATGGAAATGGATACTTTGAAAAGAAGATAAAAATAGTTTCATTTTCAGATTAGATGGTATCATAGCTAAGGATTTGAGCTTTAGGAGCTAGAGTTTTACTAAACATTTGTTTTGTGCAAATATATAGTTGATTGTTCGCAAGTTTTGATGCTTACTAGGCTTAAGCTCAAGAGAGGTGAAGGAAACTTGGTTAGTGCACAAAGTAATCCTCAACCAAGAAGGGCTAGAGAGCCACCTCCAAGAGCCATAGAAGTATCTTCAAGCATGTCTTCAAGAGAGTGAGAAGCTCCTGAAGATATGGATCCCAAAGAAGAGGAACGGGTGTTCCGAAAGGCTTTCTTGGACATGATGGAGATGGTGAGGATACTCTACCAAGAAAGGAATGATAGGCTTGTTGGAGAAGGGTATAAAAACTAGAAAGAAGGAGAGGGTTATTTAGGAGGAAAGAAAAGTGATGACAAGTCAAAGAAAGGACACGGAGGAAATGGTGATCCATCATCCCCATCTTCATCCTCTTCCTCTACATCGTCACCGTCAACTTCGGTGAATCAATCTCACAAGTCTAAAACTATTGGTAAAATTCCATTTTTAAATCTTGATGTTAAATTTGAGTTTCCTATGTTTAACGGTGAATTAAATGCAGAAAAAATTGAAAATTGGATAAGAAAGTTGGAAGTTTACATGAGGATACATAACCTTCATGATGATGACACCAAGATATAGTTAGCCTCTTTGAGAATGGATGGAGCAATATTGGTATGGTGGGAAGCCAAGACCAAGGATGAAATTAAAAAACATGGTAATATCACTCTATCATGGGCTGAATTTATTACTGCAGTTTAAAATAAATTTTATCCATTAGATCATTTACAAAAGGCTATCATGAACTGGCAAAACTTCAGACAGCTTAAGGGACAAAATGTACAATACTAGACCCAAGAGTTTAGGAGAAGAGCACTCTTATTAGGGGTAGACTTACAAAGTCAAGATACTTTGATGAAATATATAGGTGGTTTTCATAGCTACCTTAGACATATTATCCTTATGTTCAATCCTACTAGTCTAGACGAAGTTTGTGTACAAGCTACGCATTTAGAGGCTAGAGGAAAAAACATTTTTGATGAGGGAAGAAACAAGCCTTTTAAGGGAAAAAACAAAGATAAAACCTTTAAGGGAAAAGGAAAAAAGAATGAATATATGAAACAAGAGGTTGATAAATTGATATGTAAACATTGTTCAAGAGAAGGCCATGAAGAGAAAAACTGTTGGAAATTACATCCTGAAAAAAGAACTCAGTTTAACAAAAACAAAGGAAAGAAAAAAACTGCAGCTACTACAACTACACCACAAGACTTAGGTGATGATTTAGGTGACAAAACCAAAATTTCAGCCATGGGTTTGAAAAGTATGAAGGGAAAGGAAACTAAAACTAAGCCAAGCGCTAGTACTTCAAACTGTCATGTACAAGCTCCAATGAGGAAGAAAGAAGAATTGTTCCATGTGATGGTAGTCTCAAAACATACAAAAATTGACACACTGTTTGACAGTGGGTCACAAGAAAATCTCATATCAGAAGACTTGGTCAAATATCTTAAACTTGAGACCATTCCACATCCAAAGCCTTATCCACTTGGATGGATATGCAAGGATGCAAACTTACAAGTCTCAAGAAAGTGCATATTGCGATTTGTAATTACTGCACACTTTATTGACATAGTTGAACTTGATGTAGTACCGCTTGATATAACATGAATTGTTTTGGGAAGTCCTTAATTATTTGATAGGAAAGTGATATTCCTTCACCATGAAAATAAGTATCATCTCTTTAAATATGGCAAGGAGTTCATTGTCAGAGCACATTGCAAGAAGGAAAATATAGCGATGGTAAATGCGGGATAGGTAAAAAGGCTAGTGAATTCTAGTAAGAGTTTTGTACTTCTTATGGTTAAGCCCAAGGTTGATGTGAATCACGAGTCATTTGAAAATTGTGATTCCAAGATTAAATCAGATTTATATGATGTAGTTGATGCACATCATGAGATGTTTCAGGAACCGATAGGTTTACCTCCTAAAAGGGAGATTCAGCATGAAATCCAGTTACATCAAGATTGTCCTGTTCCTAACATAGGCATGTACCGCATGTCTATCATGGAGAATGCTGAAATCAAGAGGAAAATTAAAGACTTGCTGGACAAAGGATTCATAAGACCAAGCACTTCGCCATGTGGGTCACCGATAGTGTTGATTCCAAAGAAAGATGGAACTTGGCATATGTGTGTGGACTTCAGGGCATTGAACAAGATAAAGGTAAAGAATATTTACCCACTCCCAAGGATAGATGATTTGTTAGATCAGCTGAAAGATGCTAAATATTTCACTAAGTTAGACTTACGTAGTGGTTATCATCAAGTTAGAATAACAGAAAGTGAGATTTGGAAGAAAACATTTAAAACCAAATAGGGACTCTTTGAGTGGCTTGTTATGTCGTTTGGTTTATGCAATGCACCTGCAACTTTCATGTGGGTAATGGATGATGTCTTATGTCCTTTTCTTGATGATTTCGTTATTGTCTACTTATATGACATCTTAATTTTCAGCAAGACTAGAGAAGAGCATGTCATGCATGTTAAGAAAGTACTTGATATTTTGAAGAAAAAGCAGTTGTTTCTTAAAATGACAGAGTGTGAATTTGGAAAGACTTCTTTGGTTTATTTGGGATACATAGTAGGAGGAGGTGCTTTGAGAATTGATCCTTCTAAGGTAGAAGCCATTGTGAATTGGCCTACTCCCAAATCCATTATGGAGGTAAGAAGTTTTTTGGGTGCAGCTCAGTATTGGAGGAAGTTTATTTCTAACTTCTTTGCCATAGAAACTCCTATGCATGAAGTGACAAGTGTGAAGCGTGCTTTCCAATGGGGAGGCAAGCAACAGAAATATTTTTAGTCTTTGAAAGAGAAGATAATTTCAGCTCCAGTCCTTTCATTACCGGACTTGAAACAACCATTTGAGATTCAGATCGATGCTAGTGATTACGCCATGGGTGTATTTCTCTTACAACATGGTAAGTTTATCGCATTTCATTCTGAGAAATTTAATGGTGCTATTGTGAATTATCCTACATATGATAAGGAGTTGTATGAGTTGGTACAAAGCATCAAAAAGTGGAAACACTATTTGATGGGAAAAGAAACCGTTGTTCATATCGACCATCAGCCTTTACAGTACTTGCAGTCGCAAAGTAAATTACAATAGTCACGACATTTCAGATGGATGGGTTTCCTATAACTATTTCACTTGGTAATAAGGTACAAGAAAGGTAATTTCAATAAATTTTTTGATATGCTTTCAAGGCCTATTATTAGTGCTACTACTTTACTTAAGAATGATTCTATTGTACATGAGAGCTACATAGAACATTATGCATCGGATGTTGATTTTAAGGATGTGTATGCTAACTTGAGTGAAGGGAATCATGTTGAGGAGAATGATAATCATTTTCATAATAATTTGTTGTTTCATATGGGAAATTTATGTATACCACAGGGGGAGAGACTAAGCATCATGAGAGAAGCTCATTATTCTCTTATTGCTAGACATTTCGGGGTAAGAAAAATAGTGGCACATTTATAGAGGTATTGTTATTGGCCTCACATGGTAGATAGTGTTTCACGTTTCATTAGAGGCTGTTCATTATGTGCTACAAGAAAGCCTAGCAATAGGAAGCTTGGTTTATATATGCCATTTCCGGTACCTTCTAGACCATGGGAAAGTGTTTCTATAGATTTTGTTGGAGGTATACCATTATCTAGAAAGCAACATGATTATCTTTATGTAGTAGTTGATAGATTCAACAAGATGTGTATTCTTATGCTAGGTAAGAAATCTATAACTGCTGAACAAACTGATGATTTATATTTTCAACATGTATGGGTTCATTATGGCTTGCCTACTTCTATTGTTAGTGACAGGGATTCCAGATTTGTTGGGAATTTTTGGTCCAATCTATGGAAGATGATGGACACCAAGTTGAAGAAGAGTACTGCTTTCCATCCACAAACAAATGGCCAAACAGAGGTAGTGAAAAGAACCATTGTACATATTTTGAGAGGTTATTGCAGCAAGCATCCCAAGCTTTGGGATTAGCACTTGTATTACATTCAGCATGCTTACAATTGGGCAGAGCACTCTTCTACAAATACTTCACATTTTGAAGCTTGCTTTGGGTATTTGCCTAAGTCACCTTTAGATTTCATTCTTGAGAAGGATGTGTTGGAAATGTTGTCATTGATGGCAAAGGAGGCGGCGCTGAAGCAAAGAGGCAGCAAAGAAGCAAATGAAGGCAGAGGAAACGAATATAATAGAGGCAGAACCATTATCTCAGCAATAGAGGCAGAGGCAGAGCGACAGGAGCAGCAGAGGCAGAGGCAGAGGCAGAGCGACAGGAGCAGCAGAGGCAGAGGCAAAAGCAGAGCCGTTATAAAATTCCGAGAATTTCCCAACCCGGCAGATACAGTCGTATGTATAATTCCGAGAATCATACCCCAAGCCGGGCGTTACACATATAATGCAAAACCAAATTCCGGGAATCGCACACTCCAACCGGCGTCATAGATTTAACATAATTCATAAACATTATTCTGGGAATCGCCTAACCCGATGGGCGTTACATATAATATATAAACCATATTCCGGGAATCGCTTAACCCTTAGGCAAAGTATACATATATGTCTGTTATATTATGGAGCGCACAAAACAAAAGTTTTATATGGTGGGACCTCTCCCCAATCGCAATCGGAGATCGCAAGGGCAGCGGAACATCGCAACAGAAAGTTGCGATTGCGATCGAAGGCCGGACCCGATCGAGTTATATGACACAGTTTATGAGCTAATCGCATCCGAGATTGATCGCAAGTCTTTTGTTATATGCTCCGATCGAAGGCCGGACCCGATCGAGTTATATGGCACAGTTTATGAGCTAATCGCATCCGAGTTCCCAATCACAATCGGAACTCTCCGATTGATCGCACGACTTTGTAATATGTTGCGATTGAAATGGCGGACCCGATCTTGTTATAAGCGGGAGTTGATATATGCAAATCGCATCCGGAATCTCAATCGCAATCGGAACTCTCCGATTGATCGCACGACTTTGTAAAACGCTGCGATTGAAGCCCGGACCCAATGGGCTTATTAACTATGATTAACAAGTGTTTGAGTTCCAGTTCTAATCGCAAACGGAAATTTGTGAAGGCGCTGTTATATATAAATATATATATATATATATATATATATATATATATATATATAAAGTTGTTGCGATTGTATTGAAAAGTGCCACGTGGTCTGTGGACCCACGGGCCTCGGCTTAAGGTGGAGGGCGATTTTTTATATAAAATAATTGCTGTGAGATATATAAAACATGGTTTCGTTTGTATTAAAACATGCCGCATGGTCTGTAGACCCATGGGCCTCAGCTTAACGGGAGGGCGATTATTAATGTAATACAATTGTAATATATGTATGTTCCGAACTGCGGAACTCGCCACATCAACAAGACACTTGCTGCGTGTAAAGGATTGAATTACAGTCAGCAGATTCATTTATATATAAAGCGCTGGTATAAAAATAAAATAAAAATGCAGTTCATAAATTCAGGAGTTACGCAGTAGCCATAAACAGAAAGGCATACAGAGAAGAGAAAGGGACAAAGAGACAGTTAGAGAAAAGACAAATGCACAGCAAGCCAAGAGACAAAATGAGTGAGCTGGAGTTCACATTGTAATTCGAATGTAAATGTTTTAATTGTTTTTATTGTTTGTGATGCATTGGCAAGTCTCTGAGAGAAAACAAATTCCCACTGTAATGTTAAAATTGACACCTACAGTTATAATTTCTGAGTAAGCTGATAAAAGGAGTGAGAAGGCAGAAGGCAAAGAGACATGACTTTCCATTTCGAATTCCAAGCAGAATACAAACAGTCATGTGAGGAAATCTATAAATAATATCATCTTGATATGCAGAGTGAGTTTTTTGAGAGCAAGGGAGAGAGCATATATAGAGAGAATGCAGAATATAGAAGGCAGAGAAGATTAAGAGAAGCTACAGAACAGAGCTGATATTTGAGGAAAATCAGCAAACATTCAGTTTGATAAATTGAGGAAGTTGGAGCTTCCCTATCAAGTTGCAGCTTGATAGTCGTCAGTTGTAGCTGACTGAGGTTGGAGCCTCCTGTAGGTTGGTGCCTGCAGAAAACTGAAGGGAGTTGGTGCTTCTTTGCAAGTTGTAGCTTGCAGAATTGAGGTAGGAGCCTCCTGTAGGTTGGTGCCTGCAGAAAACAGTGGTGAGAGGGAGTTGGAGCTTGCCTTTGCATCACAACAATAATAAGATGTGGTTTTCTCCTTTTATGGGTTTCCACTTATATCTGGTGTCTCTGTGCATGATATTTATGTATTGATCTAATATGTATTATTTGCTTAATACTTGCTGCTCTCATATTAAGTCTACTGCTCTATTAAACTAATACTTTCTGATTACATTCTAAAATTACTCTCACATCAAATAGAGTTCGAAATGAAGGTGTAAATAAGTTTAATGAAAAGTTTAAAAATCAGGAATGTATTAAACTGATTCACCCCCCCCCCCTCTCAGTTTAATTAGAGATTCAACAATTGGTAT